>OZ019957.1:2103491-2803491 GCA_963970385.1 Theonella swinhoei
TTCAGTGGAAACCTTGAAACCCCCCTTAGATCCGCCACTGATATTAGAGTGAATGCATCACATTATATCCCAAGAACAAGCTGTTTATCCATAACAAAGTATACTGTTTGAAAGGTGACAGGTCTTATTGAAACCACTTAATATACAATGTTTGAAAAACACTTGCCCTAGTGTGTACATGCATACGTAGTCATTTCTGTGAGAGCCTGAACCTTTATACATGCACCATATGTCTAGAAGCATAACTTGAGTAAACTGTTCTATTGATATGACTGCCTAAAGTTTTACCCTATATACCTAAAAGCATACATTTAGTAAACTGTTTTATTGATATGACTGCCTAAAGTTTTACTCTACATACCTAAAAGCATACATTTAGTAAACTGTTCTATTGATATGACTGGCTAAAGTTTTACCCTATATCATATACCTAAAAGCATACATTTAGTAAACTGTTTTATTGATATGACTGCCTAAAGTTTTACCCTATATACCTAAAGCATACATTTAGTAAACTGTTCTATTGATATGACTGCCTAAAGGTTTACCCTATATACCTAAAGCATACATTTAGTAAACTGTTCTATTGATATGACTGCCTAAAGGTTTACTGTAACACTATATATATAATACCTAAAAGCATAAATTGAGTAAACTGTTCTATTGTCAATTGCTAGTCTAAGACAATCATATATGACTGCCTAAAGTTTTACACACCATATACCTAGAAGCATAACTCAAGTAAACGGTTGTATTGTCAATTGCTCATATGACTTCCTGAAGTTTTACACACCATAAATACATGGAAGCATAACTTCAGTAAACTGTTCTATTTTCAATTACAAGCATATAGCTACAGAGAACTGAAGAAACTATATATAAACTAACAGTCTATATAGTACTCTATAAATATTATTAAGAGGTATATAAAAAGGTGCCCTGTAGAACAAATGAAAATTGAGGCACAGTAATAGTGCTTATAATACTCATAAGGTATCTCAGGACATATAGTATTTAGTGTATTATAATATTATTGTAAAAGATAAAATGTTACAAGGATATACGGGATATCGATTACAGTGCCAAAAATGAAGATCAAGTGCACAGGCAAATGCAATATTGGCAGTGATGATGGCATAAGAAATAATAGAGGCAAAGGCAAGCCTAGGGGATTGACATACAATGATAATGACATGCATGACTCCATGTAAAAAGATGTAGGGGGTTTATGCATGTTGCTGTTGTTGCATGTCCATTGTGTATCCCCGCCTACTCTCCTTATTTCTCATGCCATCATCACTGCCTTTGCCTACGACTACATCTTGTTTCTATCATTAATTTTGGCACTGTCATCTAATTTAAAAGTGTGTTTACTCATGTTTGAATTTCATCTTGCAAATATCAATGCCGTAGTTAGAGGTTGGACAAGATTACGTGATCACTATAATTATACAGAACTAATGTATGAAAGTTTCTCTATGGGGTTTTGTTTTATTGTATATGTATGCAACTGCATATATATGATTCTTTGAGTTTTAGCACTGCCATCCTTACAACCTAAAAAATATTTACTGTTGTACACATTTGACAGATGTGCTGTTAGTTCATATAGCTATCAATGACAGGATAACTCACTCTTGTGGATAATCAGAAAATACCTCTATAAGATATCATAGCATTCACAGAATACAGGCAATTATTGATTGGTGCATCAGACAAACTGAAAGTGGATGGAGTATAGCTGGCTCAGAGGTGATAGAGTGTACCTCAACACAAACTTTGAGCCTACACTCATTGTACATTAAATGCACTCGTAATTGTATATTACATGGGACATTATATAATTTATAGTTGCTTATAGCAAGCACTCCAGCAGTGCTAATGTTGTTTTCATGATACACAAATGTAGAGGCTTTGGGACTCAGTACTAAGCACTTGAGAAACTTTAAGTATTCCCAAATTCTTCAATGTACTGCATATACCTGATGTTATCAGCTCCTGACATGTCAATGTACACAATGTCAGGCATGTTTTACAGTCAAAAAAGCAACTTTGAAGGCATATATAAATAGTTACCTGTTAAATAAAGGATTGTATGCAAGAAAAAAGACAGGTGTGCTAGAGGAGAAAACACACTGCTACACATAATTATTGAACTACTACTGAGATTATTGGACATTAGAAGAGTTGTGTTCTCGATTTCTCAGGTACAAAGTAGTATACAATGTATGTTTTTTGTGCTCACAGTTGAATATAATCCAAACAACTCTGATTTTTCACTGTACAGTTGTTTACCAGAATACAATCATGAAACTACAGTGGCCAATGATGTATGAACAAGTTGCCATTGCTATTGCTTGCACTATCGGTCTTATCTCAGCTTGTGGGTCGGCTAGAGACTGCATCATCATCAATACTATAACTGGTGAAAATGTATCTTCATGCTTCAGTAGCAACTCTATCACTCCTTGCAAAAACCTCAGTTATGTTCTCCAGACTATTCCCAACATGTCTCTGAGTGACAGAGAAGTTATCCTACAAGGAGATCACTACATCAATCAAACTCTGACCATAGCAGATGTGGAGAGGCTAACTCTAAGAGGAAGTGACTTTAAAAGTTCTACCATTCACTGCATGCCACCTAACAGTTCCAATGACACTGGATCTGGGCTACTGTTTGTGTCTATCTCAAACCTAACAGTATCAAATGTGAGATTCAAAGGTTGTGGCACACTTCAAAACAGCACTACATCAAGGAATGGTAGCATTATTAAATATCGTTCTGCAGTGTACATACTGAATTGTACAAATGTTCACTTTATTGAAACCACTTTCCACAGGAGTGTGGGTAGAGGGCTATCTTTATATGATGACAATGGATATGTACTCATCAAGAATACAACATTTGTAGAGAACATGGTCCCCAAGGAAGAACAAGACAGACTAATTGGTGGTGGTGGCCTCTACATTGAGTTTACATACTGCACACCTGGCTACCCCAATTGCAACATCACGGAAAACTTGCACAACAAAAACAGCACATATGAGATAAAAGACTGTGTATTTGAAGGAAATAGAGTCACTGGACATACTAGTAATGAGAGAACAGCTCAGAATCACATTGTACAGTTCCCACTTCTGGTTGGTAATCATGGACATAATCTTGGTCAAGGAGCTGGTATTTCTATCAGCTTCAAAGGCACAAGTTCAAACAACTCTATCACAATATCTGATTGTGAATTTTACAACAACTCAGCTGAGCAAGAATCTGGAGGTGGAGTAGAGGCTATACTTGAGGACTATACTTCTAAAAATACCCTACACATAAATGCTTGTAATTTCACAAACAACAGCGCTTTGGAGAGAAGTGGTGGTGCCCTTAAACTAGGATATGTCATTACTACTCCAAATGTGAATCACAACAACATTACTGTTCAAGATACATTGTTTGCCAATAACTCTGCTGCCTGGGGAGGTGCTGTCAGCTTTTTTGCCAGTCGTTTTAAAGTGGACTTACTAAATAGAATGAAATTTATCAACTGCAGTTGGATGGGGAACTCTGCATCCTTTGGGGCAGCTATGCGTGTTAATTACGAGGCCTGGGATTCAATTACCGATGGAATAGTTCCAAACACACTTCTTTGCTGGTGCACATTCATCAATAACTACATTACAAACACAGCAGTGATATTAAAGAGTGCAAATGGTGGTAAATCTCGACAAGTACTCCAGTCAGGGACACTGGACATTGACTCATTTGAAATTACACTCTCCAAAAATGTTTCAATTGTTGGGAGCACAGGAAGTGCCATAGTTGCAACATCAGCACATATCAATGTATTGGAAGACACTTTCTTGCAACTCATGAACAATTCAGCCACTAACGATGGAGCAATGGCTCTACTTGGATATTCTGTTCTTGAGCTCCACTCCAACTCTCAAGTTATCTTTGAGTCCAATAATGCCAGTGAACGTGGTGGTGCAGTGTATGCCACTTCACCTCATCAACCTGCATTCATATTATCCCACAGGTGTTTCATTTCACATCATTCCAGTATCGATCCTAACAAGTGGAACTCTTCTCTCACTTTTTCTAACAACAAGGCCAAGTATGGTGATGCTATCTTCACTGACTCTCTCCTTCAGTGTGCAAAATACATTGGTCATATTGAAACTGATGTCAAAACAGCTCTCCGCTGGAAACCTTTCAAATACATCCCAGGTATTGAAGAATATACTATAGCAACAAGTCCTGCATCCATTAACTTTACTCTACCAGTTGAAATAACTCCTGGAGAGAGGGTAAATATACACCTAATATCATTGGATGATCTCAATCAAACAATTCCAACTGCATATCAAGTGTTTCTTGAAATTCATGTGGGGAGAGCGACTACAAGTACCTCCTACATATCTGATGATGGCTACCTGCGACTCAGTGGAACACCAGGTACTGAGTTCACTCTTACACTTCAGACACAAAACACAAGACACATCTCCTTTTCTAGAGACAGTAAACTGGGACATTGCCCACTTGGTTTTACACTGAAGAATGAATTGTGTGTGTGCTCTGCCAGCACCAGTTATAAACGTTTAGTTGGAATAACAGAATGCAACATGTCAAACTTCAGGAAATAGAGTCACTGGACATACTAGTAATGAGGGAACATTCCAGAATCGCATTGTACAGTTTCCACTACTTGTTGGTAATCATGGACATAGTCTTGGTCAAGGAGCTGGTATTTATATTAGGTTCAAAGGCACAAGTCTACATAACACTATCACAATATTTGATTGTGTATTTAACAACAACTCAGTTGAGCATGGATCTGGAGGTGGAGTAGAGGCCATACTTGAGGACTATGCTTCTAAAAATACCCTACACATAAATGCCTGTACATTTACAAAAAATAGTGCTTTGGAGAGAAGTGGTGGTGCCCTTAAACTAGGATATGTTATTACTACTCCAAATGTGAATCACAACAACATTACTGTTCAAAATACATTGTTTGTAAATAATTCTGCTGCCTGGGGAGGTGCTGTCAGCTTTTTTGCCAGTCGCTTTAAAGTGGAGTTACTAAATAGAATGGAATTTATCAACTGCAGTTGGATGGGGAACTCTGCATCCTTTGGGGCAGCTATGCGTGTTAATTACGAGGCCTGGGATTCAATTACCGATGGAATAGTTCCAAACACACTTCTTTGCTGGTGCACATTCATCAATAACTACATTACAAACACAGCAGTGATATTAAAGAGTGCAAATGGTGGTAAATCTCGACAATTACTCCAGTCAGGGACACTGGACATTGACTCATTTGAAATTACACTCTCCAAAAATGTTTCAATTGTTGGGAGCACAGGAAGTGCCATAGTTGCAACATCAGCACATATCAATGTATTGGAAGACACTTTCTTGCAACTTGTGAATAATTCAGCCACTAACGGTGGAGCAATGGCTCTACTTGGATATTCTGTTCTTGAGCTCCACTCCAACTCTCAAGTTATCTTTGAGTCCAATAATGCCAGTGAACGTGGTGGTGCAGTGTATGCCACTTCACCTCATCAACCTGCATTCATATTATCCCACAGGTGTTTCATTTCACATCATTCCAGTATTGATCCTAACAAGTGGAACTCTTCTCTCACATTTTCTAACAACAAGGCCAGGTATGGTGATGCTATCTTCACTGACTCTCTCCTTCAGTGTGCAAAACACATTGGTAATGTTGTAACTGATGTCAAAACAGCTCTCCGCTGGGAACCTTTCAAATACATCCCAGGCATTGAAGAATATACTATAGCAACAAGTCCTGCATCCATTAGCTTTACTCTACCAGTTGAAATAACTCCTGGAGAGAGGGTAAATATACACCTAATATCATTGGATGATCTCAATCAAACAATTCCAACTGCATATCAAGTGTTTCTGAAATTTCATGTGGGGAGAGCAACTACAAGTACCTCCTACATATCTGATGATGGTTACCTGCAACTCAGTGGAACACCAGGTACTGAATTTACTATTACACTTCAGACACAAAACACAAGACACATCTCCTTTTCTAGAGACAGTAAATTAGGTCGTTGCCCAATTGGTTTAACACTGAAGAATGAGGTGTGTGTGTGCTCTGCTAGCACCAGTGATAAACGTTTAGTTGGAATATCAGAATGCAACATGTCAAACTTCAGAGCTTTTCTTCGGATAGGATATTGGGTTGGATGCACCAGAGATGATAAAATTGCTACAAGTTACTGCCCTCCAGGGTATTGTAACTATAAAAATATTTCTGCCACTCAAAACATTGACGTGCCTAAATCCTGTGATGACATGAACAAACAAAGGCTGTGTACTTCACAGAGAAAAGGTCAGCTCTGTGGGGAATGTGAGGAGGGTTCTGCAGTGTTGTATCACTCAAGGAACTTTATGTGTGACCACTGTCCCTATGGAACAGTTGGACTACTGTTCTACGTGATCTCAGAACTGGTTCCACTAATCCTTCTGTTTGCTGTCATAATGATCATGAAGTTGAAGATGACATCAGGATTGATGCAGAGTACACTGCTCTTTGCACAAACTGTCACTTTCATCAACCGTACTCCCTTTTCCATAGTAACATCTCAAGCTGGTCAAGCATTCTTAAGAATCCACACTTTTCTGATTGGATTTGTAAGCCTTGACTTCTTTAGATTAGATGAGCTGTCATTTTGTCTCTGGAATGGAGCTACAGTACTGGACAACCTAGTATTTCGCTACCTCACTACTTTATTTACTATGCTACTCATTGGTGGTTTTATACTGTTAATCCAATATAGTTCATTACAGACAAAACTTAATGTGAGGTATGTTTGCTGTGGGAAATTAAGGAAATGGGCAGGCAAAAACATACTCTTCAAAAATGCCATTGTTCATGGTATATCAACATTTCTGATTCTCTCCTACACACAGTATACAGTTACATCATTCCAGATACTTGCTCGCCTCCCTCTTTATGGAGAAGGGGAGGAGATACTAAGTTATGTTGTGTCCCTTCAAGGGAGCATGGAGTACTTTGGGGCTGGTCACCTCCCATATGCCATTCCAGCAGTGTTTGTTCTCCTCCTCCTCTCACTCCCACCACCACTGCTGCTTATCTCATATCCACTACTGTGGAAGATAAAGGGAAAGTTAATTAGCCATGTACAAAGTGCTGAAACTGAAAATGAAACAACAGTCTGGCCAATTCGTAAACTTCTTCCACTTATTGACTCATTTCAGGGAGTGTTCAGGGATAACTGACGCATGTTCGCAGGCTTGCTCTTTTTGTGGAGGGTAATCCTTGCTGCCATCTTTGCCTTCTCATCAAACTTACATGAATTTTTCCTCCTAACACAAATTGCTCTCCTCTGTCTCTTTACCATCCATGCAGTCACCAGACCTTACAAAAGGTGTCTATTCAACATAATTGACATATTGATGCTTGCCAACCTGTCCATCATCAATGCACTCACATGGTACATCTTTAATACATCATCTTTTGGTGGAGACAGGCAATCCATAGAAGCGGCCATTTCAATTAAAATCATATTGATGTATCTTCCACTTCTTGCTTTGCTGGTTACTATAATACTCTGGTTCTTAAGGAAATGTAGTATCATGCCAAAACAGATACAGTATATGAAATACATGGAAGAAGATTTGAGTGAAAATAGCAATTTTATCACATCACTTGTTACTCGACGAAAGAAATCACAAGTCACTGCTGATGATGATCTATTTTCCCGAGCTGCCGAACTAAACAGCTCATTTCTTACAGTGACTAGCAGTGATATTGGAATTGCTCTTCAAACCAATGACACAGATTGTGAATACAAAAATAATGATATTTGAAGACAAAGGTTAAGTTGCACTGCACAAGTTTTACTTCAATTCTACACATTTTTACTCAATAACAATCCTCCTATACTTTGTTGCACACACAAGTTACTTCAATTAATTCAACTCTATAACAGTCCTCCTTTACTTTGTTGCACACACAAGTTACTTCATTTTTACATGTTTTATCTCTATAACAATCCTCTTTTACTTTGTTACACACACAAGTTACTTCAATTAATGCAACTCTATAACAATCCTCCTTTACTTTGTTGCACACACAAGTTACTTCAATTTTACACATTTTTAATCTATAATAATTTACTTTGTATGACTTTCACTGTGTATGCCATTTGCAACTGTCCTCACTGACCATATGTTACATGTCTGTCAATTATTCAAACACGTCAGGACACATGCGCAGCACAGGGTTCAATAAGGTAGAGTAAGATGTCAGAGCAGCCATATTTTGTATCAAGTTTCATTTCCGTAGGATGTCTACTTCTAGAACACCTGCTAAAGTAAACGTACTGGCGATCGAACAGAAGTACAGACAGTGACTCGCGCTATATAAATTTCATTGGGAGCATACCAGTGAGTAGTGAAATCACTTAGTCTTACAACTGACAACTATTAGTAGTAGTATTATGTACAAGCCAAAAGGTGACTGCCATGGAGACGACATTTGACCTATCATTATTGTTTGAAAATTCAAACTGCTCCTGCACATAGAGGATCTTTCTCCCTCTCCCTCTCCCCCTAGGCCTCTCCCTAGGCCTCTCCCTCTCCCTCTCCCTTTCCCTCTCTCTCCCCCTCCCTCTCCCTCTCCCTCTCCCTCTCCCCCTCCCCCCCCTCTCTATCATCCTATAGTCCAAGATCAGGCACTTGTGCACAGGACTGGATCAGAAAATTGGTCAAATTGAGAGCAGCTACTATACCACCCATTACTCTAATCATATGACTACATTACCTTTAGTCACATGACCTCATTCTCTAGTCACAAAACCTGTTAACACGCTACTGTCGATTGCTGATCTGCCTGCTAAGCAGGAAGTGATGCTAGCGATATTTGGAGGACGAGTCGGAAATCCGTATGCACAGCCGACGAGTGGGCGGGTCTGAGGACACGCCCAGGCTGGCGCGCATGCGCAGTAGGCGAGGATAACCGCGGCCAGCCACACACTAGGACTTAGTACTAGCCTAGCTGACGGCCCGCTCACTTGCGGATGACCTAATTTGGGTGGCGGGTATTAGTTAATTGTATGGAGAATGAGCCGGGGCTGACTCGTACCGGGCGGCCGGGAAAAGGTGTTGCTTTTCTTGCGGCCCGCCCGTGACTGCGCATGCGCATATACGCGAATTTCCTGCTATGAATTCTTTGCCGATTTTCTATTTTTATTTACATGCTTGGGGATTTTCCCTTTCACTATTAAGAAATGGGGAAAACTCCCAACGGTGTCACGGGCCCCGTGATACCCTCCAAGCACGTCACGTACATTTATCTGTATAGTCTAACTAGACATACACTTGTCCAATTCTCCGATCACTGTCTTGCTAGTGACGAGGAAATGCTGGCTAGAGACTCTCTCGGCAACTGAATGTAGCTTTGATAGGCCGTGCTTCGCCATCAGCCGAGGGTTTTGATCATTGCATCGTCTATTCCAGCCGCTGCCGCAGACGTGGCTGCGCCGATCCGGAAGCTGTGGCCGGAGTATTGAGTTGCGTCCATGCCTACTCGTCCGAGGGCGAGGCGAATTTCACGCACAAGTGCATCTCTCGTTAGAGGTTGGCCGCTCTCAAAGCGGAATAGGGGCCCCGGTGACATCCCCCGATGCGTGATGTAACCGAGGAGCGCTGCCACAGGGCAGAGGTCCCTTCCCGTTCTTCCGAGGTAAATATAGAGGTACCATTCCTGAAAGGGTCCGTCTTAGACGCCTTAATCCTGACCACAATCGCTTCTGGATCTGCCGCCGATGTCAGGGAGACATCCGATATGGAGAGGTGGACTGCAGCGTCGTATGATGATTGAGTTGGAACCGTGGCTTCTCCCGACCTCAGAAAACCAAAAAAAAACAGGTGCATGAGACTGCCCATAACATTCTGGTGTCGAATGAGATTCCGCTGGCTTCCCACGATAGCTTGAGTGATCGTAGGATCTCGGCGGTGATTGGTAGGCGGGGGCGCGGGCGGTTGGTGTTCGCAGCAGCTTGGCCGCGTCTGATCCCCTGCATCACATATGATAGTAGCGTCATGTCCCTAATGCCAGGATCCGTGCCGCTGATGGATAAGTGTAAGTAGCGTACGGCCGAGAGGTAGGCTTTCAAAGTCTTATGGGCTACCCCCTCCTGTGCAAGCAATGCCACGAATCTACACAGGGTTGATTGGGTGACTGGTATCGGTGATAAGTTGAATGTGATACAAAAATTAATGTAACGTATATGTGCTGAGTGGTATGACCTGATGGTGGTAGGGGCTAGCGACTGGATAAAACACTGCTGAACCATGTGGTCCACTCTCTCGAGTCCCATTGGGCTGGGCTACACTCAGTCCCTGCTGTAGCTCCAATGGGACCAGAGTTGGTAACTGCGCAGCTCTCGGGACCTGCAGGAAGAAGACCGGGAGGTTATTTCGTGAGAGTGCATCGGCCGCCACGTTCTTCACCCCCGGTGTGTGGCGCGCAACGATATCGAAGTCTAAGGCTGCGCTGGTGTAGAAAATGCAGCGCATCAGATGGCACAACAGCGGGTCTCTCGCAGATTGGTGGTTAATCACGCTGACTACGGCTTCGTTGTCGGAATGGAAGCACACAGTGCAGCCGCGCCAGTGTTGGCCCCACACCACCCCTGCCACCACAATCGGGAACAGTTCTTTTGGAGCGATACTCGCAGATGCAATGGGTAGTAGGCCCCATGGGATCTGGTACCACTCGCCCTGCCAAACTGCCCCGCAGCCCCACCCTCCTGATGCATCTGACCAGACGTGGACGTCTGGCGTGGCTACTCGCAGCGGCCGTAAAATTGACGTACCATTCCACGACACTATGAATGTACGCCACCATTCCAGGTCTGCACGGCACTCCTTGTTCAGACGGATGGTGAAATGTTGTTTGAAGTGGTGTGTTTGGGCAAGGAGGTCATACATTCTCCTTAGAAAGATGCGACCTGGGCGCACGACCTTGCTCGCGTGCTGCAGCATTCCGACCAGCGATTCCAGATCTCTCCGTTGGCCGGAACGTCTCCCCTGCCAGACCGAAAGTTATTTAAATATTTTTTTATCATGTAGATGTCTCATTAAGACGAGGGAAAGAAAAAATAACAATTAAGGGAAAGAAAAAATAAAGCTAAAAATAAATAAAGAAATGCCCAGACAACATGCACAAACAAAACAAGACAATACAATGGAAACCAAAACCAAACAAAACAGCACAACATACAACAAAAATGTCATTACACAATACCGTCGAGAGATGGAAGGAGAGACGGGTGACGATGCAACCCCGAAAGCAGTGTGCGCAGCCTTTCCATTTTCTCCCCGGGGAGCCGGAGCTCCATGACCAACGTATCTATTTCGATGCCTAGCACCGTAAGCGAGGAGGCTGGACCCTCGGTCTTCTCCGGGGCGATTAGGACGCCCAGATGGTCGCAGGTCTGGATTAGCATATCTAGGTCCCTTTGGCACCGCACTGAATTGGGAGGACCTAGGATCACAAAATCGTCAATGTAGTGGAAGATGTGGCTCACTCCTCTTGACTGCACGATCCACTCAAGAGCGTCAGCAACCGCTGTGAATATCAGGGGGGCTGAGCGCAGACCAAATGGCAGCACGGTATCCAGGTAGTAGCCCCTTGCCCACAGCATGCCCAGAAGAGGCCTGTCCTGTGGGTGGACAGGCACCTGTCTGTAGGCATGTTTTATGTCGGTTTTGGCAATTAGGGTACCCCTACCAAGGCAGAGGATTGCTGCTGCAATAACGTCAATGGATATATACGATAGAGAGCATAGAGAAGGATCAATGCCATCATTGACGCTGCTGCCTTCTGGGCTTGACAAGTCCATTATCAAACGCCACTTCCCTTGCTGGTGACGTTTGGGAATGACCCCAAAGCTGCTTATGTGCAGATGCTGGATTGGAGGTGAGGGGAATGGGCCAAGGATACGGCCTTGCCTAATCTCCTGGGATAGGTACTCCCATACCACCTCCGGGTGCTCATAGGCCGAACGCATATTTCTGGTGCTTGATTTAGGGCCATTACTATCATAATTGTAGCCTATCCTGAAGCATTCACGTAATCCATCCACGATGAGCCTTGCAAATTGCTTGTCTGGATAAGAACGCAAGGCCCCTTCCCACGCCTGCCATTGGAGAGGGGTGACTATCTGTGACAGCAGGGGAGGGCAACTGACATCCCCTTTGGGTCTGCAGTTTGAGAGAGCTTGTAGCTTGTGAGTATTAGGATGTGAAGATGAGGTAGAGGTGTGGGTACCTGTAGGTGCATATGATGTGGAACGTGGAACATGCGGGTTGTAACTAATTAACGTGAGAGAACTTAAATTAACGTACTGATAATTTATACACACCATTTGGTGGAACAGTTACAGCCATAGGGGCCTAGAGACGCGTGTCGCGGTAAGTACACAGTGACAATAGGTGAGTGTATACTACGACATCAAGTGTATGCTGAGTTCCTCAGTGGGTAACTCGTGATCAGGGCTCTGGAACTCTCTTCTGCCCTTGGCAGAGCTTTGCGGGGTGATTACCGCCGCATTCGCCACATGAATGCCGATACTTGCATTTCTCTTTGAACATGCAGGACCCTCGAGTGTTAAACTCCGCACACACGTCGGGCGGCCATTGCTTCCTCTTTTAACCAGCGGAGTAGAGGCTGTGAAGGACTTGCCGCTCAGATCTCTCTTCTTCCCTTTGCTAGGGCACTCATGCGACAGGTGAAGAGTGCTGTCGCAAATGGAGCATGGCTCCACCATCCTAGCACGCCCCGTGAAGAAGCGGGTGTACAGATCTGTGTCCAGCTTGGACCACTGCCTGTTGTTGGAGGCTGCGGCATGTATTCTAAAATGGGTATCATAGGCCCTCCAGTGCAGGCCATCGTACTGTTGAGATGCCTTGATGATGGTGAGCTGGTAGGCCAGCAATTCTAGCACAGCCTCCGGGTACTTCCTCGCCATGGCTGCGCTGTAGACAGTGAACGCCTGCACCCAGTCTATGATGGAAAGAATCTGCCGTTTCTTTGGCCTCACAATTTCACACCCTGGGAATAGCATAAAACGGCCTGGCGAGTTGCTGTTGGCCAACGCGTCGTAGGTGCTGGATGCTGGGAGGAGGTCCGCCAGTTCAATGTACTCCCACCGCTGAATCTTGTCCATCAGCTGTCTGGGTATAGCAGGAAGCCCTGCGCCAAGAGGAACTCTGTCCCCCTGTGTAGGGAGCGACGAGCTCGCCGCTAGCGATGAGAGCATAGCGTTGAATGCGTCTGAAACGCTTAGTGCTGAGGATGGAGTAGAGCTAGAGTCGCTAGGAGCTGCAGCCATGGGTGACGTGAGTGCCGAGGACGCTACAGGGAGGGGTGGAATCACCGGCGGCATTCCTCCCAGAGACGGTAGAGCCCCTCCTGCCCTGCTCACTGGGAGTAGACCACCCGTGGACGCTGCTGAGCACGCTGCGGTATAGGAAAGAAAGAAACATGGGTAATAGCTACGCCCACCGAAAAGCATTTAGTTAAATTGAGGGAGCTGCGGCACCGGCGCCGTGTGCCTGTCTAGACACAGATCTGCAGCTAGATAACGCAATTAACTGTAAGCTGCTTGAATGAACGTACTGCCTAGAAGCTTCTTTGTCCATGCCGCGCTCACAATGATGCCGGCCTCTAGTGACTCGCTGAGACCGAGCTCGCGTTAGCTGGACGCTTCGCTATGAGCACTGCATGTGCAAGCTGCTCCAGCATCACTGCCGCTTGCCCGCCGCTTGCCAGCGGCGCTGGCATGTAACTTCAGTATGCTGTGTCTTGTGGAGAACATGACGCTCGCTGCTCTAGAGCCCCGCCAAGCTCTCCGCCTGCGTCAGCCTCCACTTCGCTGCTGCATACATGATGGCTGTGAAATTTAAAAACTCACTAGGGCCGGAGCCCGATGGGCCTGGAAGAGACGTGCTGCTCGGCGCGTGAGGTGAGGAAGTATTGAGGAGAGAAGCCGACTGCAGAAGAGACTGCAGCACACGAGACGCTATGTCGTCCACCGAAGGCGGCTGGGTGAGCGGCTGCCCTGAGGTGTCCGAGCGAGACACTGAAGTTGCAGTCGATGCCGGGGTAGCAGCAGACAGAAGAACAGAAGCTGACAAACTCTGGAGGGAATTCGGAGCTGTTGAGCGTGGTGCAGACATGATGCCTAGAGTTTGGAGTGGAACCAACTTGCGGACACGACACCAGGAGCTCAAACGTAACTGAGTGGTGGCTGCAGCATGCAGTTCGCAATCCAAAATTCCCGCGCCGTAACCAAGTGAACCGGCGCGCGGCTAGACCGCGCATGCGCGTACGTATTAGCCGAGGCCCATCCTCCGCCCCGCCTGTGTGAAGAACACAAGGCTTGCCGTTTCTGCGAGCGTTGCTAGGCAGACTGAATCTAGGCTCCTGACAACACTTTTCAATCTCCCGGCCCGCCGTGATGGAGTGCGCGCGCGCGTAATGCGCATGCGTAAGCTTAATCGTATATTGTGCAAGTACGGACGTGTGTATCCGATATATCCTCCGTGTGCTGGGGTGACAGGCGTGTTAACCTAGTCCAACTCTGTTAAACTTCATTTAATATATTCACATGACTTCACATTACTCCATTTGAATTGTACAATGTAAAGCAACAATATCATTAATCGTCTAAGTACTTGAAAGGCCTAATGTCAACACCATAAGTTTGACTATGGGCACAAAGAATGTTATAGCTGTTCACTTATCAGTCATGCAGGAGGTACATTTATGTACATAGCTATAGCTATTTTCCAGCATTCTCCAGTATACGGACAATGTCAGAGCGTCCTTTAACCTTGGCAATGTCAATAGGCCTATTTCCATTCTGTAGATATAGATAATGAAATATATAGCTGATGAGTAGGAGTGGATTGTGGTGTATATAGTACCGCATGTTCCTGGTTGATGTCAGCTCCATTCTCAATTAGTATATTCACCGTATCACTGTGTCCCTGCTGACTAGCTATGTACAGAGGTGTTGCACCAATCTGTTTGAGAGGAGTAAGTGATGAGCATACAGAATGAGTGTATCATATGTTACCCCCTTCCTACATTGTCTGGCTGGTTGATGTCAGCTCCATTACTTATTAGTGTATTCACAGTATTACTGTGTCCATTCTGACTAGCTATATACAGAGGTGTTGCACCATCCTGTGTGAGAGGAATAAATGGTGAACATAATCAGTGTACCATACGTTACCCCCCTCCTACATTGCGTGGCTGGTTGATTTTAGCTCCTTTCCTTATTAGTGTAGCCACAGTATCACTGTGTCCCTCTTGACTAGCTCTGTACAAAGGTGTTGCACCATTCTGTTTGTAAGAGGAATTGGTGATGACCATACAGAATGAATCAATGTACCCTCTCCCTACATTTGTTGGCTTGTTGATGTCAGCTCCATTCTTCACCAGTACATCCACCACTTCACTGTGTCCTTCTTGACTGGCTATATGCAGAGGAGACGCCCCATTCTGTAATGGAGTGTATATATATATAGACACACACTACAGACTAGTATCACTAGTACCACTAGTACACTAGTGCCTAGGGTAATAGCTACCAGAGTCCTGTGTTGCTAGGTGTAGACATCTTAATATATCAGTAACCACACTACTAAACCAAACATAGAGGTGTTTCAAAGAAACCAAATGTTCCAGCAGTCTCTATTAGTGGTAATGGATACAAACATCTCAACAAGGCATTAAATACTCACAGGAAGGATTGCTACCAGTTGTCTACATCTAGGTTTCTCGATGTTTATTCCTGTATCCCCTACCTACTGTATCTCTCATTCCTGCATCGTGGGTCAGTTTACACACATTTTTGTGGTTATATGCCGTACTGAGTGTTTGTATGTATTACCACTGATGAAGACTGCTTCATAGTGGTTGAATGCTAAACACAGTGATAAATCTAGAGTTGAATGAAGGGGGTTGAAGATGTAAGAATATATGTGTGCACAAATGTTTTGAATACATAGCTAGCTGCTCAAAGAGGGCTCTGTGGACACTGAAACATATAGACACGTTACACAAATAGTATACCTCGTTACAGATGCTGAGATTAGCAAATTTCTGCAGTAGCAGTCTCACCACTGGCAGGTGACCCTTCCAGCATGCATTAAAGAGAGCAGTCTGGCCATTCTGCATATACATTACTAGAGTATATAGGGACCTCTATAGGTTCTACATATTGTACCCACACCCTCACATGTCCACATGCAAACCAAACTGTCTACTTCCCATCCATGGGCATTGCATTGTAGCACCACTTGATGGATTACTTGTTCAAAGTGTTAACAGTTACAAGTACATGCATACAACATTGCATTCATCCATCGTGTGAGAGAGAATGAGAGTCGAGATTGGTAGTGCAATAATTACCTACATTGCACAGGGTTAAGCAATTGGTCTCTGCTTGTTAACAAATACATAGTGTATGTGGATGGTATGCATAATGGATGGTATGTATAATGGATGGTATGTATAATGGCATAATGGATAGTATATGTGTAATGGATGGTATGCATAATGAATGATGCGTAGCTATAATGGATAGTATGCATAATGGATGGTATGCGTAATGTCAATAGGTTAGCAAGATGGAGACAACTCCTGTGCAAATTAGACATGACGTACCTTCACCTTTATGTTGATGTGTGCCTTAGCCTCAATTAGTAGTCTCACCACATCAACTTTACCTTCTTGAGCTGCCATGTGAAGAGCAGTGAAGCCATTCTGTGGACACAAACACACAGTCAGCTCACCTAGTATAGTAGCATTGTGTATGATGATGATGTGTTGTGGAGTGTGTTTTCTAGTGGTAGGAGCAGTGAGCCATACCTCATCCTGTATGTTGATCTGTGCCTTAGCCTCAATCAGTGTTTTCACAATATCAACATGTCCCTCCAATGATGCTATCATCAGTGCAGTCCGGCCATCCTAAGGAAATACACAAATATATTCATAAAATTGAGGATAAAACTAACATCTAAGTGGATTCGGGCCATCCTAATGTGGAGTATTAATACACTGTGTAGGACCACATACATACAGTGGCTATAGGGAGAGGTACTTACTTTAGCTGGTATGTCGACGTGTGCCCCAGCCTCAATAAGTAGTCTCACTACACCAACCATTCTGCCTATTCGAGCTGCCGTGTGAAGAGCAGTCCAGCCAGCCTGTGGACAGAAACACACAGTCAGACGACCTAGTAGCTATAGCTCTTGGTAGGAGCTGCCATACCTCATCCTGTTTGTTGACCTGTGCCTTAGCCTCAATAAGTGCTCTGACAATATCAATAATTCCCATACATGACGCGATCATCAGTGGAGTCATGTTGTTCTATTATACACATATAAGGATGTTACATGTAATGAAAGCTATATACAATGTGTATATAATGCACACACACATGCATGAATCTTCACACGCAGATATCCTCAGTTGACGAATTAACATGTAAATGCCCCAAGGGAATGGGTATTTAATGAGGAAAACACCTTTACCCCACCCCCACTGGTGGGGAGAGGTGGATCACTTATTATTTCATGGATTATAGTGAAATCTATCCATTTGAAGTTGATCTGCAGCATGTTGCACCGAAGCTGTTGGTACCTTCACTTTAACATGTAAGCTTAATTACCTACCACCTCTAAGAAGTTGCCTAAATACACACACAGAGTACTGTAAGCCTTGCTGCACATGCATGCCAAGGATGTTTAATTAGGCTAATGTACATTCACATATGGGTATTCTTACATTCTGTGTACATTACAATGCAATCTACAACTTCAGCTTATTATGAGTAACACATACTCCATATGGTGTACAGTCCACATTGACATGACTGGCAATCAGTTTTCTCACTGCATATACATCTCCTTCCTTAGCAGCATCAAAGAGAGCTCTCTCATCACGTGTACATGCCTTGTCATCCTGTATACATGAAAAAAGGTGTGTTTAGAGCAAACTAGGCAAACGGCCACCGGTTTTGGGCTGGTTGGCCCTCATCTGCATCATGTATGTGTAGCTGCTTTGCTACGGCCTAGACTTACATACCTTAGGCAGGCCTGAGCAGTTGTGGCTTCAGAACAATAATATTCATCCACCACCAACCACACAAGCCTACCTAGGCAAAAACCCCACTGCAGCCAACAGTAACGGGCAGGGCCGAGGTAATAAAACCACCATTTACATTCTGAAACACATAACTCACATGGTCATATTATAGCATATACGTACTCTTCCTTGTGTACATCACAAGCAATATGTAAGATCACAAGGCTTAGGTTTATCTGACAGCACACCTACCACTTTTGGAGATTTTTGGCAAAACTTCATTGTACCACACTTATGGTTATGGGTGGGTATGTAATAATCAACAGCATCGTGTGTACCAGCCAAACTCATAGAACAATAAAACTGTATCACTGAGAACCTTACCCTTTCCCACTAGGACGCTGAAGTGATGTCTGTCTATGCAGGTTAGAGTTAGACAGGGCATGTTGGGACTGCATATCTGAGAAATTCTGTCGCCTTATGAGCTACACTAATCTACTCCTCCATAACATTCCAGTATATATATTTGTGACACTACATACTATTTATGTTAGAGAATCTTACTATACAAATCCTATATAGGGGAGGGTCTGAGTAAAAAAAGCCTCATGTTTTTCTATGGTACACATATAAGGATGTTACATGTAATGAAAGCTATATACAGTGTGTATATAATGCACACATGCATGAATCTTCACACGCAGATATCCTCAGTTGACTAATTAACATATACATGCCCCAAGGGAATGGGTATTTAATGAGGAGGACACCTTTACCCCACCCCCACTGGTGGGGAGAGGTGGATCACTTATTATTTCATGGATTATAGTGAAATCTATCCATTTGAAGTCGATCTGCAGCATGTTGCACTGAAGCTGTTGGTACCTTCACTTTAACATGTAAGCTTAATTATCTACCATCTCTAAGAAGTTGCCTAAGACAAACACATACACACACAAAGTACTGTAAGCCTTGCTGCACATGCATGCCAAGGATGTTTAATTAGGCCAATGTACATTCACATATGGGTATTCTTACATTCTGTGTACATTACAATGCAATCTACAACTTCAGCTTATTATGAGTAACACATACTCCAATTGGTGTACAGTCCACATTGACATGACTGGCAATCAGTTGTATCACTGCATATACATCTCCTTCCTCAGCAGCATCAAAGAGAGCTTTCTCATCACGTGTACATGGCTGTTCATCCTGTATACATGAAAAAAGGTGTGTTTAGAGCAAACTAGGCAAACGGCCACCTATTTTGAGAATAATTGAGGTGTACTTAAAAGAATAATAGGTATACTTAAAAGAATAATAGGTAGAAATACAAGCATAAAAGAATAGAATAATAGGCTGAAAAAAAAGAATTGTTTATTCACCCCTAGCAAAAACCCCACTGCCTAACTCAAAGCCAACAGTAATGGGCAGGGCTGAGGTAATAAAACCACCATTTACAGTCTGAAACACATAACTCACATGGTCATATTATAGCATTTACGTACTATTCCTTGTGTACATCACAAGCAATATGTAAGATCACAAGGCTTAGGTTTATCTGACAGCACACCTACCACTTTTGGAGATTTTTTTGCAAAAATTCATTGTACCACACTTATGGTTATGGGTGGGTATGTAATGATCAACAGCATCGTGTGTACCAGCCAAACCCATAAAACAATAAAACTTTAAGAGAAATCTGTATCACTGAGAACCTTATCCTTTTCCACTAGGCAGCTAAAATGATGTCTGCCTAAGCTGGTTGGAGTTAGACAGGGCACATATTCAAGTTGGGACTGCAGATCTGTCACCTTATGAGCTACACACTAATCTACTCCTCCATAACATTCCATATGAAAGTATTTGTGACACTATAGACTATTTATGTTATAAAATATTACTATACAAATCCTGGGGCAGGGTCTGAGAGAAAAAAAGCCTTTACCGAGTGGCTGGAAGAACTAAAGCAATGTGGAGATTTTGTGTAGGAATATGGAGGAGAGTACTCTAATATATTTCTAAAATCGTAAGCTGTCATGCACTGAGGGCCTAGAAAGATGCCTGTACTTCATGTAGATGCTAAGTTTTAATTGTTGTCTCTGCTATTTCTTAATTGAGAAAGTAATAAAATGAAAGCACCGGTGGTGCAATGCCTCGGACAAATTGGACACGCTCACTCATGATTTATAGGCGCGGCTACGCTGTGATAGAGTTCTCTTTTCATAGACCTCAGGTCAGTCTCACACACATTGCATGGTTAGCTAACAGGTCAGTCACTTTACACACACACACACACACACACACACGCGCACACGCACACGCACGCACACACGCGCACACACACACACACACACACCACACACACACACACACACACACACACACACACACACACACCACACACACACACACACACACACACACACACACTCACACAGACATCACACACACAGACACACACACACACACACACACACAAACACACACCACACACACACACCACACACACACACACACACACACACACACACACTCACACACACATACACCACACACACACACACACACACACACACACACACACACACTCACACACACATACACACAAAGTACACACACACACACACACACACACACACACACACACACACACACACACACACACACACACACACACACACACACACACACACACACACACACACACACACACACACACACACACACACACACACACACACACACACACACACACACACACACACACACACACACACACACACACACACACACACACACACACACACACACACACACACACACACACACACACACACACACACACACACACACACACACACACACACACACACACACACACACACACACACACACACACACACACACACACACACACACACACACACTCACACACACATACACACAAAGTACTATAACCTTTGCACATATGCACATAGGGTTAATAACTGGATCACATGCTATTTCTGTACATTAATAATATCAAAGTATAGATATAGTTTTTGTACACTTATGTGAGGCTGTAGTCTGATAGACATGCCATTCTGTCCATACAAAGTTGTGTGCTGTTGTCTATACCCAGAGCATGAGCCATATACCTCTGTTGGTGGAGGGGTAGAAGTACGTTTCTGTACCTCAGCATCTATGCATAATGATGGCAAATATGTGCATGCATGACATATGTACATATATATATATATATATATATATATATATGTAATGTATAAACCATGGCCAAGAGGTGTATATGTCAGATATACACCTGCTGTGAGGAATTTATTTGTGATATTTCCTGAGGGCCAACGGCCCGAGGGATATATCACAAATAAACTTCCGAACATAGCAGGTGTATATCTGAAAATATACACCGATTGGTCATGGTTTATACGATATATACTATGTTGAATATTGATGAGGTGTATATGCAATATATAAACCTGCCGTTACCATAGCAACATAGTGTATATATATATATATATATATATATATCTTATTGCGTGGGATATCGGGCAATATGGCAAGTTATTGCACGAGTGTGTGAGGTATTGCCCGAGCCGAAGGCGAGGGTAATACTCACACACGAGTGCAATAACTCGCAATATTGCCCGATAAACCACGTAATAAGTTGTTTATTACCTAGCTCGTCTTCAACCTGGTGATAAAACTCCGCCATTTTACCGTTCACTCGTTGCTAATAATACGCGTAACGCGCAATGCGCAATGCGCTCTGAAATTTAATTGGTTAAAATTGACTGGGCAATATAACTGGGCAATATGGGAAAATATTGCCCAGCGCGGAATAGGAAATTATACATTGCTGGGCAATATGGCTAGGTAATAAATATATATATATATATATAATGTACTTAACATATAGAGTGGCTCAGAACTCCCAAACATGGAAGTTCCAAGCTGTTTTAGAGATATACAAGTAACAGTGGACATACCATTATACGTATGCACTTAATTAAAAGTTGTACTATTGGTTCATTTCATGTATGCACATGACAAATACAAGTATATACTCAACGAGTGTTTCTGTACTCAATAAGACCCTCAAAGTACTGCTACAATGACTGCCGAATACTTCTCTTTCTTCTTCTTCTTCAAATATTTTATACTTGTATAATATAAAGTGTAAAAACATTTTCACTAAAATGTTGAAGGATGTAGGGATTGAAGTGCCAAAAAGTATAGAAACAAGGTCAAAGTGCAGCATGCATGCAGACAAAGGGAGGGGATGATAGCATGCAACAATCAGAACATGCATAACCCCTTTTAGTATTTACAGATGTAGGGATATGGGGTTACGCACGTTATGATTGTTGCATGCTATCATCCCCTCCCTTTGTCTGCATGCATGCTGCACTTTGACTTTGTTTCTATACTTTTTGGCACTTCAATCCCTACATCCTTCAACATTTTAGTGAAAATGTTTTTACACTTGTTTCACTGGTTTTTACTGTGTGTAGCAACACATAGACTTTCGTGCAGAGTTCTACCTCCCTTGCATACCTATAAGCAGGATATCTAGAAATTGTCAGTGACTCCTACATCCTGTCTTGTACGAATATTGCAACGTCATGTAGCCAATAAAGACAACACAGCGCTCGAAACAGCGGCAGCTCAACGGACTGTGCACAAAACTAACTTCACGTGTTCGGCACGTGAGCAAACAAGAAAATGGCGTCTAAACTAACACTTGTAAGGTTGCAGATCTGGAGTTTGACGGGCTTTGGGAGAAGGTATGAAGATTTTGTGCATCAAGGATCATGTACGCTCCTGTATAAATGACTTTCGTGAAAGAATTAGAGCGATTACTAACCCCAGTTTCGCGGTAGGCCGTTTGAACTGAAGAAGAAGAAGAAGAAGATGATGAACAATCCTAGTCTGGCTAAGCCACACCCCAATCGCACGCGGAAGGGGTCTGGTGACAAGCCTATATACAGCGTTTGTACTGCTGGAATGTAAATTAGTTGCGTATTACGTCAGAGGTCAAAGGTCCACAAACTCCTGCTTTGTTGTATTCTTCGTGTTTTCTAGAACAAATGGCTTGCTTGTGTACAGTACGTGTGACCACTTAGTTTTCTGCAGAGCTTTAGTATTATGCTACGGGGAGCTTAGTACTATGCTTACCTGATCTTCCACTACTACTATCGAATGGTTTCCTTCGTGGCCTTCAGTGAGCTTGTTGAATACAATAGGAAGGCAACTGTAACACCCAAGCTCTTTCTGGGTTTTACAAATTTCTGAGATTTACTGTAGCTGTTGAGAGTATTAAAGTGTATAGAAGCACTCGCAGAGCATGTAGCTTGTCTAAAAAGGCTTAAAACATCCGCGTTCGGGAGTTCTGAGCCATTACTTTTGTTAAGGCTTAATGGGCGTGTCGGTGCCATCCCTACATATAGAGTCTACTGACTCTATGATAACTAGAGGCCAGATTTTTAAATCTGCATACATGCAGAGTGAGACTATGATGAGCAATTTGGTATAAGGATCTCACAACTAACCTTGTTTTATAAGAAAACACACATCTCCAACTTCCCTAATTTTTCCTGCTTTGACCATAGCTTCAATTAACTTGTCATATGTAGCACCATCACCTAATGCTTCCTGCCACTTATCGAGTGTCAACCTTCTTTTATCAGCTTCACTTTGGCCATCCCTATCTATGTCAGTGAACTTGGGTCCCCTTCCAAGGAGGAATTCTCCAACCTCTCGCCATGGAAGGGTCTTTTGTATCTTGATAATGTGTTCATCTGACACAGGCCTGTTGAGCATGTCTGGTGTAAGGTGGTAACACTGAATGAGATCTTTCTTTTGCTGTTCTACCATGGTCTAGTTCCTGTGGAGGAGAGAGTTAGCATGGCGGGAGGGCATTGGCCAAAGGAACCCCTTTAATCAAGACATCTCTTAACCAGACTGATCTTTTGCTGTGCCAACTATATCTTGGTCTGGTCAATTTGGATGGTTCCAACATCAGCAAAAAACATCTACTGTACATGGTACCTATTTTGGAATTTTATTTGGAGTATGCAGTATACTATGATGTACATTACAAAATGATGAAATTCTGGAAGTATCAGGGGGAACAATGGAACACATACTCTAATATGTATTCATATATTTCTTTTTTTTAAGAGCAACACCAAGTGAAGTAGCATTCAAGATAAGTGTGTGACACACTGAAGACATGAGGGTAGACATGATTGATACTGTAAACCACTCTTTGAGCCTAAGCATGCCCACAATTTTAAATAGGGCATATTTGATACACAACAGAAGCAATTAAACAACAAAAAGGACAAGCTAGCTAACGCTTTAGCTGGCGATACTTTGATACCAGGAGGGTCGGATGCAGGATATTATAAGGGGGGGGGGGGGGGTGTCAAGCTGTCCAACTGGCTAAGCTACATCCCAAAGCACAATCGCAAAAAATAGTGTGGCTTCTGCAGAATGCAGTGCGCATTGACTGGGTTGCGTTTCAGCGAGTGCAGCTCAGACACAGGGAACTTCACGGAAACGGTTCTGTGCCTCAGGTAGTACTGTTTCCGGGAAGCTCCCTGTACAAGAAGTTGCTACCGCTACAGTACTAGTCACGCTGCACCCGTGGAATACGCAATGTTTGAACGGAACTGAAATCCGCTGTACAAGCAACACGACTGGCGGTAGGCCAGTAGCAACTTCTTGGTGGAACGAGACTAAGAAAGGGGGGTCCACGGACCCCACAGACCCCCTACCCCAACCCCACTCCTCCCCCTCCCTCCCCCCCTAAATCCTCCACTGGATACATCTACGCACCATAATTACGGGTACAATAACGTATCATAACATGCCTGCTCCACAATAGTCAGAAGATTTCGGCAACTATTTCTCCTGCGACAGGGACTGTAGCCCAACTTCACAAGTCACCTTTTCACAATTTTATTTATTCTCCTTTGCACAGGCAGGAGAGTGTAAGTTGCTTATATCTTACTTTACAATGGGAATTGAAAATGTATATAAAGTTCTATTCACATGAATGGAAAGTGCCATAATAGATCCAGTTCTATTCACATGAATGGAAAGTGCCATAATAGATCCAGTTCTATTCACATGAATGGAAAGTGCCATAGTAGATCCAGTTCTATTCACATGATTGAATGGAAAGTGCCATATATAGTAGATCCAGTTTATCAGAACAAAATGCTCCATTGTCTGTGCTTTGGCATACAAATGCAGTGCACTTAGTCAGAAACGTATACAAATCACTCAAGCATTCCCAATGTTTGATGTCTGTTTCAACATGCAGTGTTTTAAAATGTAATGACTGTCATAAATGTTCACAAGTAGCCAAAACATTCCTGTCTATGCTTTTACACTGTAACTAAGTTCACAGAGGAAGCTAACAATAAGAGGCCTGCTGTTAGACAACTGGAAAAAAGCGAGACTTGCTAATAGTAGATAGTTGTCTATTTGATAGTCTAATTGACAGTCATGAAGAACTTGTACAACACACAACGTTTTGACTTTACAGTCTTTCTCAAGTGTGTCTATTCTACTATTAGCAAGTCTCACTTTCATGGGCGATTCTAGAGATATGTTTGAGTAGTTTCTGGTTATGCATGTGCTATGCATATGGGGGTCTGGGGGCTAGCTCTCCCAGGGAAATTTTGATTTTTAGACGCTCTGAGACCACTTCTAGTGCATTTTAAGACATGATGAATAGCATATAGGAAAAACTACATTAATATGCATATTCACAGAACAATATACAACACATTCTGACTTGTAAAAGCATTATGAATCCAAAATATTACATACTGGTGCTGGTATTCTGTCAGCCGGGTCTACGCAATTGAAAAGCGACACAGCTACTTGCTCGAGCTCATCTCCATCAGATTAAATAGCTAATACACGTGTCCGCGTGCATGTATGCTCCGCCCACTTAGTTGTGCGATCGATCGTGTAGTGTCTTGCATGCTATCGATACGACTCGAGGAAGGCAACCATTTTGCAAGCCTATAGATTTATCTACTACGCGAGTTCAGGGAACGCTTGAGACGCCTAGCTAGGATTCTGACTAGTTTCTGGAAACCTTAGAAACCCCCCTAGAATCGCCACTGACTTTTATACTGTGTTAGTTAGATGTGTGCGCTTTGACAGTATTAAATGTTGTGTACGGTGTCAGAAAAGTTTACAAAAGGCCGAAGCATTCCTAGGTTTTTTGATATGCCATGTATTAAAATGCATTGAACTTTGTCACAAATGTCCAAAGCGTTCCCAGGATTTTTTGTCTGTGATTTCCCATCCATGTATAAAAATGTTGTGTGTTCTGTCAGAAATGTTCACAAATAGCCAGAACATTCCCAAGATTTTTTGTCTGTGAGTTGACATGCCGTGTATTAAAATGTTGTGTATTCTGTCAGAAACGTTCACAAATGGCCAAAACATTCCCAAGATTTGCTGTCTGTGATTTGACATACCACATATTAAAATGCAGTGTACTTTGTCAGAAACATTCACAAATGGCCTAAATATTCCCAGGATTTTCTGTCTGTAATTTTACATCCTGTACTATAAAATATATCGCACTTCATCACAAATGGCAAATATGTTCCCAAAATATGATGCCTGGTACTGCATATACTGTGTATTTAATATTGATTTCCTGAGAATTTCTGCCTCATATTTCAGCAAATATGTATAGTGCACTTTGTCAGAAATGCCCATAATGTTGAATAGTGCGCACATCTAAAAAATGAATGATCACTAGACTATAATGATATGGTGGCCTATACATTACATAAACAATTTTGAACAGAACACAATGCTTCTCAACTATTAATTAAGATCAGTTACAACAAATAAACTTAAAGTTTGCTTGTTTCACTTTGGTTAATGATGTGCCAACACAGATGCAGTGCCAACATCCACTGCAAGTGCTGCATTCCACCAATGACCTCCCCCGTGGATAGCTGCACTTTCGCAAGATGCAGGGTGTATCTTGCTTCCTAAATCCAATAAAGGGAAAAAATAAGCTCCTTCCCTCTCCACCAATAAACTATGGTTATCAGATCTAAACTACATTTAAGCTGTTGGGAGAGCTGATAATATATGAGACATTTCTGTGCATTATTGTAGCTACCTCTTTTTTCTTCTGCACAGGAGATCTAATGCTGCTGCATACTCTCCGCAAGAATTTTCTGTTACCTTGGAATAGATAGTCATGCATAGAGTATGAGTTTTTCTCACTAATTAATGTTAATGCTACCTCACCATTTGGAACTGAAGTCACTGTCAGTTGTGGGGAATGCTTCCTCCTAACTGGTAGTTTTTTTGGAGTACAGTGGGCACCGACTTGACATTGGACTAATACGTCTGTGTGGATGGTGATGTCGTACACTTTTGTATGGACTGATACCAAGTCTTGAACAAACCTTGCCACAGGGCTACAGTATGGTGCTGTAATGATATTGAATTCAATGCATGTGGATGACTTTTGCATTAGCTCACCTCTACATGGATGCCTTGGTGGGGTCACACCAACAGATATATAAATTTTTCTTCTTTACCTGAATGATACACTTTTATGTATGCACATCTTTAATTGCTTTACATTTGAAAAATCTCAGTTTCATTATATTTGGTGATATTAGCTCCCGGTACTGGAGCTCCTGGAAGTGCTGCTTTCACCAAGGAATCTGCAATGGTTGGGTTCCTCCGGAAACAGAGCTGGGGAGGGGTAGGAAATAAAGTGGAGAGAGTTGGATCATTGTGTATGGTGGCCTAGTATTTATTTATCAGGCGTGACAGTGATGTATAGTAAGGTGCGTAGGTAGTGATAAGTCTAGGTATGTTTGAGGCAGGGCTAGGGCTAGGGCTAGGGCTGAGGTTGGGAATGTATGAAGCTCTTTAAGTCATATGTGACAGGCCCGTAGGAAGCAAATTTCAATTGGTTAGGTGGGGCATGCGCAGTCGTGCTGACTAATAAAGCGCGCGCTCACTAGGGGGTCTGGGGGCATGCCCCCCAGAAAGTTTTTGCATTTTGGACTACCTCGGATCGTTTCTGGTGAAATAACAATCTGCTGCTATTCGTGCTTGACGCCTACTCGCATAATTAAAGGCGTGGCTCTGCTACGCCGTAATTGAGAATGTAGCTAGTACTCAACGAACTTATAAGAATATAGAGTAGAAGAACCTGACAATCACACCACTCAGCGCGAAAACTCCTCTCCTCGTCCTTCGATCCAAACTGCCGTTTAAGAAAGTGAAATGCTTTCAAACTGCTTGGCCAGGGCGCGCGACGACGCAGCCTTGGCTCTGGGTGGACAGCTGCGCTCCATGATTGCGTCATGCGCTTTCGCCATACGCCGCCCTGTTTTTGGCCAAAAACTTTCGTCTGGTGGCCGCCGCACCTGCCGCACCTGCTCCTACGGCCCTGTGTGATGTTCCTAAGGATGCTGTCAACAAAGCGTCGGGGGTAGTTTCTACGAAGTAAATGTTTTCTGAATGTACTTATTGTATTGTAGTAAGTGTGTGCATCTGTATTGGAACGTAAGAACCTGATTACTTCTCCCTTCACGAGTCCTTGAAGATACTCCTGGGGTGGGAAGAGGAAAAGTGCAGGTATTGAAAGGTGTTACTTTTTAACTCCTAAAATCCAGACACCTCACTTATCAGGACATTTTAGGGTGTCTGGGATTAGAGAGGTTCCACTGTACTGAGTTTCTTTACTGTAGTAGTGCAGAAAGTTTTGAAACTCAGTACAGTGGAACCTCTCTAATCCCAGACACCCTAAAATGTCCTGATAAGTGAGGTGTCTGGATTTTAGGAGTTAAAAAGTACCCCAAAATATTATGTGAGACAGCAAAATGTTTATTGAGGTGTCCTCACTTCGGGGGTCCAGATTAGAGGGGTTCCAGTGCATAGGGAACTCAACATGTATGTGAATTATAAGGTCAATGCAAGCCGGCATCAACTGTTCATTAAGTACAGGGTATACACAATAGAGAGTTAACTCACTCCTCATGAAACATACAAAAAAAACAGACCTGGTTCTTTTTTCCCCCACTACACCAAATAATGAAAACCTAGGGCGACAACTGTATCCAAATAGTAGGTAACCAACCAGTACTAAACAGCTTCCTCTTTGAGAGAGATTGAATAACGAGACTATATACCCTCTAACTTGAAATTGAGCTCTATATAAATCGTGAAGCAATAAGCCAGTATCACACAGTATGGTAGTACTGTGGATATAGGGATTGCTATTGTCTATACCTATTGAAAACCATATATAAGGGTATACTTACTTACCTTAAACTTCATTTTCACTTTCAATTTCTCACTTTAAAGAACATGTGAAAAATAACCAGTATAAAAAATTTTTGTTATAGCTGAAAAGGTGATTTTTACATTTTGCTACGTTGTTCATCTTCTGGAAGAAGCATATAATTCAATAACCATAATATTAATGAACTTGAATTTTTTTCATGTGGACATATATCATTTACAAACTGGGGAATAGACAATATTCCTTGTAGTTCTTTTACTAGTAATCATTATCTGTCCCAGCAATGTAATTATAACCATTAAGCAGAACTCAGCAACCATGGCAACCACCAACCTGAAAGTCAGCATATGTAGAGACAATGGAATATAACAAAATTCGGATATCTGACATTGCCTATTCCATATTGAGTACTCCTGGTGAAGTCCCACTTCAGGTTCCCTCACCTACATGCACATGCATGTACACACATTAACAAAATATTTTGGCACCAAAATTTGCATTGATGTGGTCAGAGCCAGGCTTGACGGTACTGTTCAGATTTACAATGCATGTTCATATGCAAAAGAAGTACAGTTCGTGCTGTGCTAGAGTCAGTAACTCTATATGCAGCTAGAAATGGTACACAACATGGAGTTATTTTAACCCTTGTGTGTTTATTTCATTTGCCTATGACAAGTTACTAATGCAATTGAGACAACTATGCAAGGGGGTAAAGTAATCATAACATAAACTGGTAATTAAATATTTTCTCTACCTACAAGGCTCTCAAATTAGCTACAATGCACGAGTAATACCACATCTCAGTCGTGTGATCACTGACCATGTGTAGCTAAATAAAGTAAAAAATGTTTATAAAAAAACTGTAAGGAGGTTCAATTAGGTGAGTTTTATGAGTTCTTCTGGGATATGGTAAGAGCCAATTCTACGAATGAGATAGGCAAGCATCAAAAGAGTGTTGAGTGTGCAGTTGTATTGTGTTCGTCTCTCACTGGCACCACTCCATAGGCTGCATTACTGGAGGTCACCACCATTTTGTGCTCACTCTTATCAGAGGCTCTGTATACAGTGAATAGGCATTGTAGATGCTTTGTTGTCTTAACAAAATATTAGTGAACCTTCTGTTAGCCTTGCTCATTGCATTCTGTCTCAATAGTAGGACTACTATTGCCACTGACTGGACGAGAATGATCAGACCCATTAGAGCACCTATCATAAATACTCCTGCATTGTGTTGTCAGAACATGACTCATCAATATCTGGATATATAGCCCGTGAAAGACACACTATGTGCACATATAAGGTATTACCGGTAGTACTGAAAGAAGTAGGCTCACTGCTGGGGGTGCTGGTGGGAGTTGTCATACCGTTCAGAGCAATTGTAGCTGTGGTTTCACTGCTGGGAGTACTGGTAGTAGAGCCTTTTGTTTCTGTAAAAACACAACTGCATGGAATATTACTTAATGCACTTGGTATCTTATAATATAGAGGATGTATGCAAGGTGAGCCTTCAATAGTCAGAATAACGTCACTAAAATTCTTGGTGGTAGAATTTGTTGATGTCCTAGCTCTACAGCGGTAGATGATCATGTTGACTGTGTCATTCTCAGTAGTGGTCAGAATACTCTGATAGCCACTCTCAGGAGAGCCAGTTATTGTCATGTCACTGGAATTCAGACTATAATAATTCACTGAGCCAGACAGAGACATGGTGATGTGTATCCACCTCAATATCTCAACAGGAACACCCTCTCCATCAACCTCAGCCCTGGCAGTGCATGTCATGGTGAACCGATCGTTCGGTGAGCTGGCAATAGATGGTGGTGAAATCTTTACTGTCAGAATTGGTTCTGTTAAAATCATAATAGAGTACCCATAAAAACATAAATTTTGTTATTCAGGATTTCTTTCTGATTGAGAGCTATACACATTGCTTACTGTCATTAAAATCTATATGAAACTTTGCTGCCTCTCCTGTTGACCATATCTAAGGAAGGATGTACTATATACATGTACAGTTCCTGATATACCTGGAATTACAGTGATAGGTCCAACCAGTGGACTGGGTAGTCCATGAGACACAGCCACTATAGAGATGTTATAGGTCACTCCTCTCTGAAGACCTTCCAGTATGTATTTCTCTATCTTATACACATTAACACTGTTGACCGCTCCTCCCTTAGGCTGGTAGTAGATCACATACCCATTGAGTGGTGTCAATGGTGTGGATCTATGTGGTGACTTCCAAGTCACTGTAATTTCACTATGTGTATTACTGGATTTAGAAGTGACAGTAAGACTGGTGGGCTCATGAGTAACTGCGTGGATAAAATCAGAGAGTAGGTAGACTTTAATGTAGGATGGCTCGACACATTGATTAGTAGAAATGGTTCAGAATTCCCAAAACGCAAAAACGTTTATGCGAGCCCCAACCCATTTTGCTGCTCGTGGTCATGTGAAATGCACGTGGGTAATAACGAGGAAATGGCATTCAACTACACGGAAGTAATAGTATATCTCGTCCATGAGGGGTCCTACAAAGATTCCGTTGGTAAAAGGCACTGCCCACGGGAATAAGAAGCCTTTTGGTACAAAAATCAAGGTAAATACTTGTACCAATTTTGTGCTAGGCCGTTTGAAGAATTAGAAAAAGAAGATGGAGAAAATTCGGGTTTTTGCAATTTCACGTATGTCATTTAAGCGGTGTATTTTACCACCTTTGAGAGTCTTATCGCGTATAGAAACACTCGTAGGCCGTGTTATGTGTCTAACAGGGCTCATAGCTGCCGCGTTCGAGAGTTCTGAGCCGTTACATTTGTTAGGGCTTAATGGGCATGTCGGCGCCATCCCTACACATTGACTCTCTGATACTAGCTAGCACCTCTGTGTAGCTGAACGAATATGCACGTGGTGTGAGCTGTGCAAGAGGTGGGGCTGCCGTACAATGCATTTTCAAGGGAGTGAAACGAGAGTATAGCATTTACTATTGGAGGATTTAGGGAATAGAAGTACCAAAAAGTGTATATATACCTCCTTTATTGTGCATGTATGCCATAATCCCCTGTTATGAGACTTGTTCCTACATATTTAGCACTTCCATCCCTAAAATACTCTTACTCCTGTACTGTATAGCTAGCTACTCACCATGAACCCTTGGAGCTCTTGATGTCATATTTATTAAATTGGGGAAGTAATCCTTTATGTTGTTACTGATAATACATAAGTATATTCCACCCTCTCTGCCTCTCACTCGCAGTCTGTTTTCATACGCGGAGTTATGTGTGTCGAATACAATCTGGCTAGTCTCATGGTCACTGTCTCCCTGTCCTACTCTATGTCCATTTGGCCTCTGCCATAAGACAGTTGTGGCTGGTCCTCCCTCAGTGCGACAGATGATAGTGAACTCAGGAGGATTCACATTGGGCTCAGTGTGCAGAATAAACTTTGCAGCAGTTCTTGACCACTTAAACTGACCTGTGCATATGGGTGATTTTAAAATATAATCATGTCTTTCATATAATGAAAATATAATCATGTCTTCATATAATGAAAATATAATCATGTCTTTCATATAATGACTTACCAGATGTATTATCATTACTGATGTAGATGTAGATGCTCTGCATCATTGCACTGGAATCAGGTATATCACATCTCCATAGTCCTGAGCTCTCTGGAACACAATCACTCTTACGGTTGAGATTGACCACTCCATGTCCTCTAGTGACATACAGACAATTGGTCTCATTTGCTCCCTGCTGGACTGCACTCCCTCTCTCATTTCTCCAGTTTCCCATCTGAGAATCACTGCAGCAGTTACCACTGTCAGTTACACACTTTAGAGAACTGTCTCCCTCTGAGATATTGACATAATTGATGTAGGAATTGTTAGTCAGAATTCTTTCACCACTTTCAAAATGGAGCTGTGGTTGGCAGCTAACTAGACCAACTGATATGACGGGAATGAATAGCCACAGGAGAGACATGTTGGGCGTCAGATCTAGAACTATACTGCTTAGTTAGTCACAGTATATACTAATATTCAGTGCTTTTTATATAATGTGTCAGTTGATTCAGTAAATTTATAATAGCAATGACCTGCTATTTTTTACAGCTAGACAAGCCATCTCATATAATTTGTATTGGGAATAAATGTGCACATGTCGTGTATTTGAATGCCATAAGCAATCCCCCAGTATTACTTGCATCTGACACTTTTTGTTATACTTTTGATTGTTGCCTGGTAGAGTAACAGATCAAAATATGCCAATATATCATGTGGCACACTTATTACATCACAAATTACATAAGGCTAGTAAGGGAGTGGTTACTGACTGGGAAACCATAGAAATGGCAACAAATTAATTGTTGCAAGGGCCTGCGGCCCTCGGGCTGTACATCATAACTGTGCCAACATATCCTGTGTGGCACTCGGGCCCATGCAACAACTAATACGTGTACTGTCATCACATGCACAGCTCTACATTTTACATCACCAAATTAGCTACTCTATATATAGGCCATGATGTCAAGTGACTATACAATAACATATAAGTAAAAACATTTTTTGTATCAAGAATAAATTTACTCTTGCTCATATGCATCTACAAAATCTAGCTATGTGTATATAAAGAATGAATGCATAAATATTACTTTGATACAAAAATGGGGTACATTAAATGAAAAGCTACTTAGAATTTGTAAACACAGTTTTTGTTATAGTCTACAATCCAGAATATATCATCAGCATCACATGCTATGCCCATGGCACAAGAAAACACTCCTTGGATAGTGTTTAGCAATGTTTTCTGATCGTAATCATATATCCAAAGTTTATTGCTCCCTGATATAGCAATAACCCCTTCTCCGTTGATAGCGATTCCAGCTGGCCTGGTGACTGTACCACTACCATAGGTAGTGATATACCTACCTATTGGTGAATAAACTTTAATGCTGTCAGACCTATTTCCTGCAATATGTAGGTTGCCATCATTATCGAAAGCTATTCCCCATGGGTTTTTGAACTGGGTCTCAGCAATGGCAGGATCAGCAGTAATGGAATATTGGAAGTTCCCATCAGCTTTAAAAACTTGGATGCAGTTGTTACTATAATCTGCTACAAACACTTTACCCTCCAAATCCAGGGAAATCCCACGAGGACTGATGAACTTCCCTTCGCCAAATGTTGTTAGTTCTTTTCTCTGGCTGAGGCTGAATGTTTTTATTCGCTGGTAGCCCTGTTCAGCTACATAGAGGATATCTCCTCTTACAGCTACACCCATAGGTGAGTCCAGTTGCTTAGAACTTTTTCCAGCAATGCCAGTGCCTAATGGGAATGAAAGGTGTTGTGTGCGTTCATCACACATCACAATAGGATAAGCATCCTGATTTGAACGCTTATTGTATATTGAAACAGTATGACTTTTGTACTCTGCTACTGCCAAGCTTCCATCATCAACAATAGCTATATCATAGGGGTTGTTATCAGTGGTAAAGCCATGCTCACAGGAGAGGGTGGTATAGAGTCGACACTGATTGACAGTGAAGGCAAGCGGACTCCCTTTGATAGGTTGACCACTAATTGTTGCATGAAGCTCATGTTGCCCAGCAGACTTGGGAATGTACTGGGCAGTGTAGGTTCCATTGGAATCGTCACCACACTGACATTCTACACCTCCACCATGAGTGACTTCTAGTCTAACTTCAGGTTTCTCACCATTACAATGAAATGGCTCACCCTTTCTATCCCAAGCCATTATTTGCATCTTATACACTCTACCAGCAAACACACGAGGAGGTACATCTGATTCAAATGTGGAAGAGGCTGAATGAACTCCCTCTGTTAGTTGACAGAGGGAAATCATCTCTGTGATAGTGCATTCCTGGTCTACCTGTGTCAACAGTGTGTCGTTCTCTAGTGGACTAAGATCAGCACTTTGAGACTGTTTCAGCAGCAAATCTACCCTAGAAGATATGACATCCTTAGTCGACAGTTGTTGGTCTGGCATGTAATGCGATAAACCCTTGATCAGTTCCAAAGCACGAGTAAGACCATCCCTAATATGAACAAGCCCTCTTTCTTGTATCTCTAGCGTACTCACTTTCCTATCACAAATGGCTTTGTTTTCATCAAAGAGTGCCTTTCGCACTCTCTCAAGACTGGAAGTGATCATTTCATCTACTTCTTCTTTCCTGCCCTTCACTTTTTCTGTGATTTTCTTGCAATTGTCGATTGCATTGTCAAGTCTAGTGACTGTATCTTGACACTGGCTCAAGCTGTGTTTTAGACTCTCCATTTCTTCATCTGCTACCTCATCAACTAAAATGCATTGTGCACTGTGTGTTTTATGCAATTTAGAGCCAATGCAATCTCGACAGATCAACTTTCTGCACTCCTGACAATAGAATTTCAATTTTTCATCAGCATGAACTGAACAGAGTAATGGCTGTAGGCAGTACTTGTTCAGTGCACTGCTCTCGTCTACTTTACTCAGTTGTTCACCAGTTGGATGAATTTCATGGTCCGATGTCCCACATGAGATAGAGTGGTCATCTCGACATCCCTTACAGAGAAATTTACTGCACTGAACACAGAATGCAATGGCTTCATTACCGTCTGTTCTCCTATACCGTTCACATTTTTCTTTTCCATGTTCAATTTTTTGCTTCAAAATTGCAATCTTTGCTTCATGTGCACTGCAGTGGTCTTTCGGGAAAGCTTGGACTCCACTACTTGGAAGGGGAACTTCTTCATCACATTCAGGGCATTGCAATGTACTCTCTGAGAGCTTTTGCAAGCATTTAAGGCAGAAGGAATGGAGGCAGGGAAGAATACGTGGATCTGTAAAGGGATCTTCACACTTACTACAGGTAGCTTCAACCATTGTCAGCAATTGATCTGCAATGCATTATTGAGTATATGATATCAGACTCACTCTGTATTAGAGGCATCACGTGCCTAAATCCCCAAGCACATGCATGTACGTACCTTTTCATCCCAACAAAGTATCTATTGCTAAAACTGAATTTCATTTGACCTTTCGCTACCAATCACTTCCAGAGTGATCTTGGACATATGCAAGTACATACAGTGCACAAGAAATAACAGCCCTTGAACTTGTACACAAATATTTTATGGTTTTTTGTCTAGTATGTGGTTGAAATGTAATTTGAACTTGGTTGGGCCTTATCATAACAGTGGTCTGATAACAATTGGTTATCCACCCCTAGTTTTAAGAGTTACACATCTACAATATACTGCCAATATATATTTCTGGTAGAGTAAAATACACAGTTCTACCCAGGGGATGATATCAATTATACGAAGATAGATTCTAATATTCTGAAAAGTGTTAAACTTTCAAATTCAGTCATAGCCATTTCAACATAACCACAGCTAGTCACAGAAATAAGGGTGCTAAAAATACTCACATTATTAATTAGAACCAGAAGAAAAGAGAATCGGAGTTAAATTTCAACAGCCATCGGAAACCAAAGCATCTGCATGTAGACCATGAATTGACGAAAACTGCTCGTATGCGCGCGCGGCATATCTCAGCGCTTATGTCTGCGCTATTACGTTTTCTCAAAAACCGGATATAAATTCCTGACCAATCAGATAACAGCAATCTGTTAAGATCGTAGAAAAACGCAGTATTTTGGTGCTATTTTGTATCACTCTATGGCGCACGTGATGTTCACGGCAGTCCGGAATTTTCCTCCCGAAATGACGTCACGTTCCTGCGTATAAGGTACCATTACATTAGAAATTTTAGACAATAAGTGTTGTCGTAGTGTTGGTTGTATGCTCGTAGCCCGTTTATGGACAGAGAAACAGCGGTTCAAATCTACTGCCGTGCGTTTTGAAGTAACTGGAGGCCATGTAGCGCTTATTCTTACCTGTTTGAGAGCCTTCAGTTACTTCAGAACACACGCACACACACTCCAACTTCCCTTTTTTGAACCGCTGTTTCTCTGTCACCGAACGGGCAACGAGTATGCTGACGCAAAGCTCATAGTCTAAAATATCTTACGGTGCATTCGCTATTTAGATATACGGTAGATTTGAGCCGCTTCCGGCAATAATGCTATGCGCTACGATATTGTGCACGTGCAGTCCGGAAGTTAAGTTGTAATTGCATTTTTGGGCTAAAAGGTTCATTGCACTTTGCACTGCAGTTTTACGTTATTCCAAATAATATTGAAATCCACGTGTGGCCGTTGTGCAATTCTGAGTAGCTGACGAGTGTCGAGGAGTGGAGTGCTAGCGGTGTGGAGTGTGCTTACTTTTGAGCTTAGAAAGGTGAGGTATCTTATTGAGTTGCGTCTGTATTACACTTGTACCGATCCTATTGAATGTAGCTTCGTTAGTCGGCCGGAAGTGGTTTTTGTGTACTGTGGTGTGTGTTGAACGATTCTGTGTACAGTGTGTGTTTTATGTTACTCTCACTGTAGCTCTACAGTCCACGTTAGACCATTTCTAAGTCACAATGGCGACAGCAGTGTCACCTGATGAGGCCGCTGATCGCAATGTTCAAATGTGGAAGATCAAGAAGCTTATCAAGAGCCTGGAGGCTGCTCGAGGGAATGGAACAAGCATGATATCTCTCATTATCCCCCCCAAAGACCAGATCTCACGCGGAGCAAAAATGCTTGCCGATGAGTTTGGCACTGCTTCAAACATCAAGAGCCGAGTCAACAGACTGTCAGTTTTGGGTGCCATTACATCAGTACAGCAAAGACTCAAGCTCTACTCTAAAGTTCCTCCCAATGGTCTTGTGATCTATTGTGGTACAATTGTCACAGAAGAGGGCAAGGAGAAGAAGGTGAACATTGACTTTGAACCCTTCAAGCCAATCAACACATCACTCTATTTGTGTGACAACAAGTTTCACACAGAGGCTCTACAAGCCCTACTAGCTGATGATAACAAATTTGGTTTTATCATAATGGATGGGAATGGGGCTCTATTTGGAACTCTATGTGGAAACACAAGAGATGTACTTCACAAGTTCACTGTTGACTTGCCCAAGAAACACGGCAGAGGTGGACAGTCTGCGTTACGTTTTGCCCGACTTCGACTTGAGAAACGGCATAACTATGTTCGCAAGGTCGCGGAGACAGCAGTGCAATTATTTATTACAAACGACAGGCCTAACGTAGAAGGCCTCATCCTAGCAGGTTCGGCAGATTTCAAGACTGAGCTTGGCCAATCAGACATGTTTGATCCACGCCTTCAAGGGAAAATTCTCAAGATAGTGGACATATCCTATGGAGGTGAGAATGGATTCAACCAGGCCATTGAACTCTCAGCAGAAGTTCTCTCCAATGTCAAGTTCATCCAGGAAAAGAAACTGATTGGGAGGTACTTCGATGAGATATCCCAAGACACAGGCAAGTACTGTTTTGGTGTGGCAGATACACTGAAAGCCTTGGAGATGGGAGCAGTTGAGACAATCATTGTGTGGGAGAACCTGGACATCACACGATTCATGTTGAAGAATCATGTAGCTGACCAGGAGGTGATCCAACACCTCAACCCTGAACAGGAGAAAGACAAAGCCAACTTTGTCGACAAGGAGACGGGTGTAGAACTCGAGCTGATCGAGAAGTTAGCGCTCCTTGAGTGGTTGGCAAACAACTACAAGTCCTTCGGTGCCACCCTGGAGATTGTAACCGATCGGTCGCAGGAAGGCTCACAGTTCTGTAAGGGGTTTGGTGGCATTGGTGGCATCTTACGCTATCGTGTTGACTTCCAGTCCATGGAATATGAGCCTGATGAAGATTTTTATGATGATGATTACTAATATGTACATATATGTCTTTATTTGTTGCAGTCACACTGTTACTGTCACTTTACAGGTGGCCAATATCTATTTCTATAATATATTGTGTTTATATGATTCTGTGTGCATTCTGAATGTGCCACTGTTGAATAGTGTTTTCTGTGTATATATGCACAATAGTGAAGCGTCATTGTTTTTACTATACTTCCTGTAATAACAGACCAGCTCAGCTGAAGGCAAGACAGGTATATATATATATATATGTACAACGTTACGTATATCTATGTGGGTGTGTGTATAGGCTAGTTGCAATCAGGGCCAGTCTGTAAGTCAGGACTAATTCCACGCTGTCTAGATAGCCCAGTGTATAAGAGCGTATTTCGGGAGAATGTATGTACATGTAGGTATGACTGCTGTTATATATGACGACCTCTATACAGGCAATAAGTATACGCATGAATTTCTAAGGACTGGCTATGCCCGTGTTTACTGAGATCTCAGATGCTGTGATCTGTCCTGGGGTTTATCCCAGGACTATTGCAGCACATTCACCGTTATTGTGACTAGTTTTTGTGAGTTATACATGAACTCTCCTTAGGTGGACTATGAGTGGAGGTAGCCCCAGCTCTGCTCCTGCAGCTTGGAGCCTCAAGAAGCTGCGCTCCATCTCTAAGCCTTCCCTTCCCACACCCAACCCCACACTAGTGGAAGTTAATGAGTGGGTGTGGCCTTCTCACTGTCACCAGCATGAAGCTGTACTGAGGCATGGACAGCTTCTTCGCTGGATGGATGTTGCTGCCTGTTTATCTGGTGGGTTACCAGCTGTATAACCACAAAATCACTCTTCTGCTGTGTGTACAGCACTAGCAGGAATGACCATGTTTGCATATTAACTTCATCATATACATGTATCTCTGTTTGCCAGCTGAGCGACATGCACAGATGCCATGCGTGACAGTGTCGGTTGATAACATCACATTCCGGAGCTCTGTTAGGTATCCTATACACATGTATATCAAGGGGTAGTCACTACCGCATATGCGTACAACCGGGGTCACAATATTGTGACCGTTAAATTTTCGCTTGTGACTTGTGACTCTCTAGAAAATTCTTCTGTGACCTGTGACTGTTTCACTGAACATGACCTACAAACCCTAGCCCACCCACCTAGTGAGACTGTGTGACCTGTGACCGTCGCATGTACAGTGGTCGTGATCACGTGACCTGAATTGACCTGTGACCATTTTGAGACCCTGGTTGCAGGTGGTGGTTGTACGCATATGCGATAGTGACTACCCCTTGTACATGACACTTGGCTTAACTAGGTGTAGTACCAAAATCATATAAACGAAGTGCAGCATGCATACAAAGGCAGTGATGGTGACATGCAACAATAATTAGATATGTAACCACTTTAGTAATTACATGTACATATGTAGAGATAGGGGGTTATGCATATTGTTGCATTCCATCGTACCGTGTGTTTGCCTGCATCCTACACTTGTTTCTATGATTTTTGGCACTACCGTCTCTACATCGTATTCTTCACCATTTCAGTGAGAGTGATTTTACTCTTGTTTTTAGTATGTTTACTAACATGTGCCAATTATCGTGCTGAGCTTGCAGAGTAACCAGCACTGTCCAGGACTCCTGCTTCCCGTCTTCTATGGATATTACCTAGAGCAGAGGATTCAATAGTGCTGTACTTTGCATAGATGTGTATCATGTAGAAAGATGGCGTCCGGCTGTACGGATATGTACTGTAGCTAGTTTGGCATATTTTGAAAGGCCCTAGAAAGAATCTGTCCAAAACGAAGGTAAGTACCTGTACAAATTTTGTGGTACACCTATCAGACTGAAGAGAAAAGTGGATAGAAAGAGAGAGAAATTCAATTTGCAATTTTCCATTTGTTAGCAGTATATTTTCCCTACTTTGAGAATATCGTCGGATACAGAACCACACGTAGAGAACTTAAAGGCTTTAAACTGTAGTGGTCTAGAATTTTGAGCCATTTTGTTTGTTAGTGAAGAATGGGCATAGAGGTGGCCTCCCTACATAGGAGAGTCTCTGATAAGATACACGTACATGTGTACACATTAATTGCCATGATATTCTATCATCAACAGGGTGGGTCATGTTGTTATTCTAAAAGCAGTTGTCAACAGATCTTTTAAGAGCAGCTTGGAGGTACATAAACTGAACTGTACTCACCAAATGAAATATTTTCTACATTTTTGCCTTTTATTATACAGCTGAATGTTGTATTATATGCATGTACCTACTTTGTACTTGGCATCTTTAATTGGTCCAAAATTGCCTCATTTTTCTCCCTTACTTCTTTCATATGTGTTGATTATTGTTGTCAACTTATTGTTCTTTGTTCCCTCCCACCATAATTATATGTAACTGTGAATAGCATGCATGTATGGATAGTGTAAAGGAAAAAACGCTGCAGTTATAAGCTGTTTTAGATGCATAATGACTTCTTATAAATACCATCGAATTCCATTGTATATTCTCAGCCTAGAGGCTGTAGAGCCAAGAAGCTGTTACACTAGCCTCGTACCCAGGCCCCTGGTACACACTGTCTGTGCATGCACATAATATCCCCAGCTTTTTTGGGATTTGTAAAATAGTGGATACTTACCGTAGATCGTAGATTACTTATATATACTAATTGTGTACTGGATAACCAGAGTGACTTTGATTCGATCGGCTGTATCCTATGCTGGTTTTGTGCTCAACCTGGATCCGCTAGCAGCTGTACGCCACATGTACGAAGGGAGATACGTGTTTTTTGTGGACGAAGGGAGAAAAATGTATTTCTCTACCGATAGATTTTAGGCCCCTGACAAGACGTCTCTCAGCCTTGGCTCGAGCCTGTTGAAGTAAGCAAAGCAGTAGAATTCCCACAAGTGAAGTTGCTTTAGTCTATTGGTCTGTATTCTTGGTGGGTCTGTTTATGTTGGTATGTTTGTATGAATTTGATTACTGGATGTGTGGGGAGAGTTGACTAGCCACTTCAACTCACTGCCCCAGTTCTTAAGGCTGAGCATCCGGTGTCCTACTTGGTGTCTGTACATGTACATACATGTACATGTACGTATATATGTTGTGTGTATTGTGTGTATTGTTTGTGGGGATGATATTTTTGGTTCCTTTTTCTTTTCACATTTTTTGGTTCCTTTCTTTTTTGGTTCCTTTCTTTTTGGTTTCTTTTCTTTCTATTGATTCTTAGCTAGTGTGCCATAAACCTTCATGTATGTACATGTAGATACCAAGTTTCATATACCAAGTCAATTTGTGGACTGTGTACATGTATATATAGGTTGGCCTGGTGGTTGAAAGTGAAAATCCCTTTACTGGAGGTCGACAGCACATCTGCAAGGCTTTCTTTGTGTTTGTAGCAAAGCCGAGTGATGGAGAAAAGGTACATTGTAAATACATGTACATGTGTATATCTACACACCAGAGCTATATGCCTTTTGTGGAAGTATATAGATGATTGGCGAGTGGGAGCGAGCCAACCTAGTCGTGTGAACGGGCCGATTTTTCTATATATATGTGACTCGCACTGTACATACCTTAATGCCATACGTGAGTTCTAATTTTGTGTGCACAAAATACCGTAATGCCATACGTGAGTTCTAATTTTACATGTGCATTACACATTTCTGTAGCTCAGTTGGGTCGCTCCCGCTCGCCAAAAAATGCTAAGCATTTCTACTAGTATTTTGAGGAGCACTTTCCTACACTGGAGCTGAGTTCACACAAGCTTCACTCAGTGGTAACACCCCTGGGGAGTCCGTAGCATGTATATTTGCAAATTATGTGATAGTGCATGCAATAGTGTATGTGTGCACAACAGATAGAATGTAATTAGTGCAGCGTGCAGAACACATGAAGCAATACCAAATACCGGCTATTGTGTTGCCCACCATGATTATATGCAGTTTTTTTCGAGATGGCGATAAGGAACTATTTTATGAAATGCCATGAGTGAACATCGCTGAATATGAGCCTCCGGCTAAGTTATTGCATAGCAAAATAGATTGTAGATCATTTGCATATGGAAACGGAAGTGGAGCACTCACCTTGCATGGACAAAACTAATACTAATCCACTAGTTCTGCCACTACAAGTGAGTCATGCTCCTTTTGAAACGATCAAGAAAAATAGCATGCTGGAAGACAACACTGGTTTAAACATTGTGGTATATTTCGTTGCAAGTGGCCTTTAAATATTGGACCATGTATACCTGGCTACGACTTCAAAGCACTGTTACACATAAGAATAGTGCAGCACATCTAGTTTGTATGGAGATTTTTGGCGAGTGGGAGCTATATAAATATATAGAAAAATCGGCCCGTTGACACAACTAGGTTGGCTTGCTCCCGCTCGCCAATAATAAAACCCTGTGACTTAAGGGGAGCAAACCTTTTTTAAGGGGGGACAAATGCCCCGCTACCCCCCACCTAAAAGAAACCATGCATATTTGCACGTTATCAATTTGTGTACTTCATGTCATGCGTATTATCATACATTATTTGTCCTCATACCAACACTTGTATCTCTGTAACAATCTGGAACCAAAAGCATCTTTTCGGGTAAGGTTTAACTGAACTTTACCATCCATAAAAGGTCAAGCTATATGCTGCTGCATTAGGGCTGTAAGATGTCATGGTAAGCCATAGCAAATGAAGTGTCTACAGCAAATCGATTATAAAAGTGCATGGCATGTTGCACTGAAGCCAGCGGTACATTCTCTTCCCTGCAAATATTCTGTGTACTCCCTGTAACATGTAGTGAGAAGGTGTTACAATTATATGTGCATTTTCTTATAGACTGGTGTGCACATTATATGTACGTATATGCACTGAAGGTTAGCAATTTCATGCCTTCCCTGTGATCAATTGTTGACAAGTGTTTTGGTTCAAGAATGGTGTAAGGTAGTTTTTACTCTGGCTTTCCCACTATAAATGTACTGCATACACTCGACCCAATTGTAGGGTTTGGGACTGAAGATATCCTCTAGTTTAATCTCTGTCCTTTCTACATTTGTCATTGAAGCAACATTTGAGTAGTGTGTAAGGCTAGTTTTATTATGACTAAGACATGTAAGAACTGTCTTGGGTTTACGTTTAACACAGAGTTTATCAAATGAGAGGTAGAGATTTTACTGAAATCTATGCAGGTACAACTCCCTGCACTTTCTCCAGTGACTGAGGAAGAGAAGAGAGAGTTCCTTCTAGCGGCTGAGAGGAGGAGAATGAGGTAAGGAGCTCACCGTTACATGTGTCCAGTATACGTACATTGTGTGAATGTACGTATATGTATTGCACGCATGAAAATGCAGAGTTCTTTGTGTGAATCTTACATAATTGTGGTTTCTGAAGTTGACTGATTTTCTCCAGTTGACTCTTAAGAATGTATGTATATATCACTCTAGGACAACATATGCTAAAGATATACAACGCATGGCAAAAAAGCTTCACAAGGAAAAGGCCAGAACAAGTATGTACGTAAGTAGTGATGTAGCTGGATTCCCAGGCCAGTACAATATGTGGAATCAATGACCTGGTATCAACTATGCATACATGTTTTTCCTTTTACCTGAAAGATGACTTGTATTCATATGATGACTGCACAATCATGTATATACATGTGCATATGATATGGCACTATCTGTCTGTTTAGGTTCTCTTCCTAACATTGATCCTACTTCCTTTGTTACTGCCACTGCAACTGTTGTACACACAGGTTGGTATGTGTATACGTAACGACAATATAGCATGTAGATTAGATTTGTTACTCATTTGTGGAATATGCTTATACGGAGATGGGTATAATGAGATACAACCAGATGTTTTTTGTTTACATAATGTATGTAGTGAGTGGGCCTCTGGTTGCTCCAAATGCGATGTAAATGGCTCACTCGGTGAATGTGGTTGTGAGTTGATCTTCCTTCCATGTTGCAGTGCAGATAGTTCTCCCTGTACATGCCAACCACCATGGTACAACATTTGGAGGTCAGATTATGGAGTGGATGACGGATGTTGCCTCCCTTTCAGGCCTGTTAGTTCCTGCACACATCTACTACAGTCTTTACTATACTTCCCAGTCTGATTTAAGCAACTTTTCTCCTACATTATGAGTTAGCATTGAAATAAGGCTCCGTACATACATAGTAAGGTACATGTACTCAGCAATTAGTCTTCCTATGGCCATCTTGCCTATACATGTTTCTTAGGAGTAAAAAAATCTGGCAATCTGTTTTTGAAGTACGTAAATACCCTGTATTCAACCGTCTAACTTCATTTCCAGTCGGCTGAGCCGCTCTCCATTGGACTTAGAAGGCATTGAGTCAGTGCATTTCCGTGGTCCATCTCACGTAGGGGAGAGGGTGTCCCTACAATCATCAGTCAATCGTATATTCTCAGCCAATAGGTGTGTACCTCAACGCATTTTGCATACGTAGTGTCATTTCAGTATAGGGTAATACAACTGCTTCCACAGGTTTGAGGTTGGTGTACGTGTGGAGGGATACACAGTCAGGGGAGAGAGGAGGCACATCAATAGTGCATTTTTCACATTTCGTCTTGTAGATAAAAGTGTCAGTCTACCACAGCTTACATTGGAAACTAAGGTTTGTATGTACACAATGTCACATTAGTAGTATGCGCATTTCTGCTTATGAATATAAGCAGTCCCAACTTGAATACATTTCTCATCATAGAGTCTGTGTATGTAATGAGTGGTTGATGAAGGATTATGAAAATATCAGCCTACTTAGAGTCTGAATCGTAGCATTCAGCGTAAATGTGTATATGTGTACAGGAAAAACCTTCACCCACAACTGCTTGTTTGATTTTCCTTTCTCCCTACACCACTCTATGGTGTAAATCAGGGAAAACTATACACTGTACATATATACCTACGTACATACTCAGCTAGAATCCATGATACTTTAAGCTGTGCTATGTATGCTTAATGGAAAGATATGTATTTATGAAGGCATAGTCCAGTGCTTTTTCTGTACTGTTTTATGCTACACTGTATGTGTAAATTACCTTACAGGTTCAAGAAGAAAGAGCCGCAAATGCTATTGCTAGACATTACCTGTGGTTAGACAGGTACACTTGTACATGTCATACACATTATACACTGGTCACAGATACTAGATATACTACATGTCAGATTCCCAATCATGAACTCTCTCATTGAAGAGTTACACATTATACATGTTACCTGAATGTCTAATTACATCTTTTGCTTCAGAATGGCCATTCAATTTGAAGAGAGGCAGGTGTCCTTAAGTTCTGAAAATGCTGTAAGTGTGAATCATCTCTCATCTTATGTAACACACTGTATCAGGGGTATCAGAGCTAGAGTTACGTAGTTCACACTCTGTCTGTACATTGTACACATAGGTCAGACATGGGAAAATTGATGCATATTGCCCTATAGATAGAAATACATGAAAAAATTGATCCTGTAAATATAGTTACATCACACTGCACATGATTTCTGTAATTGTGTACTTGTACGTATGTAAACCAGAGGCCAAGTCCTCAGACTGTGAAAAACAAGAATCCTAGCACTCTAACAATCTTGATTTGACGCAGTTAGGGTATGGATTAGTCTGGCGTAGCCACACCCTCTCATAAGCGGGAGAGGGTCTGGTCTGCTTAGCATCAACGACTTGTGCAGTGGAATGTTTCATTACGTCATACATTTAAACGCACGTGCGAATAATGAATATCATTAGTGGAAGCACGACGACAATATGCTCGTACATAGCTGTGAGCGGCGTAACTACAAGACTTGGCTCCCAGTGCCCAAAAGCTGGTCGAATATATACGATTGGCAGAATAGCATAGCAGAGACTCTTACCATATCGTGTAGGCAGCACTCGTCACTACCAGTTACGAAGCTTGATACAGGTCGAAGCAGCTGTTCTTTCAAGTACAAATACCCTAACGAGCGTGCTTCAGCTCGTGATGCAGCCACTTCTCTCTCAGAAAACTGCCATAGCCTGGTTCAGCCATTCCCATTCCACATTTACGTGACGTCACGTAAGCATGGAATGTTATAATTGGCTCTTTTGTAATCTGATTGGATTGACCAGATTCTGGACAGTCTGCACAAGTCGTTGATGCTAAGCAGACCAGACCCTCTCCCGCTTATGAGAGGGTGTGGCTACGTCAGACTAGGTATGGATAGGGTTGATATGTGTATCCATAAGTATATAGAGAGTTGGACTGTCTATGTAGGGATGGTGCTGACATGCCCATTAGCCTTAACATATAAAATGGCTTACAACTACCAAACACAGCAGATAAAGCCCTTTTAGACACATGTGCATGTATTAGTTTTTCTGTACCTGCTAAGATCCTCAAAGTATTTAAATACACTGTAAGTCTGACATACTGAAATTGGCCAAACTATTGATTTGTTCTTTCTTGTAATTCAGTTGAAACGGCCTAGCTAGCGCAAATGTGGCAGTTGAAACAGCCTAGCTAGCGCAAATGTGGCAGTTGAAACAGCCTAGCTAGCACAAATGTGGCAGTTGAAACAGCCTAGCTAGCACAAATGTGGCAGTTGAAACAGCCTAGCTAGCACAAATGTGGCAGTTGAAACAGCCTAGCTAGCACAAATGTGGCAGTTGAAACAGCCTAGCTAGCACAAATGTGGCAGTTGAAACAGCCTAGCTAGCACAAATGTGGCAGTTGAAACAGCCTAGCTAGCACAAATGTGGCAGTTGAAACAGCCTAGCTAGCACAAATGTGGCAGTTGAAACAGCCTAGCTAGCACAAATGTGGCAGTTGAAATGGCCTAGCTAGTGCAAATGTGGCAGTTGAAATGACCTAGCTAGCACAAATGTGGCAGTTGAAACGGCCTAGCTAGCACAAAATGTGGCAGTTGAAATGGCCTAGCTAGCGCAAATGTGGCAGTTGAAACAGCCTAGCTAGTGCAAATGTGGCAGTTGAAATGGCCTAGCTAGCACAAATGTGGCAGTTGAAACAGCCTAGCTAGTGCAAATGTGGCAGTTGAAACGGCCTAGCTAGTACAAATGTGGCAGTTGAAATGGCCTAGCTAGCACAAATGTGGCAGTTGAAATGGCCTAGCTAGCACAAATGTGGCAGTTGAAATGGCCTAGCTAGCACAAATGTGGCAGTTGAAATGGCCTAGCTAGCGCAAATGTGGCAGTTGAAATGGCCTAGCTAGCGCAAATGTGGCAGTTGAAACGGCCTAACTAGTACAAATGTGGCAGTTGAAATGGCCTAGCTAGCACAAATGTGGCAGTTGAAATGGCCTAGCTAGCACAAATGTGGCAGTTGAAATGGCCTAGCTAGTACAAATGTGGCAGTTGAAATGGCCTAGCTAGCACAAATGTGGCAGTTGAAATGGCCTAGCTAGTACAAATGTGGCAGTTGAAATGGCCTAGCTAGCACAAATGTGGCAGTTGAAACGGCCTAGCTAGTACAAATGTGGCAGTTGAAATGGCCTAGCTAGCACAAATGTGGCAGTTGAAATGGCCTAGCTAGTACAAATGTGGCAGTTGAAATGGCCTAGCTAGCACAAATGTGGCAGTTGAAATGGCCTAGCTAGTACAAATGTGGCAGTTGAAATGGCCTAGCTAGCACACAAATGTGGCAGTTGAAACGGCCTAGCTAGTGCAAATGTGGCAGTTGAAATGGCCTAGCTAGCACAAATGTGGCAGTTGAAATGGACTAGCTAGTGCAAATGTGGCAGTTGAAATGGCCTAGCTAGCACAAATTCGGCAGTACTTACGTACCTTGATTTTACACGATTTGTCCCTTCCCCTTGCATGCATGATCCTTGACCAACAAATCCTTGCATCTTCACACATGTGTGAAGATCAATGGAGGGAGTACTGGATCTCCACAATGGAGTGGTTTCAGAGAAAATCCCACATATGTTTTCACCTCTGTTGCCCACTAAGTACATGACAGTATTTTCAGGACGAACAGACACTCCAGAGGTGAAATGTGACTTAACCAGTCGTACGGCCGATGTATGTATACAGAGATTTATTGAAAAACGGAAAACGTCTACTCACATTGCAGCTTGTCTTGCAGTTCCTTTCTCTTTCTTCCTAGGAAGAGGAAGAATTGCTCCAGCACACATTTTTTGTTGATGGTGGCTTCAAATCTTTGGTAAGTTGGAAGTACTTGACAAGTTCATCTTCTTCAGCTTGTAGCCAAACCTTCCTCTTTTTCTTTAGTTCCACTTCTTGTGTGTCTTCCTCTGGAGCTTTTGACATAATTTTAAATGCATTTACACTCGCACTGCATGATGTTTTATAATGGTTTCACTGTTTGTGTCATATCAACTGTGACTGCTGTAACTGTGGTTTTATCCTCTTCTTGTGCCACTTTGGTGGATGTTAACTTTCTCATCCTCAGGTGCAATTTAAGGCTTATCCAGAGGCAGTTAAGCGCCTAATTTGCAATTACGTAACTCCACCCACCGTAGGCAATGTATTCAAGGATTTACGGAAGTATGGTGGTTCACGTGCGTGTACTTGTGCATGTACCAGCGCTATTTTAGGCTTCTGTAATCTTCTACTCTGCTGGTAGAGGGGATGGATCTACCTGCTGGCAATCTGCTTATTCAAGTTGGTGGAGAAATAGATCAATCACAAAACCCAATGACATCATGACTGTGTAGTTGCATCATCCACTGTGAACTGTTACTCCGCATCCTGGATTCCTGATCTGTATACATACATATATATATATACGTATATATATATATATATATATATAACTTGCCAGGTATAGGTGCTCAAAGCTTCAGGCTTTAGTTCCAGAGCTGTATGTCAGCTGCATCATCTGTGCAGAGTTGGGGCCCCCATGTGATTAAAATAGTACATGCCTATGAATACAGCTGTGTTGTTGTCCACTCTGAGTCAGATATGAACCACCATCTTGTCTTTTAAGGCCTTCAATGTTAGGAAAGCTGCTAGCATTTCTTGGCAGCTAGTTGATATGCAGTCTGTTCTTCTGAGGACCACTGACGTGGTCCTCAGTATTCCACAGCAGGCTCCCCAGCCTTAATTTGTTTGATGGTCGTGGTGGGTGGTGGCTCTTGGATTGGCCTTTGCAAACACAATTGCTATACAGATAGGTCTTCTGATAGCATGTTTTCATTACACACCTGTGGTCAACTGCAAGAACATAATAGTCTTATGTGTACAAATGAATGACCCCTGCTCATGCTCATTGTGATTCCTGGTTTTGAAGTATTTATAGAAAGGGCATATATTTATAGAAGCTTTGAACAACACACTGTCATATTCAAAGCCCAGAGCTCAAAGTAAAATTCATGCAAGGATCAGCAACATCTAAAGTGAGGTCAGAATTAGTGTATAGAGCAAGAATATGACAGTCCCCACCTATTTAGTCAGTCATATAGAGACTGATTGACTCCCTACCTGTCCAATACAGGAGCAAAGAATACTGAAAAGGTTTGTAGTTAAAGGTAAAGTGAGTTTTATATACCTGGTGAGGAAACTTAAATATTCTGACATTTAAATACTCAGTGGGCATATGTACACAGAGATTTATGCATCCAATACATAGTTCTAATCAGCGTAGACAAAAGTAGATATTTCTGTGGTAGAGCATAGCTGATGTGGTGAAGAATTATTTGGCAAGCGTAGCGAGCCCTACTAGTCATGTCAACAGGCTGATTTTTCTTTATATGTGACGGGCACTGCACATACCGTAATGTTATACGTGCGCGCACTCTTGGCTTGCCAACAATGCGTAGCATTCAACTAGTAGCTATATATACCAGTGGTAGCTATCTCCCTTTTATACAAGGGGTAACGAGATTATGATCATACAGGATGGTGGGTGATGGTGGGTGAGAGCAAGGAAAGGGTGAGAAGCGAAATAGTTCCAGGCATTGCAAAAGGCCCTTGGGCAACTTACGTACGCAGAAAGATGACAGTATAAGTGATAAAATGCAATATTATAAACTCAGAGCCACAACATAACGAGATCACTGAGAGACAGCTACCTACACATACATTTATGGTAAATGTGGTGAAGGACCTAGGGATATCACCTACTTGTATTAGTTTAAGGTAACTACTCTTTATTTAGTCTGTGTGGTCCTTCACAATTTCACTTCCAGTTTGTGTGTATTCCAAAGTAGTTTCATTGGTTTGAAGAGTAATTCGTATGTCACTGCTACTCACAGTAAGATGTGAACGGTTCATTTCTGCAGCACGGGAGAATAGATCATCATCATCAGTAGTAACTTGAGATTTCTTTCTTTGAGTCACATTATTATTTGTACTTAAATCTTCTTCGTTGTAGCTCATACAGTTTATCTGTTCTGGCATGATACTGCATTTTCTTAAGAACCGGAGTATTATTGCAGCAGCTAAAGCAAGAAATGGAAGATACAGCAATATGATTTTAATTGAATTGGCTGCTCTTATGGATTGCCTGTCTCCACCAAATGAAGATGTATTAAAGATGAACCATGTGAGTGCGTTGATGATAGACAGGTTGGCAAGCATCAATATGTCAATTATGTTGAATAGACGTCTTTTGTAAGGTCTGGCGACTGCATGGATGGTAAAGAAGCAGAGAAGAGCAATTTCAGTTAGGAGGAAAAATTCGGTTAAGTTAGTAGAGAAAGCAAATATGGCAGAAAGGATTACCCTCCACAAAAAAAGCAAGCCTGCAAACATACGTCGATTATCCTTGAAAACTCCTTGAAATGAATCAATAAGAGGAAGGAGTTTACGGATTGGCCAGATGGTGGTTTCATTTTCAGTTTCAGCACTTTTCATGTGGCTAATCAACTTTCCCTTGATCTTCCACAGTAGTGGATATGAGATAAGCAGCAGTGGTGGTGGGAGTGACAGGAGGAGGAGAGCAAACACTGCTGGAATGGCATATGGGAGGTGACCAGTCCCAAAGTACTCGATGCTCCCTTGACGGTACACAACATAACTGATTATCTGTTCCCCTTCTCCATAAACGGGGATTAGAGACAGTATCTGGAAGGATGTGACTGTGTATTGTGTGTAGGAGAGAATCAGAAATGTTGATATACCATGAACAATGGCATTTTTGAAGAGTTTTTTCTTTCCTGCCCACTTCGTTAGTTTTTGACAGTAAACAACTCTCCCACTGAGTTTTTTTTCTAGTGAGCTGTATTGGATTAACAGTATGAATCCTCCAAGGAGTAGTATAGTAAATAAAGTGGTGATATAGCGAAATGCTAGGTTGTCCAGTACTGTAGCTCCATTCCAGAGGCAAAATGACAACTCATCTAATCTAAAGAAGTCCAGGCTCAGAAATCCAATCAGGAAACTGTGGATTGTTAAGAATATTCGACTTGCTTGAGCTTGAGATGTTACTACGAAGGAAGGAGCACAGTTGATGAAAGTGATCGTCTGTGCAAAGAGTAGTGTACTCTGCATCAGTCCTGATGTCATCTTTACCTTCATGATCATTATGACAGCAAACAGAAGGATTAGTGGAACCAGTTCTGATATCACGTAGAACAGTAGCCCAAATGCTCCATATGGACACTTGTCACACTTAAAGTTCCTTGAGTGATAAAACACTGCAAAACCCTCCTCACATTCACCACAGAGCCAACCATTTCTCTGTGAAGTACACATGTTAACATCATTACAGGATTTGGGTACATCAATTTTTTGAGTGTCTGAAGCACTTTGATAGTTACAATATCCTGGAGGGCAGTAACTTGTAGCAATTTTACCATCTCTGGTGCACCCAACCCAATATCCTATCTGAAGAAAAGCTCTGAAGTTTGACATGTTGCATTCTGTTATTCCAACTAAACGTTTATCACTGGTGCTGGGGGAGCATACACACACCTCATTCTTCAGTGTAAAACCAAGTGGACAATGTCCCAGTTTACTGTCTCTAGAAAAGGAGATGTGTCTTGTGTTTTGTGTCTGAAGTCTAAGAGTAAATTCAGTACCTGGTGTTCCACTGAGTTGCAGGTAGCCATCATCAGATATGTAGGAGGTACTTGTAGTTGCTCTCCCCACATGAATATCTAGAAACACTTGATAAGCTGTTGGAATGTTTTGGTCAAGGTCGTCCAGTGATATTAGGTGTAAGTTTACCCTCTCTCCAGGAGTTATTTCAACTGGTAGAGTAAAGTTAATGGATGCAGGACTTGTTGCTATAGTATATTCTTCAATACCTGGGATGTATTTGAAAGGTTCCCAGCGGAGAGCTGTTTTGACATCAGTTACAACATTACCAATGTGTTTTGCACACTGAAGGAGAGAGTCAGTGAAGATAGCATCACCATACTTGGCCTTGTTGTTAGAAAATGTGAGGGAAGAGTTCCACTTGTTAGGATCGATACTGGAATGATATGAAATGAAACATTTGTAGGATAATATGAATGCAGGTTGAAGGGCATACACTGCACCACCACGTTCACTGGCGTAATTGGATTCAAAGATAACTTGTGAGTTGGAGTGGAGTTCAAGAACAGAATGTCCAAGTAGAGCCATTGCTCCACCATTTGTGGCTGAATTGTTCACAAATCGTAAGACAGTGTCTTCCAATACATGGATATGAGATGATGTTGCAACTATGGCACTTCCTGTGCTCCCAACAATTGAAACATTTTTGTAGAGTGTAATTTCAAATGAGTCAATGTCCAGTGTCCCTGACTGGAGTACTTGTTGAAATATACCACTATTTGGACCCTTCAATATTGCTGGTGTGTTTGTAATATAGTTATTGATGAATTTACATGAGCAAAGAAGTGTGGTTGGAACTATGCCATCACCAATTGAATCCCAGACCTCGCCATTAACACGCATTGCTGCCCCAACAGATGCTGTGTTTCCAATCCAACTGCAGTTGATAAATTCCATTCTATTTAGTAAGTCCACTTTAAAGCGACTGGCAAAAAAGCTGACAGCACCTCCCCAGGCAGCAGAGTTATTTACAAACAATGTATTTTGAACAGTAATGTTGTTGTGATTCACATTTGGAGTAGTAATGACATATCTTAGTTTAAGGGCACCACCACTTCTCTCTAAAGCACTGTTGTTTGTGAATTTACAGGCATTTATGTGTAGGGTATTTTTAGAAGCATAGTCCTCAATTATGGCCTCTACTCCACCTCCAGATTCTTGCTCAGCTGAGTTGTTGTAAAATTCACAGTCAGATATTGTGATAGAGTTGTTTGAACTTGTGCCTTTGAAGCTGATAGAAATACCAGCTCCTTGACCAAGATTATGTCCATGATTACCCACCAGAAGTGGGAACTGTACAATGTGATTCTGAGCTGTTCTCTCATTGCTAGTATGTCCAGTGACTCTATTACCTTTGAATACACAATCTTTAATCTCATATGTGCTGTTTTGGTTTTGCAAGTTTTCTGTGATGTTACAATTGGGGTAGTCAGGTGTGCAGTATGTAAACTCAATGTAGAGGCCCCCACCACCAATTAATCTGTCTTGTTCTTCCTTGGGGACCATGTTCTCTACAAATGTTGTATTTCTGATCAGTACATATCCATTGTCATCATATAAAGATAGCCCTCTACCCACACTCCTGTGGAAAGTGATTTCAATAAAGTGGATATTTGTACAGTTCAGTATGTACACTGCAGAACGATATTTAATACTGCTACCATTCCTTAATGTAGTGCTGTTTTGAAGTGTACCACAACCTTTGAATATCACATTTGATACTGTTAGGTTTGAGATAGACACAAACACTAGCCCAGATCCAATGTCATTGAAACTGTTAGGTGGCACACAGTGAATGGTAGAACTTTTAAAGTCACTTCCTCTTATAGTTAGCCTCTCTACATCTGCTATGGTCAGAGTTTGATTGATGTAGTGATCTCCTTGTAGGATAACTTCTCTGTCACTTAGAGACATGTTGGAAATAGTCTGGAGAACATAACTGCAAGGAGTGGTAGAATTGCTGCTGAAGCATGAAGATACATTTTCACCAGTTATAGTATTGATGATGATGTAGTTTGATGTGTCTCTAGCTGACCCACCAGCTGAGATGAGACTAATAGTGCAAGCAATTGTAGCAATGGCAACTTGTTTATACATCATTGGCCACTGTAGTTTCATGATTGTATTCTGGTAAACAACTGTGCAGTGAACGATCAGAGTTGGATTATCTTCAACTGTGAGCAGCAACAACATACATTAGTAATGTTATGTTTTTAAAAGACTATATACTTTTGTACCTGAGAAAACAACTCTTCCAATGTCCAATAGTAGTTGAATAATGATACGTATGTAGCTGTCTGGTCTGCTGCGTTCTTCTAACACAAAATCCTTTATTTTTTACTAGGTGACTATTTATATGTGCCTTCAAAGGTGCTTTTTTGGCTGTAAAAAACATGTGTACATTGACATGTCGAGAACCTATAACATGAAGTGCATTGAACAATTTGGGACAATACCTCAGTTTTCTCAAATGTTTAGTACTGAGTCCCAACGCCTTTCTATATGTATGTATCATGAAAACAACCATTAGCACTGCTTGAGTGGTTGCTATAAACAACTTTAATATACACATGAGACAGCATGGTTCTGCAGGGAGTTGTGGCATGTATAATGTGCCATGTAATATACAATTACTGAAATGTAACGAGTGCATTTAATGTACAATGAGTATAGGCTATGAGTTGGGGTTGAGGTGCACTTTATCACCTCTGAGTCATGCACTGACTTTCAGTTTGTCTAATGCACCCAATCAATAACTTCCTGTGTACTGTGAATGCTGTGATATCTTATTGAGGTATGTATAGCTCTTTACCTAATTATCATTCACTGTGATTACCCACATGAGCGAGGGAGTCAGTGAAGATAGCATCACCATACTTGGCGTTGTTGTTAGAAAAAGTGAGAGAAGAGTTCCACTTGCTAGGATTGATAGTGGAATGTTGTAAAATGAAACATCTGTGTTGAATACAAGTTGAAGGGCATACACTGCACCACCACATTCACTGGCATAAAAGAGTTTATCTACTACTCTACCCAATGCTTTCTTTGTCTACCTCTACAAGGCATAGTTTCCCATTCCCGACTAAATAATTGCTTTGGGTATCTATCCTCAGGCATTGATGCTAATTTTTACCACCATTTTAATCTAGCTCTATCCCTTCAACCCCTCAATGATTCTAAACTCATATCACCTCTAACTGCTTCATTACAAGTTTTAGACGAACAACCCAATATCTCCAAGATAATGGATTCTAATGCAGCTACTTGACCCTTACTACCCTCCCAAATCTCCCCTCCATACTTTATACTAGGTCTTATTACAGAAGGAAGCAACAGCCTAAGTACAGTTAAGTTAATATCTCGATTACTAATAACACTATGCAACTGATTTACCCTTTTCCTGCCATTATTAATCACTTTCTTAATATGAGGATGGTATACAACAATAATACCATGCGTAACCCCATAGAGAAACTTCCATATCTTGCAATTGGGAATAGGAGAACACTTTACTCATTGGGAATAGAACAGTTTACTCATTGGGAATAGGACAACAGTTTACTCATTGGGTATAGGAGAACAGTTTACTCATTGGGAATAGGAGGACTGTGTACTCATTGGGAATAGGAGGACTGTTTACTCATTGGGAATAGGAGAACTGTTTACTCATTGGGAGTAGGAGAACAGTTTACTCATTGGGAATAGGAGGACTGTGTACTCATTGGGAGTAGGAGAACAGTTTACTAGGAGAACTGTTTACTAGGAGAACTGTGTACTCATTGGGAATAGGAGAACTGTTTACTCATTGGGAATAGGAGGACTGTTTACTCATTGGGAATAGGAGGACTGTTTACTCATTGGGAATAGGAGGACTGTGTACTCATTGGGAATAGGAGGACTGTGTACTCATTGGGAGTAGGAGAACAGTTTACTCATTGGGAGTAGGAGAACAGTTTACTCATTGGGAGTAGGAGAACAGTTTACTCATTGGGAGTAGGAGAACAGTTTACTAGGAGAACTGTTTACTAGGAGAACTGTGTACTCATTGGGAATAGGAGAACTGTTTACTCATTGGGAATAGGAGGACTGTGTACTCATTGGGAATAGGAGGACTGTGTACTCATTGGGAGTAGGAGAACAGTTCACTCATTGGGAATAGGAGAACAGCTATGCTTCCATTTTTGAGCATGATAGGCAACTTTTGGCACTAAGAATTATACCAGAATAATAGGTTATCAGTGAAGGCTTTGCGTTTAAAAATAATTATGCGCAGTTAAGTACATGTGTGATATGCACGCAGGAAGGTGTGGGGGTGGCGTCGCATAGTAGGTGAAAGGGTGTTTTTTCTTCTGAACAACTTGTTTCACAAGTGACAGGAAAGCTCAATGGTGGACTACATTGAATCATCTTTAATGTTACAATATAAAAGGGAGTAAAAACATTTCTTAATTAAAATGTTAAAGGATGTAGGGATGATAGTGCCAAAAAGTAGAGAAACAAGTGTAGTGTATATATATGCAGCAACACAGGGAATGAGAGACTATATTTATATGCAGCAAGACAGAGGATGAAGGCAGTATATTATATGCACCAAGACAGGGGATGAGGGCATGCAACAATAATAACATGCGTAACCCCTCCCTACATCTTTCATTATGGGGTTACGCATGTTATTATTGTTGCATGCCCTCATCCCCTGTCTTGGTGCATATAATATACTGCCTTCATCCTCTGTCTTGCTGCATATAAATATAGTCTCTCATTCCCTGTGTTGCTGCATATATATACACTACACTTGTTTCTCTACTTTTTGGCACTATCATCCCTACATCCTTTAACATTTTAATTAAGAAATGTTTTTACTCCCTTGTTTCACTGTTTTTTGGTTGTATAGAAACAGTCGTATGCCATATTATGTGTCTATAAAGCCTTATAACAGCACCGTTCAAGAGTTCTGCGCTGTTCAATTAAGGCTTTATGGGCGGGTCGGCCCCACACACACTTCCAAAGCCAGTACTGACGCGCGATGGAGAGCGGGGATACTGAGAAAAAACCAGCAGATTCTGAGAACAGAGTCGATCAACACCTGTAACGCAAACCGTTACACTAATTTGCTGCACACGTATAGCCTCGTAGCTACCCAGGCTCTCTCTTCGAGAGCCTGGGTAACGACTATGCTGCGAGCTCGGATACGAGCACAAAATAAAAATGGCGTACAACAGAGAGGAAGTGTGTGGGCGTGGCTCTGAGTTGTACTTTATATAACCATTTTTTGGTGAAAGGCACGTGCACTGCGCAGGCCAAAAAGAAACCGATTTGTGCAAAAATGAAGATAAATACTTAAGCCGATTTTGAGTTATGCATGTTTACTGAAGAAGAAGAAGAAGATGTTGAAGAAATCGGGTTTTAGCAAAATCACACATATCATTGTAGCGATGTATTTTACCACCTTTGAGGGTCTTATCGTGTATAGAAACACTCGTAGGCCATGTTATGTTTCTAAAAGGGCTTATAGCTGCCGCGTTGGAGAGTTCTGAGCCATTACTTTTCTTAAGGCTTAATGGGCGTGTCGGCGCCATCCCTACATAGAGAGTCTACCGACTCTCTGATAAGAGAGACTAAGTAATGTTTTTTGTCTGACCTTAATGTAAACACCATATTATTAGTCGGGAATAATAGAGGAATAGATTTTAATGGTGAATAGATACTAGGTCAACAAAACTCTGTGTGCCGTATTTGATGACACGTCTCCTGCCTCCTCTGATCCCAGGCCTTCCAGGTTATGCATGTTATTGTGGCATGCCCTCATCCCCTGTCTTGCTGCATATACGTATACTGCCCTCATCCCCTGTCTTGCTGTATATATACTGCACTTGTTTCTCTACTTTCTGGCACTGTCATACCACATCTTTCAACAACATTTTAATGGAAATGTTTTTACTCCTTTGTTTCACTGTTTTTTCACTTTATATTCGCTTGCAAATATAATGCTCTTTGAGTTTGTGCGAACCCCAACAGTTCTGTTCTTGGTATATATGTGATGCTTATAATGCATTCACTCTAATATACTGCAGATTACAACAGTTGAAGATAAATGTAGCTATTCTTCCCTGCCTCAATTCCATTGTGCCTCAACCATCTTGTGCATTATGACATGAAACAGTACAAAAGCCTGGCTGGAGGGTTGCCAGCAATAGGAACCATTTATAGTGTTGTCCAGGTTATGGCAGTGTTAGTTTATACGCAGCACCTAGCTACTTTCCAAGCTTGATAACTCCAAAGTTAGGCGGGCTGTCACATCAAAGTTGGTTTGAAATGGACCTATCCATCCCAACTTTCACCTCATAGGAATCATAGGGGGAAGAATAGGGGCGGAGGCCTCCACCTCCCCCAAATATATATTGTTATGTACACAATACTTGCATGTGCGCTTTTGCATAAGATTATATCGCTCTACGGAATGGTACGTACTTGATACTGCTACCATTCCTTAATATTTAATACTGCTGCTGTAATGCTGTTTTGAAGTACATATACCACAACCTTTAAATCTCATATTTGATACTGTTAGGTTTGAGATAGACACAAACACTAGCCCAGATCCAGTGTCATTGGAACTGTTAGGTGGTATGCAGTGAATGGTAGTGCTTTTAAAGTCACTTCCTCTTATAGTTAGCCTCTCCATATCTGCTATGGTCAGAGTTTGATTGATGTAGTGATCTCCCTTGTTGGATAACTTCCATTCGTAATTCTTCAACATTTAAGTTTTACACTTGTTGGCGAGCATAGCGAGCCCTCCTAGTGATGTGAACGGGTGATTTTCTCTCTCTATGTATATATGTAACCCATAGTGTACATACCATAATGCCGTACATGCTTCTAATTTTGCGTGCGCACTCTCCCGGTCACCAACAATGCTTAGCATTCCACTAGTTATAATCATGATTACCCTAGTAGGGACTGCAAATAACACATCATAGTGGCTCCAACTGTGACTACTTATATGTACACAAACTGTTGAGGTGGTGTTTGTGTTCTATTATATAAAGTGTAAAAAACATTTCATTAAAATGTTAAAGGATGTAGGGATGGTAGTGCCAAAAATTAAAGAAACAAGATTGTAATAACCCGAGTGGTGCACAGTGAATAACTGATTATGATACGTATATAGTTTGGAGTTCAGAGTCCACGCTACCACAAAGATGAATTACAATTCATGTATGCAGACAAGGGATAATTGCATGCAACAATAACAACATGCGTAACCCCCACGAAATTAAATGTAGGGAGGGGTTACGCATGTTGTTATTGTTGCATGCAATTATCCCTTGTCTGCATACATGAATTGTAATTCATCTTTGTGGTAGCGTGGACTCTGAACTCCAAACTATATACGTATCATAATCAGTTATTCACTGTGCACCACTCGGGTTATTACAATCTTGTTTCTTTAATTTTTGGCACTACCATCCCTACATCCTTTAACATTTTAATGAAATGTTTTTTACACTTGTTTCACTAGTTTTTCTTGGGTACCTACAGTGTCCATTTCTGTACGTGGAGTGATCCCTACTTGCTTGTGTTCGCACGAGCCCCACCCGCTTCTACTCCCGCGGACCTGTGCGCGCTTGAGCCCCACCTTTCTATGAAACGTGTGCACGTGACCACACAGAAAATGGCTTCCGACAAATAAGGAAAATTTGCGATTATACAGTTGTGAGTAAAGTTACCAAGATTCTCTTGGTAAAGGATCACGCACGCAAGGGAAAGGAGTCGTTTCATGTAAAAACCAAGGACAGTACTTGTGCCACTTTTGCGGTAGGCCAGTTCAACTGAATTAGAAGAAGAAGAAGAAGAAGAAGATGATGAACAAAACTATCCAAAAAGGGGTGTGTGGCAAATTCCGTAAGTCATTGTAGCTGTGTATTTTACGTACTTTGAGGGTCTTAGCGGGTACAGAATCACTCGTAGAGTACGTGTATGTATCTAAAAGGGCTTGTAACCGCCGCGTTTGGGAGTTCTGAGCCATTCTATTTTGGAAAATGGGCGTGTCCTGTCGGCGCCATCCCTACATAGAGAGTCTACCGACTCTCTGATAAAGGATGGATGAAGGTGTTTGTGCTTTGATATTTCACTCCTCTGTGTATATACAATATTCATACACTTCATTTACAATCATAAATATGGAACACTAGTGACATTCAGTATGGTTTCACAAATCATTAGCATAAAGTATTACATTAGGCTTAACATTATACGTATACACGAATGCTATTCCAAAGTATATTGATATTCAAATATTCAAAAAATGTTATTTGCTAGTAGCTGATTGTCAAGTATACCAATTAGAGAGTATCCAGATACATAATACTCCTATATAACAGAAGACTCACATGCATACGTAGAGGTGTATGCAGCAAGAGATGAGATTATATCATGCAACAATAATACCATATTATGTTATTGCATGCCATAACTTCCTGTCTTAATGCGTGTATACTGACTTTGTTTCTGCACTGCCATTCCTACATCCTTCAACATTATAATCAGTTACTCTTGTTTTTCACTAATGCCTTGTTGCTGACCCCTGCTCTACATATATGTACACACCAATCATGCCATACTATGATCCCTAAAGTTTCCTTGCTTTTAACCATGTGTATTGACTGTGCCTCAACCATCCATGAATACCTCTCTTATTGTCCTAGTATGAACTCATCTTGAAGAATGTGTCTCAGCTATTGACCAACTATTCCATCTCACATTGGGACACCATTACCACAGACCCAGTGAGTTATATAGATATTACTGCCTAGATAGTGGAAGTCTATCATTAAAAACTAGGGGAAAAGGATTTTTCTGTTGACTGCTTGTACACTGTACTAGATGATTATCACTGCTAGCAATGTAATATGAAACTCATCAACCATGCCAACCAACCACCAACCTGAGAGTTGGTGTGTCTAGAGATAGTATCACTAGTAGCAACATCCCATCTTACCAATAGTGTTTGTGTGCAAGCACTCAACTACTATATGGATGTACTTACATTAAAGTGGCTGAGATGTGTTGACAATTTGTGTAGTGCTGTCATGGCCAAGATATTCTAGTAACTGCATACGTACTGTGTGTGTGTGTGTGTGTGTGTGTGTGTGTGTGTGTGTGTGTGTGTGTGTGTGTGTGTGTGTGTGTGTGTGTGTGTGTGTGTGTGTGTGTGTGTGTGTGATGTGTTGCTTAGCTCATAGTGCTAGTTATCAAAGTGCACTCAGCTGGTCTGCCATGTGGCTTACATCATCCCAAAATGTCAGGGTATTAGCAATGTGACAATTCGCATTGCAGGGTATGTAGTAATGTTTGGTATATATTGCAGGGCCGCCGGAGCCGGGGCGGCAGGGGCGGCTAAGGCCGCCCCACTATTTGTGAGCCACGCCTCCACCAAAAATTAATTAAATCGGCAACAACGAGCTACAGCACTCGCGTCTTTGCTGCCATGTCAATAGCTAGATACGAGTTACTCTATGTATAACGAGTAACGTCTCTGTGAGTCCCGTTCGTCGCACAGTAGTAGTATTGGCGAGCTTACCTACTCGCCGTGTACATACCGTAATGTTATACGCGATTCTAATTTAACGTGCACGGACAAATTGGCGACTTCACTCCGCCCGCCAAAAACGCACCTAGTTATAAACTTATTAAAATAGTACACCTAACTAATGAATATTAATGAGCCTCCCCATGTGTCAACCTCTTCCGGCGGCAGTGTATTGTGACCATTTGCCTCGTATCCATGCAGGCTCTTTGGTGGAGTGGAAGAAAGAGACTGCGACACACTATTCGTGCATGTGCGTAATCGCCCTGACTTTCTGGGGATCCGGATACTTACTGCTCATGTTCGCGATACAATGATGTCGGCTGCACTGTACCGCGTCATTGTTGATTGAAATCTCTTGCATTTAGCCATGGAGCATTCCATTTCTTATGTACTGGAGAAGCTCATCTGATGTCTTGAAACCCAGTTATACGTCTATTGTCAACTAATACATGTGACTACTAATCACCCACTTGCACGAACAGTGTGAACCAGGCTCATTCGTCCCCTCTCCTGAAGAGCCTGGACACAAGGCTAGGTGACCGTGTGCTGGTGAGAAAGTGACTATTGCTTACAATAGTAAAAAACAAGAGACAAAATACAGGGATTACAATATAGGGGCACAGAATTTCCCCGTATTACCTAGTACAGTACTTGTGTATAATACGTAATAGATTCCTATCCAGAAGCTGGTCTGACCCAGTTCCTCTACACACTGTGTACAAAACCACTGTCTGTTTTCATACATTATGTAGTTCTCCATCAGTAAACACCAGACTGATGCAACTCTGATATTGCGTGTCAGCAGTGTGGTGTCAGGTGTGACTGCTGCCCAAGCATTCTCGAAGCTCTGCAACTATTCCAGGAGACCTGAATGGGACTTCATGTGCAAGTAATTTTTACAGTGCATAATGTACATATATATAGCACAATAGTATTAAGTATGGCCATGTAATTGGCCTATTCATGGAAGAGGTAAATCTACGTAGGTAGGAAGCAGTGTACAGTGTTATCCCTCTTGTGTATATAGACCATAGGTATAGCTCCTTCATAGTAAGCCAAATTGTGTGGTAGACATATAACCTTGTTCAAGAAAGCATGCATTTAGCATCAGAATTTGCTTATACAAAATTCCGTGATTGTATAACCCACTGTACATTTTTTCTTCAGAGAATACATAAATAGGTAATGATAAAGCATGCACAGTGGTAGTTGGATGTAGAAAATTAGTCCAATGACCACTCGTCTACTGCGCTGTAAGCCATGTATGCCCTATGGATGGTCTATACTGTTCTTATGTTACATCATCACTTTTGCCAGTCCTTTCAGTGACATTGGAGTGAGTATTATAGTGTGTTGCATACACATACGTGAGCTTTTACTTCCTTGAAGGCATAGTCGTACATTTCGAGATATAACTCCTGACAACCACGTACTTCACCTGGCTATGAGAAGTCCCCAGCCTGATAAGCGTCCTAAGGATTTTGTTCTTCTCGTAAGTGAAAGAAATCAGTTGGAGTATGATGGGTAAGTGCTGTACATGTATACGTATGTATGTGTGTCCTTTAGCTTACCTTTTGTGAGGAGACAAAGAGCCATTATAAGCCTTCCTAGGTATATGTATGTATAGGGAGTTGGGTAGTAGACCACATAGAGCTGATGAACTAGAGTGAACCCTGTAATCATTTATTGTTTACAGATGTCAACTTTATCTGCTGGCATACCGCTCAGTACTATGTGATGACTTACCTGTGTTGGACAGCTATGATCGATCACATGTACGTATGCATAATAACAGCTTTTGTGTATACTAGCCAAGTCTTTTTGATAACAGGAAACTACATATACAGCCAACCAAGCATTCTAACTAACCATTTTTAACCTACAGAAATATTAGTATTGGTTTGTATGCATGTTTGAATGTCTAAATATTCCTATATGGACCAGGAAACAATATCTCCTTGCGTAAATTTACTTTAAAAAATCTACAGGTTTTATCATTTTTGAGTTTAATTGCTCCTCCTTGGTTTCAATAGTACGTATTTCATTTGGTTACTACTGCAGTTTTTGTGGCGAGGAGGACCACAGTTACATAGTGGGTCATAATGTTTGACCGTAGTACTTATTTATCAGAACTTGGCTAGTGTGTGTAAAGGTTATGAACCTCCTGTCTCCTGAGATTATTCTCCACATGTACAAATGCATTTGGATTATGAAGTAGTCTCACTGTCTTGTTGTGGTTGCTATGAAGATTCTCTATGACACAACATCCATCCACAGGTGATATCATCAGGGTACATTCTGAAAGACCATTCCCAACTTACGTCATGTGATCAGTCACATGACCATATCAGTCAATCATGTGAGGTCACCTACATTCATCAGATTGGTTCATCTGTCATGCCATTTGTTGCTGAAGAATTCTTGGGAACATCAGACCTTGTTGAGAAACTGTTCTCCTCATTGTGTAACTATATCAAAAATGACCCATAATTATAGCGATATAAGAATTTTCTGTGGGCATGTGTGGTTTTTGTACAAGTCATGTCCTTAATGAAAATGTTTTTGTGTGTACATGTATCGTATATGTTTTTCATAACATGTACAAACATGATATTTTGGACTGACTCTGTGACTCACTTTTAGCATAAAAGTATAGTACACTAGCATTTTGTAATGTACACTTGAGGAAACAGAAGCATTGTGCATCACATACACTATTGTTTGTCACAGCTAGGCTCTTGCATGGAATAACAAAGATGAAGTTATTGCACTGGTGGCATGAGGATAAATAGGTGGAACAATGCATATTTTTGTGCATGCACAAAAATAAGCATCTACACATAAAACCCTTAAACAAAATGTAAAAGTATGTTTCATATAAAATGTTGAATAATATAGGGATGGAAGTGCCAAAGAGCATAAAAACAAGAAAATATATATGCAGCGAAGTATGGGATGATGGAATTCAACTTCATAATAACTTCTGGAACCCTCTCCCTGCATCATATTTTATAGGGTTGTTATTGTTGTGTACCATCATCTCCTGCTTTGCTGTGTAGATGCTTTGTTGTTTCTACACTTTTTGGCACTTCCATCCCTACATCCTTCAACATCAAAAATGCTTTTACAAGTTTTTTGTTGTGCAGATGCTTGCGTACCTGTGGTGACATGTAATAATACTCTGACATCAGGCAGAACCACACATATATTATGTACATGCAGACATTTCCTTACCATCTGTACCTCGCTCACCTGAGGAACATAACTTGCCATCTGTGTGCCCCTCAGATGCAGATCCTCAGCCAAACACTGAAGTTGACTAGGGCACGAGTCACATCATACAGTTTTTGTTTGCGCACATCCCAAACACCTACGACATATTCCTTCACTAAGCTGACTAAATGATCAAAATCGTATTCCCAGAGCTCACTTCCCAGTTTATTGTTGTGCAGATGCTTATTTTGGAAGTTTTTACATTTAATTTCTTGATTGCACTCCAGTTATGTATGTAAGTTAATGCATATAGTTGTCCTCACTGCGCATTCACAGCGAGGGTATGGTAGTTGGATCTGTCTGTCTGTCTGTCTGTCTGTCTTTTTGTGCCCAAACTCGCTTGTAGTAAGTTCATTCGTTGTACAAGCGACACAACTTACCTAACACACAATAAAGGGATGAGATTTTCTCTGAAACTGCTTCCTTGCAGAGTTATAGCGTGAAAAACACATGAACAAGCCAATTGCTAATTAGCACTGGCTTACTTTGACCAAATCTCTTCCCATTTCATGCTCTGTGAACTCATTTTATGGGGTCTACTTAGCCTTTGGACCATGTCACTGCCAGTGCTCTTGAAGTCCATGCACGTTCATAATAATGTGTGCATGCATTTATGCTCTAAATGTGCATGTGTGTGTGCAGCAGCACTCTGCCGAGGGTTAGCACTTTAGTACCTTTCATTAATTTTAGTGTACTCAAATATAACACGTTTACAATACAACTTATACAATTTTACAATTATACAATCATAGCTTAAAACACAATATTTAGTTTACAACTTTTACAGTGCTGTTCTTTCTACCTACTGCTCTTCTTTTCTACCTATTATTGTGTTTTCTACTTAATCACAGTGCTGCACTGGTCTTGCAGTACTTTTCTATTTTTCCTATAAATTAATATAGGTTAGATCACGAGGTGGAGGTAATGCAGGAAAATAGATACCGAAGTATCTCATTTCCTGCGATACCGATAACGAGTGTTCTAACCGATTTAGACTTACCGTAAATATGCAATTAAGGCCTTTTGTACTATAGCAGAACCACCAAAGGCTGGCCTAGGTATCTATCGCAGGGGAGGTCTCTATTGATCAGATTTAGAGACCTCATTAACACCTCACCATCAAACATGACTAAGTCTAAGGAAGAGGAAGAGAATTGCTCCTGCACACATTTCTGTTGATGGTGGCTTCAAATCTTTGGTAAGTTGGAAGTACTTGACAAGTTGATCTTCTTCAGATTGCAGCCAAACCCTCCTCTTTATCTTTGGTTCCACTTCTTGCAAGACTTCCTTGATCTGGGCATTTTGACATAATTTTAGCTATATCCATCTACACTGGCACTGCATGATGCTGTGTTTTGATAATGTTTCTCACTGTTTGTGAAATTGTGACTGCTGTAACTGTGGTTTCATCCACTTCTTGTGCCACTTTGGTGGATGTTATCTTTCTCATTTCTGGCTATTTCACTGAGCTCTGTTAGAAAAACTGCGCATTACATGGCTAAAAGTGATTCTGCAAGATGCCAGGAGTGGCTACTTTTCGTGCTCACTCAACAAGAGGAGCATTAGTAACCACAGCCTTTGCACACACAATTGATATACAGATAGGTCTTCTGATAGCATGTTTTCATTACACACCTGTAAGAACATAATAGTCTTTTGTGTACAACTGAATGTGGGTCTACCCCTTAAATATTTATATTTTGTAATTTGTATTCGAAGAGAAGAGAGATATCTCTGTACGTACACCTGGTGAGGGAACATAGAAATTTGGACACTTAAATACCAGCTGGTATATATACACATAGTTCTAATCAGTCTAAATATTTCTGTGGTAGAGTCGATGTGGTGAAGAATTATTGCGAGAAAATAGAATTTAAGCAGAACATATCTATATATATCTACCAGTGGTAGCTATCTCCCTTTATACAAACACAAATGTAATAAGAGGGTAACGAGCTTATGATCATACAGGATATTGTGGGTGAGAGCAAGGAAAGCATGACAAGCATGAATGAAATAGTTCCGGGCATTGCAAAGAGGGCCCTTTGGCAACTTACACAGAAAGGTGACAGTATACGTAGGTGATAAATGCAATATTACAACCTCAGAACCACAACATAAAAAGATCTCTGAGAGACAGCTACCTACACTACATTTATGGTAAATGTGGTGAAGGATCTAGGGATATCACCTGGAAGCTAACTAGTATTAGTTTAAAGTAACTACTATTTATCTATCTAATTAGTCTCTGCGGTCCTTCACAATTTCACTTCAAGTTTGTGTACATTCCAAAGTAGTTTCATTGGTTTGAAGAGTAATTCGTATGTCACTGCTACTCACAGTAAGATGTGAACGGTTCATTTCTGCAGCACGGGAGAATAGATCATCGTCATCAGTAGAAACTTGAGATTTCTTTCTTTGAGTCACATTATTATTTGCACTTAAATCTTCTTCGTTGTAGCTCATACAGTTTATCTGTTCTGGCATGATACTGCATTTTCTTAAGAACCAGAGTATTATTGCAGCAGCTAAAGCAAGAAATGGAAGATACAGCAATATGATTTTAATTGAGTTGGCTGCTCTTATGGATTGCCTGTCTCCACCAAAAGATGATGTATTAAAGATGAACCATGTGAGTGCGTTGATGATGGACAGGTTGGCAAGCATCAATATGTCAATTATGTTGAATAAACGTCTTTTGTAAGGTCTGGCGACTGCATGGATAGTAAAGAAGCAGAGAAGAGCAATTTCAGTTAGGAGGAAAAATTCGGTTAAGTTAGTAGAGAAAGCAAAAATGGCAGAAAGGATTACCCTCCACAAAAAAAGCAAGCCTGCAAACATACGTCGATTATCCTTGAAAACTCCTTGAAATGAGTCAATAAGAGGAAGGAGTTTACGGATTGGCCAGATGGTGGTTTCATTTTCAGTTTCAACACTTTTCATTCGGCTAATCAACTTTCCCTTGACCTTCCACAGTAGTGGATATGAGATAAGCAGCAGTGGTGGTGGGAGTGAGAGGAGGAGGAGAACAAACACTGCTGGAATTGCATATGGGAGGTGACCAGCCCCAAAGTACTCCACGCTCCCTTGACGGTACACAACATAACTAATTATCTGTTCTCCTTCTCCATAAACGGGGATTAGAGACAGTATCTGGAAGGATGTGACTGTGTATTGTGTGTAGGAGAGAATCAGAAATGTTGATATACCATGAACAATGGCATTTTTGAAGAGTTTTTTCTTTCCTGCCCACTTCATTAGTTTTTGACAGTAAACAACTCTCCCACTGAGTTTAGTTTCTAGTGAGCTGTATTGGATTAAAAGTATGAATCCTCCAAGGAGTAGCATAGTAAATAAAGTGGTGATATAGCGAAATGCTAGGTTGTCCAGTACTGTAGCTCCATTCCAGAGGCAAAATGACAACTCATCTAGTCTAAAGAAGTCCAGGCTCAGAAATCCAATCAGGAAACTGTGGATTGTTAAGAATATTCGACTTGCTTGAGCTTGAGATGTTACGACAAAGGAGGGAGCACAGTTGATGAAAGTGATCGTCTGTGCAAAGAGTAGTGTACTCTGCATCAGTCCTGATGTCATCTTTACCTTCATGATCATTATGACAGCAAACAGAAGGATTAGTGGAACCAGTTCTGAGATCACGTAGAACAGTAGCCCAAATGCTCCATATGGACACTTGTCACACTTAAAGTTCCTTGAGTGATAAAACACTGCAGAACCCTCCTCACATTCACTACAGAGCCAACCATTTCTCTGTGAAGTACACATGTTTACATCATTACAGGATTTGGGTACATCAATTTTTTGAGTGTCTGAAGCACTTTGATAGTTACAATACCCTGGAGGGCAGTAACTAGTAGCAATTTCACCATCTCTGGTGCATCCAACCCAATATCCTATCTGAAGAAAAGCTCTGAAGTTTGACATGTTGCATTCTGTTATTCCAACTAAACGTTTATCACTGGTGCTGGGGGAGCATACACACACCTCATTCTTCAGTGTAAAACCAAGTGGACAATGTCCCAGTTTACTGTCTCTAGAAAAGGAGATGTGTCTTGTGTTTTGTGTCTGAAGTGTAAGAGTGAATTCAGTACCTGGTGTTCCACTGAGTTGCAGGTAGCCATCATCAGATATGTAGGAGGTACTTGTATTGGCCCTCCCAGCATCATGAATATCCAAAAACACTTGATAAGCTGTTGGAATGTGTTGATCAAGGTCGTCCAGGGATATTAGGTGTAAGTTTACCCTCTCTCCAGGAGTTATTTCAACTGGTAGAGTAAAGTTAATGGATGCAGGACTTGTTGCTATAGTATATTCTTCAATACCTGGGATGTATTTGAAAGGTTCCGAGTGGAGAGCTGTTTTGACATCAGTTACAACATTTCCAGTGTGTTTTGCACACTGAAGGAGAGAGTCAGTGAAGATAGCATCACCATACCTGGCCTTGTTATTAGAAAAAGTGAGAGAAGAGTTCCACTTGTTAGGATCAATACTGGAATGATGTGAAATGAAACATCTGTGGGATAATATGAATGCAGGTTGAAGGGCATACACTGCACCACCACGTTCACTGGCGTAATTGGACTCAAAGATAACTTGAGAGTTGGAGTGGAGTTCAAGAACGGAATGTCCAAGTAAAGCAATTGCTCCACCATTTGTGGCTGAATTGTTCACAAATCGTAGGACAGTGTCTTCCAATACATTGATATGAGATGATGTTGCAACTATGGCACCTCCTACACTCCCAACAATTGACAGATTTTTGGAGAGTGTAATTTCAAATGAGTCAATGTCTAGTGTCCCTGACTGGAGTACTTGTTGGAATACACCACCATTTGGAGCCTTCAATATTGCTGGTGTGTTTGTTATATAGTTATTGATGAATTTACAGGAGCAAAGAAGTGTGGTTGGAACTATGCCATCAGCAATTGAATCCCAGGCCTCGTAATTAACACGCATAGCAGCCCCAAAGGATGCGGAGTTCCCCATCCAACTGCAGTTGATAAATTCCATTCTATTTAGTAAGTCCACTTTAAAGCGACTGGCCAAAAAGCTGACAGCACCTCCCCAGGTAGCAGAATTATTGACAAACAATGTATCTTGAACCATAATGTTGTTATGATTCACATTTGGAATAGTAATGACATATCCTAGTTTAAGGGCACCACCACTTCTCTCCAAAGCACTGTTGTTTATAAATGTACAGGCATTTATGTGTAGGATATTTTTAGAAGCATAATCCTCAAGTATGGCCTCTACTCCACCTCCAGATTCTTGCTCAGCTGAGTTATTGGTGAATTCACAGTTAGATATTGTGATAGAATTGTTTGAACTTGTGCCTTTGAAGCTGATAGAAATACCAGCTCCTTGACCAATATTATGTTTGTGATGACCAACCTGAAGTTGGAAATGTACAATACGATTCTGGGCTGTTCTCTCATTGCTAGTATGTCCAGTGACTCTATTTCCTTTAAATATACAGTCTTTAATCTCATATGTGCTGTTTTTGTTATGCAAGTTTTCATTGAAGTTGCAATTGGGGTAGCCAGGTGTGCAGGATGTAAACTCAATGTAGAGGCCACCACCACCAATTAGTCTCTCTTGTTCTTCCTTGGGGACCATGTTCTCTACAAATGTTGTATTCTTGATCAGTACATATCCATTGTCATCATATAAAGATAGCCCTCTACCCACACTCCTGTGGAAAGTGGTTTCAATAAAGTGAACATTTGTACAATTCAGTATGTACACTGCAGAACGATATTTAATACTGCTGCCATTCCTTAATGTAGTGCTGTTTTGAAGTGTACCACAACCTTTGAATATCACATTTGATACTGTTAGGTTTAAGATCGACACAAACACTAGCCCAGATCCAGTGTCATTGGAACTGTTAGGTGGCATGCAGTGAATGGTAGAACTTTTAAAGTCACTTCCTCTTATAGTTAGCTTCTCTACATCTGCTATAGTCAGAGTTTGATTGATGTAGTGATCTCCTTGTAGGATAACTTCTCTGTCACTTAAAGGCATACTGTGGATAGTCTGGAGAACATAACTGAGGTTTTTGCAGGGGGTGGTAGAATTGCTGAAGCATGAAGATGTATTTTCACCAGTTGTAGTATTAATTATGATGCAATTGCCACAGTTAGATGCCTCCCTAGCTGACCCACTAGCTGAGATGAGACTGAGAGTACAAACAATAGCGATAGCTACATGCGCATACATTGTTAGCTACTCTGCTACTGATTATACTCTGGTAGATACTGTTAACAATTCTTAAGGCACACCAGTTGTTTGGATTGCCTCCAACTGTGAGCAGAAACATTACACAGATTGTTGAGGTGGTGTTTGTGTTCTACACTTAGGTCAAGTAAAGATCATAATGCATGCACTCTTACAGCTACGTACATAGCATGTACTGTATATACATGAGCAACGACCTAGTGATACACAAGTCCCAACTGTACACATGTGGCAAGTGTGGGTGCCACAGTAGAGTGTATACAGACAGTAGAAAACTATATATGTACTAGTGGAATGCCACGCATTGTGGGCGAGCAAAGCGGTTACATTTGAGGGTAGCGCATGGGCGGCCCCCCCGGGGGGGGGGGCATATGAAGTACAGCAATTTATATGTGGGGACAGTAAATTGCCCTCACATATAGAAAAATCGGCCGTTGAGATCACTAGGTAGGCTTGCTCTCGCTAGCCCAATTATGGTTCTTGAGTTTTTGTTGTGTGTAGCAAAAGTACTCGGGGTGTTAGGTATATATGCATGCCTGCTTTGTTATCAGAGAGTCGGTAGGCTCTCTATGTAGGGATGGCGCCGACACGCCCATCAGCCTTAACACTCAAAACTCAGAAAACGCTTGGTTTACATAAAGCCTTGTTAGACACATAACGTGGTCTACATACAACCTGCTCTACGACATACAACCAGCTCTACGAGTGTTTCTATACACGGCAAAACTCTCAAAGTAGGTAAAATCCACCGCTACAACGGTACACGGAAATTCCTAAAACGCCGATTTCTTCATCTTCTTCAAACGGTCTATCTTGAAATTGACAAACACCCTCACCTTTATTTTAGCATAATACGATTCCTTTCTCTCTGGTGCATGATCCTAGGCCAGTCATAGGATCCCTCTCGCACGAGAACAAGAAGGATTTACGAGTACTTCCGTATAGTAGACGCCATTTCCTCATTGATTTTGTCATGTGATCTACTCGTGCGTTAGACGATCGCGCCTACATCAACAATATATGCGCAGCTCTTTAGCCGGAAGAGGTTGACACATGGGGAGGCTCATAAGTTAGGTGTACTATTTTAAAGAGATAACTAGGTGCGTTTTTGGCGAGCGAAGTGAGCCGACCTTGTCGCCAATTTGTCCATGCACGTAAAATTAGAATCACGTATTAGATTACGGTATGTACGCGAAGACTGAGGTCCGCTCGCCATATTACTGTGCGACGAACGGGACACACAGAGATGTTACAGTACATGCTGTTAATATTTACCTCGTCATACATAGAGTGTCTATACATAGAGTATCTAGCTATTTAAATAGCAGCAAAGACGCGTGCGGTTGCCCGTTGTTGTCGATTTAATTAATTTTTGATGGAGGCGTGGCTCACAAATGGCTCACAAATGGTGGGGCGGCCCACCATTTGTAAAATAAAAGATGTAGGGAGGGGGTTATGTAAATTTGCACCACAGAATCTGTAATCGATTTAATTAATTTTTGATGGAGGCGTGGCTCACAAATGGCTCACAAATGGTGGGGCGGCCCACCATTTGTAAAATAAAAGATGTAGGGAGGGGGTTATGTAAATTTGCACCACAGAATCTGTAATCGATTTAATTAATTTTTGATGGAGGCGTGGCTCACAAATGGCTCACAAATGGTGGGGCGGCCCACCATTTGTAAAATAAAAGATGTAGGGAGGGGGTTATGTAAATTTGCACAACAGAATCTGTAATCTCATATACATTTCACATAGAAATGTGTATGAGATTATAGATTTTTATTTTACTGGGGTTACTAATGTTATTATTGTTGCATGCCATAACAGCTACTGATTATACTCTCTTAAGGCACATCAGTTGTTTGGATTGCCTCCAACTATGAGCAGAAACAATACACAAATTCTTGAGGTGGTGTTTGTGTTCTACACTTAGGTCAAGTAAAGATCATAATGCATGCACTCTTACAGCTACATAGCATATGCTGTATAAGCATGAGCAACGACCTAGTGATACACTAGTCCCACCTGTACACATGTGGCAAGTGTGGGTGCCACAGTAGAGTGTATACAGAGAGTACTACAACTAGAAAACTACATACTATGGTGTTTGTGTTTGTTGCGTGTAGCACAAGTTCTCAGGGTGTTATGTGGCTACATTTATATATGCGTACCTGCTTTGTATTTGCAATTGGATGAGAAATACTTCAGAACTTAATATAACAAACCTCTGTTGTTGCATGCCATAATCCTCTGTTTTGCTGCATGGATGCTTCCTTGTTTCTACACTTTTTGGCACTTCCATCTGTAAATCCTTTAACATTTAAAGTTTTACACTTGTTGTAATTATGATTAGCCCAGCAAAAGAACTGATAAAAACATTGTAGACCACCACATCAGAGTGGCTCCAACTGTGACTACTTATGTACACATAAACTGTTGAGGTGGTGTTTGTGTTCTACTAAGTCATCTATGTGTTGATCACTCCCCTAGGATGACATTGTTGTATTATGTACGTATATACATACTTAATATACACAAAGAGTGGATGAAGGTGGATGAAGGTGGATGACGGTGTTTGTGCTTTGATTTTCACTCCTCTGTGTAAATACAATATTTGTACACCACCTTTAAAATCATAAATATGGAACACTAGTGACATTCAGTATGGTTTCACATAAAGTATTACATTAGGGTTAATGTTATACATATATTCCAAAAGTATATTGATATTCAAAAATGCTACTGTATATGGTCATGTGCACCACTCAGGTTATTACAATCTTGTTCCTTAATTTTTGGCACTACCATCCCTACATCTTTCAACATTTTAATGAAATGTTTTTTACATTCTTCCAATTGCATGAGAAATACTTTACTTGTTCTCTAAAGAAAGTGGACTCAACTCTGGTCCAGTTTTTATGAGGTACGTATACTTGGTACACTAGCTTCACTTATTACATGCTCTGCCTTCAGAGGAAAGCACAGGTTCCTTATTCAAAAAATAGAAATGTGTATGAGATTACAGATTCTGTGGTGCAAATTCCCTCCCTACATCTTTTATTTTACTGGGGTTACCTTGGTGGGGTTGTTGCATGCCGTAATATCCCTACATAGCTACCGATTATACTCTGTTAGATACTGTTAACAATTCTTAAGGCACATCAGTTGTTTGGATTGCCCCCAACTGTGAACAGAAACATTACACAGATTGTTGAGGTGGTGTTTGTGTTCTACACTTAGGTCAAGTAAAGATCATAATGCATGCACTCTTACAGCTACATAGCATATGCTGTATAAGCATGAGCAACGACCTAGTGATACACTAGTCCCAACTGTACACATGTGGCAAGTGTGGGTGCCACAGTAGAGTGTATACAGAGAGTACTACAACTAGAAAACTACATACTATGGTGTTTGTGTTTGTTGTGTGTAGCACAAGTACTCAGGGTGTTATGTGGCTACATTTATATATGCGTACCTGCTTTGTATTTGCAATTGGATGAGAAATACTTCAGAACTTAATATAGCAAACCTCTGTTGTTGCATGCCATAATCCTCTGTTTTGCTGCATGGATGCTTCCTTGTTTCTACACTTTTTGGCACTTCCATCACTAATCCTTCAACATTTAAAGTTTTTATAATTATGATTAGCCCAGCAAGAACTGATAATAACATTGTAAACCACATCAGAGTGGCTCCATCTTATGTACACATAAACTGTTGAGGTGGTGTTTGTGTTCTACTAAATCATCTATGTGTTGATCACTCCCCTAGGATGACATTGTTGTATTGCAAACGATATGTACATATATACATACTTAATATACACAAAGGGTGGATGAAGGTGGATGACGGTACGTGTTTTGTGCTTTGATTTTCACTCCTCTGTGTAAATACAATATTTGTACACCACATTTACAATCATAAATATGGAACACTAGTAACATTCAGTATGGTTTCACATAAAGTATTACATTAGGGTTAATGTTATACGTAAACATGAATGCTATTCAAAAGTATATTGATATTCAAAAACTGTTATTTGCTAGTAGCTGAGTTTCAAGTATACCAATTAGAGAGTATCCATATACATAATACTCCTAACAGAAAACTCACACGCATACGTATATGTGTATGTACAAGAGTTAAAAGTGGAGAAATGTAGGAATGGCAGTGCCAATAATTAGAGAAAAAAGGATAGCATGTATGCAGTAAGACGGGAGATTATATCATACAACAATAATACTATATGTAACCCATATTTAAAAGATGTAGGGAGTGGATTATGTTATTGCATGCCATAACTTCCCGTCTTGATGCGTGTATACTGACTTTGCTTCTCTAATTATTGCTCTGCCATTCCCACATCCTTCAACATTGTAGTCAGTTACTCTTGTTTTGCTAATTTTTCACTAATGCCTTGTTGCTTATCAGAGAGTCGGTAGACTCTCTATGTAGGGATGGCACTGACATGCCCATTAAGCCCAAATGTAACAGCTCAGAACTCTCAAACGCGGCAGCTCTAAGCCCTTTTAGAAACATAACATATACTGCATCTTGTTCTTTTACGTTTTAGCATTGTTGCCTGGTAGAGTAACAGATCAAAGGCTAAAGTGCAAAATATCATGTGTGGCACACTTATTACATCACTAATTACATGAGCTAGTAAGTGAGTGGTTAGTGACTGGGAAACCATAGATATGGCAACAAATCAGTTGTTGCATGGGCTCTCGTGCCCACACAGGATATGTTGGCACAGTAATTCCTCGGACCTGCGGCCCTCAGGCTGTACATCATGACTGTACCAATATATCCTGTGTGGCACTCAGGCCCATGCAACAACTAATACTTGTCATCCCTACATCCTTTAACATTTTAATGAAATGTTTTCACACTTTGATATGTGACCCCTGCTCTACACATACACATCTATCTTGCCACTGTATGATCCCTACATTTTTTGAGGTTTCCTGTATCATTAAAAACTGGGGGAAAAGGTTAACTGCTTGTACACAGTATGGTAGTACTGGATTGCTATGGTCTATCCCCATTGAAAACCATATATAAGGTTTTTCATCACTTTCACTTTCAGTTTGCTACCTACTGGACTTCTGTTAACATGAATGTGTAACGATAACCAGAAAGTAACTGTGATTATAAAATGGTATAATTTGATGCATGAGAAAGGTGTTAAATTAAAAAAAGTACATCTTGTAAATTCTTCATCTTCTTCTTCTTCCGCTTTAACAGGTGTAACTCACTAACAGTAACACATCTAAACATGAAACTTGGTACAGTTATGTAGTTCCACTGGGGGTAGTGCATCGTCATGTTAAAATTTTGTAAACAATGTAATGTACTTTATGTAAAATAAACAAAAATAGCCTCAGGCCATGTATTATTAATGGAGACCACACAATCCTATATCTGACTAATGAAAGCCCTGCTAAATGTGAAATTTTGTATGATAGTATATAGTTTAATACCCCAAAGATCAACATTGTGATAAAATCTCTGTAAATAATGTAAATCTTGTAATACAATGGTATTTCATTTGGTTGCTTCATTTGGTTGCTTCATTCGGTTGCTACTGCAGTGTTTGTGGCGAGGAGGACCACAGTTACATAGTGGGTCACAGTGTTTGGCTGTAGTACTTAGTTATCAGAACTTGGCTAGTGTGTGTAAAGGTTATGAACATCCTGTCTCCTGAGATTATTCTCCACATATACACATGTGTATTTGGATTATGAAGTGTTTTGTACAAGCCACATCCTTCATGAAAATGTTTTTTGTTCTTGTACATCACGGTATTTGTGTGTACGTGTAACTATATCAGTGTATATGTTTTTCATAACATGTGCAAACATGATATTTTGGACTGACTCTGTGACTCACTTTTAGCATGAAAGTATAGTACACTAGCATTTTGTAATGTACACTTGAGGAAACAGAAGCATTGTGTATCACATACACTATTGTTTATAAGTCACAGCTAGACTCTTGCATGGAATAACAAAGATCAAGTTATTGCTGTGGTGGTGTGAGGATAAGTAGATAGGACAAAGTACATTGAAGTTTCCAAAGTAAGTTTGATGTATTACTACGTGTATGGTTTGTTGTGTTGTTACATATAGTGGGAGGCAATCTGACCTGGCCTACGAAACTCTTTGCCACTCTTACCCTGCAGGATAATTATTGAAGTATAACAGTATATAGCAAATGATGGATGCACAAGTAGCCATCATTATTGCTTGCACTCTCAGTCTCATCTCGGCTGGTGGGTCAGCTAGACAGGGATCTAACTGTGGCAATTGCATTATTGTCAACACTAAAGCTGGCAAAAACATACCATCCTGTTTAAAAAGCACCCCCCTCACTCCTTGCAAGAACCTCAGTTATGTTCTCCAGGCTATTCACAACATGTCCCTAAACAATAGACAGGTTATCCTACAAGGAGATCACTACATTAACCAAACTCTGACCGTAACAAATGTGGATGGGCTGTCTATAACGGGGAGTGAATTTAAGGGTTCTACCATTCACTGCATGCCACCTCACAGTTTCAATGACACTGGATCTGGGCTAGTGTTTTTGTCTCTCTCAAACCTAACACTGTTAAATGTCATATTTGAAGGTTGTGGCACACTTCAAAACAGCACAACATTAAGGAATGGTAGCAATATTAAGTATCGTTCTGCAGTGTACATACTGAATTGTACAAACGTTAACTACACTAAATCCAGTTTTCATAGGAGTATGGGGAGGGGGTTATCATTACATGATGTTAATGGATATGTAATATTCAACCAGACTGTATTTTCTGAGAACATGGTCCCCAAGGAAGAACAACATAGATTATTTGGTGGTGGTGGTCTCTACATTGAGTTTACATACTGCACACCTGGCTACCCAAATTGTAACTTCACAGAAAACTTGTACAACAACAACAGTAGGTATTTGATCAAAGACTGTGTATTTAGAGGAAACAGAGCCACAAGTACAGAGGTTGCAGCACAGATTCACACCATTCAGTTCAGACTCCTGGCTGGTAAAGATGGAAATAATTTTGGTCAAGGAGGTGGTATTGCCATCACCTTCAAAGGCACAAGTTTACGCAACTCTATTGAAATTTCCAACTGCAGCTTTTACAATAACTCAGCTCAGTATGGAGGTGGACTAGAGGCCATATTCCAGGATTATGCTGTTGAGAATGTCATTCATATATGTACCTGCAGATTCACCAACAATAGTGCTTTGGAAAGAGGTGGTGGTGCACTAAAACTAGGGTATTTTGTGAAGGATCGCAATGTGGTTGGCAATAACATTACTGTTCAAGACACATCTTTTATCAATAACTCTGCCGGATGGGGAGGTGGTGTTGGCTTTTTCTCCAGTCGGTTTAAACTAGAATTAAGAAATACAATGATATTTTTCAACTGCACTTGGATCAGAAATTCTGCATCGATTGGGTCAGCTATGCGTCTTGGATACTCCGCATGGAATTCTGTTCTTGATGGTGAAGTTCCAGCTACACTTCTCTACAAGTGCACATTCATCAACAACTATGTTACAAACATGGCAGTGATATTAAGGAGTGCAAATGATGGTGTATCAAAGCATGTGGTGCAGTCTGGGACACTGCATGTTGACTCATTTGAGATTAAACTGTCCAAAAATATTACGTTTATTGGGAGCAGAGGAAGTGCCATAGTTGCAACATCATCTTCTATCAATGTATTGGAAGACACTGTTTTACGATTTGTGAACAATTCAGCCACAAATGGTGGAGCAATGGCTCTACTTGGATATTCTGTTCTTGAGCTCCACTCCCACTCTCAAGTTATCTTTGAGTCCAATTATGCCAGTGAACGTGGTGGTGCAGTGTATGCCACTTCACCTCATCAACCTGAGTTCATATTCTCACACAGGTGTTTCATTTCACATCATTCCGGCATCGATCCTAGCAAGTGGAACTCTTCTCTCACTTTTTCTAATAACGAGGCCAGGTATGGTGATGCTATCTTCACTGACTCTCTCCTTCAGTGTGCAAAACACATTGGTAATGTTGTAACTGATGTCAAAACAGCTCTCCGCTGGGAACCTTTCAAATACATCCCAGGTATTGAAGAATATACTATAGCAACAAGTCCTGCATCCATTAACTTTACTCTACCAGTTGAAATAACTCCTGGAGAAAGGATAAACTTACACCTAATATCACTGGACGACCTTGATCAAAACATTCCAACAGCTTATCAAGTGATTCTAGATATTCATGTAGGGAGAGCGACTACAAGTACCTCCTACATATCTGATGATGGCTACCTGCAACTCAGTGGAACACCAGGTACTGAATTTACTATTACACTTCAGACACAAAACACAAGACACATCTCCTTTTCTAGAGACAGTAAACTAGGGCATTGCCCACTTGGTTTAACACTGAAGAATGAGGTGTGCGTGTGCTCTGCCAGCACCAGTGATAAACGTTTAGTTGGAATAACAGAATGCAACATGTCAAACTTCAGAGCTTTTCTTCAGATAGGATATTGGGTTGGGTGCACCAGAGATGGCGAAATTGCTACAAGTTACTGCCCTCTAGGTTATTGTAACTATCAAAGTGCTTCAGACACTCAAAGAATCGATGTATGTAAATCCTGTGATGACATGAACGTACAAAGGCTGTGTACTTCACAGAGAAAAGGTCAGCTCTGTGGGGAATGTGAGGAGGGTTCTGCAGTGTTTTATCACTCAGAGAACTTCAAATGTGACCATTGTCTATATGGAGCATTTGGGCTACTGTTCTACGTGATATCAGAACTGGTTCCACTAATCCTTCTGTTTGCTGTCATAATGATCATGAAGTTGAAGTTAACATCAGGACTGATGCAGAGTATTTTACTCTTTGCACAAACAATTACTTTCATTAACCGTATTCCCCATTCTGTGGTAATGTCTCAAGCTAATCAACTGCTCTTAAGAATCCATACTTTTCTGATTGGATTTCTCAGCCTGGATTTCTTTAGGCTAGATGAGTTGTCATTTTGCCTCTGGAATGGGGCTACAGTACTGCACAACCTAGCATTTCGCTACCTCACAACTTTGGTTACCATACTACTCCTCACTGGTTTCATACTGTCAATCAAACATAGCATGTTAAAAACAAAGGTTTTGAGGACAGTGTGTAGTGAAAAACTAATGAAGTGGGCAGGAAAGAACAAGCTTTTCAAAAATGCAATTGTTCATGGTATATCAACATTTCTGATTCTCTCCTATACACAGTATACGGTCACATCCTTTCAGATACTTGCTCGGCTCCCTCTTTATGGAGAAGGGGAACAGATAATTGGTTCTGTTGTGTCCCTTGAAGGAAGCATGCAGTACTTTGGGGCTGGTCATCTCCCATATGCCATTTCAGCAGTATTTGTTCTCCTCCTCCTCTCACTCCCACCACCACTGCTGCTTATCTCATATCCACTACTGTGGAAAGTAAAGGGAAAGTTCATAAGCCACAGGAACACAGAAAATGAAACCACCATCTGGCCAATTCGTAAACTCCTTCCACTTATTGACTCATTTCAGGGCACATTCAGGAATAATCAACGCATGTTTGCAGGCTTGCTCTTTTTGTGGAGGGTAATCCTTGCTGGAATTTTTGCCTTCACTTCTAATCTACATGAGTTTTTCCTCCTGACTGAAGTTGCTCTTCTCTGCTTCTTTACCATCCATGCAGTTGCCAGACCTTACAAAAGACGTCTATTCAACATAATTGACATATTGGTGCTTGCCAATCTGTCCATCATCAATGCACTCACGTGGTACATCTTTAATACATCATCTTTTGGTGGAGAGAGACAATCCATAGAGGCAGTGATATCAATCAAAATCTTATTGATGTATCTTCCACTTCTTACTTTGGTAATAATTATAATATTCTGGTTTATAAGGAAATGTAGTGTCATACAAAAATGGAAACACTTTGTGAGCTCTGCAGCTGATGAAGAAGATTTCAGTACAAATGACACATCAATTCTGAATAGAAGTGCTGATGATGATCTATTCTCTCGTGCCATGGAACTGAACACCTCACCTCTTACTGTACATGTGAGTAGCAGTGAAGTGGGAATTACTCTTCAAACTGATGAAACTGATTGTGAATATAGGCATATTTGAAGACATCAAAGCAATGAAAAGTTTTGCATCATTATGTGAACGCACGTATATATAAATGTATATACTCTGTATTATAGTCCTTGTACAAGGAGCATGTCTTTTGTATAATTTATCTTACAACTGTCAGAAAATGTATTTTGTTGTTTCCTAAATCCTGTAATGTTTCCTGTAATGTTTTCACACTGGCAATACAATAGAGACAATTCAAATTAAGTATATACACATAATGTACATGTACTAATATATATACATCTTGCTATCAGGCCACAGCACTATTTTGCCTATATTAATATTAGCCTTGAATTCTCTTTTATGATAAATCCCATTCAAACAAATACATATTTATGTGGGATTACATATTTTATTGTTGCATTCCATTATCCCTATACATATACCTTTGCCAGCATACTGCAGCTACTGTCCTGAATCTTTTTGCAAGATTAGTTTGTTTGCAGTCCCTCAGTGTGTCAATGAGGGCCTGCCATGTAACAGGCTTCCCTCTACCCTTAAACCACTCCTTCAAGATACTCGTAACGATCCTCTCTGACTTCCCACGTTCGTCATTCACAATAATGTCCACTTTACTCCCTGTCTTGTCATCCAAAAGGAGGACCCCAAACTTTTCATAGTTGACACCAACAACTTGTGGTATGTCAAGTTGCAGGAGAACAGGTAGGCTGGGACTCTCCCCTGAAATATACATTGATATAATAGCTTTTAAGACAAATCAATGCAAAGATAAATTAAGAGGAGTTCATCTGCTTCATACCTAGTGTATATGTAGGTCTCTTGAATGCCTGACCTGTGTGGTAACAAAACACAATTATACCTCAACATAAGAGTCTTTATTAAATTGTATGAAAAGAGCAGTATGTCATGAGGATAGCAGTGAGTCAGTGCACAGGTATAGCTCATTTGCTCCAATAAAGAAATTAAAAGAAATCCCCATCTTCAGTCAGCAACTTCCAGCCAGCATCAGTCATTAGTGAAGAGATTGTGCAGCAGTAGACTCCGAACATTGGACATTTCTTGGAGAAGTGGAGAATAAATGAGGAACATATACTACCCTCCGCAATTGGTGGTGATGGGTAAATGCTGCTTACTTCAAGGACACATGGCATGATAAATACTTCTTGGGCCAACTGCAGAAACAACAAGCTGTGAAATCAGGACTTTCAAGAGATCCTCCGGCTGAAAAAGCTCTTGGATGTAGTGGTTGCTCAAAGCAGGTAATTGGAGGAACTGAAGGGACACAATGCCCTGCTTAACAAATTTTCTCTGAGACCCACTCAATGCTCTTTGCCCTTTCTTCAGCTCTAAGCTGAAGCAAACTAGCTCAGTGATCTTGTCAAGGATCACCTGTGAGCTGCCAAAGATAACATTAGGCAGCACATCATAGTAGGCAATGATATTCAGCTGTCATAAGTAGGCGAGTGTAGCATTCAGGGAGGCAAGATCGTTTGTGGCCTATAAACTCACATTCTTTGCAACTCAGGGCATACCGCTTTAGCTCCTCTATCAGCATGTGGAGGGCTACATCATAACCATGCCACTTCAATGGCAGGTTTCTGGACTTAGCACAAGAGAGATCCATTATAGTGACTGCTTCAGTTGACCCACTTTCTCGAAGTCTTCTTTGCTTGGATTTCTGGCATTTATTCGAAATGTGATCTGCCTCGGGGATCCTCCACTGGTGATCACACTTTGCTGCATATTCTCAGGGAGGATTTCAGTGATTATAGCATGCAACCGCTCATCCTTCTCATCTGGTGTCTCGGGACAGTTATCTTTCTGGTCGAGAAATGTACCTACAAATCCGAAGTTTGGCATTTCCTCAATACCACATCGTGTGGCTTCTGACTGGATGACCTGTAAATCATGTCGGATCACCTGTTCATTGGTGTAGTGAGACTTGTAAAGATCATTGGTCAGCATTCCCTCCTCGTAGAAAGCCACCTCTCCATGGATTCCAAGATATTCATTGAGCTTGAAGACAGAAATGAGACAAGAGAATTCAGGTATGAAGATTGAGACAATGTCATGGAACTGAGGCTGACCTCCAGAGTCCACCAAGCGGATTGAGTGGGATACAAGCAGTTCCTTTAATTCTGTGGATTCAAGCATTAGTTCTTGGAGACCCTGTTGAAAGTTAGTGAAGAACCCTGCAATATTGTGAGGGTCATCATCTAGTGACGTTGTAAGAGATTTCTTGAAGATTTTGCCAACTGTAGACTTAAACTGACTAGCAAGCGCACCGATATCAACCTTCCTTGAGGATCTGAACACCTTTGGTTGAGAATAGTAGGCAGCTTGTAGAGATGATAGCTGTACATGCTGTACAATGCAGCATGGATTAACTTGCAAGTCCTCATTACAACATTATTGCAAAGGATCTTTACACACTGACAGCTCGAGCTTGTACTTCCTATTACAGCCAGTATACTGTGTTCAAAGGGAGCTTGCATTGCTACAGAGTGCATGCACTTCTACCTGTACACTTGGGGCTGCAGTCTGTATTTCATCACTGTGGAGTTTGTGCGTATATTCTAGAATATATGTATGCAGGTACAATGCAGACACTTAAATATCCATGATAACATGTACACTATCAGTATGTGACCATACATGTACGTATCTGTCCGCTACATTTTGGCCTCAGTGTGTATGGCTTACACGATGCTCACTCTTAAACTCTCTACTTCAGGACTTATAGAGGGTCCTGGTCTGTCCGAGTGGGAGCTGCTGTCTGTAGTCGACAGCTCCTAGCGAGGATTGCTTGAGAAAATGGTTGAGAAACTGCAATACACAGTCAGCTTACTGCCTGCTATTGAAAAAGTGGTTAGACAGGCAGAGACGGAGAGGAACAGGGCAAGGATGGAAAAAAGAATGATGGAGGGTGAGAGGGACAGAGCAAGGATTGAAAAAAGAGATTCCAAGGGTGCTAGGGACAGGGTAATGTTTGAAAAACAAGGGTTAGAGGGTGAGAGGGACAGAGCGAGGACTGAACTTCAGCAAACACAAAAGAGAGTTATTGAAATACAGAGGAGGCTAAATGAGAGGCCCTTCCACATTAATTTATGCCAGCATTTTTTGAGCATAATAGGCAAAATTTGTGGCACTAAGAATTATGCCAGAATAAGGTTATCAGATGGCTTTGCATTTACAGATGCACATGGGGGTGGCATGCACATAGTAGGTGAAAGGGTGTTTTTCCTTCTGAACAACTCATTTCACAAGTTCCAGCAAAGCTCAATGGAGGACTGCATAGAGTCATCTTTAATGTTACAATATAATAAGAGAGACTAAGACGTTTTTTGTCTGATGTTGATTTCTTAATGAATTATTAGTCGGGAATAATAGAGATATAATAGGGGAGAATCAATGGCATAATAGGCTATATTAAGCAGCATTGAGAATAGCATAATGGGTGATTTTTCTAGGAAGGGCCTAATGGTAGTTCAAGAGCAGCCAAGCAACGAGGCAGGTGGAGGAAGATGAACAGGAAGTAACAGACCAAAAACCTGGTACCAGTGGATGGGCTGAGGTTAGAGTGGCTAAACTCAAAGTAGCAGCAAAAGTACTACATGAGCAACTGATATACGATTGTCACCAACACTTGTTCAGGCATGAAATGGATGTTGCTGCAAGAGTTAGTCAGCCCAACCTACTGTGTTTTCTTGGAGCCAGACAGAAGGGAGCTATGGTAATTTTGACTGAGCTCATGCTGACAAGCCTCAGAGCTCTAGTAACCAGAGGTCCCAGACACCACCTTGCTCTCCAACACATCACCATGTTACCAATGACAACAGTAAGTCAACCACACTTTTGAGAATTGAGGGTTGTGTATTTTAAACATTGAAGACTTCTTACTAGATTTGGGACAGTAGGCTAGATATATAGGTGTTATCCCACTGCTTTTACTATTTCTGTTACATATATATTGTATATAGAATAGAATCCATATATAGCTACAGAGCATGCAGACTGCTATACTTTATTTATTGCACTATATGTGTTTGGTTTGATGGTAGATTTTCTGCAGTGCAGTTACAAAGCTCCCCATCTTTGCCCCATTTCTTCTGTCTCAATTCGAGGAGTTTGAGTGACACAATAATTAAGAGTCCAATAGCAGTAGCAGCAAATGGTGCTGAAATTATTGCTGACCTATAGTAACCTGCCAACCTATACAAAAAAAGTGCATACCGTGGGAAGTGTTAACAGCAGCCCATACATAGTGATAACATACTGGACTACACTACCACAAAGGCTAGCTTAGATTATTACAGAGCAAATTTCCCTCTACCATCTTGTAAAATCAAGTAGAAGCACTCAAACGAGTTAGCTATAGCTCTGCCAGACAGCTCTCTATGGGAACGCTTAGCTTAAACTGAAAACTGAACTCCACCTAGAAGTAACCGCTTTCCACTTTAGCTGAAAGCAGGATGGCAAGAACGTATATACACTTACTGTATACAGCTATAGTGTCGCCTTGTTTAGGTGAATGCAGAACAATATGTCTAACACCAAATAATTGTTAGGCCAGCAACAGGAATGACCATTCCTAACGTAGCTAAAATTAATGAGGCAAGGAGAATGTAACAACAGTATGTTATATTAACAACAATACATTATATTATATGTTGTTACCTGTCTTTAGAGGTGGGCGTAGCTTGCACAATAATGTTTACAATCACTCCAAATGTCAGCAAATCAGCAAACGCCATCCAGCTGCATACAAATGCACTGCTTCCCTAAGGAACACATATTCATAACTGTGGATTTGCTGTAGCTTTGTTTCCAGGCTCTCCACCATTCATATTACCCCTCTCCCCATGAGAAAGCTAGATAAGCTTTTGTGCAGACCAATACTAGCCCCCCTCCCCACCTCCATGAAGCTTTGTGCAGACAAAAGGCTATATGCAAGGAAAGAGAACTGGAAAATGACTTGAGATTCCCCAATGGAAAAAATTGGCTCCACTGTAAAGATTATGTTCACAGATGTATGTCAGGTCTCACAGTGTTTTCTCCAATGAGGTAAGAGATCATAGCCATTGATATGGTGAGGATAGTAGCTCCACCAAGACCTAACAAAATAGCAGCACCATAGATACTGTCTCGTGAGAAGTTGAAGCTAGACACATTGTCTTGTGTTGGGTCCTTCACCCAGAACCACATGCTGGAAAAAGGTGTGCATTAGATAGACATGTAATAGCCCATATATTGTTAGGTGGTTGCTCTGTTTATGATTAATCTACAATGGCATCTGCCATCTTCAAGGGGACTACCAGCTATTATAGCACTATTTTATTCAATGCTACCATTTCCCACACAATAAAGTGCACAACAGGAAAAGCTACAGAAAGTCAACCAACCCTGATAATAGTGGGGTGTATCTTGTGACTGCAGAAGTAAATAACATTTTACTAGCTTCTACTCCAAAGTTATGTGAAAAAATGTTTTGGAATGTATTGATATTGTAATTCCTACAATACGCATGTACAGACTTACATGGCTCCCCAGACTGTGACAACGCCCAGGAAGAAGATCATCTGTGTTTTAACACACACATAAGTTACAAGAGTAAAAGCAAAATGTTAGAGGATGTAGGGATGACTGTGCCAAAAAGCATAGGAATGTTACAAGAAGCAGCATATGCAGGCAAAAGGCTGTGCCAAAAGCAGTGATGATGGCATAAGAATAAGGAGCAACATGAAGACAAATGCAGGGGATGCACATGCAACAATGCTAAAATGCATAACCCTGTAATAAGATGTAGCAAGGCCATATATAGACAACTTTGTTTGTTTGAGGGTATTTAGAAAATGCTTTGCAGGCATACACAAGTAGATGTATGCCACGGCTTTCACTCTAGGCAACACCCTCTGATGCTTACAGTATACATTATAACTAGCTTATAGCTCTGAATATTTGGGAATGCTTTAGCACCCCCAAGCACCCACTTGTCTACGGCCTTCTGTAAGGAGAGCTTTGTATATCAGAGAGTGGTAGACTCTCTGATGTACAAAGTACAAAGCATAAAAATTTTGAATGTTCAATATACTACAACTGCTATATTCCCTGCAATTGGCAGTGGACTTATATTCCATGTAACCATAACACACAGGCTATAGATGTATGTATATAACAGTCAGCATCTTTCAATTGAGTGACAAATGTTTCTCTGAGCACAGTCCTTACATTCCAGTCTTGGCCCACTTAGTGAGCTGTGTAGCCCTGCTATAATTATACTTTACCTTTTCTCCACATAACTTTCTACTCCACTTCATAGTTAGCAGAAGTGTTGCTAACAATGATGTAATGAGAAGAATCAGTGGACCCTTGGCTATACTGGCCTGTGTGTATATGTCATAAGGAGAGTCCATGCAAGTTCTGTATAGTACATTTAGCAGTAGAGTGTATCAGAGAGTCGGCAGACTCTCTATGTAGGGATGGCACCGACATGCCCATTTAGCCTTAACAAAAATAGCTCTATCATGGCTCAGAACTCTCAAATGCAGCTGTTCTAAGCCTTTTCAGACACATAAGCTGCTCTATGAGTGTTTTTATATATACATCCATGATGTGCGGTTTAGTTGAACCATCCAGTGGGTGTAGTGTAATCAGTTTGTACCTCAGAATCCATAGAGATCAAAGGAACCACTTCTCATTATTAATTCATATAGTAGTTAGTGTATGGTGTGCTGACTCATCACTAAGTGCTGATTCATCACTACACTTCTTAATGATGAGTCAGCACACCATACACTACGATATGAAATTTATGAGCTAAGACAATGCTGTTTTGATAGTGGGGCTAGTCTTACAGGTCTTACAGGATTTGTACTGCGAGCGGTTCCTATGATCTCTATGACTTCTTGGTACAAACACGGTTGGTAATTGTCGTCGTCTTCTTCAAACGGTCTACCTCAAAATTGACGAACACTCACCTTTATTTGGGCATAAAACGATTCCTTTCTCTCTGGTGCATGATCCTAGGCCAACAGAATCATCGTAGGATCTCCCTCGCACGAGAATGACAAAGGTTTAAACTAGTACTTCCTTATAGTCATTAATTTTGTCATGTGATCATGCACTATTAGACCATCGCGCCTACGTTAAGAATATACAGTGTATGTGCAGCAGACACACAACATACTATATACAAAAAGGTATGTTACACATTGATATAACTACATATACAATGAAAAACGACTGAACAAATGTAAAAACATTTTCATAAACATTGAAGGACATAGAAATACAGTGTTAATAATCAGGACTGAGTATATGCAGCAAGACAGGGGACAGGGATACAACAGTAATACCATGTGTAACTCCTCCCTATAGCTACATATTAGTATGGAGTTATGCATGGTATTACTGTTGTATGCCATCATACCCTATACTCAGTCCTTGTTTCTCTGATTTTTGGTGCTGCAATTCCTGCATCCTTCAACGTTTTTTATGGAAATGTTCTTACACTTTGTATAATAGGCTCTATATATTATGAATATATTTTATAGCCTTCTCCTTCTATCACTCACACGATCCATGTTTAGTGTATCGATGAAGAACAGTGGCATAAATGTCTGGGGTACCAAGAAAATTGATCTTGCAATACCAAAGAGCATTGCTGTCTGGAGAAATAGAATGGAATTGTATATGGTTGCCCAATAAATCAAATATTCACACATACAAGATAAAATTCAGGTTTGACTAGCCACTTGTACCACTTGAGTGTGGTTGATTGGGTGCTAGGCTTCTCATGAACAAATATGTGAAAGGGAGTACTCACTGCAACACCAAGTAATATCACTATGACTGCCATGATCTGAGCAGGGAGAAGAAAGTGTGACAGTGAATGTGAGGGTTAAAGTAGGGCCACATCGAGTTTGGGGATAACTTCTGAAAACTTTAACAAGCTCATAAGTAGTCAGTTTGCACAACCACACCACACTTCCATTGTGAATATCATTATTGCTGGCAATCTACTGTGCATTAATGATATTCACAAAATGTGGTTTGGGCTGTGTAAACTGACTACTTAAATTTCCTTAATGAGTTTTGTCCCTATTCAAAGCGGCACTACTTTAGTGCCTTGGTGTATGTCCTGCCACAATGACATACATGTATGCTGAAATATCTGATGTGCTAATTCAATGGAAAAGTAACCATTACTGGCTGTCTCCTTCAACAGAAAGGCCTTCTCTGCAGCTGGGCCTGCGCTCTTTTCCGTATACTTTCATTATATGTGAAGTGGGGCTCCAATGTATTGCTCATAACGCACCAAGAGTTTTGCACTTTAGTGCTTTCATTATAACTGCAGGTGCAATATTAATTTTTGCATGATCTCTTTATGTATTGCCGTCTGCCGTACTCCATGTAAATGTACAGACCATGACCATAACAAGCTTTACATTGGCACTGGTCATGGTTCTTTTCCAGGTAATTACAGAGGGGTAACACCATAAAACTGATATCCTCTGTACCTTCCTATTACAGGCAAAATTAGTACTACATGTCCACTGAAAATTAGTACTGCATGCCCACTGAGAGTTGTGTTGTTGAGGACTTACAGCATTCCACTGCTCAGGAAATGGGAAGTCCTTCCATGTACCAATGAACAGGCCAATGTTTTATCTCATTACAGATGCACATAAGTATTGTCATATTCACTAACTAGGCCACATATCCCCCATACACGCATCAAATACTACAGAAGTTATTGAACATTCCATATTAGGCACACTTCAACGACATAAAATGTATACTTAATTGTAGAACATTATGATATATAGGCACACAGTATATCACTTTTGCAGTACATACAGTTTTGTTGAAGTATATACAAGTGTACATTGCTCAATTTTGTTGAAAGATGTAGGAACAGTCCCAAAAATCAGACATGACGATTTTACACAGTTGCAGTCATTGTTGAAGTATATACAACATTTCATTGGTCAATGTTGAAAGATCTAGGAACAGTGCCAAAAATCAGGACTGTATATATGCAGCAAAATAGTGAATGATGGGATACAACAGTAATACCATGTGTAGCCCCATATATACAAACAAAAGATGTAGGGAGGGTTTTCGCATGGAGTTACTGTTGTATGCCAACATCTTATTTTTGACACTGCCATTCTTACATCTTTCAACATTTCAATGAAATGTTTTTGCACTTGTTTCACTGTCTACTGACTCTCTTATATACTAGTGTAGGCAAATGTTAATTTCAGCGCCAAATCAAAGTTGTAAGTACAAAACAGGAAGAGCTGACCAGTGACACACAACACCCAACAAAGGTCAGTTCTCTGGTAAAATTTATAAAATGCACTAGAACTATTGTGCATGATATTAATATTCATTTTGATACACTCATTAGTTCATGGTCAGCTGAGTCACATGTTATACAATGCATAAACTCTTCTAGAGCAATGTGATACAATGATTGTGTACTAATGCGGTTTAGGGTCAGTGAACATTGTGGCCATTGAAATTTCTTATAATAATAATACTATATCAGAAAATCCTACCAATAAAATCAAGAGATGAAATTACACAGCTATAGATGCGACTCAATTTTTATTTTTTCCACATAATGAATTTGCCTTGTCGGCAAATTCAATATTCAATTTTCAATATTTCTGCATTGGATTCTTAGCAGGCTTCAGTGACTCAATTTTTATTTAATCCACCCACATAATGAATTTGTCTTGTCGGCAAATTCAATATTCAATTTTCAATATTTCTGCTCAGCTCACAGCAGACTCAATTTTTTTTATTTTCTCCACATAATGAATTTACCTTGTCGGCAAATTCAATATTCAATTTTCAAGGGAAGGTGGGAGAGAGGGAGGGAAGGGGGAAAGTGGGAGAGAGGGAGAAAAACGGAAAGGAGGGAGAGAGGGAGGGAGAGAGGGAGGGAGAGGATCACATGAGCACACAATAAGAAGTAATCTAGCTCACATGATAGGTGTCATCTTCTTTATCAAAGGCAAAAGCGAAGGAGAGAACATAGCTGTTTCCATGATCTGGACAGCGATAGTAGAACACACTTTTAGAAGGAATACGTTGCCTATCGAGACAGCAAACATAGCATTTGTTATGTAACAACTATCAACCTTACCACTTAGTTCGAGAGGTTGATCTGACAAGAGGACTCATTCCATCTCGATAGACTTTTAGTCTTACTGAAGTTTACGATGTTAAAGATCACACGCTGTTCAGCACGTACATTACTCACAGTGAAATTGAACCACACACGAAACCTGCACAGAGTGACTAAATTAGAGCCACAAGCTATGAACATTGTCAGCATATCAGCGTGGTTGGTCCACTATCATGGGATGTTGTTCTTTAGATGACTACCTGGGGTTGCAGGTGTCAGGTCTGATGAAGAGATAGTCACTGATGCAGTCAACTCTTCCGGGGTTACCTACGGAGGGAGGGAGGGAGGAGAGAGGGAGGGAGGGAGGGAGGGAGGGAGGGAGGGAGAGAGAGAGAGAGAGAGAGAGAGAGAGAGAGAGAGAGAGAGAGAGAGAGAGAGAGAGAGAGAGAGAGAGAGAGAGAGAGAGAGAGAGAGAGAGAGAGAGAGAGAGAGAGAGAGAGAGAGAGAGAGGGAGGGAGGGAGGGAGGGAGGGAGGGAGGGAGGGAGGGAGGGAGGGAGGGAGGGAGGGAGGGAGGGAGGGAGGGAGGGAGGGAGGGAGGGAGAGAGAGAGAGGCCCACCCAGGACGAGTAGCCGTTGAGCTCCTATCTCTACCAGGAGAACTATTTCTTCGCATGCTCAAAATGCTCATTCTCCCACTCATCATGTTTAGTTTGATGGCTGGACTTGGGTCCCTTGACACAAAGGTCGCAGGCCCACTAAGTTGGCGCACAGTACTGTATTATATGACCACCACTCTGATAGCTGTTGTACTGGGGCTCACACTGGTGATGGTGATACAACCAGGAGGGAGAGGGAACGCATGCGCATTGGCGATACACCACTTGTAGGTCCGCTCCGCTCGCCGATAATTTTAGGGAGGCACGTGCTCCCTGTGCCCCGGTGGTTCCGCCGCCTATGTTACTTCTTCTGCAATAGAGCTACGTTCATCCAACTTTGCAGCAGGTGTTGCGAAAATGGGAAGAATCTTTACGCTTGTGAGCGTCTATACATTTTCACCACATGCGCAGAAGTGACAGAAAGGGGCAGGGGTCAGAGGGAGGGGCTACAAGCAAAAGGAGGTGGGGCTCACACGCGTAGACAAATGTTTGCCGCTGTTCAGATATTCCGTCTGGGAATGGATCTCCACCAGACCTGAGGCCACACAGCAGAGCTGCTATGTCCTACACCTCCTGCAAATGTCAACAGCCATAGCTACAGACCCAGACACTGACACGCACATCATCAATCACTGACTGCTCGCTGTGTTGTCTGTAACACATTAATCAATTATCACTAAATGGTTTGTCCTTCAGCAAGAGCCTGTAAAATATTACAATTGAAAATAATGAATTCCACACTGATAGAAACTAGTACATGTCCATTGTTCTGTATCTACAAAGTAGATCTACATCCATTAACATAAGAGAGTCATTCAGTTGTACAGTTATACTGGTTCATAGAGGGAGTCCCCAGCAGGAGGTTGGGAGGAGTGAGGGGTGGCAGCCTCTGTTGGGAGTCGACGGGCAGCATCAGGCTCACTGTAGACAATGAATAGATAACATGGAATACCTGCCCATGTTTCCATACATTAAACCACTGGTATACTGACATGTATGTTGGTTCCTCTGAGATCTTAGTCAGATCATAGGCTTCATTAGATTTAGTTGAAATATTAACTGCACTCATTTGACCTCTGTACAGGAGAAACATGATGTAAAGTGCTAATAAAGGTTCCACGAGAAGAAATCATTATCACATACAACCTCTTTATTCCAGGTGAGTAGTGCCCCCTGCAATTCCTTAATAATAGAACCACTATCACAATGACAGTTACTGCAATGATCAATACCACTACCACTGTCACTACTCCACCAGTTACAGCTGCAGTGATGTCAGTCTGAGAGTCAGTTGGAGCTGAGTATTGAGAGAGTTTAGCTATGTTAGAAAAGTGTCACTGACAGTGGAAGCTATGATGCTAGTGTGTCGCTATTTCTATTACTAACATGCAATAACAAAGGTGGAGTTACACACAATATTATTGTCCGTATACCAGCTATTTACTGCTTTCACTTCAACTAACTATAGGGTGCTGTACATGAACATAAGATTGCAGTGTACTTGATACCATTTTCAATGGTAAAGGTGAGGAGTTGACTGGTCATATTTCCAAGTGGATTGAACACTGTGACTGTGATAGTGTATTCAGTATCACTCTTCAGTCCTCCTATGGTGTAGGTGTTGTCAGTTATCCTACCACTGGTCCCCTCATTATCATCGGTCTTAGTAGCCACACCACCATCACTGACAGTTTCTCGCCACTCCACCTCAGAACTGGTGACATATTTATCAACACTCCAGGAGAGGGTGATTGAGTCAGAGGTGACCTTTATAGAGATGATAGGCTGGACTGGAGGAGGGACTGGAGAATGTAGTCAGAACACAGTGTATGGTAAGACATAATGGACATTCTTCTATGCCGCACACACACACATACACACACACACACACACACACACACACACACACACACACACACACACACACACACACACACACACACACACACACACACACATACACACACACACACACACACACACACACACACACACACACACACACACACACACACACACACACCTTCTTGGACTGACACTGCTACTTGTACATGTATGTCCTCACCTAACATGACCTCCATATCTGTTGCTATACTCTCACTAGGGATGTGTTGGGATGTGGCCACAATGGATATGGTGTAGCTCTCTCCATTCCGAAGACCAGTCAGTAGGTAGTTGTCTGTGGAGCCATCACTAACATTCACACTGCCACTGCTGCCACCACTATAGTAGATCCTGTACCCAGTTGTATCCCCCAGTGGAGTGGGTGGGCTCCAAGACACTCGGATACTAGTGGGACCTTCCTGGACTGCCATTAGGTTAGTGGGAGCTGAGGCAACTGGAGGACAATTAGAAAGGTCAATAGACATATCCACGTATAATGCATAATATTACTATACCTCTAACAGTGAGCTGTTCTAAATCGTCAGATGGTCTGTCATTAGTCACAGTACATGTGTAGAGTCCTCCCAGTCTCCCAGTCACAGTCAGGGTGTGGGTGTACTGTGAAGTCTCACGATTATCTAACACAGTCTCAGTTCCTTCAGTGACAGTGACAGAGTCTCTGGTCCAAGTGACAGTGGTAGCAGGTCCACCAGTGGAGATACAGGTAAGGCTGAACTGAGGACTGGCTCCATTGAGGTCAGAGTCCACAGTAAATGTCATATTACCAGATATTGTAATGGCTCCTAAAAATTGAATTACAGAATACATGTAGTTCACATGTTAATGGTGTCGGGCTAGCAAACACTGCAAAGGTAAAGATTTTAATTAGTAATCAGAATGATGTTCACACTATACCTCCTCCTCCACTGTTGTACAGTCCCACATAGACTGTCTGATATGTGAATGTATCATCCTCTACCACACAGTAATATATCCCCTCAGATGGACCAGATGGAGGATCACTAGCAGTCCTCCTCAGCAGTATTACCATCATAGGACGTCTATTTCTCACAAATCCTGGAACATCATTAGTACCTTGATTACCAACTGTAGTCCCATCTGGTGCAAACCAGTCTCCTCCAGAATGGAAGTAAGTGCTACCTGGGGTAGTAGTGCGATTACCAAAACGTTTAGTATTACAGATGAGAGCAGTGTCTTCAGTGGAGCCAATATCACTGATCATCACATAGCCATGGTTAGGGATGTAGTCACCATTCAGAGTATGATACACACCTGGAATAGGTATATTAAGTACAAACTATTATGTGAGCATGTCAAATCACATGTCATATGAATTAGTACACAGAACATGACAGTACATACACTGACAACTTCTCAAAAATAAGGTGCTCACTCACTTCACATGTACATAATACGCTGTATACTTACTTGGAAGAGTCTCAATAATAACTGGAGGGTCACTGTATACTCCAATACCAGCACTGTTCACTGCTGCCACTTCAATGGAGTAGGTAGTGGATGGATTTAGACCAGGGATGATAGTTTGACTGGTGTCACCTCCTGAGACATCCCTAGTCTGTATACTCCCACTCCCCTGTACCCCATACCGCACTGAGTAGCCTGTTATGTCTCCATTGTGGTGGATACAGTCCACTGCCCCCCACTGGACAGTGACGCTGGAGGAGGTCACCCCAGACTCTCTCACAGAAGTAGGAGCAGCAGATGGAGCTGTGTGTGAGAGGTTCAGAATAGAGTATAGAGAAGACACAGGTAACTCTATGAAGTATACTAACCAGCGGCCATTGTGGTGGCTGTGGTGGTGTCTGATCCAGTCCCCCCATCACTCAACACTACCGTCACAGTGATGGAGTACTGAGTACCCTCCTGCAGGCCAGTCAGTTCATACATTGTTGCAGTCCTAGCAGTAGTGTAACTGATGGTCGTAGTGAAACAATGAGTGTTAGTGTTGGAGTAGGAGATGGTGTAGTCACTAGTAGCTGTCACATTCCCAAACAGTGTCCATGAGATAGTCACAGAGGTAGAGGTAGTGGAGACAACAGACACTGACAGTACATCTGTAGAGTGACATATATGGTCTGTATCAGTGATCATGATGGTGATGATGTGACCAATAGACTTAATATACAAATGGCTCAAATTCTGAAACACTGCAGCCTTTCAATGTAACATTTACCTGGTCTACAAACACATGTATTTCTAAACCGGTTAAGACTCCCAAAATTTCATGGCGTGCATGATTACACACACTACTCACCAGCAGTTTGTATGATGTGTGATGTGCTATATACTCCAATACCAGCACTGTTCACTGCTGCCACTTGAATGGAGTAGGTAGTGAATAGATTTAGACCAGGGATGGTAGTTTGTCTGGTATCACCTCCTGAGACATCCCTAGTCTGTGTACTCCCACTTCCCTGTACCCCATACTGCACTGAGTAGCCTGTTATGTTTCCATTGTGGTGGATGCAGTCCACTGCCCCCCACTGGACAGTGATGCTGGAGGAGGTCACCCCAGACTCTCTCACAGAAGTAGGAGCAGTAGATGGAGCTGAAATATTACACCAAACAGCAAATTAACTTTAAATATATACACCTGCTCCATATGCAGTTACTTCATAGAACATATACTGTACCAGCCCATCTTTAACAAGTGTCTTACGTAAGTTGACAGGACTGACATTTTATACATTTCACCATGTAATCACTCACCATGTTCCCTAGTCTCTCCTGTCATAGAGTTACTAGAGGTAGTACCAGCTGGATTAGTGGCAGTGACAGTGATAGTGTAAGTAGTGCCTCCTCTCAGGCCAGTTATGGTGTGGCTGAGAGAGCTGACAGTAATGGTAGTACTGTCACTTAATACCCCACCAGGACACTCTCCTGATGTCCACATCACCTCATAGCTGGTCACCACTGAGCCACTGGGAATACTCCAGGAGAGGGAGATGGAGGAAGTTGATGGATTGATTATAGTGATACTAGGCTGACCTGGAACTAGACATATTCGTGCTATTGAACATGTAGTTAGTATTACATTCCACATACACACTAATTTCAGTGACAAAAGTCCCCTAATTTTTGATGAGGTGCACAATTTTTGCTGTTTTCATGGATTGGCCTAAAACTAAGCTCCAGTATAGTATAGGGGGTGGCTAGTGCACTAATGGCATTCCATGAATTTTTTACGTGGTTCCAATCCATGTGTACAGCAAGAAAGGGGATGATGGTAGGCAACAATAGCATAACTCTACTTAAAAGACATTTTTTTCAACTTCAACACACATGCACAGTGAACAGTAACTGTGTTTAGATCCCTACAGCTAGGATTATATACATGGACATGTACCTAGACCAATGTTCACTGTCACAGTATCACTAGGGAGGAGTTGAGATGAGGTTGTGGCCAAGGTCAGAATGGATATGGTGTGGCTCTCTCCATTCTGAAGACCAGTCAGTAGGTAGTTGTCTGTGGAGCCACCACTAACATTCACACTGCCACTGCTGCCACCACTATAGTAGATCCTGTACCCAGTTGTATCCCCCAGTGGAGTGGGTGGGCTCCAAGACACTCGGATACTAGTGAGACCTTCCTGGACTGCCATCAGGTTAGTGGGAGCTGAGGCAACTGGAGGGAGGATAATGAACATAGCACTAAATTAATGTGGCATTTGTACTAAAATATGACATCACTACACATACCATATACTGTACATATGTCAGCTCTAGGCAAGTCACATGAAATGTGTTACTGCCTTTCTGTGTTACATGAATGTAACACAGAAAGGCAGTGGTCTCTAAGTACTGTATCACTAGTACCTTGTACAGTGTAAGTAGCTGAAGCCGATGAGGATGAGGGTCTATTATTAGACACAGTACATGTATAGGGTCCTCCCATTCCTGATCCTCCAGTCACAGTCAGGGTGTGGGTGTATTGTGAAGTAGTGCGATTATCTAACACAGTCTTATTTCCATCAGTGACAGTGACGGAGTCTCTGGTCCAAGTGACATTGGTAGCAGGTCCACCAGTGGAGATACAGGTGAGGATGAACTGAGGACTAGCTCCATTGAGGTCAGAGTCCACAGTGAATGTCATCCCATCAGATATTCTGACTATTCCTAATATAAACAAACAATATCTCCATCATTCTTTCACTGACTACACATGCATACATATGGTAGTACACATAGAATATTCATGGCTGTGTGTGTACAGGTACAGACAACTACATGTAGGGATATACAAAAGATTACTAGAAAGAATAGTACTAGAAAGAACACAATATATATGGTCCAGCATGAACATAGTTACTAAGCAGCAATAAGGACATTACATGAAATACACTCACACAACACACACACACACACACACACACACACACACACACACACACACACACACACTTAACTAGGTGAATTCTCAGTATTGTGGGTGAGTGGGAGCAGTACCTACCTATGTTTGCACATAAGTGCGTGGGCACCCCCGGGGCACCCCCGGGTCCGAAATATTGAACTGCATGCATAAAAAGATATCCAGTATTTTTGGTGACACACACTATGATGTAAAACAAGGTGGATTCACTCCCACTTATCCATCTTTCTTCCACAACACACCTATCACATACATAGTGTTGTTACATAATATCAACCTACATTTACCTCCTCCACTGCCATAATATAGTCCCACATAGACTGTCTCTCCAACTGATTGGTCACTATCATTATGGACAGCATTGGTTGCAATAACACAGTAATATATACCAGATGGTCCAGTAGCATTGTTCCTACGACGTATGTGGACTACTTGAGTTTGACGATCCTCATACATACATGTACAACCACTAGCATCACCAGAAAATGGCAGTCTTGCATCACTACCCGGGGGAAACCAGTCTCCACGGTGTATTCCCACACTACCACGACAACATGTCATCAGGTCAGTGTGACACTGTACAGTGTCACTATCACTGCCAGTTCGATCATCCCCCACTTGACTGAGGTCCACATAGGAATGGTTGGATAGAGTATTTCCCAGGAATGTGATGTAAGGAGCTGTCTGAGACTGGACCTCCACCAGAGACCAGAGGAGACACAGCAGAACACACAACAGTGTGGCCTTCATTAGAACCATCTCTACATGGAGATATCAGTCAAAGAATAGTTTATACATCATACATGTTATCTCCCTATGAATAATTACATCATACTGACTGTGTGTTGAGCTGGCAACCGAAGCAGTGGAATAGGAAGATAAAAAATATGGAGGGGGGGGGCACAGGCTCCCCTGCCCCCTCCCCCCCCTCCCCCCCCCCCACCCACCCGGCCCCGTTCCTACTCCTATGAGAAGTGTAGCATAAAGTCAGTCTGGTGAAGGGGCTTCAGCGACGTAGCCAGGGGGGGGGGGGGGGGGGGGCAGAGGGGGCTCGAGCACCCCCCTTTCAGTTGCGCACTAGCATATCCCAGGAAGTTGGTAGTATGTATTTGTGACGCACCTTCGGCTTAGCTAAGCACAGCAGGCTTCTAGCTACAGTAGATTCGTAGCATGTCGGCTCGCGCGTACAATAACAAACTTCGGCGTTTATATACATGTAGTTCAAAGGACAACTACCACCCGTGCATGGATGCATATTCATCATCTCTGACAAGGCATGATAGTTACATGCTCGGGATCGTTTCGCCGTAGATAATACATACTCGCGTAGTATATATTATCTATGGTTTCGCTAAAACTGCATATACAGACGAGACGCCGAAGTAGGCCAAATAAATCTTATATAGCGGGTTCGAACGAACCCCCCTCTAAATGAGCCCTCTACTAGCTATAGCACTCCGTACAGCATTACAGTGTACGTGTAGCTACTGCTGGAGCTACGCATCTCGCGATCATGGTCCAATGATCTCAAAATGAGGACGTGGCTTAAAAATATCGTTAAACATCGCTGAGCCCCCCCAACTCTCTAAATCCTGGCTACGCCCCTGGGCTTTATATCAGTAATGAACATGACCTTCACAGGCCCGTAGGAAGCAAATTTCGATCGGTTAGGCGGGGTGATTAAGCGCGCTAAGCGCGCGGTCGCTAGGGGGGTCTGGGGCATGCTACCCAGGAAAGTTTTTGCAATTTTTGCATTTTAGACCACCTGAGATCGTTTCTGGTCGATCTGCTGTGTTCGTGCCCGCATAATTACATTACAGGCGTGGCTCTGCTACGCCGTAATTGAAAATGTAGCTTTAGTACTCAACAAAGAATGTTACAATAGAAAAACCGGAACCAGACGCATCACACCACTCTGCGAAAACACCTCTCCTCGCCCTTCGATCCAAACTGCCGTTTAGGAAAGCGAAATGCTTTCAACTGTTTGGCGAGGGCGCGCGACTCAGCCTTGGCGCTGGGTGGATAGCTTCGCTACATGATCTGATTGCATCATGCGCTTTCGCCGGCCTATTTTAGGCCAAACTTTGGTCCGGCGGCCGCCGCACCTGCCGCACCTGCTCCTATGGCCCTGCTTCATGATCCTGTTTCACTTTGTCCGGGCTTACACTACTACATGCACAGTGCACAGCACACTCATAAATTTCAGCATATCATCAAGGTATGTCACATATAGATCTACATGTATATGAATGATTCATATTTTCTGTCAGTAGTAGTTTCTTAGGAACTAGATCTACATATAGTTGTAGCAAGCACAGCTTGTTTTACGCGGGGAACTCCACAACATAGATCTACATACCCATATACTGTTGTTAATTAACTGAACACCTTTCTGTCTCCAGCCGGTATAGCTATAAGCTGCCCTATCTGTCGACGACAGTCCGCCTGATAGATCTACTGGTTGTCCGGCATACGATGCTGTTGCAGCTGGCGAAAGCTGAAACGAGCGTTTGCGCGTGACGTCACGAATTATTGCTGGTGTACAAGCTTACCCACTATTTGCCTTACCTGAGACTACATACGTATATGAAGGAGCTATATCGATGGTCTATATACACAAAAGGGATAACACTGTACACTTCTTCCTACCTACGTAGATTTACCTCTCCATGAATAGGCAGTAGCGGTGCTACAAGTATCTATATAGTAAACAAGCTGTAACTAAACGTATGATTGTGATGTACCCCTTGGTAGACATATAACCTGGTTCAAGAAAGCATGCATTTAGCATCAGAATTTGCTTATACATGTCATATACAATTTTGTGATTGTATAACCCACTGTACATTTTTTCTTCAGAGAATATGTACATGTATTTTAACTAACCACTTAATTTACAGAAATATTGCCTCTAGAGTATTGGTTTGTATGCATATTTGGAAGTCTAAATATTCAGGAAACAATATCTCTTTGTGTCAATTTGCTTTAAAAAAGATTTATCATTTTTGAGTTTAATTGCTCCTCCTTGGTTTCAATAGTATTTCATTTGGTTGCTACTGCAGTGTTTGTGGCGAGGAGGACCACAGTTACATAGTGGGTTGACTGTAGTACTTAGTTATCAGAACTTGCCTAGTGTGTGTAAAGGTTATGAACCTACTGTCTCCTGAGATTATTCTCCACATGTACACGTGTATTTGGACTGTCTTGTTGTGGTTGTTACGAAGATTCTCTATGGCACAATATCCATCCACAGGTGATATCATCAGGGTACATTCTGAAAGACCATTCCCCAATTACGTCATGTGATCAGTCACATGACCATATCAGTCAATCATGTGAGGTCACCTACATTCATCAGATTGGTTCATCTGTCATGCCATTTGTTGCTGAAGAATTCTTGGGAACATCAGACCTTGTTGAGAAACTGTTCTCCTCATTGTGTAACTATATCAAAAATGATCCGTAGTTACAGCAATATTTTTCTGTGTGCATGTGCTGTTTTTGTACAAGCCACATCCATTCTTGTTCTTGTACATCACGGTATTTGTGTGTACGTGTATCTATATCAGTGTATGTGTTTTTGATAACATGTACAAACATGATATTTTGGACAGACTCTGTTAGCATGAAAGTATAGTACACTAGCATTTCACTTGAGAAAACTGAAGCATTGTATATCACAATACTATTTTTCATAACTTATACTTACCATAAATCACCGCTAGTCTCTTGCATGGAATAACAAAGATGAAGTTATTGCACTTGTGGCATGAGGATAAGTAGATAGGACGAAGTACATTGAAGTTTCCAAAGTAAGTTTAATGTATTGCTATGTGTATGGTTTGTTGTGTTGTTACATATAGTGGGAGGCAATATGATCTGGCCTACAAAACTTGTGACACTCTTACCCTGTAGGATAATTGCAGTGTAAAATAGCAAATGATGGATGCACAAGTAGCCGTTGTTATTGCTTGCACTCTCAGTCTCATCTCGGTTGGTGGGTCAGCTAGACAGGGATCTAACTGTGGCAATTGCATTATCGTCAACACTATAGCTGGCAAAAACATACCATCCTGTTTAAAAAGCACCTCCCTCACTCCTTGCAAGAACCTCAGTTATGTTCTCCAGGCTATTCACAACATGTCTCTAAACAATAGACAGGTTATCCTACAAGGAGATCAATACATTAACCAAACTCTGACCGTAACAAATGTGGATGGGCTGTCTATAACAGGGAGTGACTTTAAGGGTTCTACCATTCACTGTATGCCACCTCACAGTTTCAATGACACTGGATCTGGGCTAGTGTTTTTGTCTCTCTCAAACCTAACACTGTTAAATGTCATATTTGAAGGTTGTGGTACACTTCAAAACAGCACAACACTAAGGAATGGTAGCAATATTAAGTATCGTTCTGCAGTGTACATACTGAATTGTACAAACGTTAACTACACTAAATCCAGTTTTCATAGGAATATGGGGAGGGGGTTATCATTACATGATGTTAATGGATATGTGATATTCAACCAGACTGCATTTTCTGAGAACATGGTCCCCAAGGAAGAACAACATAGATTATTTGGTGGTGGTGGTCTCTATATTGAGTTTACATACTGCACACCTGGCTACCCAAATTGTAACTTCACAGAAAACTTGTACAACAACAACAGTAGGTATTTGATCAAAGACTGTGTATTTAGAGGAAACAGAGCCACAAGTACAGAGGTTGCAGCACAGATTAACACCATCCAATTCAGACTCCTCGCTGGTAATGATGGAAATAATTTTGGTCAAGGAGGTGGTATTGCCATCACCTTCAAAGGCACAAGTTTACGCAACTGTATTGAAATTTCCAACTGCACATTTTACAATAACTCAGCTCAGTATGGAGGTGGACTAGAGGCCATATTCCAGGATTTTGCTGTTGAGAATGTCATTCATATATGTACCTGCAGATTCACCAACAATAGTGCTTTGGAAAGAGGTGGTGGTGCACTAAAACTAGGGTATTTTGTGAATGATCGCAATGTGGTTGGCAATAACATTACTGTTCAAGACACATATTTTACCAATAACTCTGCCGGATGGGGAGGTGGTGTTGGCTTTTTCTCCAGTCGGTTTAAAATAGAATTAAGAAATAGAATGATATTTTTCAACTGCACTTGGATCAGAAATTCTGCATCAATTGGGTCAGCTATGCGTCTTGGATACTCGGCATGGAATTCAGTTCTTGATGGTGAAGTTCCAGTTACACTTCTCTGCAAGTGCACATTCATTAACAACCATGTTACAAACATGGCAGTGATATTAAGGAGTGCAAATGATGGTGTATCAAAGCATGTGGTGCAGTCTGGGACACTGCATGTTGACTCATTTGAGATTAAACTGTCCAAAACTATTACGTTTATTGGGAGCAGAGGAAGTGCCATAGTTGCAACATCATCTTCTATCAATGTATTGGAAGACACTGTTTTACGATTTGTGAACAATTCAGCCACAAATGGTGGAGCAATGGCTCTACTTGGATATTCTGTTCTTGAGCTCCACTCCAATTCTCAAGTCATCTTTGAGTCCAATTATGCCAGTGAACGTGGTGGTGCAGTGTATGCCACTTCACCTCATCAACCTGAGTTCATATTCTCACACAGGTGTTTCATTTCACATCATTCCGGCATCGATCCTAGCAAGTGGAACTCTTCTCTCACTTTTTCTAATAACGAGGCCAGGTATGGTGATGCTATCTTCACTGACTCTCTCCTTCAGTGTGCAAAACACATTGGTAATGTTGTAACTGATGTCAAAACAGCTCTCCGCTGGGAACCTTTCAAATACATCCCAGGTATTGAAGAATATACTATAGCAACAAGTCCTGCATCCATTAACTTTACTCTACCAGTTGAAATAACTCCTGGAGAAAGGATAAACTTACACCTAATATCACTGGACGACCTTGATCAAAACATTCCAACAGCTTATCAAGTGTTTCTAGATATTCATGTAGGGAGAGTGACTACAAGTACCTCCTACATATCTGATGATGGCTACCTGCAACTCAGTGGAACACCAGGTACTGAATTTACTATTACACTTCAGACACAAAACACAAGACACATCTCCTTTTCTAGAGACAGTAAACTAGGGCATTGCCCACTTGGTTTAACACTGAAGAATGAGGTGTGCGTGTGCTCTGCCAGCACCAGTGATAAACATTTAGTTGGAATAACAGAATGCAACATGTCAAACTTCAGAGCTTTTCTTCAGATAGGATATTGGGTTGGATGCACCAGAGATGGCGAAATTGCTACAAGTTACTGCCCTCTAGGTTATTGTAACTATCAAAGTGCTTCAGACACTCAAAGAATCGATGTATGTAAATCTTGTGGTGACATGAACATACAAAGGCTGTGTACTTCACAGAGAAAAGGTCAGCTCTGTGGGGAATGTGAGGAGGGTTCTGCAGTGTTTTATCACTCAGAGAACTTCAAATGTGACCAATGTCTATATGGAGCATTTGGGCTACTGTTCTACGTGATATCAGAGCTGGTTCCACTAACCCTTCTGTTTGCTGTCATAATGATCATGAAGTTGAAGTTAACATCAGGACTGATGCAGAGTATTTTACTCTTTGCACAAACAATTACTTTCATTAACCGTATTCCCCATTCTGTGGTAATGTCTCAAGCTAATCAACTGCTATTAAGAATCCATACTTTTCTGATTGGATTTCTCAGCCTGGATTTCTTTAGGCTAGATGAGTTGTCATTTTGCCTCTGGAATGGGGCTACAGTACTGCACAACCTAGCATTTCGCTACCTCACAACTTTGGTTACCATACTACTCCTCACTGGTTTCATACTGTCAATCAAACATAGCATGTTAAAAACAAAGGTTTTGAGGACAGTGTGTAGTGAAAAACTAATGAAGTGGGCAGGAAAGAACAAGCTCTTCAAAAATGCCATTGTTCATGGTATATCAACATTTCTGATTCTCTCCTATACACAGTATACGGTCACATCCTTCCAGATACTTGCTTGGCTCCCTCTTTATGGAGAAGGGGAACAGATAATTGGTTCTGTTGTGTCCCTTCAAGGAAGCATGCAGTACTTTGGGGCTGGTCATCTCCCATATGCCATTTCAGCAGTATTTGTTCTCCTCCTCCTCTCACTCCCACCACCACTGCTGCTTATCTCATATCCACTACTGTGGAAGGTAAAGGGAAAGTTCATAAGCCACAGGAACACAGAAAATGAAACCACCATCTGGCCCATTCGTAAACTCCTTCCACTTATTGACTCATTTCAGGGAACATTCAGGAATAATCAACGCATGTTCGCAGGCTTGCTCTTTTTGTGGAGGGTAATCCTTGCTGGCATTTTTGCCTTCTCTTCTAATCGACATGAGTTTTTCCTCCTAACTGAAATTGCTCTTCTCTGCTTCTTTACCATCCATGCAGTTGCCAGACCTTACAAAAGACGTCTATTCAACATAATTGACATATTGGTGCTTGCCAATCTGTCCATCATCAATGCACTCACATGGTACATCTTTAATACATCATCTTTTGGTGGAGAGAGACAATCCATAGAGGCAGTGATATCAATCAAAATCATATTGATGTATCTTCCACTTCTTACTTTGGCAATAATTATAATATTCTGGTTTATAAGGAAATGTAGTGTCATACAAAAATGGACACACTTTGTGAGCTCTGCAGCTGATGAAGAAGATTTCAGTACAAATGACACATCAATTCTGAATAGAAGTGCTGATGATGATCTATTCTCTCGTGCCATGGAACTGAACACCTCACCTCTTACTGTACATGTGAGTAGCAGTGAAGTGGGAATTACTCTTCAAACTGATGAAACTGATTGTGAATATAGGCATATTTGAAGACATCAAAGTAATGAAAAGTTTTGCATCATTATGTGAACGCACGTGTATATAAATGTATATACTCTGTATCCTTGTACAAGGAGCATGTCTTTTGTATAATTTATCTTACAACTGTCAGAACATGTATTTTGTTGTTTCCTAAATCCTATAATGTTTCCTGTAATGTTTTCTCACTGGCAATACAATAGAGACAATTCAAATTAAGTATATACACATGATGTACATGTACCAATATATATATACATCTTGCTATCAGGCCACAGCACTATTTTGCCTATATTGGCCTTGAATTCTCTTTATGATAAATCCCATTCAAACAAATACATATTTATGTGGGATTACATATTTTATTGTTGCATCCATTATCCCTATACATAAACCTTTGCCAGCATACTGCATGTTGCCTCTATGAGTTTTGGTATCACCATCTCTACATCTTAATTTTTAATGAAAATTTGTAATGATGAAGAAGAGGGCTGTGACTCACAACTACATGCAGAGTTATGGGTTAAGGATTTCTAAGTTTTGAGCCCACACATGTACACAGTAACAAACAAGCTATACATACATGACTGTATGTACATGTATAACATATTCATGTGTACACACTGTGACCTGCCGTTCTCCCGGCCGACTTAGTGGGATGTGGGACTGGGATGTACTTTTCTGTGTAACATGCTCTAGCTATGGCTTAGATATATATGCATGTTGGTGCCATATCTCATGACTCTCTGGGCTACAAGCATGTGCTGACAAAAATGTTTGTTGGCCATGATGCCATGACCTTTATTATAACTAGTCCATCAGTCTTAACAAATGTGATAGCTCATAACTGATAAACTCCCGAATGCGGATGTTAAAGCCTTTTCAGACACACAACCAGCTCTCTGAGTGCTTCTATACATTATAATACAGAAAATTACTAGTACTACTACTACCAGTTTGGCTCCATTTACCCGCACAACTATTCCGCTAAGCAAACGCATGATGCACTATAATTGCTTATCCACAACTACATTATATATTTACATGGGCAAGTAATGCGTGTACCTTTCGGCCATTCTGCTTTCCGGCGTTCGGCCGTTCTGTTTTCCGGCGTTCTGCTTTTCGGCGTTCGGGCATTCTGCTTTCCGGCGTTCTGAACACCAAATTTCAAAGCGCTCTGAGTGTTTCCTAATGTCCCAGTGAAGGGATTTACTAAATCCCGCCTGGCCCGATATACGCATGCGCACTGTGTGGCTTTCTCACACGTGCATGCAGTGGCGAGTTTATAGCGAGCAGGAATGTCAGTGTACTTGATTTCGCCAGAGGGAGAGCGAGGAAGGAGGCGCCGCCCTGTCACAGTGGCCCTGGAGGATCTAGAGGTAGTTAGCTAGCTAATTAGTACCTAGATCTAAGCCGTTTTATGTATGGTAAATATGTTTTCTTACTAGGTAAAGAAAATATCATCGATTTTTAAAATTGTGCCGCGTACTCTCTTTCTAGTGGAGGAAGTTGAGAATATAGCCGTGTTTCCCGATGATTCGGGCCAGTTTAGGCCCTCACAAGTGACTGTTGGTGTGACTTACGAGGTTCATGGAGATAGCACGTGTACCGTGGATAAGACAGTTATGGAACCGAGTAGTTCGTTGCACCCTTCCTCGCCATATGGGGCCTACACTGCTCCAGTTTATCCTCCATCCAAGCATCCTCAGCCTTTTATGCATGCGTCCAAATCAAAACCCTTGAGGCGGTCAATTTCATTAGTGAGTCTGAGTGAGGTGGATCCCACGAAGCCTTGCAGTAGCAAAGCAGGGAAATTTGAGTACACTATTGTTACTCAACTTTACGTTTGTTTGGCGCCAGACCAATGTAATGTAAGCTGTGTGACGGACCTTGTGGCTAAGCAAGTCGGATTTTCAGTAATTCTACTTGACAGTAAGTGCTATCCACTCCCTTCTTCCCCTGCCACCTCTGGGATTGATTTTTGGAAGGGGACAAGGAAGATTTTGGCTGCGTCAAAGTCGCTTCATTCCCAATTAAGTGATGACGATGTTACTGACACACCTCAAGCAAAAAAACAAAAGCAGGGGGAGGCACTTATTCTCAAAAAGTTAGAAATTCTGGAGAACCGAGTGTCGACACCTGTTGAAGTACGTAAAGCATTACAGTGTTGTATCTGCCATTGTGTTGCCTCACCACCGGTTGTGTATAGCTGTTGTCAGAGAGTAGTGGCTTGCACAGACTGCAACAGGGCCTGGCGCAGGGATAACGACCGATGCCCTTTGTGCAATACATCTCCATCAACCTCTCAACAATATTTTGAATTGAGAGGGTTTGACGATGTTGCACGACTTGCTGGTGCCCAATCCAAAAGCCCAGGTACCTGCTCTGGGACAGTAGAGAATCGTACTGATGCTCATCCAAGTGCAGCAGCTGATACAGACAGCAGCGAGGAATTTGAGCCTGTGCGTACCTTTCGAGTGACCCCTAACTGATGTCTTCTAATAAACCTCATTATCTTTGTTGGATTACGACCACTGATTGGCTCACATCATTGCTGGACTCATATATCATTGTTGACTCATCACTGTTGTGCTACACCAACTATGTATGGTTCTGCTTATTAATTGTGTGTGTGTGTGTGTGTGTGTGTGTGTGTGTGTGTGTGTGTGTGTGTGTGTGTGTGTGTGTGTGTGTGTGTGTGTGTGTGTGTGTGTGTGTGTGTGTGTGTGTGTGTGTGTGTGTGTGTGTGTGTGTGTGTGTGTGTGTGTGTGTGTGTGTGTGTGTGTGTGTGTGTGTGTGTGTGTGTGTGTGTGTGTGTGTGTGTGTGTGTGTGTGTGTGTGTGTGTGTGTGTGTGTGTGTGTGTGTGTGTGTGTGTGTGTGTGTGTGTGTGTGTGTGTGTGTGTGTGTGTGTGTGTGTGTGTGTGTGTGTGTGTGTGTGTGTGTGTGTGTGTGTGTGTGTGTGTGTGTGTGTGTGTGTGTGTGTGTGTGTGTGTGTGTGTGTGTGTGTGTGTGTGTGTGTGTGTGTGTGTGTGTGTGTGTGGATAATGATCCTAATTGAGTTGAGGACTGACCCGCCCTAATGTATATGCATAGCATGATGTATATGCATAGCATGTATGCATTGTACTAGGCCTAGGCATGTGTGGGGGCACGTGAGGGTAATTAATCAGTGAAAACCTACCGAGCTATATACCTGTATATACAGGACCTTGTGAAGGATGGAGGTGTACGAGCAAGAAATAAGGCGCTTGGTGTTGGACGGGATGTCACACGCACTGATCAGTGATTACCTCAGCCAGAAGGAGCCCAATCGCCGTGGATATTCTGAACGAAGTGTACGCCGGTTTTGCTCAGAGAGGAACATACACTACCGGAGCCGGCTTACGGATCCCGAGCTGGACAGGCGGGTAATGTTAGCCATTCAGTCTGTTGGACACAAATATGGCAGGAGGACGCTGCATGGGTATCTACGTTCCCAGAGCGTCCATGTTAGCCAGCGTCGTGTTGGGGCCGCCCTTTCAAGAGTTGCTCCACAGCCTGCTCAAAGTAGAAGAGCACAAACCCATCGGCAGATGAACCCAATTCCTTATAGGTCTGAGTATTTTGGCGAGAAACTACACCTCGATCAAAATGAGAAACTCGCCATGTTTGGGGTGACTCATGTTTTAGCTGTAGATGGTTATAGCAGGAAAATTGTGGGAATGGTTACCATGCCAGTCAAGAATGCTATAGCGATTTATCATACTCTTCTGAGACCTCTGCTGTCAACTGAGGGGTTGTGGAAGCAAATCAGGGTGGATCATGGGACTGAATTTGCTTTGGTTGCAACTGTTCAAACTCACCTGGCATGTTATCGGCGCTGTAGTTCTGGTCCACCAATACTCAGAACGTCCTCTTCCCACAACCTTCGTGTTGAAAGGTTGTGGGTTGAGGTTAATCAAAGAGTCAATTATCCTGTTAAGCAGGTCCTAGTTGCTATGGAATCAGCAGGGGAAATCAACATGAGTGACAGCCTAACTAGGTTTTGTGTGTCATGGACTACCATCAATGTTATACAATCGGCTATCAAGAACTTTATAGCAGCTTGGAATGACCACTGTCTTCCAGGAAGCAGGGGTGGTATACCTAACATTTTAGCAAGGAGGTCTAACCAAACTGTCAAACTGAACCCAGCAACTATTCCAGACACACATATTGCAGTACGGCTCCACGAGCAGAATGGGCGTCAGCTGACCAGAGAGAGCTTGTTTGGAACAGATCCTTTAGCACATCACCCTCAACTTTCTGTTCTCCGCAAACGTGATTTTACCATCAAGCATCCGAATTTGGAAGATATAATGAAATCTTTACTTCATGGAAATTCTGACCCATTCAAGCTAGCAATTACTGATTTCGTTCGACTCACAAGATCTTATAGCAGTGTCATTGGCAACTGATCTTAACCTTTTGTAGTGTACTGATTCATCATGTAATACATGTAAAATTGTTCCAGCAGACGACCATGCAATCAGTAAATTTTACATGGCATGCCAACTCAATTGAGATCATCATCAATGAAATGAATGAAGCAGCTAACATATAAAGCATGACACGCACACATACACAACAATAGAGTCAATAAGCAGAACATACGTGTAGTTGGTGTAGCACAATAATTATGTGAGCCAATCAGTTGGCCGACAATGATAATGTTCCAATTAATAGACATCAGTTTAGGGGTCACTAATATAAAGTATGAATAGGCTCAAATTATTCCTGTGTATAAGAAAAGGCAGGGACCATTTCACAACCATTAATAAAGCGCTGCTAGCTACCTACCACTAGATCCTCCAGGGCCACTCTGATAGGGCGGCCTTCTGGAGAAACTACGTATATACATTGATATAATTATTCTCGTGCGTGTAGTGGCCGTGCGCATGCGCAAATCGGGCCGGGGTGGCGACTGTTCTGAATTCTGAATTCTGATTTCCAAACCTGCCAGCCGGGCGTCAATATTCGGTCGTAAGATTAGTACAGCGGAAAGCAGAAATTCTGATTTAGTAGCTAATCCTGGGCGCCGAGAGTTAGAGAAATATAGCCTTGTACGTTCAGGACGCCGGAAAGCAGAATGGCCGAAAGGTACACGCATTGCAAGTGAACATGAATGGACTGCAACTACATGTATATATTTCCATGGGCAAGTGAACACAAATAGACTTAATTTTTCGTATTGTATTTGGGTATGGTTTACGTGATTTGTGTCACCGGAATGGTGGCTATGCATTAGGCCTTGGTAGATTTTGGCATTACAACATTTGATAACCAATGATCAGGACATGATCATTAGTAGTTACAACAGTACACATGTACAACTATATATTGATGAAGGGTACAAAATACGTCAGCAACAGTAGTCTATCACTTACAGCTACACATGTACTATACTGTCCTGAATCTTTTTTGCAAGATTAGTGTGTTTGCAGTCCCTCAGTGTGTCAATGAGGGCCTGCCATGTAACAGGCTTCCCTCTACCCTTATACCACTCCCTCAAGATACTCGTAACGATCCTCTCTGACTTCCCACGTTCGTCATTCACAATAATGTCCACTTTACTCCCTGTCTTGTCATCCAAAAGGAGGACCCCAAACTTTTCATAGTTGACACCAACAACTTGTGGTATGTCAAGTTGCAGGAGAACAGGTAGGCTGGGACTCTCCCCTGAAATATACATTGATATAATAGCTTTTAAGACAAATCAATGCAAAGATAAATTAAGAGGAGTTCATCTGCTTCATACCTAGTGTATATGTAAGTCTCTTGAATGCCTGACCTGTGTGGTAACAAAACATAATTATACCTCAACATAAGAGTCTTTATTAAATTGTATGAAAAGAGCAGTAAGTCATGAGGATAGCAGTGAGTCAGTGCTCCAATAAAGAAATTGTGCCACATACATACACAATATGCACGTTATATAGTGCAGCTTCTTACCATTTGGCAGCCATATTTTTTGCTCCTCGGGAGCATACATGGCTGGGTTTAAGGGAACACTTCAGAAAGCTTTGAGAATCATCAATAATGGCAGGATGTGGTATCTTAGAACATCGATAACTCTGCTCAGGACAAAGGTATGAAACCTCAAGTACCTGTACATCATAGTGTAGTGTTTCCATTGCCTTCATGACAGCTGCTAAGAATGCATCTCGAACTTGAGGATATAACATTACTCTATGCTTAGCTGCTACACTAGCTGGGAGCTCCAGAATGACCTCCAAGTAGGAGGAAATTGGATCAAGGAAAGTCAGCTTTCCGGAGAGACCCATTGGCACTTCAAATGTGAAGCTGTTTCTGGCCACCTGCACCACCTCCCCATCTTCAGTCAGCAACTTCCAGCCAGCATCAGTCATTAGTGAAGAGATTGTGCAGCAGTAGACTCCGAACATTGGACATTTCTTGGAGAAGTGGAGAATGAATGAGGAACATATACTACCCTCAGCAATTGGTGGTGATGGGTAAATGCTGCTTACTTCAAGAACACATGGCATGATAAATTCTTTTGGACCAACTGCAGAAACAACTGGATGACCTGTAGATCATGTCGGATCACCTGTTCATTGGTGTAGTGAGACTCGTAAGGATCATTGGTCAGTATTCCTTCCTCGTAGAAAGCCACCTCTCCATGGATTCCAAGATATTCGTTGAGCTTGAAGACAGAAATGAGACCAGAGAGTTCGGGTATGAAGATTGAGACAATGTCATGGAACTGAGGCTGACCTCCAGAGTCCACCAAGTGGATTGAGTGGGACACAAGCAGTCCCTTTAATTCTGTGGATTCAAGCATTAGTTCTTGGAGACCCTGCTGAAAGTTAGTGAAGAACCCTGCAATATTGTGAGGGTCATCATCTAGTGAGGTTGTAAGAGATTTCTTGAAGACTGACTAGCAAGCGCACCGATATCAACCTTCCTTGAGGATCTGAACACCTTTGGTTGAGAATAGTAGAGATGATAGCTGTACATGTTGTACAGTGCAACTTTGTATGCATGGATTAACTTGTAAGTCCTCATTACAACATTATTGCAAAGGATCTTTACACACTGATAGCTCGAGCTTGTACTTCCTATTACAGCCAGTATACTGTGTTCAAAGGGAGCTTGCATTGCTACAGAGTGCATGCACTTCCACCTGTACACTTGGGGCTGCAGTCTGTATTTCATCACTGTGGAGTTTGTGTGTATATTCTAGAATATATGTATGCAGGTACAATGCAGACACTTAAATATTGATAACATGTACACTATCAGTATGTGACCATACATGTACTTATATCCTGTGCTGTGGTATTTGTCCGCTACATTTTGGCCTCAGTGTGTATGGCTTACACGATGCTCACTCCTACACTCTCTACTTCAGGACTTATAGAGGGTCCTGGTCTGTCCGAGTGGGAGCTGCTGTCTGTAGTCGACAGCTCCTAGCGAGGATTGCTTGAGAAAATGGTTGAGAAACTGCAATACACAGTCAGCTTACTGCCTGCTATTGAAAAAGTGGTTAGACAGGCAGAGACGGAGAGGAACAGGGCAAGGATGGAAAAAAGAATGATGGAGGGTGAGAGGGACAGAGCAAGGATTGAAAAAAGAGATTCCGAGGGTGCTAGGGACAGGGTAATGTTTGAAAAACAAGGGTTAGAGGGTGAGAGGGACAGAGCGAGGACTGAACTTCAGCAAACACAAAAGAGAGTTATTGAAATACAGAGGAGGCTAAATGAGAGGCCCTTCCACATTAATTTATGCCAAGCATTTTTGAGCATAATAGGCAAAATTTACGGCACTAAGAATTATGCCAGAATAAGGTTATCAGATGGCTTTGCATTTACAGACGCACATGGGGGTGGCATGCACATAGTAGGTGAAAGGGTGTTTTCCCTTCTGAACAACTCATTTCACAAGTTCCAGGAAAGCTCAATGGAGGACTGCATAGAGTCATCTTTAATGTTACAATATAATAAGAGAGACTAAGTAATGTTTTTTGTCTGATGTTGATTTCTTAATGAGAACACCATATTATTAGTCGGGAATAATAGAGGTATAATAAGGGAGAATCAGTGGCATAATAGGCCAGCATTGAGAATAGCATAATGGGTGATTTTCTAGGAAGGGCCTAATAGTAGTTCAAGAGCAGCCGAGCAACGAGGCAGGTGGAGGAAGATGAACAGGAAGTAACAGACCAAAAACCTGGTACCAGTGGATGGGCTGAGGTTAGAGTGGCTAAACTCAAAGTAGCAGCAAAAGTACTACATGAGCAACTGATATACGATTATCACCAACACTTGTTCAGGCATGAAATGGATGCTGCTGCAAGAGTTAGTCAGCCCAATCTACTGTGTTTTTTGGAGCCAGACAGAAGGAAGCTATGGCAATTTTGACTGAGCTCATGCTGACAAGCCTCAGAGCTCTAGTAATCAGAGGTCCCAGACACCACCTTGCTCTCCAACACATCATCTCCATTGCAATTGATGTGGCCTGTGCTCTCAACTACCTCCACCACATAACCCCTGACCCCATGATCCACAGGGATTTTTGTTATTCCTAGTTAATGAAAATGTTTTTAAGATTGAAAAATGGCATAATTATCTACATTTCTGTTGAAAAGACACTTAGCTACTGGTATCTTCACAGTGTTACCAATGACAACAGTAAGTCAACCACACTTTTGAGAATTGAGAGTTGTGTATTTTAAACATTGAAGACTTCTTACTAGATTTGGGACAGTAGGCTAGATATATAGGTGTTATCCCACTGCTTTTACTATTTCTGTTACATATATATTGTATATAGAATAGAATCCATATATAGCTACAGAGCATGCAGACTGCTATACTTTATTTATTGCACTATATGTGCTTTGGTTTGATGGTAGATTTTCTGCAGTGCAGATACAAAGCTCCCCATCTTTGCTCCATTTCTTCTGTCTCAATTCGAGGAGTTTGAGTGACACAATAATTAAGAGTCCAATAGCAGTAGCAGCAAATGGTGCTGAAATTATTGCTGACCTATAGTAACCTGCCAACCTATACAAAAAAAGTGCATACCGTGGGAAGTGTTAACAGCAGCCCATACATAGTGATAACATACTGGACTACACTACCACAAAGGCTAGCTCTTATAATTTCCCTCTACCATCTTGTAAAATCAAGTAGAAGCACTCAAACGAGTTAGCTATAGCTCTGCCAGACAGCTCTCTATGGGAACGCTTAGCTTAAACTGAAAACTGAACTCCACCTAGAAGTAACCGCTTTCCACTTTAGCTGAAAGCAGGATGGCAAAAACGTATATACACTTACTGTATACAGCTATAGTGTCGCCTTGTTTAGGTGAATGCAGAACAATATGTCTAACACCAAATAATTGTTAGGCCAGCAACAGGAATGACCACTCCTAAAGTACAATTAATGAGGCAAGGAGAATATAACAACAGTATGTTATATTAACAACAGTACATTATATTATTTGTGTTATATGTTGTTACCTGTCTTTAGAGGTGGGCGTAGCTTGCACAATAATGTTTACAATCACTCCAAATGTCAGCAAATCAGCAAACGCCATCCAGCTGCATACAAATGCACTGCTTCCCTAAGTAACACATATTCATAACTGTGGATTTGCTGTAGCTTTGTTTCCAGGCTCTCCACCATTCATATTACCCCTCTCCCCATGAGAAAGCTAGATAAGCTTTTATGCAGACCAATACTAGCCCCCCTCCCCACCTCCATGAAGCTTTGTGCAGATAAAAGGCTATATGCAAGGAAAGAGAACTAGAAAATGACTTGAGATTCCCCAATGGAAAAAATGGGCTCCACTGTAAAGATTATGTTTACAGATGTATGGCAGGTCTCACAGTGTTTTCTCCAATGAGGTAAGAGATCATAGCCATTGATATGGTGAGGATAGTAGCTCCACCAAGACCTAACAAAATAGCAGCACCATAGATACTGTCTCGTGAGAAGTTGAAGCTAGACACATTGTCTTGTGTTGGGTCCTTCACCCAGAACCACATGCTGGAAAAAGGTGTGCATTAGATAGACATGTAATAGCCCATATATTGCTAGGTGGTTGCTCTGTTTATGATTAATCTACAATGGCATCTGCCATCTTCAAGGTGACTATCAGCTATTATAGCACTATTTTATTCAATGCTACCATTTCCCACACAATAAAGTGCACAACAGGAAAAGCTACAGAAAGTCAACCAACCCTGATAGCTAATAGTGTGGTGTATTTTGTGACTGCAGAAGTAAATAACATTTTACTAGCTTCTACTCCAAAGTTATGTGAAACAATGTTTTGGAATGTATTGATATTATAATTCCTACCATACACATGTACAGACTTACAGGGCTCCCCAGACTGTGACAACGCCCAGGAAGAAGATCATCTGTGTTTTAACACACACATAAGTTACAAGAGTAAAAGCAAAATGTTAGAGGATGTAGGGATGACTGTGCCAAAAAGCATAGGAACAGTACAAGAAGCAGCATATGCAGGCAAAAGGCTGTGCCAAAAGCAGTGATGATGGCATAAGAATAAGGAGCAGCATGAAGACAAATGCAGGGGATGCACATGCAACAATGCTAAAATGCATAACCCTGTAATAAGATGTAGCAAGGCCATATATAGACAACTTTGTTTGAGGGTATTTAGAAAATGCTTGGCAGGCATACGCAAGTAGATCTATGCCACGGATTTCACTCTAGGCAACACCCTCTGATGCTTACAGTATACATTGTAACTAGCTTAGCTCTGAAATATTTGGGGGTGCTTCAGCACCCCCAAGCACCCACTTGTCTACGGCCTTGTGTAAGGAGAGCTTTGTATATTAGAGAGTGGTAGACTCTCTGATGTACAAAGCATAAAATTTTAAAGGTTTTATATATTACAACTGCTATATTCCCTGCACTTGGGAGTGGATTTATATTCCATGTGTAACTATAACACACAGATATGTGGTCTGTAGATGTAATGTATAATAATAGTCAGCATCTTTCAATTGAATGACAAACGTTTCTCTCAGCACAGTCCTTACCTTCCAGTCTTGGCCCACTTACTGAGCTGTGTAGCCCTGCTATATTTATACTTTACCTTTTCTCCACATAACTTTCTACTCCACTTCATAGTTAGCAGAAGTGTTGCTAACAATGATGTAATGAGAAGAATCAGCGGACCCTTGGCTATACTGGCCTGTGTGTATATGTCATAAGGAGAGTCCATGCAAGTTCTGTATAGTAAATTTAGCAGTAGAGTGTATCAGAGAGTCGGCAGACTCTCTATGTAGGGATGGCACCGACATGCCCATTTAGCCTTAACAAAAATAGCTCTATCACGGCTCAGAACTCTCAAATGCAGCTGTTCTAAGCCTTTTCAGACACATAAGCTGCTCTACGAGTGTTTTTATATATACACCCATGATGTGCGGTGTGGGTGTAGTGTAATCAGTTTGTACCTCAGAATCCATAGAGATCAAAGGAACCACTTCTCATCATTAATTCATATAGTAGTTAGTGTATGGTGTGCTGACTCATCACTAAGAAGTAGCTACACTTCTTAATGATATGTCAGCACACCATACACTACGATATGAAATTTATGAGCTAAGACAATGCTGTTTTGATAGTGGGGCCAGTCTTACAGGTCTTACAGGATTTGTACTGCGAGCAGTTCAAACACGGTTGGTAATTGTCGTCGTCTTCTTCAAACGGTCTACCTCAAAATTGACGAACACTCACCTTTATTTGTCCTTAAAACGATTCCTTTCTCTCCGGTGCATGATCCTTGACCAACAGAATCATCGTAGGATCTCCCTCGCACAAGAACGACAAAGGTTTAAACTAGTACTTCCTTATAGTCAGATGCCATCTCCTCATTGATTGCATATTAATTTTGTCATGTGATCATGCACTATTAGACCATCGCGCCTGCGTTAAGAATACACAGTGTATGTGCAGCAGACACACAACATACTATATACAAAAAGGTATGTTACACATTGATATAACTACATATGGGTGATTCCAAATCATTTCAACAAATGTTTGCACATGACCCTCTCAGAATTGGATGAAACTTGGTATGTTAGTAGCATTTGAGGTTTTATGAAGCCAGACAAAATTTCACTCTCCTTCATGCTATTGTTTCCTGGTTAAGGCCAATTAAAGGGTTACCTCTTCTATCATTTTTGCTACACCTGGCACTACTCAACGTCCTATAACTTCCTTATTTTTGATTCTTTTATAAAATAAACTATACCACCTTGTAGCAGGAAGAATGGGCTTTCATGTGATATATTATATGGCTTCATTCATTAAAGTCAGAGAAAACTTGCATTCTTTAAATTTTGACCTTTGACCTATCAAAATATGCTGATTAAATTTTTCTGATAATTTGTGTGGATACTTTATAGACCTTCAACTAACAGTTGTAGAAGTTTTGTTGTGGGGCTCTATTGGGATTAGGAGATACATGGTGGTATACAGTGGTATGTAGGCCTTTTAATCAAAGTTAATGCATTGTTTCACACAATACCACCCTTTTTTGAAGTGTTTGAACAATACAGTCAGTAAATGAGTCAGGTTGATTAAGTGAGACATTATGCGGTAACAATTACTTTCTTCTTTCTACTATATAGACTAATTAAATTCATTAAAATTGCTTAATGGTATTGTATTTGGTTGTGCATGTATGTGTTTGTTGTTTGAGACATTTTTGCATCACACAGTTGACCATGAACCTGCTGGTAGTACCTGATAAGTGATAAGTATGATGACAAAGAATGGTATGTAGCCATGGCAATCATTTTGACTAAGGAACATGGCTGTGCTAATCAGCCATAGGGAAGCATGATTACAGAAAGATCCTAGACATGATCTCTACTAATAAAGGAAACCAAAGATTACATCACCTAAACAGCTGAATGGAGTGGAAGAAGGATGTGGAAATGTACACAAATTACATGAAAGGAAGTGTAGGTAGAGTTCCCAATAATTATTGTCCTTATAGACCACAAGTAAAGATACTCATTCCTTTGGTCCAAGGAACATGGCTGTGCTAATTAGCCATAGTTGTAATGATTAGTACATATTTGCTTCAATTTCTTCTCTATTTGTGATATATTAGGACACTAATTATGGGAACTCTACCTACACTACCTTTCATGTGTAATTTGTGTACCCTTCCTCACATTTTCCACATCCTTCTTCACTTCCATTCAGCTATAGGGTAAACTTTAGGTGATATAATCTTTGGTTTCCTTTATTAGTAGAAATCATGTCTGGGATCTTTCTGTAATCATGTTTCCCTTCTGGGTATATAAGTTTGTTCACTTGTAGCATCTAGAGTTTATTATCAAGTGTTAATCTTAGTCACTACACCATTCAAGACAATTATTGCTTTTTGGTGCCTATTGCCTTCTCATTTGCCCTTGAAGATTTGCTTTGGTCTACAATGGCTCACTCCTGTTGCAATCCCTTTGATATACCTTGACATAGCTGGAGTAGCCGCAAGAAGAACCTCCGACCTGTCACAGAATGGATGTGTGAGAGAGCTCCACAAATTTCAATAGATTCAAAATTATGTGACACCTGCAGGAAGAAGTTGAGCAAGGAACCAACAGTTCCCATCCCCGAGCCTGACTCTCCCAGTTCAGAAACTGAAAAGGCTGAAGTCTATGTTCACACCCCAGAAGCCATTCACTCACTCAATATGTGCTTAGCAGACATTGGTGAGACACCTTACTCACAGAGTAAAGCCCGTGGGAAGAATTACTCCAGGCAAAAGGTTAAACAGATCACTGAGGCAATGAAGCGTACCATTATCAGTGGAGAAACAATTGATGATGGAAGTGAGATGATCCAACAGCTGAAAGAGAAGTTTCAGTCAACTACACGAAGGAGTGAGCAATTGCAAGTTCTTACTGTTTTGCCCAAAAGTTGGTCACTGTTGAAAATTCAGCAGGAATTCGGTGTATCAAACTACATGGCACGAAAATCAAAGAAACTCGTTGAAGAGAAGGGGGTTCTTTCTCTTCCTGGTCCAAAACCTGGACCTTCACTGCTGCCAGAAACAGTTGATATTGTTCGCTCATTTTATGAATCTGATGACATCAGCCGAGTAATGCCTGGCATGAAGGATTTTGTATCAGTAAAAAAAGAGGGTAAGCGTTTGCATGTTCAAAAGCGGCTGGTTCTGAGCAACTTGAGAGAGGTGTATCGTGAATTCAAAGAGAAATTTCCCGATCAAAAAATTGGGTTTTCAAAATTTGCTGAAATTCGCCCCAAACACTGCATATTGGCTGGAGCTAGTGGTACACACTCAGTATGTGTATGCACTATACATCAAAATGTGAAATTGATGATGTTTGAAATGCGACTATCAGATCTACCAACATATCATCACTGTTTAGCAAGGATCATGTGCAATCCACCACTGCCTAAATGCTTCTTGGGTGGATGTGAAGCCTGTCCTGGTATTACAAAGTTAAAGGACGACCTTATAGCACTCCTAGACGAAAATGACATGGACCAAATTGTCTACAAACAATGGACTTCAACTGACAGATCAACACTTGAAACATTTTGTGTGCCAGTCGAGGAATTCATTGAGATCTTCAGTGAAAAGCTAGAGCTCCTCCGACCCCATTCTTTCATAGCTAGTCAGCAAGCTCAATTCTACTCAAAATGCAAAACAAATCTGCAGGTGGGGGAAATTTTGGTCACTGTAGATTTTTCTGAAAATTATTCCTTTATTCTCCAAGATGCTGCCCAAGGATTCCATTGGAATAACTCACAGGCAACGCTCCACCCTTTTGTTGCCTACTTTGTTGATTCAGGAGAGCTACGTCATCTAAGCTATGTGATAATTTCAGATTGTCTACATCATGATACTATAGCTTTTTACCTTTTTCAGAAATTCTTCATAGCATTCTTGAAAAAGTTTCTTTCTGAAAGATCACAACCTAAGAAAATAATCTATTTTTCTGATGGTGCTGCATCTCAGTACAAAAACCGAAAGAACTTTCTCAATTTGTGCCATCACAGAAATGATTTCGGCATACCAGCTGAGTGGCATTTTTCGGCCACTTCACATGGAAAAGGTGCTTGTGATGGTCTAGGTGGAACAGTAAAGCGACTAGCAGCTCGAGCTAGTTTACAAAGGCCGTACAATGACCAGATAATGACTCCTCGCCAGCTGTTTGATTGGGCATCCACAAATGTACCAGCTGTTCACTTTGGTTATTGCAGCATGGAAGATTATGAAAGAGAACAGCATAATCTTGAGCAATGCTTTCAACAGTCACGCACAATTCCAGGTACAAGAAAACTGCACTCCTTTGTTCCCATATCAAAGAGTACAGTGAGAGTCAGTTTTTATTCTGCTTCTGACAATTCCAGGAAGGAGAGAGTTACCCTAACAAAAAATGATCTTCCACCAGAATCAATTGTTGGCTTTGTCACGTGCTTGTGTGATGGAAATTGGTGGTTGGCTTGTGTGCTGAAAATCATTCAAGAGGAGAGTCAGGTGAAGCTAACATTTCTTCATCCACATGGGCCTTCCACTTCATTCAAATATCCAGAAACCCAAGACATTCGTATTGTACCAATAGATGACATTTTAACACTTGTAGATCCACGAACAAGAACAGGCCGTACTTACTCTTTGTCAAAGAAAGAAATTACATCTGCACGTGAAAAGTTTTGCATTGTGTCAGTAGAGTAAAGTGAACTTTAGTTGTGCTTGCATTTTTTCTCATTTAGTCTAAAATAATGTTGCTGTATTTCTAACGTAATGTCTAAATTAATCAACCTGACTCATTTTGACTTCAAAATTGATTGTATTGTTCAAACACTTCAAAAAAGGGTGGTATTGTGTGAAACAATGCATTAACTTTGATTAAAAGGCCTACATACCACTGTATACCACTATGTATCTCTTAATCCCAATAGAGCCCCACAACAAAACTTCTACAACTGTTAGTTGAAGGTCTATAAAGTATACACACAAATTATCAGAAAAATTTAATCAGCATATTTTGATAGGTCAAAGGTCAAAATTTAAAGAATGCAAGTTTTCTCTGACTTTAATGAATGAAGCCATATAACATATCACATGAAAGCCCATTCTTCCTGCTACAAGGTGGTATAGTTTATTTTATAAAAGAATCAAAATAAGGAAGTTATAGGACGTTGAGTAGTGCCAGGTGTAGCAAAAATGATAGAAGAGGTAACCCTTTAATTGGCCTTAACCAGGAAACAATAGCATAAAGGAGAGTGAAATTTTGTCTGGCTTCATAAAACCTCAAGTGCTACTAACATACCAAGTTTCGTCCAATTCTGAGAGGGTCATGTGCAAACATTTGTTGAAATGATTTGGAATCACCCCTATACAATGAAAAACGACTGAACAAATGTAAAACATTTTCATAAACATTGAAGGACATAGAAATACAGTGTTAATAATCAGGACTGAGTATATGCAGCAAGACAGGGGACAGGGATACAACAGTAATACCATGTGTAACTCCTCCCTATATCTTTTATTAGAAGCATGGTATTACTGTTGTATGCCATCATACCCTATACTCAGTCCTTGTTTCTCTGATTTTTGGTGCTGCCATTCCTGCATCCTTCCACGTTTTTTTATGAAAATGTTCTTACACTTTGTATAATAGGCTCTATATATTATGAATATATTTTATAGCCTTCTCCTTCTATCACTCACACGATCCATGTTTAGTGTATCGATGAAGAACAGTGGCATAAATGTCTGGGGTACCAAGAAAATTGATCTTGCAATACCAAAGAGCATTGCTGTCTGGAGAAATAGAATGGAATTGTATATGGTTGCCCAATAAATCAAATGTTCACACATACCAGATAAAATTCAGGTTTGACTAGCCACTTGTACCACTTGAGTGTGGTTGATTGGGTGCTAGGCTTCTCATGAACAAATATGTGAAAGGGAGTACTCACTGCAACACCAAGTAATATCACTATGACTGCCATGATCTGAGCAGGGAGAAGAAAGTGTGACAGTGAATGTGAGGGTTAAAGTAGGGCCACATCGAGTTTAGGGATAACTTCTTAGAACTTTTAACAAGCTCGTGAGTAGTCAGTTTGCACAACCACATGGCACTTCCATTGTGAATATCATTATTGCTGGCAATCTACTGTGCATTAATGATATTTACAAAATGTGGTTTGGGCTGTGTAAACTGACTACTTAAATCTCCTTAATGACTTTTGTCCCTATTCAAAGCGGCACTACTTTAGTGCCTTGGTGTATGTCCTGCCACAATGACATACATTATGCTGAAATAGCTGATGTGCTAATTCAATGGAAAAGTAACCATTACTGGTTGTCTCCTTCAACAGAAAGACCTTCTCTGCAGCAGGGCCTGCGCTATTTTCCGTATACTTTCATTAGATGTGAAGTGGGGTTCCAATGTATTGCGTATAAGGCACCAAGAGTTTTGCACTTTAGTGCCTTCATTATAACTGCAGGTGCAATATTAATTTTTGCATGATCTCTTTATGTATTGCCGTCTTCTGTACTCCATGTAAATGTACAGACCATGACCATAACAAGCTTTACATTGACACTGGTCATGGTTCTTTTCCAGGTAATTACAGAGGGGTAACACCATAAAACTGATATCCTCTGTACCTTCCTATTACAGGCAAAATTAGTACTGAAAATTAGTACTACATGCCCACTGAGAGTTGTATTGTTGAGGACTACAGCATTCCACTGATCATGAAATGGGAAGTCCTTCCATGTGCCAATGAACAGGCGGATGTTTTATTTTATTACAGATGCACATAAGTATTGTCATGTTCACTAAATTAGGCCACAGTGTATATCCTCCATACATGCATCGAATACTACAGAAATTATTGAACATTCCATATTAGGCACACTTCAACGACATAACAATGTATACTTAATTGTAGAAAATTATGATATATATATATAGGCACACATTATATCAATTTTGCAGTACATACAGTTTTGTTGAAGTATATACAAGTGTACATTGCTCAATTTTGTTGAAAGATATAGGAACAGTCCCAAAAATCAGACATGACAATTTTCACACAGTTGCAGTCATTGTTGAAGTATATACAACATTTCATTGTTTGATGTTGAAAGATCTAGGAACAGTGCCAAAAATCAGGACTGTATATATGCAGCAAAACAGTGAATGATGGGATACAACAGTAATACCATGTGTAGCCCCATATATACAAACAAAAGATGTAGGGAGGATTTTCGCATGGAGTTACTGTTGTATGCCAACATCTTATTTTTGACACTGCCATTCCTACATCTTTCAACATTTCAATGAAATGTTTTTGCACTTGTTTCACTGTCTACCGACTCTCTGATATACCAGTACTAGTGTAGGCAAATGTTAATTTCAGCGCCAAATCAAAGTTGTAAGGACAAAACAGGAAGAGCTGACCAGTGACACACAGCACCCAACAAAGGTCAGTTCTCTGGTAAAATTTATAAAATGCACTATTGTGCATGATATTAAAATTCATTTTGATACACTAAACAATGCATAAACTCTTCTAGAGCAATGTGTTCACATATAATGACTGTGTACTAATGCGGTTTAGGCCCCCACCTTGTGATAACTATTGTGAGAGTAATACACAGGAATTGAAAGTGACCTACTCACGCTGTATATAGGGGTTGGCTCTTTACACAATTACTTCTGAGAACAAGCCTCAGATTACACAGCTGGGGACTGTGTTGGAGTCAGCAGTCTCTCATAGTACTACATAGTGCATTAATAGAAGACCACACAGAGGAAGTATCATCACATATCTGCATGGATGCCATCTTAGACAGCCATTACATACAACACATGCATGTACAATAATTATATGGATGTGATTTACTTGAGTCACTAATTTTTCACAATTTTTACTGGAGTTACTAATTTAATTTTTTACTTGAGTCACCACTTTTTCACCTGAGTCACATTTTAAAGCATCCAAGACATCGCTCAAACTGGTCTGGGGTGTAGCCCTTGGCCAGGATACGCTGCCTGGCCTCGTCAAATCTTCAATGGATCTGGTGTAAATTTGTGGTAAATTCTAACAATCACTGTGACATTGACCCAACACATCTCCACACTAGTCAGTTATGAACCAATGAATGTCGTCCCAACCACTGTGACATCAACCAAACACATCTCCACACTAGTCAGTTATGAACCAATGAATGTCGTCCCAACCACTGTGACATCAACCAAACACTTCATCACACTAGTCAGTTCCAAACAAACCACTATGATATTGAAATACATCAATACACAGTCAGTGTCCTGCATGCATCATGAGAATAATTACATACACCGGAATTGCTATACTCATGTTGTATATAGAGGTATACACCTACAATTACTTCTGAGAACAAGTCTCATATTATACTGAGGTGAAGTCAGCTGTCTTACATAATACATTAATAGAAGACCATACACACAGGAGCACCATCATGCAACTTTCAATTATCTAGGTTCAGCAGTTATATATATACAAGTGTAAAAGCATTAAAATGTTGAAGGATCTAGGGATGGAAGTATCAAAAAATGTAGAAACAACAAAGCATCCATGCAGCAAAACAGGGGATTATGGCATGCAAAAATAATAACATGCGTAACCCCTCCCTACATCTTTCAGGGGATGATGGCATACAACAATAATATATGCACGTTATTATTGTTCACTTGTTGGATACTTGGTACACACGAACCCAGTATACTTAATGACAAAATTATATCTCGTGTGTGTGTGTGCACAAACTACCATGTGCACATGATTTATCACGAAGCCCAAACATTGCACAGCTACATTCAATACAGGGCTGAGAGGAAGTTAAGTGTTTGAAGTGTTAGACTTTAATTGTGGGAAATGTAGTATGTAGTATAGCCAGGTCATAGTAACACAATCACACTTCTAAGAAAATACTTTTGCAATGCTAATTCACCAGAAAAGAACTGCAAAGAGCAAATAACCAACACAAACTGAGCACTTTCAATTCCACTACATTTTGAAATTTCCATATTCAATTTAGCTGTACCACATAAATTAACGGACAAGTGACTGCATGATTACAGTTTGTGCATGCATGTCTGCTGGTGTGCCACTATTCTGTGTACTGTCTGCCCAAACAAGTGGCATACAACTTTGACACGATACTATTCTGAGTCAAGGCACTGGTAACCATAGTGTGTTGTTAGCAGGCTTGCCCGTACCCAGCCCATGACATTGGGGAGTTCGAGGTTCGTGCGTGAGCATTTTACGCCATCCCCGAACCTATATGCTAGCGTTGACCATGTTTACGTAACTTTCACAGGCATAGTAGCGTGACCATGCACCACATTCAATTTCAGCACTGGAGGCGAGCAGGATAAAGCCGAGCTTTATTTTTGCACATTTTGTGATCTCACGCTATGTGCGAAGTCTGCCGATATACAGATTCGTTTTGCTCACTCAATTATGCGTGCGACTAGTGCCAACCCTCCAAGGGGGGTTCGATCGAACCCCCTGAACCCCCCTGGGTACGGACCTGTAACAGTTATGTAACTTCTACCTTGGTGTATATCAAGTGAATAAATCTAATCATATATGCTCTTGCTGTTGTACACGAGCTGCATGGATATAATACTGTTTTCCACTATGGACCTATTGTATAAACACTTTCTGTGTACTAAGTTTTGATGTCAGCATACTCAGGCCCAGATGGCTCCTACTCTGATGAGAAGGTGTTACCGGTCGATTCCTAACGGGGTTCTGACGGCACATGATTTGGGTGGTCTGCAGTGTGAGGTTGCCAGTTAGGCAATGACCACTGCAGCTATAAGAGGGAATGAGGGGACGGACTTTTGTCTGGTGATCGTGGCTCAGTGTCTGGTGTGCTGGTTTGCTGGTCATTAGACCTGGGTTCGACTCCGGACGGAAGTCTGTCTTTCTCATTCCCTCTTGATCATCTGGGCCAGAGTATGCTGACATCAAAACTTAATACATCTTTACCAGGTCACTAAGAATATTTAACAACTTTCTGTGTACATTACCCTCTTGCACAGGATGTACATAGGTGCACATAGTAGCTATACAAGGAGTATACACTATGTGTATTACAGTGAAATGCACATGAGTGTATATATCACATGTATATCAGTTGTACTTACCAAGGTGCATGTAGCCAGTTTATTTAGTATAGCTTGCCTTGAGGCATATCCCAGATGCAGGTTATTAACAGCTTAATTTCCCCACCCTACTAATCATTCACATATCCACATAATGTGTACGCATATGTTTGGCTACACGTTAGCTATATGTATAGTGAGCACATGCTGGCTAGGAAGTGACTCTAGATTTGCTCTACAATAATAATGACACACATAAGAAATTTGAAACATAATAATTAGCTATAGGGATTGAATAAAAAGGAACAGAGACAAGATCAGGACACAACATGCTATATACATCAACTTTATCAACAATCATATGTTGATGTATCATAGCAGTTCCTTTTACACAATCTCTATATTACATTTCAATATGCAGTGAAAAATCTTAAGTGGAGATAGCTGAATTATCATATATGTTGTAGAGAATGGATCAGCTAGCTGTGCCCATGCAGGCATCCTCTAATTTACACAATTATCCTTGTATCTAAACAGCAAAGCTTCAGAAATACACATAAAACAAAGAAAATACTCTAGGCATATGTGAACATTATATGAAACGTTATGTGAGACTATATATACAATAATAATGCAGCATTGGCTGAAGTAGTTGGAGCATTATGGCATGGTGGCAAGTCTTGCCTACAAATTGTAAATTTCAAATGCGTGAAGCATGCATAGCAGACAACTTTATTGTAATGTCTCACCCAGAAAATATTCTTATCAGCTGGTCCAACGCTATCAACATCACCACCTCCTTGGTTGATGGTCACCAGTAGCACCAAGAAGACTGCAAGTACAATAATGCTGGCCAAATAGGTGAACACATTTCTAAAATTGTATGTGAAAGGAGAATGCATCTTTATGCCAAGTTGAAATGGCTACTTTATTCCTGTTGTGTTCATGTCTTATATAGTACAATACCTCAGAGCGTTGAGCTGCACCATGGTAGGCTTGTCAGGAGCCAGTTCTGGAATGAGTGCAAGTTGAGGGAGGCTAATGGCAGCCCAGCCAACTGCAAACACGATTCCAAAGCTAGCAAAGTATACGGCCTGGTAGGTGGGCGCCGTGTGGCTACAGTAGATGCATTCATACCACAAGAAGAAAAACGACCCAGCAATGGCCACTATTCCAACTAAGAGGAATATTTTTCTCCTTCCGTATCGAAGTCGCGTCTGATCAGACCACATCCCAATAAATGGTAGTGAGATTGCACCGAATATTTGCACAGATTGAAAAATAGCTCCCGTGGTTTGGTGTGGGAGCTCAAGCACCTTTGAAAAGAAGATCACTGCGTATGTGGCCCACATAGCCCATCCAAGAGCATTCAGAAAGTGACCGCTGGCTAATGAGATCTTAGTAATCCAACGCAACTGGGTTATTTTGGGCTCTGTCATTTTTTGCGAACAACACTTCACACGATCGCTGTTTGAATTGTATCTGAGCAGCGTCGGGGTTACGTAATCACAGCGAGTTGGCTATTAAATCTAAGACGCACAACGCTGAAGCTCATTTTAGGCAATTCGTCCCCTCTCAATATCGTCCCTGGAATGGAAGGAGCTCTTTACTTGGCGGCTGCAGTACTAACTCTGCTTGCTACGTCGATCAGCGCAAATGGCACTGTACTCTTTCAAGAAATCATCAGCGATATGGAGGGGAAAAGCCACAAAATTCACCAACACCCTATTTTAGGCTATATAAGAGATGAGTCTATCCCTGCTCGACGTCGTATGACGTTTGCACCCTACTTGACGTACTTCGCTCTTTCCTTTGCCGACATTGTCGATAGCTGGCTCTACGTGCCAAATCCACAAAATGAATTGGAAGAGCGCATCAACATGTACATCACTGAAGATGATTTTCACTACAACTTTCTTCTGCACGACGTCGAGAATGTACTCGGTTATACATTGGATCGCTACGGATCCTACGCGGCTGTAATGCGTCATTTATGGGGAGACGATAGTCGAGCAGTAAGAGAGTACATCTACACGTGGTTGGACTGCCTTAATAAATACAAGGATCCAATAATCACATTGGCCACGTTTGAGGCAATTGAAGTGGGTGCACAGCCCCTTGTTGACGCTGCCTATCACAGTATCTACAAGCCAGAAGCAGGACTAAAAGGACTGAAGTACTTCGGACAAACACATGTAGACCTAGAAATGAACCACACACAGTTTAATTGGTTTAACGAAGAAGAAGCTCCCGTTTTCCCACTCTCAAACGTTGAAATCACTGCTCAGCAGAGAGACCGTGCACTAGAAGTATCTGAAATGATGTACAAAAGGTATATACACCAAGAGTTTAATATATTCATGTACGTAATATAATTCTGCTTGTTGCCTGGTAAACAGATCAAAGGCTAAAGTGTGCCAACATATCATGTGTGGCACACTTATTACATCACTAATAAGAGGCTAGTAAGGGAGTGGTTATAGGGGCTGGGAAACCATACAAATGGCAACACATTAGTTGTTGCATGGGCCCTCGTGATCACACAGGATATGTTGGCACTCGGACCCATGCAACAACTAATACTGGTTTTGTATGTAGTTAACTTACGTAGAAAAATATTGTACTAACCTTTGTTGCTACATCATTTCTCTTTATTACAGTACTGTCAACATGTATGACGCGCTCTATGCGCTAGCTGTAGCTGAGGATAACATCTCGCCAGAGAAATACAGAGTGGAGGGTTACCCTCAAATACGTGACTTCCCTGCTCAACATCCTAATAGACGACGTCAAGTAGTGAAGGATGAACTTTAAATGTAGTTGTTAGAGCTGTACGTATATATACTGTTGCTATTGGGACAATCTCCATCATAGACTCTGTTCGCGCGCATCCGCACTTTAAAAATAAGTGTGCTAAACTATGTAGTAAGATGTACCATGCTAAATACTGTGACATGTGTTAAATCAACAATTAGCACCTACCTGCATATTAATCAGGGCCGTTCCCAGGATTTTTATGGGGGGGGGAGGGGTTCTTTTTGCAAAAATATGGACTCCAACGGGTGATTTTAAGTGAATGCCTTTAGCATTAGCACCAATACATGTGATTGTAGCTGTGCGTGAACAATAATCATGGGCGATTCTAGAGATATTTTTGAGTAGTTTCTAGTTATGCATGTGCTAGCTATATATGCATGTGCAAACCTAGGGGGTCTGGGGGCATGCTCCCCCAGGAAAATTAGATGCTCTGAGACCACTTCTAGTGCATTTTCAGGCATGATGAACAGCATACGGGAAAAATATATTATGCATATCACAGAACAATATACAACACATTCTGACTTGTAAAGGCATTATGAATCCAAAATGTTACATAACTTCATACGACGTGGCTCATCTCCGTCAGATCTGCTATAATAATAGCTACGTAGACTAATACACGTGTCCACGTTGCATGTATGCTCCGCCCATTTAGTTTTGTGATCGATCGTGTAGTGCTAGTGATGCGACTCGAGGAAGGCAACCGTTAGTAAAGATTTATCTACTACGGGAGTTTCAGGAACGCTTGAGACGCCTAGCTAGAAGCTCTTGCCCTAGCCCCAGCCCGATTCTGACTAGTTTCTGGAAACCCGACTAGACACGCCATTGATGAGATGTATAACGCACGATTTATAATAATATGCTATGCTCACGTGGTCGCGTGTTTTACACAATTGCGCGATTAGAGAAGGTGTGGTCATGCGTGGATCCCATGGAGTGTGCGACTGTGATATACTACGACGAGCGAATGTAAAAGCGGACCTTTACCTGTTGCGGGGGGGGGGGGGGGGGAGTTCGTCTGAACCCTCCGAACCCCCCCTGGGTACGGGCATGTTAATATCATAGATACTAAACGAGATCTCGTTCTCGTTTAGTATCTATGTTAATATAGCACAGGAACATTTCATTTAACAAGTAAATAAAAAATTTAGGAAATTTGAAGTGTATATAGGGATTGCATAAAAATGAACAGAGACAAGATTGGGACACAGACATGCTATGTACATCAACATACCTTTTAGTACATTGATGTATATAGCATGTCTGTGTCCCAATCTTGTCTCTGTTCATTTTTATGCAATCCCTATATACACTTCAAATTTCCTAAATTTTTTATTTACTTGTCTCTAATCATTTTTTTACAATTGTAAGCAATAATTCCCATTAGCACATGCTCACCATATCCATTAAATACCTGGCCCATTATTGCTAGAGGCCCTAATAATCACACTCTGAGATGTATAATTAGTAGGGAGTGGCTACAAGCAGCTGCGTACACGAACAATGAGCAAACCTGCTAGCAACGTACTATCGGCTGAGCAAACCTGCTAGCAACGTACTATTGGCTGAGCAAACATGCTAGCAACGTACTGTCGGTCACCAGCGCTTTGGCTTGGTAGTGTGCCGCTATTCCAACAGCCGGTACATACGTAGAGTAGTGCCTGGCAGAGAGCAACACACTGTACGCGTATGCAGTATTCTGACAGTTGAAGTAGCACAAGAATCGTCAACACCTCTGTCTTTTGTTATGTAGTACTAAGCGCTAGTTGCTAAACCAATCAATCGTCAACACATTTCTCTATTATCAAGCAGCCAGTTCACTGCACCTATTAGTTGCTACGCGCTAGTTGCTAAGCGTTTGCGCATGCGCGGCAGATGTAATGACGTCATTAACGAGTACTCTGTCATTACGTAATCGGTTTATTATATGACGCATGCTTTTATATGCGTACAATGTATGTACTCTGCACGTACATTCAATATGATATTACGTAATCACTATAACATGTATACATGTATTGCATTGAGAGGAGTGTTTACATCAGTATTGGAAGAATCACAAGGGTTAACAACATATGCTTTTGTTATGTTGCTATTAGCGATGATATCTCTACACATGCTGACTTTCAGGTTGATGGTTACCATGGTTGCTGAGTTTTGCTCATTAGTTATCCTCATTCATAATACATTGCTGGGAGAGATAACGATCAGTAGTACAAGAACTACAAGGGTTAACAATATTATACCTCTATTCCCCAGTTCGTAATGATACATTTCCACATGCAAAGATTCAACTTCATTGACTTTATGGTTATTGAGTTACGCTTCTTCAAGAATAATAATAATAATAATAATAATAACAAGTAAATAAAAAATTTAGGAAATTTGAAGTGTATATAGGGATTGCATAAAAATGAACAGAGACAAGATTGGGACACAGACATGCTATGTACATCAACATACCTTTTAGTACATTGATGTATATAGCATGTCTGTGTCCCAATCTTGTCTCTGTTCATTTTTATGCAATCCCTATATACACTTCAAATTTCCTAAATTTTTTATTTACTTGTCTCTAATCATTTTTTACAATTGTAAGCAATAATTCCCATTAGCACATGCTCACCATATCCATAAAACATCTGGCCCATTATTTGCTAGAGGCCCTAATAATCACACTCTGAGATGTATGATTAGTAGGGAGTGGCTACAAGCAGCTGCGTACACGAACAATGAGCAAACCTGCTAGCAACGTACTATTGGCTGAGCAAACCTGCTAGCAACGTACTATTGGCTGAGCAAACATGCTAGCAACGTACTGTCGGTCACCAGCGCTTTGGCTTGGTAGCGTGCCGCTATTCCAACAGCCGGTACATACGTAGAGTAGTGCCTGGCAGAGAACAACACACTGTACGCGTATGCAGTATTCTGACAGTTGAAGTAGCACAAGAATCGTCAACACCTCTGTCTTTTGTTATGTAGTACTAAGCGCTAGTTGCTAAATCAATCAATCATCAACACATTTCTCTATTATCGAGCAGCCAGTTCACTGTACCTATTAGTTGCTACGCGCTAGTTGCTAAGCGTTTGCGCATGCGCGGCAGATGTAATGACGTCATTAACGAGTACTCTGTCATTACGTAATCGGCTTAAAGATTTTGGGCCATCCTCCTAAGCAACCCTCACATCTCCCTAGTACTCTTTCTGCCTTAGCCAAGGCTGCTGCAAGGCCTGAGTGGTGCTCAATCAACGAAATTGACGTCCCCCTTTTTCAACACTGTCTCTCCCACGCAGTTGATGAAGCTTCATTTTCAGCCCTTTTGGACGCCTCTCCAGACACCCGTTCTAAGGCTCTGGCTCTGTCCTCTGCAATACAGCATGCTGGTGATTGGCTGAATGTGGTGCCCTCAGCTGCCCTTGGTCTTCATCTCCAAGATCGGGAGTTCCGTTTATGTTTGCAATATTGGCTTGGTTTGCGGATGTCAGAAGATGGGGCTAAATGTCCTGTCTGTCATGCCAATGCTGACCCTTTTGGAGATCATCAGGTTGGGTGTGGTGGTAATGGGGATAGGATTTACCGACATGACTCTCTCCGAGATGCCCTTTTTTCAGCTGCTCAGTCTGCTGCTCTTGCGCCGAGGAGAGAGCTGCCATCTCTGATCCCTGATTCTCACAGTCGTCCTGCTGACATCTTTCTCCCCTCTTGGAAGGGGGGTCGTCCTGCTGCATTGGATGTGACTGTCATCTCCACTCTGCAGCAATTAACACTCCCGGGGGCTGCCACTGTTCAGGGGCATGCCCTTTTGCTGGGTGAGGAGAGGAAATTGTCTGCTCATGCAGAGGCGTGCCGCTCTGTTGGAGTGTCCTTCATACCACTGGTAATGGAGAGTCTGGGTGGGTGGAGTGATGAGGCAGCTGATACGATCTCATCCATCGGTCGTCTCATGGGCCAGCGCCTGGGGATTTCTCCTGCGGAGTCTACTCGTCACTTATTTCAGAGGTGTGCTATCTCCCTCTGGAGAGGCAATGCTGCTCTGTGGATCCGCCGGTGCCCCATCCGAGCACCCTCTGTGGACGGTGTGTTATGACTATTTACTTTCGGTTCTGTGTGTGTGCTGTTTGTGTTTGTATATTTTCCTATATGTATTGCCCTTGTTATTTTGTTTTTGTTTTTGTTTCCTGCTTATATGTAGTGTTTACATCAGTATTAGAAGAGTCACAAGGGTTAACAATATATGCTTTTGTTATGTTGCTATTAGCGATGATATCTCTACACATGCTGACTTTCAGGTTGATGGTTACCATGGTTGCTGAGTTTTGCTCATTAGTTATCCTCATTCATAATACATTGCTGGGAGAGATAACGATCAGTAGTACAAGAACTACAAGGGTTAACAAAATATTATACCTCTATTCCCCAGTTCGTAATGATACATTTCCACATGCAAAGATTCAACTTCATTGACTTTATGGTTATTGAGTTACGCTTCTTCAAGAAGAAGAAGAATAATAATAATAATAAGAAGAAGAAGATGGAAAACATGGCAAAAATGTGAAAAGCACTTTTTAAGCTATTACACACATTTTACATCACAACACATCCAATTTTTGTATACTGGTTATTTTTCACACATTTTTTACCTTGATATCATTAAAAGTGAAATCAACCTCAAATTGAAAGTGAAAATGAAGAATATCCTTATATATGGTTTTCAATGGGGATAGACCATAGCAATCCCTATATACACAGTACTACCGTACTGTGTGACAAGTAAATAAAAAATTTGAAGTGTAATATAGGAATTGCATAAAAATGAACAGAGACAAGATTGGGACACAGTCACACAGACATGCTACGTACATCAACATACCTTGTAGTACATTGATGTATATAGCATGTCTGTGTGACTGTGTCCCAATCTTGTCTCTGTTCATTTTTATGCAATTCCTATATTACACTTCAAATTTCCTAAATTTTTTATTTACTTGTCTCTTGTCATTTTTTTACTATTGTAAGCAATAATTCTCCCTAGCATGTGCTCTCCATACCCATAAACATCTGGCCAAGTATTGAGCTACTGTATAAATGCGTGATTAGTACTGAGGGCGTGGTTTGGTTGCAAGCAGCAGCTGCGTACACTTTGGTCTATAAGCAAACCTGCTAGCAACGTACTATATCAGTCACCAGCGCTTTGGCTTGGTGGTATATAGTATCGTGGTAGAATAGCGTGCCGTTTCTCCAGCAGACGGTATATAAGCATATATACTATATGGTATCTATGATATAAGCTTACCGAGGTACATACGTAGAGGCAGAGCACTGCACGTGTGTGCAGTGTTCGGACGGTGAGAGTAGCACAAGAATCGTCAACACATCTCTGTTTTGCTTATGTAGTACTAAATGCTAGTTGCTTTACAAATCGTCAACACGTTCTCTATCAGCAAGTTCACTCCGTGCCTAGTTGTTACGCGCTAGTTGTTAAGCTTTTGCGCATGCGCGGCTGGTGTAAATGACGTCATTAATGAGTCTTGTCTCATGACGTAATCGTTTTATTGTATGACGCAAGCTAACTATATACGTAAAACGTATGTACTATGCACGTACATTCAAAATGAATTACGTAATCGCTATATATATGTACATGTATTGTATTGAGAGGAGTGTTAACATCATTATTACAAGAATCACAAGGGTTAATAAAATATGCTTTTGTCATGTTGCTATTAGCGATGATATCTCTACACATGCGAACTTTCAGGTCGATGGTTACCATGGTTGCTGAGTTTTGATCATTAGTTATCCTCATTCATTATACATTGCTGGGAGAGATAACGATCAGTAGTACATGAACTACAAGGGTTAACGAAAAAAATTATACCTCTATTCCCCAGTACTTATTGATTTATTTCCACATGCAAAGATTCAATTCCATTGATTTTATGGTTATTGAGTTACGCTTCTTTAAGAATAATAATAAGAAGAAGAAGAAGAAGATGAAGAACATGGCAAAAATGTGAAAAGCACTTTTTGAGATATTACGCTTAACTTACATCACAGATCAACCATTTTTTGTTTCATGGTTATTTTTCACATATTCTTCACCTTGATATCATTAAAAGTGAATTGAAAGTGAAAGTGAACAAAATGCTTATATATGGTTTTCAATGGGGATAGACCATAGCAATCCCTATATACACAGTACTACCGTACTGTGTGATAAGAAGATGGAAAACATGGCAAAAATGTGAAAAGCACTTTTTAAGTTATTACACACATTTTACATCACAACACATCCAATTTTTGCATACTAGTTATATTTCACACATTTTTTACCTTGATGTCATTAAAAGTGAAATCAACTTCAAATTGAAAGTGAAAATGAAGAATATCCTTATATATGGTTTTCAATGGGGATAGACCATAGCAATCCCTATATACACAGTACTACCGTACTGTGTAATATGTGTGTAGGTGTGATACTGTGTCACATTAACTCCACCGAACTCTGCCACTAGCCTCGTACCCAGGCGTTCGGTGGGAGGGGAAAAAGGAACGCCTGGTAACTACTGTTTGCGCATGCGTGTTATTAAGCGGCTATTATTACGTAACACTACGGCAGTGACCAATTTAATGGGTTGGGTTTCGGTAGTGACGTAAACATATAACTAATTGACAGCTTGTACGGTGCCACCGATGGCGGGCGCTTCCAGTATTTGTGGCTTATTTCGAGATGTGGTAGCTGCTAACAGAGCGTAGCAGGCATCTGGCATCGTTGGGCCTCAAGAATAATTTTACTGCTTTGGGTCCATGCTACTAGCAACTACGGTCTCCTTCTCAGCCTTTGAAGAGCTAACGAAACGACTTAGGAAGAGCTACGTACCTGTAGGCTACTCACAGAATGGCTAGCGCTATTCCAAAAAAGGAATTTTACGTCATCATTACACGGAAGATTACAAGAGTATCCAATTTTCCCAGAATTCTGGGAAATTACACACATGCGCAACAGTAGTTACCAGGCGTTCCTTTTTCCCCTCCCACCGAACGCCTGGGTACGAGGCTAACTCTGCCACATGTAGCTGCCAACCCACCATATCACAGCTCACCTCTGGAGCGTCTGTTTGTCCTGAAAATACTGTCACCTACTCAGCGGGCAACGGAGGTCAAACATCTGTGGGGTTATCTCTGAAGCCGCTCCATCCTGCACTGCTCATTGAAAGCCGGCAGCGGAAAGTGCGCATGCGCATTATAGATCTAGTCAATACCACGTGAGGCGGTTCTCTGTTGCCAACATTATAGTCATGCCTCCAAGCAAGGTCTATTCATGGCGCTGAGGGTTCTGCAACTTTAGTGAATTCATTATTATGGGTGATATTATAACAGGGCTGCTGTATATTAAAGTGTAAAACAAAATGCTGAAGGATGTAGGAATGGCAGTGCCAAAAACCAGAGAAACTAGGACGGTATATATGCCACAAGACAAAACATTATAGCATACAACAATAATACCATGCATAACAGTAACCCCCATTGATATATAATTAATTAATCTTTTGTCTTGTGGCATATATGGTTTTTGGCACTGCCATTCCTACATCCTTCACCATTTTAATAAAAATGTTTTACACTTGTTTCACTGGTTTTTCACTGCATCACAAAGTGTATCTTGAAGCTAATGCAATGGCATGCTACAGCCCCGCCCTCTTTCCGCTGCACTCCGTATGTATGGTTTTTACTCGGGCGCTTAATGGAAGCCAAAAGGTTAGTATGTTTACTAGTACTACGTTCAGATCACGAGCCTTCTTCGCTAAGTCTTGCGCTTCTCTGTCAAACTGACGCAGGCGTCTAATAGCGCATGCGTAAATAATCAGGAAATGGCGTTTAACTACACGGAAGTGCTAGTAGATTCTTGCTGTTCTGAAGAAGAAGAAGAAGAAGAAGAAGAAGAAGAAGAAGAAGAAGAAGAAGAAGAAGAAGAAGAAGAAGAAGAAGAAGAAGAAGAAGAAGAAGAAGAAGATGGAGAAATCGGCGGGTTAGCAATTTTCTGTATGTCATTGTAGCGGTGTACCTACTTCGGGAGTTTTATTGTGTATAAGAACACTCGTAGGCCATGTTATGTGTCTGAAAAGGCTCCCATTCAAGAGCTCTGAGGCATTTCATTTGTTAAGGCTAATGGCTGTGTCGGTGCCATCCCTACATACAGAGTCTACCAACTCTACATATGATATCTATGGTTAAATACACCCTGCATGTAAAGACCATACGTAGAATCTGTGTTACCAATAATTAAATTTAATTTTTATTACAGCTATATCTGTGTGTTACAGTGCGTAACAAAATGTCCAGATAAACATTCAAATGGCACTCATGTATTATAGCTAGATCTAGACATACACTGTATACTTGCATTTTCTACACTGATAGTATTATATCAACAGGTTATATGGTATATTGTTAGTCTTCAGTCTCATTCACCTTCGTCTCACTGTTCATGGAATGGGAACTAGTATCTCTCACTTGAGATTGCTCTTTGGTACCTGCACAACATATGGATGGGTTTAGCTATTTGAGAACCACTATGTAGTAATGGTGGTGACATAGCAGCCTTAACTAATTAAGTGGCTAATTCTTGAGCACAGACACATAACGTAGTCTCTGAGTGTGGGAAATCACTAAAATCCCAATTTCTCCATCTTATTTTTCAAGCACTACTGTACTTCGTCATGCATGTGTTTTCACATGACTCATGTGCAGCAAAAGGGGGAGGGGCTCACACACATGCAAGAGAGTATGTAGTAACTATATACAATGACAACCTAGTGAAGGATATAGGGATGTCAGTGCCAAAAATCAAGGAAACAAGTGCAGTGTAACTAGAGATGATGGCATACAACAATAATAACATGTGTACCCTCATGTTCTACACCTTCTGTTTCTCAATCACATGTTATTGCTGCATCTCATCATCTTGCTGCACATATCCACATTTTAATGAAAATGTTTTGCTTATTGACTCACATTTGGCTTGCCCTCCATGGATAGCTGCAGTACATTGAGAATCTCTGGAGCGTGGTACCAGTGGCATACTGGATGTAAAAGTGCCATAGTCATGTATATCCATCCCTTGCTGCAGAAGAATAAGTCATCACAAGCTTAGTATAATGTATATACTTTACATCTACCGGAGACTGCAATAAACCACCACACATTTCATCTGGTGAGGTAAACAGCCATCCTCCTTGGTAACAGAGTGGAACTGTGCCCTTTGGTGTCAAGCAGAAGATCCTAAAATGAAGGATGGAGAGAAGAGCACAAGTAGTAAATGGTGAGGATTTATTTCAGTTCTACTTATATAATTATGCTTTACTTCTCAGCCACCCTCATAAATCGCCGAATGGGAAGGAAGTAGAGAGTTCCATAGAGTAGAAAGCATGCCACAGTAGATATTCCAATCATGATCAAAGCACCTACAAGCTGTGCTGCAAATCTCTCGCCCAAATTCTGGGAGAAAAATGTGTCTTTAGATACATGTGACGCCTGTCCAGATCACAGACCAATTGTGGTAGTCGCAGAGTACAGTAGCACAGCCCCTCAAATGCAGCATGTAGATTACAGTTGGCTGCATTTCCTATCTGGAACACACCAGTAGCAAGAAGACTCCACAGTCCACACACACCATGTACAGGTACTACACGGGCTGTGTCCTTGATACCAAACCTATACTCAGCATAACAGCCAAAGTGATAGAAAACCACTGAAAAGGCTAGTAAGGAAGAAAGCAATATAGTTGAAGGAGAGGGAGAAGTTAATACTGATTGTGAGAAGTTTAATTCCATCATGTATATAATAACCACAGGAATGCCTGCTGACCTCCAATAATACAGGCAGCCCAGTAGTCAACAAAGGCACAACCAGCAGTGATCCCAACAAGGGCAGACAGTATACCATTTGCTATCGCATTAGTATTCACAGAATCACTTCGAGAACGCACCTACAGCAATAATACTGCATGTGTCATTTCTCATGTATTTGAAATGTACATGAACACACCTGAGCCCATACTGCAATTACAACTGCCAACAGCCCTCCTGATGCAGCAGACATAATCATATTAATGGCAATGGTGGATGGAATACCATAAAAGGGGTAATAATGGGTTTGAGTAGAAGTCTCCTCATCTCTTCCCACTATAAAGAAGGCATTATACCATGTTAGTAATACTGTGTGCACAACCTTGTATTTTATTCACCTTGTACACTTTCAGTGGAGCCACAGTTGAATGCAAACCTGAGGAAATTATGCAAAATGTACAATGTATACATCAGTACATATATACAGTGTTTCCACTCTAATGTACCAGCAGAACCACAGAATGACCACACCCAGTGCTGAATCAGACACACTTTCCTTTCCACCATCTACTGGGTACATCCAATCCAGAAAACGCCTGCATCATTACCAGCAAGAGACACAATCAATATGTGGCTACAATGATGGGGCAAGTATCACTAGTCGCACACCATACCTCAAGCAAGGCAATGCCATAATAGGTAAGAAGTCTACATTAAAACATTCCTTTATGCCCACATATACCCACCATGGAAAAACTTACCACTCCACTTCTTTTGAAAGGATTCTGTTATTCAGCAGATTAAAATAAAAGGATTTAATATATATTCCATGGTTGAGCATGTGTGGGACACAATCAAGTCACTGGGGCTACAAGCATTAGCTTATTGCTCTGTGAATTCCTATGCATATTGCACAAAACTGTTAATAAAATATATGCTTGATTTGTGGCACAGTTATCTTCTTTAATATTTTAATGAAAGTGTTGTTCATTGAACTGTTGACATCATCAGGTAGAGAGGTAATGTGATTCAAGTGCATTACACTAAAGTAGTCTGAGGTGAAACTTACTTGGAAGAAACTTCTTCATGTGTTTCAGTTCCTGGTACTCTAGTTCTACACCTCTGAGATGAATTTAACTGTACGGGTTGTAGGAGAAAAACAAATAAGAGAATAGGAGATTTAAGACAAGTAAAGGAGATGGAGTAAGGAAGTAAAAGCAAGTGAGCTAGAAAAGAGAGGGAGTGAAAAAATATGGTATACAAGCTCACTCTTTTCCAGTCTTGGTATTCCTGTAGTTTAGCAAATAAACTGATGACAAGACCAGCAATTCCCCCTGAAGTATATACATGTATGTACTGTAAAATGATTTTGTTGTAGTTAATAACACTGTGATGAAGATACTCTGACAATCAACTGAAGGTATGGAATGAAACTAATCCCAAAAACAGTTTTGCCAAGGATTGTTAATTTAACGTATAGTTTAATACCAAGTTATATGTATATATATGTTTATTGGGGCGAGCGTAGCGAGCCCGTACTAGCGAGGTTAATTCTAACTGCTTGTAGTATCACAGACATTATAATAGGTAGTATGTACGTTTTATAATCAACCGGCAAAGTTCAAAGTTCATTGATATAAGCCCTGCAAGGGGCACATACAAACAATAGAGACCATAGGCGTTGCACCCGGGGGGTCAGGGGGGCCATGGCCCCCCAATTTTTTAGTCCCTAGAGTAGGCGTGGTCAGGTATTTGTCGAGCGATATCGCGATCGCGTTGGTGTACTTGGGTACGGTTTCGAGTGTGGTCGGCGGATGTATGTAGGGGAATGCATATGTACATGAATCACATGCACTGTTATCAAGAGAATTGTCTAGATCGTAAAACAGTAGAATATATATAATCAGCAGTGTTGTGCATTTCGCGCGCGCGCGCGGTAGTACGTCGGTAACGTGTTAAGGGGTGTGTCAAGGGGAGTGACGAGAATTTTTTCCGCCCCCCCCCATTCTAAATTTGCTTCCGATGCCTATGTGTCTTACAAAAACTCTTCCATAATCAGAGCCCCCGCTCTGACTCAGCGAAAAACGCCGAGTCACCATTCAACACTGCAGCAACATGAATAGAGCCCTCGCACTGACTGTTCAGAAGTAGAGGCATTGTTAGAGTCTCTTTCTCGTATATTATGTTATTTCAACACCCCAACAATTAGAAAACTAGGTTGGTATATTTTTTCCAGTTTTGAGTTTAGAAAGAGTGTTCGACTTTAATATTATCTTTGTATGTTTGACTAATGGGCCATCTTGGCCTCTGTATGTCATAAAAAGTATTATTATTATTATTATATAGGGTCAGTAGATGTAACACGCCGGAACCCTCTTCAGGAGTCTCTTTACTTGTCTAAGGAGGACTTTACCTCCCGAGTCCGTAGACAGACACGATCAATGAGACGGATCACACATACGTATAACGATGATACACCGAGATATCACCTCGGACAGAAGTACGGGCACCTCTTACCCACGTTGGCACACCGGCCGTGCCAGTGCTCATGCGCCCCCGCGCCTTACCTCTTCCGCTCCCCCACAAATTAATTTGCATTCTCCTAGTATAAAATGTTGAAAGCTGTAGGGATGGTAGTGCCAAAAATTAAAGAAACAAGATTATACATACGTTATATAGTTCGGAGTTCAGAGTTCACGCTACCACAAAAATGGATTATGATTCATGTATGCAGACAAGGGATAATTGCATGCAACAATAATAACATGCGAAACCCCTCACTACGTAGGGTTACGCATGTTGTTATTGTTGCATGTGCAATTATCCCTTGCCTTTCCTTATTTTTGGCACTACCATCTCTACATCCTTCAACATTTTAATGAAATGTTTTTACACTTGTTTCACTAGTTTTTCACTGTACTAATAGTCTATTGTTTTATAAGTCATACTCAGAACTGACAACATACCACTATTTAATCGTAAGGAAATGTTATTGTCAGGAAGATCTAATCATTAGTAAGACTTGACAAGGAAATGTAATTCGTTGAGTTCTACATCCTGTCTACTTCGAGTTTATCTAGAGCCGAGGGCTGCGCATATATTTTGTTGACGCAGGCGCGATTGTCTAATAGCGACACATCACAAATATGCAATCAACGAGGAAATGGCATCCGACTATACGGAAATACTCGGAAATCTTTGCCGTTCTCGTACGAGGGGGATCCTACGACGATTCTGTTGGTCTAGGATCATGCACCGGTGAGAAAGGAATCGTTTTATACTAAAATAATGGTGAGCGCGTTCGTCAATTTTGAGGTAGACCGTTTGAGAAGATGATGATGATGAAGAAATCTGCGGTTTAGGAATTTCCGTGCACCGTTGTAGCGGTGGATTTTACCTACTTTGAGAGTCTTACCATGTATAGAAACACTCGTAGAGCTGGCTGTGTGTCTGCAAAGGCTTATAGCTACCGCGTTCGAGAGTTCTGAGTCGTTATTTTTGTTAAGGCTTAATAGGCGTGTCGGTGCCATCCCACATAGAGAGTCTCTGATATGGTTATAAAAAATGTGTAGGACGTCTATCAAGTAATGGTGCGATAACTGAGTAACGCCATGCATGGCCAAGTATGAAGGAAAAATATATGGCTGAGTGCAACATTGTTATAGTTACAGTTAGTAATGGCTATGCTTAACTAAATCTCATTTCATAGATGATTTGAAATATGGTTAAAACACATTGCAACAATTCATTAGTGGAAATCCTACACAGACTCTATGCAATCAGACAATGATCTATGGTATTTACAGTGATAAATAGTCTATTCTTTTGAAACATGTAACTTAGGTATAACTTTATGGGTATATGCATACTGATAGGTTTTTGTCAGTGAGGATACTGATAATGAACTGGGATGAAACTCATGCAACAGTTTTTGTTATTAATTTACAGTGCAAATGCATATTTGATGATAATACATGTATACGTATTACTGCTAAATAGCTGCTCTTTCATTGGTGTTTCATGGTTGCTATACGTACATTAGAACCTCGTGTAGCTAGTAACATTTATGTGTATCACTGTACCTAACATATGCACAGCTCCACCACCTGCAAAGTCCAAAACATACAACCTCTGGGAGAGACTGGTGTTTCGGTTGCAGCCATGGTAACAGTCACTATGTATACAGAATCGATATGGAGAGAGAGAACCACAGTGATCTGACCATATCAATCGAGCAATGACTGGATGAATTATGCCCTGTTGCATTTAGAGAGTGAAGGAATTAAGGGATGACAGATATACAGAAAAAGATCACAAACGCACACTGATGACAAAAGCACTCAGAAAGGCAGCTGGCAGTCTCAGTTTATACTTGTTTGTGACCAGTACACCCCCTACCACAGTAGCAGCATTACTGGCAAAAGTGAACTGAAAGAAAATAATATATACATCCTCATACTATGCATAAACCACAGCAAGCTCTGCATATGCACATGGCCATTTTAAGCTAATATCTACATGCAAGTGTTCTTGTGAATATAAGCTTTCTATCCTTGCTCTTGTCATGTCTTCTGCATGAAACATATATACTTCGGGAAATACATTTCTAATCAAAATTCTTAAATGAAACAGCACTTTTCCACTGTCCACTTGGGGGCAATCTTGAAGGAAATGCTACGTCCAAGTGTAGCCATAAAATGAATATGATCTTCAAGGACAGATTTTAAAGTAACTAAAGATTGATAGACACTAACAAAAATGTTATGGGTAGATCTATATGCATGAGTGAATACATTTGTGCAGGCAGCTCTCAAAAGTCAATCATTCAGTCAGTTCTGAATTACATACACGTTCTTTATTGAGCAACTGGAGGCTCATGCAATTGAGCACGCCTACCAAGTTCACCAACCATTATGGTGTGTACATAAGGATCCATGATGATATTTGTGTATATACCTTAAAAAACCAGAGCATGGGATCAGTGACTCGGAAGAAGTCTCTTGATATGGACTGTGGTGTGGAATAGTCTGAGATGTAGTCAAATCCAATGAGAAAGAAGCCAAAGGCACTGGCAAATGCATCTAGATGTTTCTGCATGTCAAAATCCAAAAAATATATATAACACATCTACACATAGTGCAAGGTATAATAGTCTCTATATACTAGAGTGTCACGGTATATTTAACCTTGCTATCTAGCACAATGTATACAGAGTACTCACTTTGCATATTTGATTTGTAATACTATACATTCAATTGCATCATTGTCTCTTACACTACACAAATATTAATATTATTACTGCATTCATTCACCAGAATCACAACATGTCTTCTGTCTTTCACTGAGCTAGCAAATGACAGTTCTACCAGCATGAAACCAGCTTTCTAAATAATACACAATATTAATAAATAAGTCTGCTTGTATATAATACAATACAATAGTATTGCAAGATAAATTCTGTCATCTATATACACTGCAAAAATGTCCATCTTGCCGTTATCTTAAGATGCATGTTCAGTGGACGTGCAGAGAATTTATTTTGACGAAGTGTCAAGTCTCTTATTGACAAAGTGCACATGTCTAATGGCTGCAGTACATCCAGCTGCAGTTTACTGAACATGCAACTCCCAATCACTACGGGAACAGCCCTTAGTCTTTTCAGTACAATTGTAGTTACCATAAAGAATACTATGATGGAGCAGAGGAGCACCCAAGCAGCACTTGCTGATGTGTAGCGCAGATCTGGTCGCACAACCTCACAAGCACTCTGCAAAACGCGTTGGCACAGAGTAAACGACTATGCCAAAAACTACATTACACAACATACGTATTTGAAAGTGCACTGAGAAAAGTTAAAGCACGAGGATTGGTCGTTTTGGAAATAGTTAGTCAATGTATCATCCATCTCCAGGACCAAGTGTTGGACGCGTTCACAGTGGTCAGGTGTAACTACACAAATTTAATTGTCCCTCGAGCGACAAGCGTTTTATAACAGGCCGTACAATTACCTACGGCGCGCGCAATCCGCGCATGCGCCTGGCGGGGTTTCGTCAGCTCCCTAAAGCTACATGTAGCTACATTGTATTTCTTCCTGCTCTATGCCAGCGGTTTCGTCTCTAGGGTGAGATCATAAATGCATGTTGCAAAGTACGTAGCGTATACGGAATTCTGATGGAGTCCAACGTAAATTACGCCAACATTTGTCGATTAGTTTCTCATGAACCGCCCGCATCAAGGTTTCCAAGCGCAAGAATTTGATCATTTCCTCATTATTTCTTACTGCGCATGCTCAGATCAACTGCACGTGTCCAGCTGTATACAGCCTTTGTTCCGTCTAGTCTGAGCACGATTTCCTCTCCAGTACGGTCTAAACGATGCTCAACTATCACGTATTTTACTTGTTCCCTGGACCATGAAAAGAGATTATTTCTATCTGTTTATTGTTCTTTGTCGTGCGCCTTGCTTGTAATGAATGAATCTCCCGCCCTCATGGAATTTACGTGTCACTTGATGAGAAAATAATAATCAACAAATGTTGGCCTTAACGAGCAACATCACTGAGTGCCGCTCGGCTGGCGTCGATTTCTTCCCTCTGGTATCAGAATCCTTGGGTGGCCTAGCCAAAGACAACATCGATTGGTAAAGCTCTTAGCCAGAGCTCATACCCTTCCGACCAAAAAAACACTACCAAACATCTCTTTAGCCGACTTGCTCTCGCTCTATGGCGGGGAAATGCCTGCACTTGGTTGCACCGCACTCCCCCCACCCACCCCTGCTACGATAGACTTGTCTGAAAATATGGTGAAACAAGTGTAAAATAATTTTCACTAGCCTAAGGATGTAGGGATTGAAGTGCCAAAAAAGTATAGAAACAAGGTCAAAGTGCAGCATTCATGCAGATGGATGATAGCATGCAACAATCATAACATGCGTAACCCCATATTCCTACATCTGTAAACACATCAACATATAAAAAAATGAAATATGTATTTTACCAGAGTTGTATGATTTTATGAAGTGAAAGATAACTGCTTGTTGGAGTAGGAAGCTCTAGCTGTTCTGTTTGTCAGATATCTAATACACATTTCTATCATATGCATCCCTCCCATCTCTCTCACTGTAGTTGCAACAGGTGGACCTCAGTCTCTGTACACAGCATGTACATGTGATGGGAGATACCTGGGTCTGGCCACCTGGATATATAGACTGCCGGCATCACCACAGTCATCACTACAAACCTATATAGTCATGATACCTGAACTTAGTGTATAAGAATTGTACATAATATTATATGAATATTCATATAGCTCATGTATATTCATAGCTTCATGCATAGCTGCATTGCAGCCCTACATAGTATAACACAGATAAACATGGAATTATACCAAACCATATGTACACTTTATACTATTATATTACACTCTAAAACACATGTATCAAACATCAAAATAATTAAGCATAAGAATAAACTTACTACCGATGTCAAATTCTACCTAATGTTGTGTCAGGCCAGTTGTTCATAGTCTGATCTACAATCAGACATATCATATGGGAGGTTTGTCACAGTATAACTGGGTCCATTTCTGTGGTCCCACACTGATATTGGACTTATCTGCTGTCTCTCTGTGTCATTGACAGGAAGTAGTGGTGCACGACTTGAAGATCTTTGAAAACAGCATTTACAAGACCACATATCAAGAGGATAGTTCAATGATATAACTAATATTGACAATATAAAAAAATGCACCCAATGTAATAATCTAAGCACAAGCAATGACCAATAATGATCAGCTAATACAGTAATAATGACATATGTGATGCATATAATAAAGAAAAAGAAAATCTTAATAACCACAAATCTCACAGTTTTTTTCTTATTATTGTGAAATTTGAAAAACTTCATCAAAAAAAGAAATGCCAAAAACAAAACAGAATAAGACAAAATAAATATTATTAAAATGATACCCATTGCTGCATAAATAGTGTAATTATTTTGAAAATCAAATAGATAGTAATTTAACACAGAAAAAGAAATATCTAAAAAGAGGATCAATACATGACTTGTTAGTTCTGTGAACTTTACACAATGAGTTTTACGTACACACAGTTTCAATCTCTCAGGAAGAAAGGGAATAACTATTTGTAGTGAAAGGGCCACATACATTGCAATGAAGTATAGAAAACGGGGTAGGGAAAGGAGAAAAAGGATGAACAATATGATGTCATTATTGTCATAGTGGACTCCACTGCATAAAGAGACTGCAATGCAGAGAGCACCTAAGGCGAAGCACACACTGAAAGAATTGGCAAACCGTTTAGCGGGGCTATCCCACGCTCTCTTCTTGAGTCGTACTGACAGATATACAACCATTAATAAAACAAATAGAAAGGAGAAGAATTGGATTACTACAGACAATATTAGAAACTCTTCAGAAAGGTCGTCAGTGCTGTTAGACTTGTTAGATGAATTTCTTTCCTCATCAAGTGTCATGTTAAAAATCCGTCGTATCAATAGCTATCACTATTCAGGATTCACTCTGTCAAACAATTGAACTGTTGTTTGGCTTTGCCGCAAAGTTTCGAAGTCGATACCGGTAGCCGCCGTATACCAGGCCTTCTCGGAGGGAGGGAAGAATTTAATTAAGCCTGTACAGCAATCGAATTAGTACAACCAAGAGAGTGCGGATGAAAAACACAGTTACAGTACATTGGGCATACGTCATGTGGACCTGTATTAGATGTACATCCACCCTAACGGTGATTCCATAAGGCACCTTTGGCCTTGTGCCCTTACGCGCACCAACGAACACGGATTGCTCTAGATCTACTGCTATTGAGGTGTCATCACCTGTCTGCTCATGTTTTGGTGTCTCTGTGGGTATTACTGCTACTTCAATGCAGCCGGCTAGACATGTACACGTGGTCGGAAGAGTGTGTCAGCCTCGTTCCTGGTAACGTTTTTCTCCTCCAGATCATGGTGGGTGGGTATAGCCTCATGTTCAGTTGTCCTCTGTTTGAATGCCAAGACCTCTCTACATGTAGCTAAGTGGGGGTCTGCACCCTTGTATTCTGGTCATGGTGGGGGATGGGTAGCCCCTTTGGTGTCCATCGGGATGTCCATCCCTGACATTGTTTAGACCCTTGTACATATGAATTTTAAGGAGAAAAAAATCAATGTTGTGTGTGTATATTATTTGTTGTACGTGTATATCATCCCTAAATTGGGGAAGATGAATTGAATTACTTTACACATAGCCTCGTTCCCTGGCCGATTCAATACTTGGAGAAACTGGCTGTGTCTAGAAGGGCATATAACTGCCGCGTTTGGAGTTCTGAGCCATTTTATATGTTAAGGCTAATGGGCATTTCAGCGCCATTACATTAGGAGTCTACTGACTGACTCTCTGATAATACAAATGGGGCAAAAAGGAGGGCTGTAGGGATATTATGCAGTGGAGGGGTACGTGTATTATCTTCTAGGCTGATCCTTGGCCATACCAGGTATATATATAAACACTCCAACTTCAAAAAGTTTTGATACATCAAGATGTAGCTAGTTTACTTGAGTTTTTGATACATCAAGATGTAGCTAGTTTACTTGAGTTTTGAAAATGAAATATGAATAATACTTTACATTAGTAGCTACTGTAGTTATTAAAAATGGTAGAGATGGAGCTTAATTTGTGTACCATCTACATCTACATGTGATTAGAGGCAGACAGTTCTACTGGCCATCACTGGAACTACCATCACTACAGTCTCATTACAAGTTCGTATGTAATATATACAAGAGACTGTGGTAGCAGTAGTCTATCCAGGTGACCAGGAGGATATATATATTACTAGTGGAATGCTCAGCATTGTTGGCAAGCGGGAGAGTGCGCATGCAAAATTAGAAGCACATAGGCACTATGGTATGTACAGTGCGGGTTACAGAGAGAGAGAGAGAGAGAGAGAGAGAGAGAGAGAGAGAGAGAGAGAGAGAGAGAGAGAGAGAGAGAGAGAGAGAGAGAGAGAGAGAGAGAGAGAGAGAGGGAGGGAGGGAGGGAGGGAGGGAGGGAGGGAGGGAGGGAGGGAGGGAGGGAGAGAGAGAGGGAGAGAGAGAGAGAGACAACCTAGTCAGACAACCTAGTCATGCAGCTGAATATATATATTGCTTATGCTTTCATTCAGCATATAGAAATGAATGGACTGAGCTTGTACTGACAGCCAGGCTAATACGACACATACTATATTCAAATAACGTAATTATAAGCTTAGCAAAATGCAACTATTCACCACCTATACATATCACTCAGTATGCTGAAGCAAGCTCTGATGTGACGATTAAATCTGGAGAGAGGCATTCACTTCTCTTGTTAACATTGTTACACTCTGCAGCTGGATACCACTTATGCATGCCACACCTCGGCCTTATTGACACTACACAGGTGCATTCGCTTCACAAGACAACAGAAGCTATTATATTTTGTAATTATACTTCAGAATACATCATGCCTTAATGTATTTTCTGTGTATCTGGTCAGCTACAGCAGGATTGTTTCCTCCTGCTCTGGCTCTGACAGCATTTTCCAACATCTGCCATGACGGCTCTCCATACTTGATAACATCATAATTTTGGTTCAGCCACAACCTCAGCATATCTTTGAGACAACTATAAACTGATTTACTTCCTTTCTCAAGAGTAGCCAGATCAGGATCATGCAGTCTGAGAGCTAGTCCAATATCTCTCCAGTTTATCGCTACATCTTCAAGTTCAGTAGTGATGTCAAAGAGATCATCAATGCCTGAAATTGCAGACACCATTACCACATTATTCATCACAATGTCAAAGTAGTCATACAATGGAATCTCTTTAATTAGATATAACATGTTCCAAAATAAATAGGAAACAGTTGTTTCTATTGGAAGTCTCAAATCACAGCCCACTTTAATGAAAACCAACCCTTCACTTTAAAAGTGTAGGATACATGGTTCCTACACTTTGTTGTATTTTTGAAGAAAAGTGCAGGAAATTTTCCTACACATCCAAATGCAGCCATAAAAGTGAAGGTGAAATTTAAGGAATTGATAGGAACTTTAGCCAAAGTGCAGAGCATATTTTGTATAAGTTAACTCAAAAATGTTGCTTCAATTGTATATTTGGTGGTCACACCATTTGGCTATTTAAAATGGAACACGTTATATCCTGAAGGGCACTTGTTTCAAGAAATCTGGACACACTTTTCTAGAATCTCAATGTGTCTGAGGAATTCTTTACCAAGTGGTGGTGGACATGTACCTCCATCCTGTTCAAGAATTGATAAGTAACCTGAGGAAGCTAGAAAGAGAGACTTATAAGTATATAGTCCATGACATTAATTTGGCCACTTACTTGGAGACATAGGTGATGGAATAAGAGATATAGCAAACTCCAGATCTTTCACTGCTCCTTTAAATAGAATTGTGATATTGTCAGCAGTTGGAGAGATACATGTGATAATCACATGGAATCGTGGAGGGTATGTCCCTATTTCTTCCATCAGTTCAAGGTCTTCTGTCTTCTTATTCAAAAAGTCAATGTCAGTCCATGAAATCTGTGAAAAAGCTTCATACTTGCATTATACTAAATGTTACAAAACTAACCTTGTTCATGAACCTCAAGCCAATTTTCCATTTTCCAGGTAATGGTTGTGGGAGAACTATTTCCAATGCCTGCTCTTCTCCATCACTGCTGAATTGAAAGTGTTGTGTTCCTCTCTTGTGCCTTTGTATTGCAGTATCTTTGCTAATCTGATCCTCTACTACATTAAGGCATGTTTTCAGGAAGAATGTAATGAAGAAATAAGCAGAATCTTCAGCAGATATTGTAGGAGGAAACACAGCAGAAATACAGAACAATGCTTTCTTAGTAAACTCATTTGTAACTTGGCATGAGATACAGAGAGAGCAGAAGTGAGTGGTTTCTATCACACTATACTTCTTGAGGGGCTCAATAAGAATATCTCCTTCTGCTTGTTGCAACTGATACATTCGCTGTAGGTTCATTTCATGGTCTCCCTTCAGAAAGGTCAGACCTAGAGACTCAATGTCATTATGATTCTCAAGATTGAGGCAGTGTGGGATGGTGACTTTGACAGGCTTAAAAAACTGAAAATGATTTTGGTCACGAACACAGACCCAAAACACAGGAGACACAGGTCTGAGACCTTCAGGATACTGGAATGGCCCATACAGAGCCACCCCAATGTCAATGATGATACTCTCTCCCACAGGAATGGCTCCTGCTGGGATTTCCAGGCCAAAGTCATTATGATCATTGTGGTAATATCTTCCCTCATGAGTACACTGTGATAGTGTAGCCACTGGAGCAAAGCATGCAGGAATATACTCTCTTGTGTCAATAGGAGGATCAGAGATGGGTAGTAATATTTGTGTTTCACAACTGTGAAGGAGGGGGTCCTCTCTCTGTGGTATACCCTCAGATTTGGTCTCTGTCATCATAAACATCCCAGTGAAATGTTCTTGGTCTACACTAGAACCAGGCATGGAACCAGGTGTTAAAGATTGATTCTCATGTATCACAGGTTCTTGTGGGAGTGTTTGACAGTGATGGTCCTGGTCTATGTCCTGATTCCAAGTTGGACTCTGATGTTCTGAAGTACTAAGACCAGGATGGGCTGGAGACTGCTGCACTATCTGTGGTTCAGATACTTGACCTCTCATACTGCTTTTCTCATGATCACTACTCTCTGAAAAACAACACATCTCTCAGTAAGTAACACCATTCTAACACTGCTACTCGTCCTACTAATCAAGGGAGGCCCCTATTAAATGACCCAATTTTAATTTTTTGGCCCTGGTGTAATAGTGAATATTGTCCCCCCCAAAAGTTGTCCCCCAGCACATTATTCACTAGTGAATACTGTCCCCCCCTCCCCCTAAAATGCAGCTGGCTGACCGATAGCTGCGTACCAGGCGGCGTGGGGGAGGGGACGAGGCTGTAGCGGCTCACAGAGGTATGTAAACTCTAACCACTAGCCCTAAACTGATCATAGCTCTGCTTTTTAGGGCTAGTGATTAGCGTTTACATAGCTACGTGGCCTCGCCTCCTCCCCCACACGGCCTGGGTACGAGGTAGCATGTGGATTTCCAAGTGCCTTAGCGCTGCCTTTAATTTTAGATGTTATATGTGTTTTTGTGTTGTTATACACACCGAGAGAGAGAATAAAATAATGCGCTGTTGCGATTTGCTTGCCAACGTCGTGTGAATGCTGGTGTGATATTGAATACTTCCGGGAGGGGGACAGTATTTGCTAGTGAATACTGTCCCCCCACCATAACATTATCACGTTTGATATCTTGGAAGGCTTTCAGAGCTTTCTACAATGGGGGACATTATTCACTGAGGGGGGACAGTATTCACGGGGGACAGTATTCACTCCGACACTGTCCTGGTCACTTCCTGTACCTAAGATAGACTCACTCCATCTCAAAATTGACTATCAGTAATCTTAACTTGCCTGAAGCCTGACAGGGAGGGATTGTCTGATCTTGTACAGTTGTCATGGGGTGCTTGCTTGAATGTGATAGGGGACACTGTGGGTGGGATGCAGCAATGTAACTAGGAGCAATGGTATATGCTACATCCTCTCCAGTAGTTGTGTAGACAGAGGTCTCATGGTATGACGGATCCTTCAGCTGCAGCTGTGCCATCTGAGTTGAGAGCCCATCATCCTCTGCTTGTCCCTCCCTCTTTTCCCCCACTCCACTCATCGGGAAGAAGGGTGTGGCCACTGTGTTGGACGGATACACAGTGCTTCTACTGCTGTCAGGGACAGATTGGGACCCAGCTGTGGTGCTTGTGCTGCTGCCATGGTAATAGTGCTGCCCTACAGAGGTCAGCCTGTAAGTAACCTCTGCACCAAAGGCATGAGGGGTTACTAGTTGCCATGGAAACCCTCCAGGAGGGAGGTTATCATATTGACCCCTCTCATTGGGGGGATATTGAAGATGGCCCATATCAGTAGGGGGATACTGAAGATAGCTCACATGGGTAGGGGGGTACTGAAGATGGCTCATATGGGTAGGGGGATACTGAAGATGGCTCATATAGGTAGGGGGATACTGAAGATGGCTCATATGGGTAGGGGGATACTGAAGATGGCTCATATAGGTAGGGGGATACTGAAGATGGCTCATATGGGTAGGGGGATACTGAAGACGGCTCATATGGGTAGGGGGATACTGAGGATGGCTCATATTGGTAGGGGGATACTGAAGACGGCTCATATTGGTAGAGGGGTACTGAAGATGGCTCATATGGGAAGGGGGATACTGAAGATGGCTCATAGAGGTAGGGAAGTATTGAAGATGGCTCATATCAGTAGGGGGATACTGAAGATAGCTCATATTGGTAGGGGGGTATGGAAGATAGCTCATATCACCGTCATTCTTGATGGCAGCATGGAATGAGTACAGAGCTGGTGAAGGGGGCTGTGGTGAGAGGGAGGAGGGAAGAGGGTAGGCCTTGATACATTATGCCAGCATAATTTTAATAGGTGGAGCACTCAAGAATTATGCTAGAATAATAGGTGTCCTTTGCAAGCCTGCATGACTTTTTCCTCGACTGTAACGACATTGTACTCCTCTGTGAACCAATGTGCATGCTCATTTTGTTTTAGTGTGTGTATATGGTAAATGAGTTAGATATTTTGTAGTTCAATTTTATCCTCTGCAGACACTTCACCACCTTCTGGTTAAACCTAAGGATCCAGTACTACCGAATCTGATTAATTACAGAGTGCCTTGAAAACAGTGTGCTAAGGTCTATGTTGGTCAGATGGGTAGGTCCTTAGAGTGCAGATTGAAAGAACACAAACACAAACATGTCAACTGTCCCGTATTTCGCGGGACAGTCCCGAGATTTGGTACTTTTTCCTGCTGTCCCGCTTTTGCAGATTCTCAGGCAGACTGGTCTCAAATAGCTTAGCTAGGATGCAGCTAGCTCGAGTGAAGTCCACTGAACAGCATGCGCTTGAGCGATGAGCATTTATGTTGCAGCAAAAAAGTGTGTAATCAGTCGACTAACTGTCTTTGGTGTTATACACATGTACACTTGTATTCAAGTCACTAGACTAACTGCCTCTACTATCAGTGTATATATAGTTAGGTTTCTTGTCATTTTCCATTCCTGGATGATGATACTCACTCGTATGAGTGTTGAAACGTCGGAATTAAAGTCAATTCTAGGCTAGAGTTATCCGAATATTGCTAGTTATGCATATTCCTAGCCACTCAGGTTTGGCTAAACTAATAGGTGTAATTTGAGGAATGGAATAATAAATGTACCAAGCGCTAGAAGAGGGAGGGGGGAAGTGAAAGAGGGAGGAGGGAGAGGGAGGGGAGTGACAGGGACTAAAAGATGGCAGACATAACCTGTAAATGTGCTTTTCATTATGTCATTAACATCAGCAACCCTAGCCAACCTGGCTAGCTAGCCCTAGTGAGCAGCCTTAACTAGCCAGCCCTAGCTATCTAGCCTAGTTAGCAAGCCCTGGCTGACGTAATGTGGATACATGTTATGTTTGCCATGAATTGAAGTTTTAAGGAGAAGTGGCTCTTACCATAGCCACATGGGTCTCATGTTGAGCAGAATAGTGTCTGCCATCAGTAGCCACACCCACCACTGAACTGCCATACATCCCATAGTCCTCATAAATACTATTGCTCCCTGTGAGTAGGGTGAGTAGGAATGCAGCTGTCTCTCAAATAATGCAAGAACATAACAGAATGAGAAGCTACTGAGGGAGGGAGGTCGGGAGAGAGAGAGGTAGGGAGACTAACTAACTTCTGACAGGTGCAGTGAAGTAGGCAGTCCCAGGAGGGATTGGGTCATAGCCTGCAAACTGCTCTCCACTGACTGTGAGCTGTCCTGAATGGCAACAATACTCAAACATGTGTTACACGTTACAACAGAAACATACCTGATAATGATGGACTGGAGCAGACATCACTTTCATACCCACTGCTACCACGGGACACTGTGTCGCCCAGATGTCTGAACCTGTAGTACAAGTGCGCGCATGCACACACACACACGCTCACACACATGCACAATAACATAGAACCTACTTCTACTGAGTTTCCCTTTGAAAATGTCATGTTAAAAATCATGAGACCTGTAGCCTAGGAATGTCTTAGTCACTCACTACGTGCCCATTTCTCCCCCTGCCCTCCATCTCCACTCTTCCACTCCATTTCTACACTTGCCCTTCTTCCCACTCACTTCTCTCTCTCCTCCTCTGTGTGGGCATAGGAACACTTGTCTCCCTTGGGACGGCCTCCTGGCTTGGACAGGTTGGGGCACAAACCAGTCTTGTACCTTGCAGTCTGGATCTGTCGGCACCAGAAGAATTAAGGAGAGGGGATGGAAAGGAGAGAGACACATAATGAACCTCCTCCTAGCTATATATACTTCATCCCATGCAATAAGTAGACATGTATACCCAACCCCCCCAATATCACAGCTGTGGTGCAGCCAGGCAACTATAGGGTCACCAGAGATTGCTGGACAACAAACATGCTGTAGAGGGTGTGGTGTTGGTGGAGGGAGGAGTGCTCAACTACAAGTGGAAGCTTGTGGTAGGATGTCAGGGTCATGTGAGGATGCCTTTTTAGATAAGGGGATAGAAAATGAAAAGATTGGCAAATGGCTTAGAATAAGGTGGTGAAGAATTAGTGGGTGAGTGGCTTAAGTATGGTGGCACGGCCACAACAGCAGCCCTTGTGGGCATAGAGGACTCCATCATCCTGACCTAGGGTCACTGGCATGAATGGCTAGCATAGCACAGCATTCCTCAAGTATATTAGGATGCCAAAAGTTCACTTGACATTTCTCTCAGCCCTAATGCTCGTCATTCACAGGCTACATCATCATCCACAGCCTAAGTGTAGGTTATCCGTCACCCGTTCAGTCAGTATTACTATGTATGTTTTAAAAAATGTGGAGCGAAACCTCAGGATATATATATGCATATACATCCCCTCTTGTTTTGGAGGAGGCGCTTCTGTCCCCCATGGGACAGTCACGTCCATCTGGAGGGCTGGATTCCCCCCATCCCCCAAAACAGGTGGCTATGTAAGTCTGGGGGCACATGACCGCCACACTCCACTAAATGTGGAATATGGTATGCTGGTAAAGTGTAATGCACCAATATTCAACGTTATGATAAGATCTCTGTAAACAATGTAAGTCTAACAACAAATAGCCTCAGGCAAGTGTTACCGTATCTCACTAACAAAAGCTTCACTAAATGTGAATATTTGTATGATGGTAAACCTAAGTACTGGCAGTTACATAGTACTGGCAGTTACACAGAGCCTATAACTCTTCATGCACACGCTATTATCTGTACTGCTAATTCAGTTTAACTGATGTACAATGCATTAGCTAATACGTTTGTAACCAAGTAAACTGCAAAATAGCAAAAGGTATGTACATAGGTCCAGAAAAAAATGACAGCGACAAGTAAATAAAACATTTAGGAAATTTGAAAGGGAAATATAGGGATCGGAAAGGAGACAAGATTGGGACACAGACATGTTATGATATATCGATGTACCCATAATGTTACGTTGATATATCATAACATGTCTGTGTCCCAATCTCAATCCCTATATTTCCCTTTCAAATTTCCTAAATATTTTATTTACTTGTAAGTAAGAGGGTATAATGATAAAGTAGTGGGTAGGTGGAAGTGGAGAGAACATGAGCTCCTAAGGTTTCAAGTTACTGTATGGATTTTGCAAGTAATGAGTCTGGCATGTGCATATAATGGCAGTGAAAAAGGTGAATCTGTTGCATAGTGTTATTAGTAATCGAGATATTTAAGGGAATAGTAAAGAAATTAAGGGAAGGAACTAGAATTTAAAAGGTGTTTGCATGGTGTTAGTGATGCAGGAACTAGTTGTTTAGGTCAGCAACACATGGCTTGAATGAAGAGTTGGTCAAGAATAGAGGCATATCAGAATGTGCATTGTGTGGCACTGAGTGTGAAAGGTTCAAATGCTGTGGGAGTGTTCAGACTATAGTAATTTATTAACCCCCAGCGCATACACAGGAGGGTTACAGTACTTGGTTTGTGTGTGTGTCTTCTGCCATTGCGCCCAATAAAAAGGGACACCGTATGAATCAGCACCCTATGGGAAAGACTTTTAGAAAGGTGCTTTTAAAAATAAATGATTCATTCCAAAGTTACGGCTATTTCCCGTTTATATAGTACATAAAGTCAGCCATTTTGTTAAATCAGTGAGCATGTGCAAAGGGCTATATACGTGCATTTTGAAGAGATGGGATAGACGATGAAGTAATATGCGAGGTATGTACCAATTGTTGTTCAAAAGCTTAATGGGGTACTAAACGCTACAGCGCGCTTCTCAAGCCTTCTCTGTGGCAGGGCAAGTTATTCGCCATTTTCTATAGCTATACTCCTAGATGGGAGGTGGGGTTCAAATGTATAGCCGGCTCATTAACACGCTGAGGGTTTTTCACTTTAGTGCTATTCATTGAAGAAGTATTTAGGAGACAGAAATTCTGACAAGCTTAATAATATAGTATAAGAAGTGAGGTCTGGGAACATGATATTAATCATTTACTCAGCTTAGTGAAGGAATATGTTGTAGGTGTCTGGGATGCATGTAAACAAAAACTGTATGGTGATAACTCGTGCCCTAGTCAACTTCAGTCCTTGACTGAGGATCTGCAGCTGGCTGGAGTTAGGGGCAAACGGATGGTAAGTTACATTCCTCAGGTGAGGGAGGAACAGATGGTAAGGATTTGCCTATAGTACATGTATGCTTGGCTCCTCCCATGACTGTGGGTGCATTGGTGGTATGGTAGCCTCTTGAGTTGTTTAGGCTTGTTCCATGCCATTGGGTCCCACTCCAAGGAGCCCAGTGAATACAGCACACTTATACACACACAGGAGAGCCTGCATCACCACCCATCCCCAGCCTAATGGTCCCTCCCCTTATCTCTCTCCACCTTCTCATTTGTTTTCAACTTAAGCCCTCCCTCCCCTCAGAGGCCTCTCCATGCCATACTCACTCTCATAAAAGAAGAGTACTCATGTAGCATAGCAACCAGAGCTGTCATAGACTCAGAGAAGAACTTCCACTGCTGGACAAGAGGCGATTCTGTCAAACAGAGGAGGAGACACAACTTGACAGACACTCCTGTGCAATAATCAGGGCTTACCCTTGTCAATGTTAATATCCACCTGGAACAGTTTCTTCAAATGAGGAACAATCTTCTCCAGCAGGTTGTGCTGATCCTGGGAGCATCTGATGGCCACTATCAGCTCATCGAGCCTCGACATACCTATACCCATAGAGAGCAGCTGCAGTGTGTGTGTGTGTGTGTGTGTGTGTGTGTGTGTGTGTGTGTGTGTGTGTGTGTGTGTGTGTGTGTGTGTGTGTGTGTGTGTGTGTGTGTGTGTGTGTGTGTGTGTGTGTGTGTGTGTGTGTGTGTAACTATGCCTATGGTAAATCTTGACACTCAACCTTCCATTGTGTAGACCTAGCCTTTTTTATGCTCTACTCTCCAGACCCCTTTCAGTTATATGGCCAATGTACATTTATTGAAAATTCGGAAGTCCTTACGTGAAAACATTCCATTTAGTAATTAAAGACTTCCAAAGATAGCCGAGGCCCTCTTCATGAAGGGAACAGCTTTGTGTTCCAGATTCACTAGAGATAATTGTCTTTGCTTTGCATAAGTAAATTTTAAGCCGTGCTTTAATACCGCTTTGCCAGGAGAAGCCACTGTTCAGAGGCTGTTCAATCATGACACATCAGACAGACGTGGTTTACATCAGAGCACTTTTGTGGCACTTTGCCATAGCAGTATGAAACCTATACCATTCTGTAGAGCTGGAATAGGACTACAAAATGCATGGAGTTGGCTCCAGTAACCGCAGAGATACAGGTATGGTATGCATACAAAAATTGTACTCCTTATGTGTAATTCTCCACATGGTTGAACAGAGATGTCTTCCCGTGAAGTTCGAGGCACTTTAGAAGTGAGCAACAACCAGAGTTCATTTTCCTGTCAGAGATGTTGTCAGCTCTGCAATGAGTGTCTAAGGGACACACACACTCATCCTCTCCACTAGAACCGTGACTTTCAGCAGTTCCTCCTGCGCTATAGTGCTCCTTCTCACCTCATGTGTTTGTAAGGCAGACAAATGTAGTATCCGTAGGGGCTTCAATGGGAAGTTCAAGGGAGAGTTTATCCCTCGGTGGGTTAAACAAAAAAGCCTCCTTGCTGTGTACCTGCATGAGTGTAGTGTGATGCATGTCAGAACGTTCGTGTGTGTTTGTATCCTACGATATTGATGCAATCTATGTTTGTGTGTATGTTACTAAGGCCACTGGTTCAGGCCATAGCATATCCCCTTTATGCAAAGCATTATTACACTGTTCTTCTGAAACAATATTGAATGTGCCTAATGTGGTTGCAAAAATTCCCGTTGTGCTACTGGTCACTTCTGGATTGGAAATGGCAAGCTAGGGTGTGATTGGGAGTCCTTTGAGAACCAAGTAGCACTTCTTCATCACTACCTGCATGATCTCAATCAAAAGACTCATCATCATCCCCCTCACCCCCCTGCACACATTCCTCTGCATATGCATCTGTGAGCATACTGTCATGCAGCAATTTTCCCCCTCAGCTCTTCCAGCTGTGTACCTGGTGCAGTTGCTACAGCAATTACAGAATTCAAGCAGTTCTTACACCTGCAACCAGGGTCACACTTTACTCTCTTTGTCACACAACTGCAATGACATGTGGAGCATGCAGTGACACTTGAACATGAGCAGCCAAGGAACAGTGACCCCACTCGTTCCTTATTAGAGGACGAAGAAGACCTGGATGAGGACTACACCTGAGTACTACACTCTATTGTGTATGCATTGCTTTGCTACGCATGACACAAATTGCACAGACTGAGAATATAAAGTATGCATATTGGCAACTTCAAACTGGCACCACTGTCTTTCTTGTGACTGTTCCACACAGCCCAGAATGGTGTATATTTCATGGCGCTCAGTATTGGGCCACAAAAGTGCTCTGTCGTGGTACTACCTGGGTCAGAGATGTAGCTATTGAACAATGTGCCCATATAATTATAGCTGTCTCCCCTGTCCAAATGGTGAAATGTCTAAGCTTATGACGTTGTATGTTGAGAGCAGCAGGATAGGGATATAAAACCGCTGGCTAGTTTAGTGAATCCAGCAGCTTACTTCTTGAAAAACAAGTAAAACAACCGGAAGACCAAGAGTCATTAATTAATTAAGGAAGTTTTACACATAGACATTTTCCGTTTTTCAATAAAAGCCCGTGTATGTACATTGACCGAACGACTGCCTTGACCTCCTCATGCAGTCACTTCCTCCTGCTTTTCACCCCTCCCATGTCTGGCTGAATTACTACAGTGGAATCAGGTGATCCCGAAATATGACAAGAGTTGTCCCAGCACACAGCCTACACAAGTGGCCACTTCACTAAGCCAAACACTTCCTCCCATACCAGACACATATAGCGGTTCCTCTACAGACCCCCTTACTTCATCAATGATGGACTGCATGTCTGACTTGTGTTTCTGGTGCCCATACAGCAGAGCTGACCACTGCTCAGAGCTGATGTGAATACCGACTTCCAGTGCCACACGGATAATCTGCACATCGTGTTCTCTCCGCAGTGCTTCATACGTCCGAAACTGGTGTGTGTGTGTGTGTGTGTGTGTGTGTGTGTGTGTGTGTGTGTGTGTGTGTGTGTGTGTGTGTGTGTGTGTGTGTGTGTGTGTGTGTGTGTGTGTGCGCGTGCACACACAGATATCTTATAAATGAGGAAAGAGTAAAGTGAAGAAGCCCCCATTCTACTCCCAATCCAGTCTCAATTTCCAAATTAGGTCATCTTCATAAAAAGGGATGTGTTCATGATTATAGTGAAGCCTAGGGCATTGTGTGTACCTCTTCCTTGAGCCTGATTCTTGAGGAGTCTTCATCTGTTTTCTCCACCTGGATGTGTGTGTGTGTGTGGGGGGGGGGAGGCATAGTAACAGACATCCCAGCACACCACGCACATTTCAGAATACTTGACGGGGGGGTGCAACCGCAGGGGCCAAAACATTTTCAATGGGGGGCAAACACCCCCACTTACCCCTCCCTAAAATAAACCCTGCCACATACATGTACACGGAGATACTGGTCGGAGAGGAGGTCTGTTGAGGGGCTGCCTAATGAAATGTGGAGTGTTTGTATCAAAATACACACTGAGGGGATTCAAACAACATGTGCCTCTCACCCGGAGAAAAGGGAGATAGAGAGGGAGGGATGGGGGGAAGGGAAACTTACATTGAAACAAGATGCTCTGTACAGCAGCTGGACTACATGTCCAACACATGTTTTTGAAGCCTGGGGGAACTCCGGTTGTAACTGCTGTACTACATACAATACAATGTTTTTGCGGGAGAGGAAAGCTCCTCCTTCAAGTATTTTCAGGATCAACTTCAGGACCTCCTCCTGCATCACAGGCCCCAGGAACTGGCAGCCTCGATTGCGAATGGCAGACCACAGCAGAGTGGATATCTGCGATTTGTTCTGTATTGTCTGGTGCATCATTAGCAATTCAGTGATAGTGTGATCAGTGATAGACCGCACTGCACGGAGTACTCTCGCCCGACCATCTGCCTCTAAGAGCTGACAATTGGCAACTTCGACCAACTTCTTAAGCATGGATTGTGTCAAATAGTTGTCTGAGCTCCCAGCTTGCTCCAAGAGGGGCTGTAAAAACACAGCTGTGCTCTTAATGGAGGAACGGGCAGATTTAAAATACTCGAGGTCCTCTGGAGAGAGCAACAGTTGTGAGAAGTATTTCATCTCATCATCATCATCTTCTTCCTCCCCCCCTAGCAGCCAGAGGAGGGCGCTGTTTGGAGGGAGATGCTCCACGTCGGGACTAATTGCTGTCTTATCATGGGGACACACCCGGGTCGTGAACTCAGCCAGGCATTTCTTACAGATTGTGTGTCCACAGCTGAGGCTGATGGGGAGAAGGGTGGTTGTATTGTAATGGTTTGTGCAAACAGAACACTGTAGGAAGTCTCTCCAGTTTGGTGCTTGCATGTTCTGTGATGTTATGGTGGGGGTGTTCCGGTCCTTGTGAACTGAAGGGGAAAATGACTTCTGGGATAAAAAAGTTTACTTACTACAGAATGCTCACTAGATCTACTGTCTTCTTGAAACCAGTAGAACTGATCTTCCTGTCACCAAGGCTTGCCAGAGAAGAATGGCCTGCTGGGGACAGACATACACCACATAAGGCACGGCCAGTCAAATGTCACACAGTGACAAGTAACTGAAGGGCCGGCGTGCACCACATCTCATCCAGGAAGATATGGTCACGTGATTATGAGTTTAGAGCAAGCACTCAACCAGAGCACAAAGAGGAATTAGAGCAACATTCTACTGCGAATGTTGACCGCTTGGCTAGCTGGTTGGTTCGCCGCCAAAGTTCAAATTGCTCTTTCGTAAATTTATCTCCATTACTGTAGATCTATCATTTAGCCGCTCACCCTGACAATATCCTAAACTGCCACAAATTCAATTCTTCGGTCTACTATACATCTTTCTTTTCGAATTAGCAAGTCTTGTCCTGTCCTGAGCAAGGCTAGCCACGCCTCTAGTAGGTGTGGCACCGCTAAGAGAGTAAACGATCAATTTTCCGACGGATCTAATTTCGGACGCTTATTTCACCGTCACTGAAGGATTAGAGAGTGTGTAGATGCCATCAATAGACAGACCTAGACACTAACTGTTTTAAAATCGCTTTTTACACAAGTTCTACAGCCGGAATGAGAAAGCGCTAAATTATCCGTCCGAAAACTGCAGTTCTCGGATGAAACTACCAATATCCGGACTTATCGGCCTAGCACAGTACCCTTGACGAAAGAGAATGATATCGAATAAGAGAATGCTAGAACAGAAGTTCGCATGTAAGGTTTGTGAGTCTTGATATGGACTCATGGTACATTGACCTCGTTTGTCAGAGAGGCGACAATATCTCAAGTTACTCATAATGTATAATATTGTCAATGGCCATTTATTTTTTCCAGAAAATCTATTTTTGTACTTCACGAGCATCTTTCCCTTAGGCATAATTCATCTATCTACTGCAAACCTCATTCACACACAAATTATTTTCTTTTCTCTTATGTACCTACCTTATGGAATATGGAATAACTTACCATTAGAGTTAAACTCATCTTCTGTCTGATCTGGTTTGTATAATTGGCTCATATCATGAATTAGCTTTATGATATTTACAAGTTGCCTATGCCATGTTATCGCTATGTATTATCGGACGCCTTCGTAATAGATCTATTAGTAGACGAGGTGGGAGGATGATTGGTCGGTATCAGTGTAGATTTTCTACGTCACTACTCTCTACGGAAGCCCAGAAGGGTCATCCATTGCAGTCTTCAAAAGACACATTTCCATTCCATTCTTCCATTTACCATTCTACTCTTCACTTCCATTCTATTCTTCCATTCTAACCGTGCGCTAATTCGCCTTAATTACCGTTCCTGCTATACGTACGTACGGATAATTGTAACGCAGTGCCTTGGCCCGCGGTACCATTTCGTCTTATAAAAGGCTGGAGGAATGCTAGTTTGTACTTCTATCACTGCGCACAATCCTGGGGCACCCTAGAAAGAAGTAATTATTACTTAGATCATTGTGTGGTCATTCCTGTAGCCATAACGAACAAAATTCTGGACAGCATAAAGATAGTATCCAGCAATAACTGATGGATCATTGTCATTGTTTGTATATCTGCCATGCACCTCTAACTAAAGTACTTTCCTTGAAAATCTATGCAAACACAACACATAGTTAAGGATGTGTTTCTGCACAAGCAGGTCGTATGTGCGATTATACTCATCAATGCAGCGAAGAATAGTAGGTTTAACTATCTATATATGTGCCAGCAGTAGATTGGTTTCTACAGAAGATTCAGAGATATGATGTGCAACTCCATATCCTCTTCTGATAAGCCATCGTCTAGACATTCCAACAGCATCAGGAGTGGCAAGCATTGGTCATACAAAATACTTTTAATGGCATAAAAGACACTACTGGACATTATAATTATCCTCATTCTGTAATGCAGGGCGCGATACCCAAGGAGTGATTCATATTGCAGAAGTTCTAACTGAAATTTGAAGTCAGAGTATATTTACCCAGTCATAATTTGGCCCTACCACTCAGGGCAGGTTGTATTTTTTGGATCGGCTAGCTAGGCATGGATGCAGAGTAGAAAGGTCACATGCACGTAGATTCTCTATGTGTACACATGAAATATCACACTACAAGCACACAATACTTAGGACTCACTTACGTAGGACTTACTTAAGGACTCACACACATAGCCCGGACTTCTCATATGCACTTTTAGACAAGACTTCACATATGCACTTATAAAAGGGCTACCATATGGCCATATGGTAAAGATAACATAAGAGTGGACATAAGGAGAATGCATTAAAGCACACATAATTACCTAGTTATAAAAATAATAAGATGATTGCGAAAAAATAGGAGCTGAATGTATTTGAATATCACACAGTACGGTAGTACTGTGTATATAGGGATTGCTATGGTCTATCCCCATTGAAAACCATTTATAAGGTTTTTCATCACTTTCACTTTCAGTTTGCTGCCTACTGGACTTCTGTTAACATGAATGTGTAACTATACCCAAATACTAACCATGATTATAAAATGGTGTAATTTGATTGATGATAAAAGGGTTAAATTAACAAAAGTTTATTTTTGTAAATTCTCCATCTTCCACTTCTTCTTCTTCTTCCGCTTGAACAAGCGTAACTCACTAACGGTAACACATCTTAACATGAAACTTGGTACAGTGATGTAGTTCCACTGTGGGTAGTGCATCGTCATGTTAAAAATTTGTAAACAATGTACTTCTTGTAAAATAAACAAACATAGCCTCAGGCCATGTATTATTAATGGCGGCCACACAATCCTATATCTGACTAATGAAAGGTCTGCTAAATGTGAAATTTTGTATGATAGTATAGTTTGATACCCCAATAATCAATGTTGTGATAAAATCTCTGTAAACAATGTAAATCTTGTAATATAACAGCAAATAGCCTCAGGCAAGGATTACTGTATCTCACTAACAAAAGCTCCATTAATTGTGGAAATTGGTGTGGTGGTAAAACTTAATACCCCAAAGATCAATAATATTGTGATAAAATCTCTGTAAACCATGTAAAAAAAATTGCCTCAGGCAAGTATTACCGTATCTTGGTAACAGAAGCTCTACTAAATGTGGAAATCGGTGTGATGGTAGAGTGTAATACACCAATGATCAACGTTGTGATAAAATCTCTGTAAACAATGTAAATCTTGTAATATAACAACAAATAACCTCAGGCAAGCATTTCTCTATCTCACTAACAAAAGCTCCACTAAATGTGGAAATTGGTATGATGATAAAGCTTAATACCCCAAAGATCAACATTGTGATAAAATCTTTGAAAACCATGTAAATCATGTAAAAAATAGCCTCAGGCAAGTATTCTCGTATCTTACTAACAGAAGCTCTTCTAAATGTGAAAATTGGTGTGATGGTAAAGCTTAATACCCCAATGATCAATGTTGTGATAAGTCTCTGTAAACAATGTAAATCTTGTAATATAACAACAAAATAGCCTCAGGCAATATTTAGCTATATCTCGCTCGCAATAATTACTGTTGAGATAAAATCTTGTAATCTTGTAAATAGTAGCCCCAGGCACTACTTTGCTATATTTCATTAACAAAAGCTCCACTAAAAATAAAATTGGTACAATATAATACACAAACAATTGATGTTTTGCGATAAAAATGTTAGATAGCCTCAGGCTACAAGCTCTATTAGCTAATATACGTTTGCTGATATCGTAGAGCTTCATTGCTATGAATATTTACCAAAAACTACATTAACTTAATGAGCTTGACATAGCTTAATTCAAAAAGACGTTTCGGTCCGTGGACTGTGCTACCAAGTAAACGGCAAAATAGCAAAATGCATGTACATAGGTCCAGAAAAAAATGATGGGAGACAAGTAAATAAAAAATTTAGGAAATTTGAAAGGAAATATAGGGATTGCATAAAAAGGAACGGAGACAAGATTGGGACACAGACATGTTATGATATATCGACGTACCCACAATGTTACGTTGATATTTCATAACATGTCTGTGTCCCAATCTTGTCTCCGTTCCTTTTTATGCAGTCTCTATATTTCCTTTCAAATTTCCTAAATTGTTTATTTACTTGTAAAAATAGAAGCTGATTGTATATGAAAAATATATTGGAAATATCTCCATTATAACACTACCACTCAACATATAATTATATACAAACAAGCCAACCATCTAATTCATCCTTTCCAGTTTCCACAACACCAGTGATAGCAGGTACGGAGTGCCCATATCTCGGACAAGCATTATGATTATAATTGGACTGGGTGGTAGTATCTTCAAAAATTGTTAAAATTTTATTTTTAAACAATGGTGCGTGGAAGGGCAACGTATGTATACACGTACGTATACACGCAAGACATTCCGGTTTTAGAACTCGTGTAAAAGGCGATTTTTTTCTAGAACTGTTGATGGTCTAGTTAGGCGTGCAGCGTAGGGATCTACGTGATATAAGGCCGAGGGCCCTGGGCTATAGCGTCCGAGACCTTTTAAATCACGTAGATCCCTACGCTGCACGTCTAGTCTGTTTAGATTTGCGCGCGCTGTAAGTTCATTGGACGATGAGATCGCGCGTCGCTATTTATTTCGTAGAAACGGACTGGAGTCACGCGTAAGTCGCACGCGAAGCAGCGCGTGATTTCTGTAATTCATGTAAGCCAGAGGCCAACTATATATAGGTTAGACGTGGCGCGTAGTGATTTACGCGATTTAAAAGGCCGAGGGCCCTGGGCTGTAGCGTCCGAGCGTAGTGAGGACGCTACAAGTCCAATACACAAATCTGGTCCTAAAAGTGTTCTTGATATCATAACTATCGCGGCATAACATTACTAAACATTATGGGAAAGCTCTTTACTACAATACTAAATCAGAGACTAACTTCTTGGGCATATGATATGGGCCACCTGCCGGAGTGTCAGTTCGGTTTTAGAACTGATAGGAGAACCACAGACTGTCTGTTTATACTAAACACATTAATTGAGAAGTCATTGAGTGAAAAAAAAAAAGCTTTTCACTTGTTTTGTGGACATTCGTAAGGCATTTGACTCGGTGGATCATAATCTGTTATGGCAGAAACTCTGTCATCTAGGGATTAGTCAACGATTTCTCAACGTATTGAAATCAATGTATTTTAAGGCAAAATCATGTGTCAGAATTGGAAATTCTGTGTGCACTAGCTACTTCCCATGCCAAAAGGGAGTACGCCAAGGATGTCCCCTAAGTCCTATTTTGTTCAGTTTATTTATGTGTGGTCTGGATGCTGAATTACAAAAAAACAATGCTGGTGTGACATTACATAGTATTTCTATTGATCTCCTGATGTATGTGGACGACATTGTATTGTTTTCTTCAAATAGTGAAGGCCTAAATCGACAACTTAATACACTGGACCACTTTTGTCGGCTAATAAAGTTGGAGGTTAACACCAACAAGAGTAAAGTATGCATATTTGGCTCAACTATACAAAGACCATTCAATGCACACATCAGTGGCATTACTCTCGGAATAGTAAAGGAATATAAATATCTTGGTATATGGTTTTCAAACAAAGGAACGCATGTTAAGGCACAGGATTATGTGGCTGAACAGTGTAAGAGAGGCTCATTTGCCTTACAGAGTGTGCTAGCTCAAATGAAGTACCCTCCCATTACCATCGCTATAAAATTATGGGAAGCACTTATCATTCCAATAATGTGTTATGGAAGTGAGATTTGGGGATTTCGTCAGTGTAATAAGATGGAGTTAATTGAAAAGCGTTCTATGAAATATATATTACACTTGCCACCTCATGCATCTACTACTGCAGTACGGGGAGAAATTGGTCAGTTACCAATGCATCTTTGGCAGACAGAAAGGATTCTAAAATATTGGGGGAGATTATGCAGCTGGGATTTACCTGTGTATTTGAAGGATGCTGTGAAATGCTCAATATCAATCGCAAACAAAGAGCCAGTTGGAAAAAGACGATTTTGGTGGTCAAGGGTGGAAGCGATATTTATTAAGGCCGGATATTTTGAATTTTTCCATTTGCAGAGTTTCAGTTCAGAGAACATTAATATGGTGATGAATAGATTGGCTGATCAATTCAGACAACAGTGGTGGAATGACTTGCAAAGACCTACAGGCAAGAGAGGAGGTACTGGAAATAAGTTGAGAATATATGCATTATTCAAGTCAAGCTTTTTGTTAGAGGATTACCTCACACAAGTCAATATAACCAAGCATCGAATTGCACTCACAAGACTTCGTACCAGCTGTCATTGTCTACAGATAGAAAGAGGCAGATACAAGCACCCTCCCCAACCTTCAAGTGAAAGATTATGCACCGAATGCAATATGTTAGAAGATGAAATACATTTTTATGTGTATGCAAGAAGCACGAATACAAAACTTTTTCAACTTGTTCAGGAGAGAAACAAAGAGTTTATAGGAATGTCAGCAAAACACAAGTTTGTTTACATGATGTCGTCACAAAGTGTCCTGTAATCCTACAATCACTGGCACAGTTTGTTTACAAAGGTCTGTCATCTCGTGCAGTTTCATTATAGTAGTTATTGTAGACTAATAGGCATTTCTGGCCTTACTGTCTCTAAAATTATTATTATTATTATTATAAATGTATGTGGAAATGAATGGGCTGGGCCTAAAGGGTAAGCCTGCTCCGCAACCACAACATACTCTGCTTTCATCGCGAAAAAACCGCTCCCACTGTAGGACTCGAACCTACGTTCAACGGTTGAACCGTTGACCAGACGGAACGCATTAACATTAAGAGTATGCTGTGGTGATCGAAACAAGTCGATAGCAGCAGGATAGAAATAATTGTGGAAATGAATAGGCTGGGCCTAAAGGGTAAGCCTGCTACGCAACTACAACATACTCTGCTTTCATCGCCGATAAAACGACCCCCACTGTAGGACTCGAACGCTCTCTGTTTTTAATTTCTAATTATAAATTTACACACTATTTATCATTTTTTGGCTACGTTGATCCTTTGTACCAGTTTTTTTTGAACGACTAACTGTTGCAGGCAACTGGACCTGCTGTTGTACTCAGTAGGCAATATTCCTACAAAGAAGTCACTGACAATTGCTAGCTATCTTGCTTATAGGTATGTAAGGGAGGTAGAACTCTGCACAAAAGTCAGTAGGTTAATACGTATTGTTACTATAACACACAGTAAAATACGGTGAAATAAGTGTAAAATCATTTTCACTAGGATGTAGGAATTGAAGTACCAAAAAAGTGTAGAAACAAGGTCAAAGTGCAGCATGCATGCAGATGGATGATAGCATGCAACAATCATAACATGCGTAACCCCATAGTCCTACATCTAGTAAATACTAAAAGATTCTAGGACAGGTGGACCCTGGTTTCAAATCAAGAAAACATGGTTTAGCCATATGAACATTCATTAATTTTGATTTCCAACTGTGGAACAGATAGAAAAGTATGTAGCTAGAAACGATACACAGACAGACAGACAGACAGACAGACTGACTGACAGACAGACAGACAGACAGACAGACAGACTGACTGACAGACAGACAGACAGACAGACAGACAGAAAGACAGACAGACAGACAGACATGTACACACAAAGTAACTACCATATGCTCGCTGCATGCATGCACACTGAGGCATAAAAATTTCACCTGCTGAGTACTTAAAACAGCAAAATGTTTTTAACACATCAAGATATGGAAATGTAATAGGGGACACTATGGACTTGAACACTAACTCTTTAACAACTGAAATACATCACACATACAGCAGAGCTATATATATATATATAGCACACAGAAGTTTCTGGAAGCATGTGAATGAGGTAGTGTGAATTATAAACAAGAGATGGATAAAGGGTGAGAATTGTAAATATATACTGGGAGAATAAGAGTGACTAAAAACACACAGCAATAATGCATATACATTACAGAAAAATGAAACATGAAACTGTATTTTACCAGAGCTGTATGATTTTCTGAAGTGAAAGATATATAGTTCTGTTGAGCTGTTTCTTGGATTAGGAAGCTCTAGCTGTTCTGTTTGTCATAGCTAATACACATTTCTATCATATGTATCCCTCCCATCTCTCTCATTGTATTTGCAACAATGGAGAAAGGTGGACCTCAGTCTCTGTATATAGCATGTACATGTGATGGGAGATACCTGGGTCTGGCCACCTGGATATATAGACTGCCGGCATTACCACAGTCATCACTACAAACCTGTATACCTGAACGTAGTGTATAAGAATTGTACATAATTATGTAAATATTCGTATAGCTTATGCATATTCATAGTTCATGCATAGCTGCATTGCATTGGTCATGTATAGACAAAATATGTTGGAGAGAGGCACTGTCTATACCTGAGTCCTGAGACATTCTAACTTAGCGTAATTTTAATATTACTTTCTGTATCATGTGATTCTCACGTTATCGTTTACCTGTGTGCATGTCGTCTGTAAGAGTTCAAGTGATCCACGTTAATCAGAGTTTTTCATTAAAATATGCCCTTCATAGTATAACACAGATAAACATGGAATCATACCAAACCATATGTACACTTTATACCATTATATTACACTCTAAACACATGTATCAAACATCAAAATAACAAACATGTATATATTAAGCATAAGAATAAACTTACTACTGATGTCAAATTCTACCTAATGTTGTGTCAGACCAGTGGTTCATAGTCTGATCTACAATCAGACATATCATATGGGAGGTTTGTCACAGTATAACTGGGTACATTTCTGTGGTCCCACACTGATATTGGATTTGTCTGCTGTCTCTCTGTGTCATTGACAGGGAGTAGTTGTGCACGCCTTGAAGATCTTTGAAAACAGCATTTACAACACCACATATCCAGAGGATAGTTCAATGACATAACTGATATTGACAATATAAAAAAATACACCCAATGTAATAATCTAAGCACAAGCAATGACCAATAATGATCAGCTAATACAGTAATAATGACATATGTGATGCATATAATAAGGAAAAAGAAAATCTTAATAACCACAAATCTCACACTTTTTTTCTTATTATTGTGAAATTTGAAAAACTTCATCAAAAAAAGAAATGCCAAAAACAAAACAGAATAAGACAAAATAAATATTATTAAAATAATACCCATTGCTGCATAAATAGTGTAATTATTTTGAAAATCAAATAGATAGTAATTTAACACAGAAAAAGAAATATCTAAAAGGAGAAACAGTGCATGACTTGTTAGTTCTGTGAACTTTACACAATGAGTTTTACGTGCACACAGTTTCAATCTCTCAGGAAGAAAGGAAATAACTATTTGTAGTGAAAGGGCCACATACATTGCAATGAAGTATAGAAAACGGGGTAGGGAAAGGAGAAAGAGGATGAACAATATGATGTCATTATTGTCATAGTGGACTCCACTGCATAAAGAGACTGCAATGCAGAGAGCACCTAAGGCGAAGCACACACTGAAAGAATTGGCAAACCGTTTAGCGGGGCTATCCCACGCTCTCTTCTTGAGTCGTACTGACAGATATACAACCATTAATAAAACAAATAGAAAGGAGAAGAATTGGATTACTACAGACAATATTAGAAACTCTTCAGAAAGGTCGTCAGTGCTGTTAGACTTGTTAGACGAATTTCTTTCCTCGTCAAGTGTCATGTTAAAAATCCGTCGTATCAATAGCTATCACTCTTCAGGATTCACTCTGTCAAACTATTGAATTGTCGTTTGGCTTTGCCGCGAAGTTTCGAAGTCGATACCGGTAGCCGCCGTATACCAGGCCTTCTCGGAGGGAGGGAAGAATTTAATTAAGCCTATACGCAAGTTGTAGCGTTATACAGCAATCGAATCAGTACAATCAAGAGAGTACAGATGAAAACACAGTTACAGTACTTACATAACAATTACCGGACATACGTCATGTGGACCTTATAGATGTACATCCATCCTAAGGGTGATTCCATAAGGCGCCTTAATTTGGCCTGGTGGCCTTGCGCGCGCACTCACGAACACGGATTGCTCTACAGCTACAATTTGAGGTGTCATCACCTGTCTGCTCATGTTTGGTGTAGCTGTGGGTATTACTGCCACTTCAATGCAGCCGGCTAGACATGTGCACGTGGTCGGAAGAGTGTGTCTGCCTCGTTCCTGGTAACGTTTTTCTCCTCCTGATCATGGTGGGGTGGGTAGCCCCATGTTCAGTTGTCTTGTGTTTGGATGCCAAGAGCTCTCTACACGTAGCTAAGTGGGGGTCTGCACCCTCTGGACATGGTGGGATGGGTAGCCCCTTTGGTGTCCATTGAGGTGTCCATCCCTGACATTTATTTATTGAGACCCTTGTACATGTGGAATGTTGTGTGTGTATTCTTTGTTGTACGTGTATATCATCCCTGAATTGGGGCAGATAAATTTTGATTAGTGTGTGATTTATATTACTTTAAGCAGAAACTGGAGCATCCAATTTTGAAGCTAGGGAACAAAATTCTTCTGTAAGGCCACAACAAGGGCATATGGCATTAGGCATGTGGCCACATGACCTCCTAATGCAATCACCCCACCCCCAATGCACAGGATTGTGTGGTAAGTTCCATGAACACACAACACTGTTTCATCCTTGGTGTAGTTCTACTACATATGTGATTGTGGTTTTGTAATCATGAAGCCTGACTCTGCAAGGCTTAATACCACATAGCCTCGTTCCCTAGCCAATTCAATACTTGGAGAAACTGGCTATGTGTCTAGAAGGGCATATAACTGCCGCGTTTGGAGTTCTGAGCCATTTTATATGATAAGGCTAATGGGCTGACTCTCTGATAATACAGATGGGGTGAAAAGGAGGGCTGTAGGGATATTATGCAGTGGAGGGGTACGTGTATTATCTTCTAGGCTGATCCTTAGCAATACCAGGTATATATAAACACTCCAACTGCAAAAGTTTTCTGATACATCAAGTTTACTTGCTAGTTTACTTGAGTTTTGAAAATGAAACATGAAACTGTTTTGATAGATTGTTTTCTGTAAATATTTTATCACAGTTAGCATTCAGTGCTGTTGATAGATTTTTGTTCTGTTTGCTAATACACATGTACATTTTTTGCAATATGTATACATGTATCCCTCTCCTCTCCTCCTATCTCTCTACACTAGTACTGTAGTTATTAAAAATGGTAGATATGGAGCTCAGTCTGTGTACAATCTCCGGAGCAGTAGTAGAATAGCTTAATTGTAGAGCACTATCACTAACTGAGAGTACTGAACTGCTTTCATGCATAGTGTTAAACTGAATGCTAAGCATATTGAATTAGAATTTGATTTCTATGATTCTGTTTTTCCTATTAGGCTGGCCTCACCTATTAATTCCCCAAAAAGGACAGCACCACAAGTACAGATGAAAGCAGTGCAAGAACTATACTATTGTTTATTTGACTTCACCTGGACCCTCGAATTTTGGCAATAACTCTCTTATATTTCACCCAATTTCAAAATAAAAGGTACCATTGGATTCCTCGCGTTTTGCCGCGTCTAGTGATACTGATAGTGATCACTAAATCTTATTCTCTACCACTCCAAAGATAGCTGTATGTCCCATAAGGAAAGTATGGAGATGCCATTGACCGCAAGGAATGTAGTTCTCGCGTGAATATTCACGGGCGAAGGCTTCTTACGTGCTCGAAGCGTTTGCTGGTGTGCAAGAAAGAGGGGCTACCCGGACGACACAAGGATTCTAAGGTTAGTAATGCTAACTAGGCTCGCGTAGCAGTCAATAGTTTGGCGGAGCCACACCCACCGAGCGCGCGAAAGCGCGAGGGTCTGGTCGCAAGCCTATATCAAGTTTTATACTAGCCTCGTTCCCAGGCCGATTCCAAGCCGCGGAGAAACAGCCTGGTATCGACTGTTCGCGCATGCGCAAGAATTCCGTTTATTTTACGGCTATTTTACAGTATACTTCACGACCAACGACGGTTAAAACCCAGTGCTTTGGACACTTCACTCAACTGCACGCTGTCAAAGTTTTAATACAAAGCAGTTTCCTAACTAGCCTGAGCGTACAAAGATGATAAGTATTTTTCTACTTTGCCCAAACCTTGTAGTTCATACTACACAGTGATCCTGGCAGTCACGTACGTAGTGTAGACTGTGATGCGTCCTTTTCCGAGCCATGACAAAGCTTGTATAGCGCGCCTTTTCAAAAGAGGCAGCCTGTCACAAATGCTGACGCAGCAATATTACTCGAATATACGAAAGTGCACGGTAACATGTAGCAGAAATATACTGAAATGCGCGTAAAATATCTGATACTCCACGAATCGTGGGGTATTTGGCGCATGCGCGAATAGTCAATACCAGGCCCTTTCTCCGCGGCTTGGAATCGGCCTGGGAACGTGGCTAGTTTTGTACCCCGTATTGCAGTCCAATTAGATTGCAGAACGACCAATTAGGGAATACCGACATGTACACGTCATAACCTTAGTCGTGTTTACGCTTCACGGTCAGGTCTACGTTAGTCGTGGAAGTAAGAGAAGCAGTGACGAGTGCAGCAAAAGCACTGGGCCAGTTAGAAGTTTTGGAGACGTCTGTGAAGGGACGCGATGTATTTTCTGTGCTTCCAACATGCTTCGGTTGTCTGCCTCTTGTACATGTGTTCGATAAACTGCTGTGTAGAAAAGGAGAATCTAATTCTAGTCTCGTCCCCAGACCCTTTCCGATGTATTTCGCAATACGCATGCGCGTACAAATGGGCGGAGGGAAAGAAAGGGTCTGGGGACAAGGCTTACCTGCCAACGGATCCTGGAATGTAAACTATTCAATTTGTGGGTAAACTATCAACGCTAATTATCTTAATGAGCACACGTACAGAGTTTACCTAGCTGCAGTACCGTATGAACTTGCGAGGCATGTAGTGCAAAGCGTGCGGAAGGAAGAGTCGTGCAAGGCCTGTAACTTGGCCAACATGTAAAGTGCACAACCCTTGCACAGTTATGACTACCAAGTAAATGTATTAGAGTGTGACTCTCTCTTCGTGCTCTGCACATACTTTTAGCTAATGCAAAACTATCTAACGGGAAGTCGTGCTGCTTGCGATCTCCAATTAATGCGCACCTTTAGGCATACTACTGCCTAAAACTGATACACTTCTGTTCGCCGACGATACAGCTCAGTGTATAGCACAATGACTTTCCATACCCGGTTGGCAGGATGACTAGGACGTCTTTACCTAGCACGAAGGACATTATAGCTTCTTTCTGTTTGTCCTTCAAGTTCGCTACTCCTATGGTAGTACAACTCGACAAAATAGCTGCCTCTACAGCCTCTCTCAGCCATTTCTGAACTACACTTTATGTGTATGCACGTCTACTTGTGCATAATTGCAAATTGAGGTTACAAATGCATATTTGACACCCACCGCCGCATTCCATCCAGGATCCATCGGCAGGTAAGCCTTGTCCCCAAACCCTTTCTTTCCTTCCGCCCATTTGTACGCGCATGCGTATTGCGAAATACATCGGAAAGGGTCTGGGGACGAGACTAACCCAATTCCAGTGTAGTCAAATAACGATATTCATGAAACGTTATATAATCATAGGCGTGATAATTACATTCCAGCTGAACAAAACTTGCATAGGCTTGCAACTCTGGCTTACAACCAGACCCTGCGCGCGCGCTCGGTGGGTGTGGCTCCGCCGTACTAAGCAGTCGTCTGTAAGCAGTCAAAACGGTACAAGTGACATCGTGGATCAACGCACTTCCAGCATCATGGCTCACCTTTAGCCACTTATCCCTAGTCTTCGGACTAACCAAGTCTACAGTAGATCTACTCGCTTCTCGTAGCTTTCAGCACTGCCGCGTCCAGTTGTACCACAGAAGCCATAGAGATCAAAGAAACCGGTATATGTAGTTCAAATCCTGTAAGGCTAGCCCCACTATTAAAACAGCATTATTCATAGCGTAGTGTATGGTGTGCTGACTCATCACTATGAAGTACAGGTACTGTCGGCCTTAGTGCTAGTCAGTACGTTATACACTACGGTATGAGTAGCGTTTTTGGATCTCTATGGCTTTTGTGGAAAGGGTGGAGCTAACTTTATCCTGTAATTGTCTGTAGATCTACGGAGAGGGCCCGGGTAGTCCGACATGAAGCGCGATGGCAACAGGGCGGAGCAGTCTGCACCTGGGCAGCCTGGGGCGCTCTCTCTCAACACAGCGACGCATGAGGAGGAGACGACGGTGGAGACAGTTAGAAAGAGCCAGAAGACAAACTACCCGTGGGCGTCAATGACTCTTCTCATGACAGTTACCGTGGGGCAAAGGTGCTTTCAGTAAAATATGCTCTTCTATATCAACATTTTATTATGAAAAAAGTGTTACTTTCAGCTATGCAGCTCCAGGCCTTCAAGCAGTTTTGGAGCTCTATTTCTCCACATTTCTTTATGTCTGCTCGGGAAAGCATGCAGTACGGCTGGCCAGCACTAGTGTCAATGTTTACATTGCTGTCTACCAGATATGTGCTCTGCTGGGAGGATACTTAGCTGATAGAATATTGGGTAAAACAGATGTCATTTTGTTCGACTAAGTTATATAAATTCTCCTCTCAGGTAATTTCAAGACTCAAGTTTTAAGCAATATCATCACTAGCGTAGGTATTGGTGTAGTACTGTTTTCATCCTGGCAGTACACTCAGGGGCCTCCTCCCTGCTGCAAGACAAGTGGTGGAAATAACACCTGCAGTGCTCTCCAGGTGGATGATGTAGTGAACAATGTGAATTTTCACCTGCCTCCCACACTGAACTTGATCCTCATCATTTTGGGACTGCTGGTGGGCAACATATGACAATCTACTTGTATATACTAATACACAAAACTACGTATTACACATTGAATATCATAACAATAAGTCGCCATGCATATTCACCAAAGCCTACTTGACTAACACTCCCCTACTGTCTCTCTCTAGTTGTTTGCTGTTGGGTACGGCTGTACTAATGCAATCCAGAGTGTGTTCATAGCAGACCAGTTCACTGAGGAACAAGTAAGCAGTACATCACCACCTGTGTGTCATTCTATACAGATCTATCTTCTATTGCTCAGTCTAAGTCCAAGGAGAGGTCATTCTCATGGTATTACCTCTTCTGTAATGTGGGAACACTGGGTGGGGAGCTGGGCATGCCGGTCCTGAGGCAATCAGTAGGATTCATCATCTCCTGGATCACAGTGCTGGGTAGGTGCATACATTACTATCGTTACAAGAGTAAAAATATTTTCAATAAAATGTTGAACGATGTAAGGGCCAAAGAGCATAGAGTTGCAGCATGCAGGCAAAGGCAGGGGATGATAGCATGCAACAATAATAACATGCGTAACCCCTTTTAGTATTTACAGATGTAGGGATATGGGGTTATTATTGTTGCATGCTGTCATCCCCTGTCTTTGCCTGCATGCTGCACTGAAAAGGTTTAAGCATCCACGTTCGTGAATTCTGAGCCTTTACATTTGTTAAGGCCAATGGGCGTGTTGGCGCCATCCCTACATATAGAATCTACCGAGTCTATACTTTCTTGTTACTCAGGGACTTCTCTTCCGACAACAGTACTGTTTTTGTTTGGATACGGTCTCTTTGTCAAGAAGAAACCAGCAAGACCACACTGCCAATGCTGTCTACCCAGATCCAGAAAAAATTCTGTGAAGATCCTTAACAGTGACGAAAGTAGCCCACTGATTGGAGACAAATCTACCACAGAGCCTAATACTAGGTCTTCAGTAGTCCCCACACCAATTATCTCATGGAAGCAGAGAGTGAAACAGCTTCTTCCATTTCTGTGGCTCTTTACTCCACTTGTCGTATTTTGGGCAATATTTTTTCAACAAAATTCAACCTGGGTTGTCCAGGGACGGCTCATGAATTGCTATATTGGAAACCTCCATGTCCCACCTGGTTAGAACTTACAGCTTTTGGCATGTAGCTAAAGGCTCTCTATATACAGTCAGGTGTATATGATGATTGGAATTGTCTGTGTTCTGTCTTCTCAGACATAATGCCCAGTGTGAATGACGTCCTATGCATTATTATAATTCCTCTACTGGACTACCTGGTCTACCCTCACATTCAGAAAACCATGAAACTCACACTCTCAGCTCTACATAAGGTATTTTAGAATTACTATTTTCAAGTGGGTCTCCTCCAATGAATTCTTATAGTTGGTTGCAGGGATGATATTAGCTGCTCTCAGCTTTTTGATGGCAGGTATGCTGAGTGTTAGTAGAATTAGTAGTGTGTTCTAGCTCATTATTGCCACAGGGCTTCTCCAGCTCTATGTTTATCTACCTGCTGGCCGACCCTACTGTCATGGTGATGTGAGCCTCGCTTGGCAGCTTCCGCAATTAGTGCTCATCTCATTTGCAGAGATCCTTGTCAGTGTAACAGGACTAGAACTGGCCTACTCCCAGGCACCACCTGACCTCAGGTCTGAGAGAAATATGGGTGACCCCTCCAATTACTTAGAAAGTGTCCCGAATAAAGGAATATAATATCCAAGACAACGCCTGTACCCTAGCTGGGTTATGAAGTCCTCTCCTTATCCTGCTCTTGGGTGCCCTATAGCTACACATACCAATAAATCAAGGAGGTTCCCTTTACTATATTTCTATAGGAATACAGTGACTGCTTTGTGGTACATAGCCCAGGCACTGGGAGTCTTACTGAATGCAGCCATTGTCCAGATTCCCATAGCCCTTGTCTACCAATTCTTCCTCTACTTTGTCCTCATGCTCCTTGTAACTGTAGTATTTGTGACAATGAACCATAGAACATGCTTTGTCAGTGCCAGAAGTAGTCATAGAGAAAAGCGGAGAAAGTAATTTTGCATCTTTTTTGCATCTATTTTGCATCCTACTGTGTTTTTTGTAATGGTCCAATTTTTGAAAAACATTTCAATTTTAAGGTCTTGTGATTCACTAGCTACATACCATATACTGGATGTGCTGATGCCATCTTTATGTAAATCTATCTGGCACTCTTTCAAACCATGAGGTGTCTTGCTGTGTCAAGAAGTACCTTTGAACTCTCTGTATCACTGACAGAGGCAGAAGATGCATAATACTTATAAACATTTTACACAATTCATATGCTGTGACCTGTTCTCTTTGTGCTGTCGTGGTAAGGATGAGGACACAGGGCCGGAGGCAGCTATGTAAATATTGGGGGGGGGGGGGGGGGGGGGGGGGTAGGAGTATCACAGTGTGTAAGTGACTATGCTGTGTGATGCCCCCAGGCTACATGAACTCTGTGAGTGGAAAAGTGAGGGGGGGCTTGAGCACCTCTACCCCCTCCCACCTATTTCTCCGCCCCTGGGATATTAAAAGGGCGTGGATGTGTGGACAGTTAGCCCAAGTTTGAAAGAAGCAGCCATAGCCATATGCACAGCAGGACAATTATGAGATTGTGGTTGCATGGAATGAGAGGGCACTTACAGCCAAACTTTGGACTGGGGCTCTGGTGAACGCAAATGACACAGACTAACTAGCTAGCTGTGCTGACCTTTGACCTGACCTCATTGATTCACATGTGTGATGGCTAACACCTACTGTGCCCCTGCATCTGTGGTGATGTTATGTGTGACGAATTCAAACATGTTGATACAGGACCGGTAGTCTGGTTGGAATGTGCGGTTGGACATTACAGGCAGGTCCCCTGTTGGTCCCTGTGGTATGCTGGAAAGCTTTGTGGGCCAATCATAGGCCCCTATACACAGATCAGAGTCCAGCAGAAGAGGAAAGAAATACACACTGCCATGTGCATGTATATAGTAGAAAGTTATGTGTTTCAGGTAGTACAGTATTGTGCAAGCAGAAAGGAGAAAGGACAGTAAAATGCCAAGTCCCTCTTGAGAACAGTTCACCCTTTCTACTCCCCCACCCCCCCAATTAAACAGCTTATTGTCCACACATCCAATGCCTAAAGAAACTAATATAAAAAGTGACGATTTCAACATCTGACATTAGTAAATAGCTACATTTTATAATCAAAGTAAATTCTTAAACTTAATACCAAATACTAAAGCTCATCTTTTCCCAGTTTATCAATTTGTCTTTTGTTAGGATGTTGAGCAGGAAAGTCATGTATCTGAGGGTAGCCCTCCACTCTGTACTTCTCTGGCGAGATGTTGTCCTCAGCTACAGACAGCTTATACAGTGCATCATACATGTTTTGTGCCCTGAAATAGGAAACAATGGAATGTCATGGGTGGTAATTGCGCATGCTCAACTTACGCTACTGTGTACACAGAGGAACCCATGCAATTGCTATTGTGCGCTAGATATGCCTATTACCTTTTATAGATCTCTTCTGTTACTTCTAATGCCCGGTCTCTCTGTTCGAGTGTAATTTCCATTTCTTCAAGTGGCAAAAACGGAGTTTGTTCCTGATTAAACCAATTGAATTGAGAATGGTTCTGCTCTAGCAAAACGTGCTTTTGGCCGAAATATTGCATTTCCTTTAGTCCGTCTTCTGGCAGATAAATAGCCGTATATATTGTCTCAAAAATAGGCTTTAGGGTCATTTCAACAGCGTCAAATGTAGCCAAAGTAATTATTGGATCTTTGTACCTATTGACGCAGTCTAACCACCCGTAGATGTACTCCCTTACCGCTCGAGTGTCATCTCCCCATACATGCCGCATCACAGCTTCATAAGATCCGTACCGATCCAAAGTGTAGCCAAGTACCTTTTCAACATCGTGCAGGAAAAAATTGTAGTGAAAATTGTCTTCTGCTACGTACAAGTTTATACGCTCTTCTAGTTCATTCTGTGGGTTGGGAATAGAAAACCACGTATCCACAACGTCCGCAAAACCCATCGCAAAGTAAGTCCAGTACGGGATAAAGGTCATGCGACGACGTATTGGAATAGTATCGTCCTCGAATCGTTTAAAAAACGGATTCTGAAAGAGGTCTTTGACTTTGGTCTCCATGTCATTTAAGACCTCTCGAAACAGGACGGTCTCACCATCATCGCTGTTAGAAGAAACAAACAGGGTTAGTGCTATTACGGTAGATAGAAATATCGACCTCATTGCAATTCCTTTGCTGAGGTAACGTTTAGAAGAAAAGGATATAGACTCTAAACGGCACCAGCTAATGCATAGAGTGGTTACAAAAGAGGTTGCTGCCTTCTTTTATAGTCTCAGACGTGCATACCGCTATATGTGCACTTGTTAATACAGTTCACAAACATGTATTTACTTTCACAACACGCTGCACCTATACGTGTATGCTATAGTGCTGTATGATAGCATGACTATAGTATATTAGAGTCATGTGAGTAGACCATTGTATATTATATAGTGGGTTTGCACAGACATGCATTATAAGGCATGATATTGACAAGAGTATCAGAAAAGTGACGGCTTCAGGAGTTGTATTGTGTTGCTTTTGTAGCTACTTCCCTTGCCTTACTCAGCATTCCTTGGAGTACTTGGGAGTAATTTGTTCATGCATGCCCAACTTGTGATGAGTGCCACACATGCATGTATACTTCTCAGTGCATGCGTACTGTAGCTATTATTTATGTGGTGCAGTAGTGAACAGTAGCTGTGATGGTGGTGCAGTAGAGTACAGTATCATCACATTAAGCTTGTAGGACATCCAGATGCTAAATATTTAGCAACTGGATGTCCTACAAGCTTAATGTGATGGATGAATTACAATAGTCCTGGAATTCCCCACCAACTAAGCTACTGAGGCAGCTCAGCTGGCTGGGCAGAATCACAATACAAAGCAACTGAAGAATCTTGACCTGATAAACAGGAAACTCAAACCTAGTAGTAATGAGAAGGCCACTGCAATTAAACCAGAAAGACCAAACTGAATATTGTGCATGAACGGTGTGTGCTACCTAAGAAGCTTGACAAGGAAAACTACATGTGCCCACATGCAATTATGCACACTAAGAAATGAAAAATGTAGCTACTTGCCATTTCAGGTGTAACCACTATAGCTAATTTCATGAGTACACATTCCTGTACTCTATGTAGCTAATATTCATGATCACATGTTCATCATGCTCTTATTCACATTCCGCCACTTATCACACAGTACATAGTACTGTGTACATAAGGATTGGATTTTCACTTTTAACTTCAAGGAAGTTTTGTAAACACATATAAAATTTGTTTTCCAAAAATGTAAATTATGTCCTGACAATTGCCTGTCCTATATTTGTAAACATTGTAGAGCAACAAGAAATGTTTTCATTGGGGTGAGCCTTAGAGAGCCCCACTTTGGGCCCTAAATTGGCTAAGTTGTCTATACATACAAGTGAACATTTTTCATCTTCAATGTAGGGATGGAAGTGCCAAAAAGGGTTGAAACAAGCGTCCATGTAGCAAAACAGGGGATGATGGTGTGCAATAATAATAGCATGCATACCTCATAAAAATGTAGGGAGGGGGTTATGCAGGCTGGGTATTGAAATAACTAGCAAGAGAAAAATTGACAGTGATGATGCTATGATTGTTAGTAATGAACAGCAGTCTTCTATGGTGTGTGAGTATTCATCCCTCAAGTCAATGTGGAGTGCAGATATTAGCATCTGCCTCTGGCACAAAATGACTTTACATAAATTAAGCCACGCGTGCTTGAAAAAGCGCACGCGCTACTTGGTCCTATGACGTTGAGGCTTCTGAAATTCACGTGCTAAAAATACAGAGTACAGCTAGCGCTAGGAGTATAATAACCCTCACGGAGGCCGTGTCGATCTTATTGGCCTTTTGTAGCCGAACGTTTGAAAAGCCAACAAAATATATAGGTGCTTTCAAGATAATTCATCTGTCACGTGCTTAAATTTGCTATTGCATCACCGATCTGCAATCTGATTGGAGATCTCGATTTTCCCCGGCCCCAATTTTAAAAACGCGCACAATTACGCGCAAAGGGGAAGGCCTGGGAACCGAGGCTACTGTAATTCTGCGTATACATTCAGTATGTGAAAAAAAGAACGCCAAGTTTTGCAGTAGACGTAACATAATTATGGTGAAGAGCCACATGGACAAAGCTAACACATGAAAAGAAAGAAGGTTATCAACCTATTTTGCACTCCTGTAACTGCAGATATATCGAATTTATACAGAGTATTTGCATTCCGTACAAACAGAAAGGGAGATAGATTCTGACAAGTAATATAATGGGAGCTATTCTCACAAGTCAGGATAGCGTACCAAAATTTAATGTGGGGTCAATGAATAGGCTGGGCCTAAAGGGTGAGCCTGCTCCGCAACCACAACATACTCTGCTTTCATTGCCAAAAAAACGGCTCCCACTGTAGGACTCGAACCTATGTTCAACTGTTGACAGGACGGAACGCATAACCACTCTGGCAAGGGGGAGGCCTGAGGGATTTACGGGGGGGGGGGGGGGGGGAGGTTTGAAGATCTGAACAATATGTTTACAGTGTTCCTGCTCCACCAGATGACACACACAGAGAGAGAAGAGAAAGACACATGGTGGAACTTATGATAGGATGAGGGAGGGCAGTAAATGGAAAAGGTAGCCATAGCAACAAGTAAACAAGGTTCTGTGACCTAGTCGATGAGGGTAGGGCTGAGGATATAGCACATACCATTGCATGGGCTGGACCTATACATGTACATCTACTCATGATTGGTAGGAGGGGTATACATAATATACTGATAAAAATTGTAGTGGTTAGGGCATCACTCAGAAACAATTTCAGTAACAAGTGTGTACAACTAAAACAGTAGTCAGCTAACCTTGTACTCAAATACTCATTTGAGGAGTAGGTCAAATTCTCCCTTCATGCATAAGTGCAAAGAACACAGATTTGAAAGAAATTCCTCTGGAGTAATAATCTCTAAGTTCACTAGTAAAACTATGTGTAACCCTACAAATTTGCGGTTTTCTATATATAGGAAATAACCCAAGTACGCTTCTTAGTGAGTACAAACTATATGCCCTCCTTCCCTACAATACAATGAATAATTCATCAAGGAGAGCATTACGTACCACACTGCAGATACAGCTTTGAACTGCAAAACAGTCAAAACATCCTGTGCAGCTAGTAAAGTGGTACATATGCCACTGTTTGTTTACATAGATCCCACAGGCAAAGGGGCATGGCATCACTGACCTCTGGGTTCATTCACGTTTCAGTCTCATATACATAAAACAGGAATGTGGCAGGGATCACAGCAGGAAAGTTTATGATGTTGGTGTGACATAATACTTAGAAAGATACAGACTGGCGGTGCATGGATGATCAAATGTGATACATGCCAAAAAAGAGGAGAAATGAAGATGAATGTTGAGCTGCTGAGTGCTTTATAATATCCTGCTAAGTAGATAGCATGCTATGGTCACCCAGTGGCTGAGGAAATCAAGGTGAGCCCACTTCTTCAGTGTGTGAGTTAGAGAATATCCCTGCCAAGATGAAAGAAAAGTCAGACCAGATACACAAAAATGCATTACACCATATAGTCTTCTACGTATGAGCGAGAAATGTATTGGTGGCTTGAATCAATTTTCTAATGCACTGACAGACCCAGCATTCATGTACCTGCTGTTCAAGTCCAACCTCGTCATCCTCGGCACCCCCAAACATAAGTCCCAGGTAGGCCAGGTGGAATATATTGAGTAGAGTGAAGCTGATATTGACTGCTGCTACCCACCACACTCCACTCTTGTTACCGTGCTCACAGTCAGACTCCCTACATGGCCGATCAAGCACACATGCATCCAATCTCTGGCTTAGCCTTTTACGGAACACTGCAAAATGCAACAAAGTTCTGCTTTGTCACTTTATAATCACACACATGACATTGTATATGCACATAAGGAGTACACGCACCACTTTCTATGTAGGCATAGAGCCCAAGAGAGAGCAATACTGCTGCTAGCTGGAAATTAAGACCCTGCAGAATTCCATAACATGTTTGCTTCTGATCTATTGGAAGTGGCCACTGAAAATGCTATGACTTACATGCAACAGAGCACTAGCAGAGAAAGTTAATAAAATTGCACTGAACTGACCCAGATAGTAACGAGATGGCTTGAACACATCTGTAGGCCAAGGCATATTGATACATACACATGTATACATGTAACACTACCTAGCTACCAGTCCTACACAAAATAGTATAGGAAAGGGCCAAAGCCTTCATACGCACTCACTGACAAGTTATTAGTGCTCACAATTCTTCAGAAAGATGTGCATTGGAAGGTTCCAGTTGGTAACAATCATTGGCATGGAACGAGGAATCTCAATTGAGAGAGGATGAACCACATGAAATTTAGACCTTTAATATGGTGGGAAGAAAGAACAGTGTAGTCACCACAACCAAGTACTTCACTATACCCTCAACCCCAGAACCTTTCCTTCCAAGTAGTCCTGTACCCAGACCCTACCCAGGGTCTGGTCCCAGGGTCTGGTGACATTGGAGCGTTTTCTTGGTTGTGCTGTGTCAACATGATAATCACATACTTGCATCATACACTCCTGCTCTCAAGATCGGTCCATACATGCACATGTAGGTGCTGTGATAAGTCGCCCAAGTCTACACAACGTTGGTATAGCTAGTTTCATTGTCAGTCTAGATCATGTGATCATTGTCATGTGACTGCTGACACAGCACAACTAAGAAAACACTCCAATGACACCAGATTCTTCCCTTTGATGGGTGTGGTCTGGGCACAAGACTACAAAGCCAGTTGCATGTACAAACTGTATTTATGCATGTATTACGCTACATGCACTTGCAGATGGGCACTCAAAGAGTGAAGGTTACCTACCAAGTAATAGATGTATCCTGGTTGAGTTCATAACCCATGCCAGAGGCAATTGTTGAACTTTGAGATAAGAAACTGACAAAATAGTGGCTGTAGCGAAACGAGGCAGCAGCAGAGTAGGCTGCCAACCACCTGCATGAAGAAGAAACACAGAACTGTGTTGCACACAACACTGTGAGCATGCATGTAGTAAAAGGCCTTACTTGTTGTATTGTGGTTCACTGAAGAGAAATGGCATGATACAGACTGACAGTCCAAGGCACACAGCTGATACGAGTAGACTAGAAAGAAATCTTACAGCCCATTCTACACTCTATGGGAAGAAAGAATGTGTAGAGACTACATCTACACAGCACATGCATGTTTACATACATCCTAGGCATGCAAATTTTATGGTGACATAATTTGAATAGCCTAGCAACTGGATTTTGAAGCCTAATATTCACACGCCTAATACATCCACAACTATCACAATGGTTAGACTGATATCATACCAGACGTCCAGTTAAAATAATCTGGCGTGTACATATATAGCAATGCATGCAGTACATGTTTGAACTGACCAGAGGGGTGGGATGGAGAAACTTGCAATGTTCAGCATAAGTGAGGAATGGTCCAAAAACTGTGGTGCCAGGGAAGATGCAGTAGCTCAAGTAGGCTGGCAGATCTGGTACCTCAGGAAGTCGAGCTGGCTTATACTCTCCTTTACCATCTTTCTGACCCTCCAGATCAAATGCTAGTGAGATGTTCTTCATCACAACCACCAGGAATGATCCTACAGTAACGAAAACCTTTCATGGTAAACAGTAGGTGAAGTATATATTCTCATAGCATTGGAGGCAGTTACATGTACCTTCTAGCTTTTTGTATTATAAGCCCACAAATAACTAGACTATTTAGAAAATAGATACATAAAGGAAGAAACAGCATTATCTTCTCATATTCACTTTCTTATTCACTGTAGCTAGCATATTAAACGTTATGTATTTTGCAATATTTGTGGGCAGAGTATACTGTAACATGTAAAATCCCATACCCAGCACAGGGAGGGAAGTACATGTGTAAAGCCTGAAGCTGACCTACATGTACATGTAGGATGAGGGTGTAATTGACACAGTCAGAGGGAATATTGTAATTCCATTATAGCTACTGAATGTAATTACGAATAATTAATGAGCCAAAAATTTATACATTCTTGCTTCCATGTGCCTTGTTACACCCTTCTATACTATTACACATCCCCTGTATACCTCTGACTTTATGCCAGTCCTCTTTTGATGAAACAAAGAGCTCACTGCAGATGCATCAATAAATACAAAATTATGAAATTCATTCAAGCAATGTTCTCTTCATACTGCCATACCATGAGAGTATAAAGAGGATGCTAGCAATAGAAACTACAGCTCCCTTCCGTCTGTGAACTACCAGAAGTAGTGTGTACACAACACCACATAGAACAGCAAAATATGTCACGCTGGTATTGTAGTACCCCCACAGCACCACACCACCCAAGACAGTAGCTAGAGTGTTCAGCACTCTTCGCTGGAAACCACTGTACAGGACTAGCAGTCTGAGCAGAATGCAGGGACAAACTATGGATAAGCCAATCACAACAGCTTGCTGAACAGTAGGATAAAAACACTGCCGCAACATCCAGCTCCACTGCATCTCTCTTAGTAACAATCTCCAGTGAACGATGAAAAGATCTAGATCTAAGTGCGGTCTAATTAGAAATAATTACTCTAAATAAAGAGCCTTATTTACGTCAATTGGATGACGTGTCTTGGCCGTTATAATATCTATGCCACAGAGTCAAGTGTAGTAGGTAAACCACTCTCTTTTTGGCCGAGTAATGGCTGCCGTTAACGAGAACCCGGTGGGGGATACAGCTCTCTCGTCTATGTTGGATGAATTCGAAGAAGGCACGCTGTTGTCATTACTGGAGGATAGTGATTTGTTCAGTTACCTCCAAGACTATCCTCTCTCACCCAGTGGAGGACTAGATGCTGATAACACGGTCTCAGATGACATAGATCTGTCCGAGTTGTTTGGAGATGATGTAATCTTTCCTTCTCCTGCCAGCAGTAGTGATCCCAAAGCTCTGGATGCACCCCTCGTGTCCACAAACAGCATAACAATGGAGAAAGACTCCACTCATGTTCAAAGTTCATCCACATCGCTGACAATGACTGGGGATGACCTGCAGAGTTTGATAAATACATGCTCTCCTGCTCATTCTGGAAGTGAGAGTGATGTCAGTAGCCTTGACTCCCATGACAGCGACACTGCAGAGGACAGCTTTGCCTTCACCCCACATCCCACCAAGCGTCTCAAGTTGGACACGAAAGGCAGTGAACGTGATGGATTGTTTCTAACTTCATGTGTTGAACATGATCACTGTTACACAAGGGCCTCCTCATCACAGCACAATGGACCATCTGGTACTGGTACACACTCAATAACTGCTGAGGAGGGAATCAATTCTGATACAGGTATACATATCCTGTATATATATACCCCCTCTGCACCTTTGTAGTGGTGTGAGTATGAAAGTGGTCTTGGAGCACATGCTTGTCATGCCGAATTTTGCTCAAGGTTTAGTATCTTATCATGTGGTCCACTTGTGCAGGCTATGAGACCACGTCCAGCTCCACTTCTCCTGGGGGCAGTCCTGGTGGTAGCAGATCCACTCACTCCTCCTCCCCCACTGCTGTCCAGACCACCTCCACAGCTCCAGCTGCCCCCCCTACACTCACCACCACACCACACCTCAATCCCGTAGCACTTATTGATGCCAGGATCAAGGTCAGCAGTGTGGAACTGGGTTACTGACAGATACATGTACTTGCAGTGTACATGAACATGTACATATGCATTATGTACTAGATATACGTGTAGTTGCAGTAGAGTTTTCAGGTGCCTATGTGTTCAGTCTTGGCACTTTACTGGATAGCCACTTTATACATATACATATGAATACATAACTATAACTCACTAAACTTGGCTTGACGTGTGTGCATGTACATGTACCTATCTCTCTCTTCTAGTATTTCATGCGTAGCCAGCAGGTCAACCTAACAGAGGAAGAGAAGGAGACACTAAAAGCTGAGGGTCTTCCCATTCCAACCACCCTCCCTCTGACTAAGGCATGTGATAAACTATGCAACATAGCAGTTTCATTTTACACACGTGTGTACATATATGTTAGCAAGTGGAGCCAGCCCACCTATCCCTTTCAATAGGCCCATATTTATATATCCGTTGTATCCTACAGACAATGATGGGCTCGCTCCACTCAACCAAAAATGCACTACATTAACCTAGTATAGGTAGATGTTATGTACATGTATACCTTCAGGTAGAAGAAAAGGCACTAAAATCTGTACGCAGGAAGATCAGAAACAAGGTGACTACTGTACATGTGTGTCTGACTAGTAATCAGAAGGTCCTGGGTTCAAATCCCAGCTGGATCCTGAGTTTTTTTCAGGATCATTTAATAATGACTTGGCAGTGATGTTGGTTGATAGTGTCTCCATCATTTAGGCTATTAATCTTGATTACTTTACATGTAATTACTTGTGCACCTTACATGGTGTTCACTTGTGAACTTTCTTTGTAAATAGGTGCACAATACACAAGCAGTAGATAGTCTCCCTTTACTGTAATATGTTGCTGTTCTTCCCAGGTTGCTGCTCAAGAGAGTAGAAAGAGAAAGAAAGAGCACATGCAAGAGCTAGAAGAGAAGTAGGTTGCTTTCCACATTACTTGTAGTACACTCCAATGTACTGCTGCTCGTAACCATATACAATATACAACAATTCATGTACATAGTGGAACCTCTACAGTCACATGTTGGGGACATATCCATATCCTATACTTGAGGAGAGGTTGTCCCTATCTTGAAGTTATCTCTGAATCATACATGTACATTGTTTTCCAGTTATTCACATCTTTGAGCATAGGCACGTATAGCACTTGACACTTTGGTATCATCTGTTGAACTCTTTCAATTCTGTTGTACAGAGTGAGACATTGTACCAGTGAGAATCTGCGTTTACAAAAGAAAGTGGAGGATCTGGAATCTGAGAACAGGTGTAGCATCCTGTGATTTCTGTCAGTATTGTGCATGTGTATACCATGAGGTGTGTACAAGTGTATAGTCCTGGCCTTTATTCACAGGAGCTTGATGGCTCAGTTACAGAAGTTTCAGGCTTTTGTTGCAGGACCTAACAGCAGACACTCCACCAAAGTTGGAGCTTGTCTCATGGTACGTTGTAACATCTTCAATGTATTTTCTTACTTTGCATTCCTTATTTTGTGTCTCAGGTAATAGTGTTGTGTTTTGCTGTGTTCTTTGGTGGCTGGGCTCCACAGAAGCATGCATACTGGACATCTCTCTCCAGTGACTATACCACTTCAGGTGGGTTAAATCTTAAGACCATTACAGTTGTGCACAGCAATAATGTATACACATATACTCTTGTAGTCGTGTCTAATTTCCTCCCTGTCTACATGCAGTCCGGTCCCGTTCTCTCCTGTCCCTGGAAGCAGCAGACACCACATTCCCCCAGGCTGTGTGTGACTGGTTCCGCTACACCTTCCTTCCAGAGAGACACATCCACTCTGAACAACAAACACACTCACCCTCTGACAAGAAGCCCAGCCCGGTACATGCCTGGCCAGACACCTATCTCAGTAGCTATACACCTTTAACAGTTCACACTCACAATAACAGTGCTGTTGCAGCTTAAACTAAATTCAATTGATTGTGATTTGTAATGATGCCATGCACATGTACAGTTAATGTGACATTGAAGATGCATGCAAGCGTATTCAGGCATGTTGAAGTAGTACACATTGCATACATGTATACGTACACATACATGTAACTCACTTTGATTTCACTATGCTGCTCTTCCATGCAATGAACTGTATACTAGCAAGGCAGTAGAAAACTCAAAAAATCAACAGTGTTATTATTGTTGCCAATTGTTCACAAATTAATCCAAAATTTCATGAGGGCAACTGGCCCAGCTTCCATCTCATACAGGATACAGTATGCTGCTCTATAATAGACACTGCGTGTATTCATACCTAATACACATGTAAGTTCGAACCCATGTTTCTCAATTCAAAACAGTGCACGTGAGTAATAATAGCTCAGATGGTCATGAAAATATTATTATATAGAATGAGTTGTAATATGCAGGAAACATCCACATGTACACTACTCACAAGTATCAGGCTGTTTAACTACACCTACTCTAGCAGGTCGGATGGTACGTCCATGCAGTGTATACCCTAGAGTTGTCACGTGAGCTATGGTCCCTGGTTTCTCACCCTCAACTTCAAACATAGCCTCATGGAATGCTGGATCAAATATCTGCCCCAGTGGATTGATCTGGTGGACTCCATTCTTCATCAACACTTTTTGAAGCTCTGCCTCTGTGAGGATCACCCCATCGTACAGTGCTATCAGGTGCTGGTTGTCTCTATCCTGTAATGCAGTCTCTGGTACACTGCCAGTAGCTTTCTGTAGAATATCTGCAACTTCCAAAATGTCCTTTGAAAAACCCTGAATACCATATAGCTTAGCTGCTTCTACTTGTTTCCTGGAGCGCTTTTGAATGTTGTCAATCTCTGCTAGTGCCCGTAAATACTTGTCCTGCAGAAAACATGCATATAACATATGTACATTCACATTCAAGACATGATAGTATTGTACACAATACCAACTATAAACATGCATAATAACTCTTGGTACATGCACATGGAGGGTTACATTACTTTGGGTGTGTGTGTGTGTGTGTGTGTGTGTGTGTGTGTGTGTGTGTGTGTGTGTGTGTGTCAGTCTGTTGGACTACTTCTTGGAAGCGGTATATATATGTAGTATCTTTAAGTATTGTAATTGTCATGCGTAATCCGGTCACAACACTGTCATAGTGCATCATTGTGTCACGTGATTTTATTCAGAGTATATATGTGTGTGTGCATTGACAAATTCAGTTGTTTCTTCTGTGTTGATAGTCCGTTAGGTTGCAAGTTGCGCAACTCACTGGTAGCGACTTAACAATATATCACAATGGTATATTGAAGTGAAGGTACAGAGTCTTTGTCACAACACGGAGCATACTTAACACTTGGCGCACATGCACAGTGAGAGTTACAGTACTTGTCTGTGTCTCTGATGCCCTATTTCTCAGACATAGTAAGCCTATACATTTAAATGAAGGTACCAATGGCTTTGGCGCAATACAGAGCAGACTTTTATAAGAATAGAGTTTTCGTAAGTGCTTCATTTAAAAGTTGTGGCGTCATTTGCATACTGCGAAAGCCATTACAACAATCCAGAGCTCGTTCCTTCGACGGCATAGGTTAATGAGGCTTTTCAAAAGCCTAACGGGGTGTATAATGCTACCTAAAAAAACGTAGCACAGCAAACATCCCTAGCTGTTGGCGGAGTTTTAATGTAAACATTATACTTGTGCACCCACAACCTGGCCTTCCTTCTGGACACAGACAGCCAGCCTGTCCTTTTCATGGATAGTGCTGGATGTCATGCAGCTGATCTTACTGCTCCCACGTCAAAGCTTTTGTCAGTAATTCAGAAGTGCTATGTGTAATTCTTAACAATACTTCAAGGATAAACACACTTTTCGTGATCTTGATCCATCCAAGCCGATCTTGATCCATCAAAGCCAGCGCATGAGGCGTTGTTCAATCTCTGTCAATCATGTGTAACCCCACCCTATCATCACCCTGCCTTCTTGCCTGAATACTGTACCTTATTTCTTATCCCTACACCCTTGCCACATGCCATGCAATCTGGCTCCATTGTATAATACAGGGCAAATTATACACAACACACAGTTCTTTTATATTTTAAATCATTCCAAGAGTTCTCAGACAACAAAGATACTCGTTCTGTTCCATATCAGACTAGATCTACCACACTGTACAGAGACAGCATGTAGGCACACTCAAAACAGAAATAATCTCTAGGATAGAGCCCTGAAGTATATCATCTGTGGATAATGCAATTGCAACTGTTTATGTAATACTGGCAGAGGGGTACAGGAATAGGCCATTTCAGGTAAAGCACTAAAGAATTCATTATTTCCGTAATTAACGTGACGTCACGGCTGGGATACCTTATTCTTGGGATACATTTGCATTGCATTCTATGGAAATGACTTAATCATCCATGAGATGCTTAGAAAGAAAGGCAAGGCAAAACAACACAACAGAAAGACAAAGCAACACAACACAACTCGCCCAAGGCAGTTATTTTTCAAAGAAAAAACTGCGTGGGATTCAAACCCACGACCGTCTGCTCGCTAGGCATTGCTCTTCCCAACTGAGCTACCGAGACAGCTCAGCTGGCTGGGCTCGAATCACATATACAATATAAAGCAACCAAAGCACCTCAACCAAATTTGACCAAATATCTGCACGTTTCCTGGTATATCTTATTCTAATATAAAGTACAGCTATGAAAATTTGAAATCTTATCTATTCAACGTACGTACAGGGAAAAAAAATTTTGTACTGGTTATGAACAGTTGTTCTGAACAGTGGCTTACTAGTTTACATGCTAAGCCAAACTAGCCAGAGAGAGAGAGAGAGAGAGGGAGAGGGAGAGGGAGAGGAGAGGGAGAGGGAGGAGGGGGTACAAATCTGTTGTGTGTGAATTTCACAGAGAACGCATAAGGTAAGCTGCCATGGCTCTGCTTACTGTAGTCTCTAGGTAAGGCCCTAGAGACAATTGGCATGACAAATCATCATGTACCTGAGACAAAGTGTAGCAGGCATCACAATGCTACTGGGAGTTCATTTGCACTTTGTGTGTAGAATTGCATCATTATGTGGAAGTTTGCATAATCAATTTTTGCCCCAATGACTTCTGAAACCCTGAAAAAACCTCATGTATGAATCCCTGTGAAATGTGTATGTGTATGTGCTGTACTCAATGTTTATATCTATACAACAGGCAAGGCCTATAATTCCCACTCGGCACTTGGAGGTAAGAAGTTCTCTTGTATGTATTAGTGGAGTGCTACAACATGACTCCCACGATTCCCAGGTCAAACTGTCACTGAGTTCACTGGGCTAGCTAGCACTACATTCATCCTCAGCGTAAGAGGTGGTCTTGTAAGTATTGGTGGAATGCTGAAATATGGCTCCAATAATTCCTCCAGCAAAGAAAAATGGTTTTTTGTCCTCCTCTGAAGACGAAGACATGCATACTCAGGACTCCTTCTGTGGGTTCATCACAGCCTTAATTGGGTTTTAGTTATGTAAGCCCGAGAGTAGTTGAGGACAACATTGGCACCATTTTGCTGAACATGAAACTGAGGCCATCTGTCAGTATTTCAGTGAATGCATTAAGTACAAGAGATCACCTACATTGAGTCAGTGTAGTTGGAAGCAGTTTGCACACCCTAGAACATCCAGGACAAGGTGAGTAACTTGTTCAAGGCTATGTAATGGATGTTTCGACTCATATCCGCACTCCATAATGTATGTCATTTTTGTTGCAAAACCACTGATCAGTTAAACTGACCAAAAAAACATTTCCATAATGTATATCATTATGTTACCTAACCACTCGTCTATTTGTAAACTCACCCTTATTTGCACACAACATTGAAACCATTTTTCCGTACCACGTAATTGTAACTACTGTGTCATCCATGTGCATATTCAGTACATTGTGTTTTAACAAAACCACTGACACTCCATAATATAGTTCATTGTTAAAACTAGTACATTTGTTTTTTACAACTGTAAATTCACCCTCATTTGCACACAACACTGAATCATCCATGTGCACTCCATTGTTTTGTTTAAACTAGTGATATATCGGTTTGGTAAATCACCTATTTGATAACATTGAAAACATTCAATATGAGGGATGTCAACACACCCTACGTCCCAATCCCAATCCCAACACCAACATTCTGAAGCTACCCAACCCCAAGCTTTGGAAGCCTGGAAAGTGGCAGCCATCAAGCTCATCCCCTAGAGCTCTGCCAAGGAGGATCCATCTTCTCCTGGAAGCTTCCGGCCAATCGCACTCACCCCTGCTGTCAGCAAACTGCTCTCAAGAATCCTGAAGGACAGGTGGACGAGGCACATGCGTACTAATAACTATCTCAACCCTGACCTGGAGTAACAGAGCATCAAGCAAAGCGTGCTGCTGTAATCAAGCGGGCTTGAGATTGCAAGCGATCCCTGGCTATAGCTAGGTTGGACATTGCTAACGCCTATGGGAGTGTCCACCACTCCCTCATCCAGTTCTCCCTGTCCCACTACATGCACCTCCCGAGTTCTGCAGGTTAATGCAGTCGTGGTATACAGGCCTCTCGGCTGCCATCTCAACCGATGACTGGTCTACTGATCCTCTCCCAATCAGGGTAGGAGTGTACCAAGGCGACCCACTCAGTCTGGTCATTTTCTCGACTGTCATTAACACCCTCTCTGATACCCTCTGTACCAGGGGAGACCTTGGTTTCTCTCTCTCACAGTCTGCTACCTCTATTCACCATCTTCTGTATGCAGACGATGCCTGTGTAAATAGCAGCATTCCTGCTGGCTCCCAACACCTATTGAATATGGTCCAACGATGGCTGGAGTGGGCTCAGCTGAAGGTCAAGGTCCCCAAGTGCCGCTCCATGGTCATCCAGGGCATCAACAGGGAAGAGGGTGCTCCATTGGACCACCTACTAGCTCTTTGGTCTCTCCAGGACAGAGCACATACTTTGTCAAATTAGCCAGCAGATATTTTGGAAAACCCACACGCCATTATCACTCAGTATTGTTGACAGTGTGCACCACTTTACTTCAGGTTTTCCTGGAATATATCTCAAAAGCAGGACATTTAACTGTTCAAACAATAGGAGAAAATCGTTTTTCAGCTCTGAAATAACATGTGGCAGTAGAAATGGCACCTATCGCATATGTCCAATAGCCATTCTGAAAGAAAGCATAGAGAAGAATTATAGTTCAGCTCTTTTCCTGCACTTTTCTCTGCCAAGTCACCACAGTTTGGACTAAAAAAGAGAAAAGTCTTGGGAAAATGAAGTCATGGCATTGAGGAAGGAATGGGAGAAGGAGAGGAAGGAGAAAATTAAAGATGGGAGGAGATTGTAAGACAGGATTTAGATAGACAGATTAGAGAGAAAGATGAAAAAAATCCTTGGAACAGGAACTAAAGTGTGAGATAGAAAGAGAGAAGAGGAAGTTTCTATTGGGGAGAAGGAAAGGAGCAGCTGGTTTGAAAAGAGAGTGATTGCAAGAAATAAAGGAATGGTAGAGAAATGAGTGTGAGCAGAGGGCAAAGGAGAATATGAGGAATGAGATAAGGGAGAGAATTGAGTTTGAAGAAGTGAGAAGTCTAGGAAAATGTAATAAATATATGCAGTCATAATTCATCTTGATCACTATCTTCCCTTCATTGTCTTGTTATAGAAATGATCGACCAAAATTCTCACGTGTACATGTACATATTTATGGATTGTTGGTGACATCATTTTCCTGACAGTTGTCAGTACACACAGCAGAAACCCTGAGAAGGTTGTCACCTATATAACTATAAATGGATAGGTACCACACCTGTATCAATCATTTCTAGCTGACAAGAACTGGTAGTTGAAGTTTCTTTAGGTTTTTTTCTGAGGTACATAAGTGCTTGCAGTTTACAAAACAGTGCAGATATGCTGACCGGACAGAGACGAAAACATGCAAAACAGATGGAGACTGACAGTTATTTAACTCAAAGCTTTCTTTATAATTTGCTAGAGACGCCACACCTCTTCGCCCCTTTCGAGGGCTTGGGCTCAGCGTTTCCACTGGTTCTGAAGTGCTCTATGGGCTACTTGCATTTGCATTTTCAGTTCGTCTCACTCTTTCTCGAGCATGTTCTTTTGAGAAACACACCTCACTCGCAAGTTACAGGCATAGCCACAGTTCCTGAGCGTTCTTAATCGCTTTTTCAGCTATGTGATGATATCATCTGGAAGATCCCAACATATACGGTTCAGATCCTTTACCGAGAGGCTCACTAGCTGTTCCTCTGTCAGACCCTTGATGTTGACCTCACCTGAGTCAAAATGGTCGACAACTCCTCCAAGGAGCCAGGCTTCGTCACTCCCTGAGAGCTGTTTATCAAGAACATACATAAAATGTCACAACTATCTACGTGAGTCTTTTTTCTTATCAGTTCTCACCTCCATATACGTAATACAATACTGGAGTCAATGGCACACAGATGATTTATTAGTGTGCTATATTTGAAAATACACGAGGAAGACATTTAAGAGCATGAAAAAGACTACACAATGCACATGCAAGTTGTGGAGTCGTGAGAGTACGGTGACGGCTTCTTATGAATGTAAAGGAGGAGGAAATAGGCTTGCGTGAAGCTATTTGATTGTACCTTAAGGTTACTATTAATTGCGGGTACTAATTTTAGCGAATTAATGGGAAGTCCGTGAAATCACTAAATTATGTGTGCGCTAATATTCATACCGCAATGAAATTCACTTAAATAGAGCACAAAATTCGGCAATTCGGCACGATTGGCACCTCTTCCAAACTGGAGCACAGCTAAGAGGCCTCGTGGCCACACATCTCAGGATTCGGAGTGTGGGGTCAATACCACAGGACGTCCCCGACTGCCCTCTCCCGCCCCAACCATTTGCATTTTCAGTGCGTCTCACTCTTCTTGAGCGTGTTCTTTTGAGAGACAGGCCTCACTCGTGAGTTACAGGCATAGCCTGTTGTTTTAACTTCTGAGGAAGTGAGTAAAAACAGGACAAAAGCATCCAATAAAAAATGGAAAGGACAGAGGTTATTGGTTTGTCTATTTCCAGTCTCAACATCCAAATCTTGTACTTCACACAGCACAGCCACTTTCAGTACCTCATAAAGCTGCTACTAGCAATGAAATTATTATCATATCTGTCCAAATTGCGTGTGCACAATTGAATATAAAGAAAAACATGAGCGGAAGAAGTACATACAGATTGGTATATTAGACCCTGTATCGGATGCAACTCAGCTCACATGGGACCTGGTGGGGAAGGGATATCACATTTTTGTGGACAGCTTATTTTCATCAGTAACACTGTACACCTAATTTGACAGACTTAGTATTCTCAATTTTGTCGTTACTCTTTCAGTTATTGAAAGAGAAAGAAAAAGAGGAGAAGAGGAAGGAACGTGAGATCAAGAGAAGACAGAAAGAGAAAGAAAAAGAGAATTTCATCAAGACGAGTCAAAAAAGCAGCTGTAGATGTTAGTGATCTGTCAAACAGTGAAGGAGGTGTCGAATGGCAAAAGAGACGATGATGACGTTGAATGCCCTGTGTGCCATGTACGTGGACCCTCAGGTCAACTTGGTTGTTTCATAATACATGCAGTGTCCTACACGTTGAAATTACAATATGTGGTAAAGTGTTTTCCTCATTTTTAGTATACTACCTCATAATATATACATGTAGTGTCCCATGTTGAACTTGGAATAATTATGAGCTACTTAAAAGACAAACAGCATGTGCAGTTTTACTGCCATATGAAAGAAACACAGTACAAATCAAACTTCTAAGTGTATCTTGGGGGTGCAGTTAGATTCTAAAATTAGAAATAAAACATGTTAAGTGTCTCATAACTGTGATGAGTCCTCTATTAGCAAAGCCTACACTAATATTCAGTATGGATGAGATGGACATAACAATTATACACAAACCAAGGAAAGTTCTTTCCCAAATGGGCGAAAGGAGTGTGTGATCTCTGACATCAGCTGAGCTCAACTAAATCGCTACTAACTGATATGTACTCAATTAAACTAAACGTATACATAAGTTCTTTATACATTGCCAGTGACCTTGACCATGAGCAGTGAAGGAGACGATCGCAAAGTAAAAAAGCTACTGAGAAGTAAGTCATTACCCAGAATCTGGACCACACAGGCTCTCACAAGAAGTGGTAATTTTCACTGTCATTAACTTGTATCTGGGCTCCCATGATAATCTCCAAAAAAGAGGACGGCTGAACAATTACAACAAGGTTCATTTCGGAAAATGCTACCGTAATTGGAGTAGCTGAACTGGAGACAATTTACTCTTGCATAAATTGCAAGAGAACTGTTCAAGAAGGACCAAGAGAAAATGTTCACATATGTCAAAGCTGGAATACAGCACAAACTGTCAACCCTCAAGACTAGGGCAAAGCTCTTCTTGGAAGACAAAAATGATTGCATAAAAGTTAGAGCTTACGGTGATGCTTTGAAGGCCATTTTACAAAGTGATCAAGTATCATCCATGGAACACAGTTTTAAGTGAGCTCTCATCACAGGTCTGTTTTAAGAGAGCATCAGGTCTCCTCGGTCTCAATGAGATAAAACCTCATGCAAACATCTTGTTAGCTCTGCATTAGATTTGTAGAGGGTCAATGCAGTATGGTATAGTAAAACCACCCTGAACTAGAGGATGCTTTTATCTCAGGATGATAATACTAATCTCATGAACAGTAGCAATGACGGAGTGTGGTAGGTACACATATTTTATGTGAGATACAATCCTAGTGGTACTTCAGCTTTAAATACTGGGAATTATGTGCATGATGGATAGAGGGGGAGGGAAGAAAGGACGATGGCTGATTATTGGAGACATAAACAAACTGACTCCCAGGTCCTGTAGCAAAATCTGGGCCAAATGGTTTTTTTCCTGAAACTACTGCATTAAAAAGTTGTGGTGTGAAAACAACCAAAAAAAGCCAATATGTTAATAAGGCCAATACATCTGCACTGGCTTACCTCGACTACTTCTAGCACAATTCAGGCACCGTGGAGGCATCAGAAGTTACACACCATGGAAAAGCAGCGAATCCAGCGTTGCTTCAAACGGGATTTTACTAAAACTACGGCGTTTGAGAGAAACCAGAAGGATGGTTCATGACCCAACCCATCAATTAGTGGTGCGCGCACACTCGGTCTGGAGCATGTGCATACAACGTAGCGATTTTTATGGAAACAAGGAAGACAATGCACAGTGGTGTAAGTGTCTTCAGTGCAACAATGCATTGAAATAATGTTGCAAAAAAATAAATAGCGCCGAGGGTTTGCACTTTAGTGCTATTCATTCAGAAGGTATATATTTCTCCTATTTCTCCAAGCTTCTTCACTCGACTTCGTCACAGGAGAAGGGGAAGGAGTGTGAAGGACCGCATGTGAAGGCTCTTAACTATATACAAAGGGACTTAAGAGTCAGTGAGAAAGATCATGCAACTTAAACTTTTTTGTGAATTTTACATACGTATGTTATATTTCTGGCTCGAAAATGTATATAAATTCTACCTTTCGTGAACAACTTGTTAGTCAATTAACAGAATAGCGAGGGTTATCTGGGACTGCCGTCAAAATCCCGGGATGTCCCAGGATATCATATACATCTATAGATATGTATGTATCATCTTCCGCGTAGTCTTCGTCGCGAGCCCAGCCTCCTCCCCATCAAAAGGGGGTGGAGCCTCACCATGCATTCGGCTCCACCCCCTTTACTGATGGGGAGGGGCTGTGGCTGCTCCTCAGACGGGGTTAACTAATTGTCTGATAGGGGACATGGGACATCCCAGGACAGTCCATGGCAATCCCAGATATATACCCTCCACATGGTCATTTGTTGTCGTTCTCCCCCCAAATCATGATTCATCACATATGCAGACTTATACATGTATGTATGACAAATGTGTGCAGCTAGCTGAATTGTAGCCACAGCAAACACTACACGTTATGAGTCTGGTGGTAAGTATATGCCTGTATGCACATGTATGTGTAGCTCCACCAACGATTGTGGGTGCATGGTCGATGGCAGTGGTGCTATGAGAGCTTATCGAGTATTATTACGAGTCAGGAAGTACAATATGGCCACCTTCCTGGGGTATGACCCTGCTCCACATAAAGTTTGAAGCACATGCTCACGCATTTTATATTTTGAACAGGCATTTGTGCCATGATTATAGGTATAAGTTTGTAGGTTGGACTTACTTTTACATATACTCACTACCAGCTTTTGCAAGCGTACAGTCTGAGGTTTTTTGTGTTTACTTCGTAGCCATTGTATCAGTGCCCACTTCGCCCCTACTATCTTTATTGTCAGTACTTTAATAGGCCAAACAGTACAATCACCACCTAGACATGCTTCATACACACCTGAAAGTCTTTGATCTTCTCATCTTTCTCTGTCAGTAGTAGTTCAATATCATCCTTGCTCTCTTGCTGTTCTGCAGTTGAAGGCTGCTCTGTAGGTTGTGATTGTGAGGGCAATTCTGCTGGAGTATCCCCCTCACTAGTTGTGAACTCTGTGTCAGAACTTGCAGTACATGGTTCCTGCCAGAGGAAAATCATTCATGTACAACCACATGCACAGTGTATACACATATTAGCATGCAACAAATGTCAAACAAATTCCAGTAATTTTTTGGCCCTTACTGCATAATCATGGTGAAAAGGCCTATCCTTATTACATTCAACTATATACGTATGTACATGTATATATACAATCATATATACAGTACCACTCAAAAAATTGCTGTACTGTGCCCACTAAATTATTATCGTGGCACAGTTCAAAAAGGCGGGGAGCAAGACCATTACACACAGCAAGGGAGACAGGATCGTCTCGTTTCTCATGGGAAGATCTACTGAGGAAGACACCCAGTTCAAGTTCTGGGTAAAGTCTCGTGAATTCAAGCTCATGGATTACCCTGCCCTAGGCCTGAGCAACATCTTATGTATGCCAGCTAAGGCTAAGGAACGCAGAGGTCATTCTATTTGAAGCCAACTTGCATAGTTTTGTGTGTAAAAATTTATGTGCTGCTACTTGTATTCTCAGGATGATGCAGACTCTACACTGCCGGAAAGTTTTCACCATGTAGCCTTTATAGAGGACTTCTGGTAGATCCTGCATAGAGTTCACTATGCTGAGAAGTGCCATCTTGGCTACAAGAAAACCCTAGCAGCTGTAAGTGGACACTATTGGTAGCTATGGTTGCAGTGTTTGCAAACTTAATAGTATCATGTACTCACATAAGTGTACAAGAATAGCAGTGTGCATGCTAGCCTCGTACCCAGGCGTTCGGTGGGAGGGGAAAAAGGAACGCCTGGTATGCGCATGCGTGTAATTTCCCAGAATTCTGGGAAAATTGGATACTCTTGTAATCATCTGTGTAATGATGACGTAGATTTCCTTTTTTGGAATAGCCATTCTGTGAGTAGCCTACAGGTAGCAGTAACTCAGCTCCCTGCTCAGTTTGCTCAACCTTTCGAGCACCTCCCTCCCTCTCCCGCACTGTGTAATTTATCCCCTGCCCCTTCTTCCTTGCTACATTCCCCGACACCTGACTTTCCTGATATCTTTTCCCCAACATATCAAAGTATTCCTGGCCCAAGCTATGCCCTTGGCCCCCTGGTTCATCCAGTTGGGCCTCTGCAACCCCTCCATCAGGTCCTACTCTATATCCCCCTCCCTCCTCCACTCGCCAACATCTTCGCTCATCCAATGATGTGTTGGAGCAAGTGAGCGAGTGGATTGTTCCAGGGAGTGTGGGGCGAGTGGCCATCAAACTGGCTAAGGAATGTGTGTTTGGGAGCGATGTAATGGCCCAGGGATAACTTAGTGAGAAAGGGCTTACACTTCATAAAAATGACGCTACAGTAAGCTCAGTGTTACATGTACATGTACATGTATAAGTATATGCATATAATGACATGTATATATTTTTTGCAGTCATCGGGTACCCCAAGTGTCGGAGGTGGAGTTTCAAGTTAATTATTGGAAGCCTGCGCTCCGCGATATACAGTGCGACTGTGACAGATTAAAGACCAAAGGGAAGAGCAGGGCATAGTGAACTACTTTCGAACTACTTTTACATGTATTACTGTTGAACTCTGTTGTAATGTAGCTGCATTCCTACATGTACATGTATATCATCATTGTGTTACCATTGTTATTTTATTAGCACCTGAAAAGTAGCAGTAATTAATGCAGGCAAAAGCTTACGACTTATAGCAGCAAGCTGTCTAATTAAGGAATTTCAACAGGAATATGAAGTACATGTATATTCTTGTTAAGATTTTACTCTATATATAGCAGCAAGCTCTGTAATTAAGGCACAGGAATTTCACACTTGTTCCTTTTATGTAGTTTCATTAGCTGTGGTTACTTTGATCTTATCACCAACCATAATGTAACTCAGGTATCTATGATCACAAGATAATTCTGTGAGACTATCAGTATGCAAAAACAATAGAGCTGAAAAGTAGCAGTAATTAATGCAAGCAAAAGCGTATGAAGTATATGTACTCGTTAAGTTTATTAGACCACTATAGCAGCAAGGCGTCTACATGCTGTCTAATTAAGGCAAAGGAAATTGACACTTGTTCTTTTAATCCATTTACACAGTTACATGTATATATACAATGTACATGTACATGATAATTCTGTGAGAATATCAGTACCCTGATGCAGCTCCATGGAGTTCAATTACTTTGGGGATCACTTTCCTCAAATGTCCAATATATTTCCGACACTTCTGTACACTTAATGTCCCCCAGAAGTTATCAATACCCGTTAAAAGTCATCTTTAGTTTTTGGCTTCACTTCCCTACGAATGTATTCTTTAAGTTCATGCCATAGGTTCTTGATGGGATTGAGATCGGGAGACTCAGCTGGGGTTTCCACCACTCAATTCTATTGTCAGCAAAGAATTCACATGCTCGTCTAGATGTAGGCTTTGGGTCATTGTCTTGCATGAATAAATAGCTATTTCTTGGGTAGAGTCTTGATGCTGACGGTAGCAACGCCTCTTTCAAAATTCGCACATACAACTCAGCATCCATTATTCCATCAAACATCACCATGTCAGTTCATCCGTTCATACTTATACCAGCCCAAACATGTATTTTTACAGGGTGCTTAAGCCTGAAAGTGTAATAGGGCAATCTTTGTACATACATATACATACTGTACATGCACACTACATATGCGTACTTTGGTTTTGGACGTGGCTTTTCTCCACGTTTCCTGTGGCTAAAGCGCCGGTGATTCTCTAGTTGGACTGTAGTCTCGTCAGTCCATATGACATTGTGAAAGTCGTCGTTCTGATTCTCCATACACCATGACAGCCTCTTAAGCTTGTTTGGTTCCCTAATCAGGTGACAGTAAGCTGCTCCACGATAAGTCCATCCCAATTGTCTGCAATAGCGCAAAATGGTACTGCGGGAAAGTTTGATGCCATTTGCTTGTAGGATACAATCTAGCTCAGCAGCAGTTGTCTCATCATCTTTCTGCATCTGCCCTTCTATAATATCTCGAACTCTCTGTGTTGCCTTGCTAATTCTCCCAGTTGAAGGTTTTCTAAAGGTGCTTTGCCCTTCCTTTAACTTTCTAAGCATCAGAGACAGTTCGATAACCCCTCAGTACACAGTGCCCTGCTGATAGCGTAAGCAATGAGTCCCTGTGCTGCATAGAACACAGCTCGTTGTTTGGTGTAGAGGTACTTGTCAGGCATTGCTGCAAAAGTTGAAACAAAACACTGCTCGACTGTCTGACTATAGATCATTGGCCACAGTTGAAACAAACCACTGCTTGGTTGTCCGAATGACCGCTTGGCCTTTTAAAGCACATCCCCACGGAACAATGTACAATGTACAATGTTCATGTACATGTACATGTGCAATATACTGTACATGTAATTAATAGCTAATGATAAGCTTTATTGATAAGCTATGTAAATTAATACAAGTGTAGTACACTTGTGATACAAGTGCATGTAGATTGTATGCTAAAGAATGTTGTGTATACATGTACATGTACATGTACTTTACTAGTACTATTTATGCACAGTGCAAATGTGTAGTCACATGTTTTGGAAGTATAATGTAAGATCAATTGTGTCTAGTAACAAATTCTTACAGTTGTATGCAATTGCAACAACCACAAAGCAATTGTTGCAATTGTATATACTATTTTATTGTGTAACAATTGCATTACCCACTTTATGACCCATACTGTACTAGCAGGTGAGTGATAACTTGTATCAACAAGGAGAAGGGAAGTTAAGGAAGAGAGTGAAACTAAGACACAGTCAAAGCTGAAGACAAAGGATCAAGAGAATTGTGAAGAAATACAGGTATCAATTGTTTTTTGAGTGATAAATAATTCACAACAGGTATTGAATAGTAAGCACAACACTTTGATAGTTTTGAATTTACTACACTGTACACCAACATACCTCACGATTCCTTGAAATGTACACTTATAGGGGAAGCTTTTACACTAAGAGGTGCTAAATATTTATCCATCAATTATAGGGGTGAAGCATACTGAATTCAGTTGAGGTCATCTAATGGAAAGACATAGTTTGCATGGTGGAATGCTAGTGGATAATACTTACACTGCAGTGGGTAATAAAGTATACTGATATCCCACTGGGAATGTGTTAATAGCTAGTATATACCTGAATACAAGTATATAATGAACCAAAAATTCCAATATGGAGAGCATGCTTTACTAACCATACTTTATTGAGGCAATACCATACATTTATTCAAAGGAGCTTGTGCTGAAAAGAACAGAAAACCTAATATGGTTTCCTTATTTCTACTGTTAATAAGAAATTCTGTACATCCGCTTATAATACAGAGTAACAGAGAAGGGTTCATTACTTTCATATTGTCAATTTTTCTGTAACTCCAACACGTGGCATTTACAGTTCACAGTTAGTGAGGGTGGGGAGGATATGTAGTGATTATGAACACTTTGTACAAAGAAATAGACATATTATGACAAGGCTGGTTAAACAGGGTTTTAGATACAATAAACTTCATAAGAACTTTAAACAGTTTAGCCACAAATACAAATTTATATTTTAGAAGTTCAGTGCCTCTGGCTGAGCGAAAACTGGACCAGCTCCACTTTCGGCCATATTACTTTGTGTGAAGTGTTTCTAAGAACCATCAGGAAGTCTTGTAGCATCAGGGTTGAAACAAGCACCCCATTTCTGCAACAAGCATACAAAAGCCTACACCAGTATGCGAATAGTCACTGTCTATGCCAGTGTGAATATACCAACAAGGGCAGGTAACGAGGGTGGTAATGCTCAAACAACACTAACAAGTAGAACACTGCCAGGAGTTTATCTGCTGTAATAAAACTATGAACACATAGCTTAATATCATAATCTGAAAAAGCGATCTGCGCATGGAGCCCACTTTTGTTCCACAAAACTCCACTCAAACCAGGTGGACTTTCTTTTAATCAGCCTAAAATGCGTGAACATTTATACAAATGTTTTCAAAGTAAAGAAATTGCAACGTTTCCTGTAAACGAATACGACACTCCAAACTAAGTGTTAAATACACTGAGGAAGTGTACTGTAAATGTCAAATGCCAGAACTTCCAGGCCGCAACTGGATTGAATGTTCCAAATGTAGAGGATGGTACCACATACGTACATGTGTAAGTGTTTCTGAGAAACACCTCAAGCTTGGCTACCCATATAATGGTACTATCATTAGATGCTTCAACAGAAAAATAGCTTGTTCTGCTCTTGCATAGGGGAAGTGGAAGTTGGAGCAGAAGCTCGCAGAGTTGGAGAGGCAACGTGCAGCACACAAGCTCACGGCTGGGAGTACTGGTACAGGCACGGGAGGGACTCAGAAGGACAAGCAGACATAGGACTGTGACACCAGCAAGCAGAGCAAGCCTGACAGCAAGCCCAGCAGCAACAAGTCAAGCAAGCCCAAACGTGCAGCTGGTAAGTTACAGAAAATTTATGCTACAGATGATGTCACTATGATGATATATATGTGGTCTGTATATACTACATGTACTTTCAAGGTGACCGGTAGTTTAAAGGCAAGAGCCAAAGAAGGTATGGGTATATTGCGGATTCAAATGTAGAATCTACATGTAAAATATATGCATACTTAAACACTCTAGCACCTACTGAAATACTGGCCGGTTTGAAGACATCATGCAGGCAACTTGATGGTCTATGTGTGAAAACAGTAGAGTTCACTTCTTTACATCGGCACTTGCACAGTAAACTTGTCAGATGTCAATGAGGCAGTCTCCAATGCAATGGAGAGTGCCATGGGAGCACTGGCCTCCAAACTGGATGATGCTGTAAGTATATAGGGCAGTGGAGAAGGTACTGAAAAACAATATGCAGCCACCACCTCAGCCCCCTGCTCAGTTCGCTCACCTCTCCCTCTCCTTCATTCTGCAATATATCTCCTGTCCCTTCTTCCTTCCTACATTCCACAACACCAGATTTCCTGATATACATGCAACATATTCAAGTATTTCTGCCTCAAGCTACGCCCCTAGTCCCTTTGGGCCATCCAGTTCGGCCACTGCAACCCCTTCTGGCTTCATCAGACCTCCTCTATGTTGGAGAGAGGCACTGTCTATACCTGAGTCCTGAGACATTCTAACTTAGCGTAATTTTAATATTACTTTCTGTATCATGTGATTCTCACGTTATCGTTTACCTGTGTGCATGTCGTCTGTAAGAGTTCAAGTGATCCACGTTAATCAGAGTTTTCAATAGGTTATGGGCCCAGATTGCAAAGCCTAAACAGCGAGTTGCATCTCCTTTTTTGACCGTGAACACTCAGATCAGATGGCAGAGTCGAAGTCAGTAGCAATCGTGCCTTTAAGTGGGTCGAACTACCCCACGTGGAAAATACAATGCCGGATGGCACTCGTCAAAGATGGCCTATGGAACATAGTTAATGGCACGGAAACGATCCCAGCTGAGACGGATGCTGATGGCCGCGCCAAGTTCTTGACGAGAAAAGATCGTGCTCTTGCGCTGATTGTGTTGTCCGTGGAGCCATCGTTACTTTATCTGCTAGGTGAACCAGAAGACCCTTGTGCCGTGTGGAAAAAGTTATCGGACCAATTTCAGAAGAAAAGTTGGGCGAATAAGTTGACACTAAGAAGGAGGCTCTATTCTCTTAGACTTAAAGAGGGAGATTCCATGCAGGAGCATATTCGTACTGTGACTGAACTATTTGAGGAGCTAGCTGTAGTTGGCGATCCTGTCAGTGAAGAGGACCGTGTTGTTCACTTGTTAGCGAGTTTACCCGGGTCTTACGACATGCTAGTCACAGCTCTCGAAGCAAATTCTGATGTTCCGAAGATGGAAGTAGTGACTGAGCGACTCCTACATGAGGAGAGAAAGCAGAGAGATCGCGGAGAAACTGAGAGTGTTCAACCAAAAGCCATGCCCGTTACTCGCTCAAAGGTCAGATGTTATCACTGCCGCAAACTTGGACATTTCAAGCGAGATTGCCCCCTTCTGAAGCGAGAGGAGGAGTCTCGACCCAAGGCAAACAAAGCCTCTGACCGAACCACAGAGGAAGACAGTGAGGATGCCCTACTTGTTAGTCATGCATTACAAGCAGGATCTGCAGGACAATGGATTGTAGATTCGGGGGCAACATGTCATATGTGTTGCAACAGGAAACTCTTTGCAGATTTTCACCTCCTCAATAAACCAATTGAGGTAACTCTTGGAGATGGACATACCCTCGAGGCACTGGGACGAGGAGTGGTAACACTGAACATGAATCTGCCTAGAGGTCCGTCAAGGTGCAATCTTCTAGATGTGCTCTATGTCCCAGGACTGTCGTACAACCTTGTGAGTGCTGCTGAGCGTGGAAAAATCACTGAATTCACTAATAGGACATGCTACATTGTCCGACCAGGTCAAAGGCTGGTTGCCAGAGGAACCAGAGTGGGAAGTCTATACTACCTTGACTGTGACATTGATTACCATGCTAGTGTTGCACAAGAAACAAAAGAAACACGCTGGCACCAACGTTTCGGACACCTCAATATGCAGAGTTTGCAAAAGCTTGCCCGAGACAATCTCGTCACTGGCTTTGATTTTAACCACACCAAGGAGGCTGGTTTCTGCGAGACATGTGTGAAAAGCAAACAAACTAGATCAGTTTTTCCAACAAGCGAGAACAGAGCAACAGAACCACTGGAACTTATTCACAGCGATGTGTGTGGAAAACTAAACACACGTTCTCTCAGTGGAGCGGAGTATTTTCTCACTTTTGTCGACGATCGAACTCATTACACATGGATTTATGTTCTCAAGAAAAAGGATGAAGTTTTCAACTGTTTCCTCAAATGGAAAGCCCTTGTGGAAAAATCAAGTGGACGGAAAGTAAAGACAATCCGCACTGACAATGGGGGAGAGTACACTTCAAACACCTTCCAGGAGTACCTGCTGTCTGAAGGTATTCGTCATGAACGAACAGTACCCAAGACCCCTGAACAAAATGGGGTCACGGAGCGGATGAACCGCACTCTTGTTGAGACAGTGCGGTCGATGCTGACAGGTGCAAGACTTCCACAACGTTTCTGGGTGGAAGCTCTGTCCACAGCTGTCTACCTCAAAAATCGGAGTCCTACAAGGACGCTACAAGACATGACACCTTTTGAAGCATGGACTGGAAAAAGGCCGGCTGTGGGTCATCTCCGCGTGTTTGGTTGTGATGCATATGCACACATACCAAAAGATGAAAGAGGAAAGTTGGATCCAAAGGCCAAGAGATGTATTTTGGTTGGGTATGGCGAAGTGACAAAAGGCTACCGACTCTATGACCCTGTGAGTGGAAAGATCATCTTCTCTCGAGACGTGGTGTTAAATGAAGAAAATAGAGGTGGTGGTTTGGGAGATAGAGGTGGGTTAGGTGATGGTGGTTTGGGAGATAGAGGTGGGTTAGGTGATGGTGGTTTGGGAGATAGAGGTGGGTTAGGTGATGGTGGTTTGGGTGATGGTGGTGTTCCCGGTGAGAAAGAGATTGAGTTAGACTTCTCAAGTGACAACGAAACACTGAGTGAGATGCGGCAGACTGAACCACAATCTGATGACACGATGAATGACGAAGGCCTCAATGAGTCACTGCCCCCTCCACCAGCAGTTCGACGATCTACACGTCAGAAGCAAGCACCTACCTACTTTGGATGGGAGGTTAATGTTGCCGTCCAAAAACCACACACAGTAGAGACAGTTCTGAGTACCCCAGAGAGGGCTCATTGGCTCAACGCAATGGAGAAAGAAATGAAGTCGCTGAAGGAAAACAATGTGTGGGACTTGGTTGAGTTGCCGGCAGGTCGAACACCTGTTGGTAGTAAGTGGGTTTTTAAGGTGAAAACTGACGAAAATGGAAGGGTGGAACGTTACAAGGCGAGGCTTGTGGCCCAAGGTTTCACACAAAAGTTCGGGGCTGACTATGACGAGACCTTTTGCCCTGTGGTGAGATTGGAATCTATTCGTACACTTGTTGCTCTATCTGTTCAACACAGTCTTGACCTATACCAAATTGACATCACTACTGCCTTCCTCAACGGCCAGCTCAAGGAGGAAGTTTTCATGAAGCAACCAGAGGGATTTGTTGCCAAGGGACAGGAAAACCTGGTTTGTCGCCTGAAAAAAAGTCTGTATGGTTTGAAACAGTCTCCACGGTGCTGGAACATGGCTTTGGACGATCATCTCAAGAAATCTGGTTTTGTTCCAGTCGAAAGTGATCCATGCATCTACCGAGCAGTAGATGGAGAACAATTCTTTATTGGTGTGTATGTGGATGACATTATAATGGTGACAAAGAGCAAGACCCGAATCAGTGAGGTTAAGCAATCCCTTGCTAGTCAGTTCGACATCAAGGACCTGGGTAGACTGCACCACTTCCTTGGTATGAAAGTTGTTCAAAACGAAGGTTCAGGAAGTGTGTGGTTGGGGCAGCAAGTCTACACAGAAAGTCTACTAAGAAAGTTTGGAATGGATAATGCCAAGGCGGTTGCAACTCCTGTCGATGTCAGCATGAAGCTCACCAAGGCAACTGATGCCGATGAATGTCTTCATCAGCAGGAATATCAGTCAGCTGTAGGTGGTCTTCTCTACCTAGCCATGGCTACACGTCCAGACATTGCTTTCGCAGTTAGCAACGTCGCAAAGTTCTCTGCTCAACCGACTCAACAGCATTGGACTGCCGTAAAACGAATTCTTAGATACCTCCGGGGCACAGCTGATTATGGTCTGGCATACAGCCCTGACTCATCAGGAAACTGTGTTGGCTACTCAGATGCCGACTGGGGTGGGGACTTGGACGACAGAAAATCCACATCTGGGTATGTTTTCTTGATCAGTGGTGGTGCAATTAGCTGGAAGAGCAAGAAGCAGACGTGCATTGCCCTCTCTACAGCTGAAGCAGAGTACGTTGCCCTTGCACATGCAGGTCAGGAGGCGGCATGGTTGAGAGATTTAACAGCGACCCTAGAAAATGGATCGCACAGATCAGTTGTGATTTTTGAAGATAATCAATCGACCATCGCTATTACCAGAAACCCACAATACCATGGTCGATCTAAACATATCTCGATCAAGTATCACTTCATCAGAAATCAAGTAAATGAAGGAGTTGTTGATCTCAAATATTGTCCTACTCAGGACATGGTTGCGGACATGCTGACAAAGGGACTTTCAAAGGAAAGGTTTACTAAACTACGCTCAATGGCTGGAATAGTAACTCACCAGGATCTTAACTCAGGTAACCAGTGAGGAGGAGTGTTGGAGAGAGGCACTGTCTATACCTGAGTCCTGAGACATTCTAACTTAGCGTAATTTTAATATTACTTTCTGTATCATGTGATTCTCACGTTATCGTTTACCTGTGTGCATGTCGTCTGTAAGAGTTCAAGTGATCCACGTTAATCAGAGTTTTCAATACTCTATACCTCCCTACCTCCCCCACTGACCAACATCTTCGCTCACCCAATAATGTGTTGGAGGCAGGTGAGTGAATGGATTGTACCAAAGATCGAGTGTGGCACGAGTCGCCATCAAACCGGCTTCAGAATACAGCGATGTAATGTCCCAGGGAAAACTCAGTAAGAAGGGTCTACACTTTATAAAAATGAAGCTATGGTAAGTTCAGTGGTACATATATACATATATAGGTACATGTATAAAATGACATTTACTACCAATTGTAGCTATCACGGTACCGTAAGTGTCTGAGGAGTTCCAGATCAATTATTGTAAGCCCACGCTTAATGCAATACATCACAAAAACTATTTATGTTTGATACCAGAGTTTAAGAAACTTAAAGATATGACCAACGTTTCGGAGTCCTCACAGGCTCCATCCTCAGGGTACAAAAACTGAACTAAGCAAACATAAATAGTTTTTGTGATATAGTTATGGCAAGAGAACAAAGCGGTCTGAAACTTAATGCAATACAGTGAAAATTGAAGACAAAAGGGAAAAACAAGGTACAGTGAAATACTTTAAACTCACTTACTGTACTTCTACATGCACTACAGTTGAAATGTTGTACATGTAGCTGCATTCCAACATGTATATCATTCTAGGACTATAATTGGGGCCTATGAGAGGCTGTTATAGGCAGTGCTTATCACCAGCACAGGTGTATGGTCCAAGCCTAAGGTGCACAGCAATGTATGCAATGAGACAGCCGTAGCGCATGCGCAGCAGGCATGTGGTTCAAGGTGCCACATTTTAAGACAGTGTAGTAGCAGGCTCCAGCAGAGGCAAGTTTGATCACCAGCAGGGATCACAGCTGGCAATAGGCTCTTTCTTTCATGTCTGACAGATGCAGCACCTCACCTCCTACCCAAGTGACGTTGTCTCTCCTCTCCGATGCAGCAGTTTGCGACCTGATCTGCAAGAAGGTCATAGCAGCTGTGGCAGCAGCCCTAACAAAGAACACTAGTGCCCCCTCGGAGACAGGGAGTATATACTAAGCTAAGGCGTACATTAAATACATGGTACATGATACCTATTAGCTGCTGTCCATCAAGACATGATCCACTTATTATTTTGATCATCAGTTCAAAGTTGCCACTAATAGAAGTTGGGCCAGAACCCATCTGCAGACACTGCTATATTGTCTGTCATCCTCAATACGACTGCGCTCCCTGCACAGGGGCAGGAGTAATTATAGTCTCTATCTAGCAGGGTTTCTTTTGGGCGGGAGGGGGGGGGCGAGGGGGGCATTTGCCCCACCTTCATAAAGTTTTGCCCCCCCTTAAGTCACACTGACCTTCCTCATACAGCCACATATGTTTTCATGTTACCCCCCAAGATTTCTTGTATATGCAGTTCGCCCCCCTTGTCACTTTTTCTGAAATAAACCCTGTCTAGGCAGTCAACCCTAGAGAGAGATAAGCACTCAGCAGGATTCTCAATCGTCCCTTTGCTTCCCCATTCTATCAACACCAGCTAGCTGCTCTAGAGCTTTTATCACTGCCTGTCTCCCTCCCAAGCATCAAATAAAAGAGGCCAAAATTGCTTCAAACATAACGTTGACCCAAGTATTAAGCATGTTATTGTCAAGGTATTCACAAAATACGTGGTTGCCTTCAAGGCAAAACTCTGGAGAATGGGGAATGTCTCTCCAGATTAGGAGGAACGAAGCACTAACAGCACATACAAAAGTGGAAGGAAGGCAAAGATTCTGTGTGGTCACTTCTTGTGAATTGGCAATCGCAAACGCACGCATGAGCAAATGCAAACGCGTACACAAGTAAACGTAAACGCACGCACAAGCAATCGCGCTTGAAAATCACTCTAGCGTGCGTCGCGTCGCTCCCCTCCCTTCCACGGGCGTTTTTCCACAGGCACTTAGTTCCGTAATTAGAGTGTACCGTAAATACATTCTTCTCCTAGCAACGCTGCATAGCAACACGTTGCTGAACAAACGTAGCGGGAACGTAACTCATGCAAAAAAAGGAACTAAATGCAACAATACGTACTTATAACAGGCTAACTGTACCTCGTTCACTTCCTTAGGCAGACACCAAGGCGCCCTTCTGAAACTGCGGCTGCTATTTCTTTAAACCATTGCGCGCGAACATAATAAACTGTATGCACAATATCGCGGCTCTCAAGCAATTCATTCACTCTAGCAGTTCGTAAAACTATTGTAGGAAAGCAGCTCTTTGACCACAGGTATGTATAATGTTGGGCAACTTTTTCCCCTGGAAGTTATCTCGTGGTGTGACCTACCACACAGCAAAGAAGGAAGCACCACACAGAGGTGTTTGAGTGGTCTCCACATACAGATGAAGGGTGTCAGATCTGTGGACATGTTAAACAGTTAGCTAAGGGAGGGAGAAAGAAAAAAACATCTAAGAGACACATAGGCCGGCCTTCAGCAGAGGCCAGTGCTATGCAAGCACTATTTAAGCACACTCAGAGAGTTGCTCCTCCACAACTATGTCAGAAACCTGTGGAATATGCAAGAGAGCAATCTCTCCCTCTCGCACAACTGACATGTCCTATCTGTACAGACATTGTGGACAGGCCAGTTGAAGTCACTTCATGTTCCAGCATTGCATGTTGTGAGTGTCTGTGTCAGTGGCTGAGTACTACTGAGAATACTAAATGCTCCTGCTGTTATGAGGATCACTTACAAGACTGCGACACAATTAAGCAGCCCACACAATTCTTTCTCAGCATCCTAGGACAGGTACAGATAGTGTGCAAGACATGCAGGGAAAAGGTGAAGATAGAAAACCACGTAAATCATTGCTGTGGATCACGTGATCAACCAGGTACATCAATGTCTTCATCTGGAGTTGAAGCGATCCTCAGCAGGACACACACACACACACACACACACACACACACACACAACTACTGCACAAATACCCAGCAAGTAGCACTGTGAGGTATGGGTGTGCATGTTCATTAGCCTTCGGCACGCATGAGCAGGAGGGTTACTGTAGTTGTCCGTGTCTAGTATGCAAGTATATATATACGTAAGAGAAACTACTTATCGCTAGAGAAGAAGGTAGAAGTTATTAAGCACTTGCAAGAGAATCTTGTAATCTCCATTAGCGTTCTTGGGGAGGTATACTATTTTATGACTTCATGCTTTCACTCTTCTAAGATAGCAGCTCTGGTAGCAGGGTTCACACGCACAAGTAAGTCCCGTATATCACAGTATTCTGAAGTATATAAATGAAGATCTTCATAAGTGGTTCCGTCTCACTTGTTCCAAGAATATATATTCTGGGGGGCCAGAATTGATGGAAAGGGCTAAGGAGATAGCAGAGAAGCTAGGGAAATCTGATTTCAAAGGCTCATGGGGATGGTTAGACAAATGGAAAAAGAGATACAACAAAAAAAAGTTGAAATTTTATGATGAATCAGTTCAAGGGGAGAAGATTGACTCGTGGAAGAAACACTTGACAGAGATTATTGGTTATGAGAAAGAAAATATATGGAACATGGATGAGACAGGCTCGTTTTGGCGTGCCTTACCTGATAGGGCATTTGGCCAAAAAAGCAGAAGTTATAAGGAAGAAGAGCCAACATCGAATCACCATAGCCTTTTTTGTTTCGGAAAAAAAAAACGTGAATCCTGTGATCTGATTGCACAACTAAGCTTCAAACAGAAAGCTGAAATTTACAACTACTGCACAAATACCTAGCAAGTAGCACTGTGAGGTATGGGTGCATGTTCATTAGCACACATTGGGCAATGAACTGTATATGTGATATGTTGCAAAAATTAACTTCCACAAAGCAAATGGCAAGGTAATAGTAGACAGGTAAGAAAAAGATGACACTTGAGGCATATATGATGACACACTCAAAACCATCACCAACATCAAAGACCAAATCACCGCCCAAGATTTATATACTCTTTGCTCCAGTCTTTGACTGTAAATATAACAGAATTTTACATAGATTTTGCATAAATAAAACCACCTGATCTCCAGCTTCCGGCTTTAAATACACAACCATGTAGTCTCCACTTCCAAAGTGTTACTCATCCACTTTTATAATCACTTAATGTGACACCCATCCACTCATTTCAATTGTCTGAAATTTTTTTACTTAATGTGACACCCATCCACTCATTTCAACTGTCTGAAAAATTTTTCTGTTCGAAATACATGCTTTGCACAAATATACCGGTTTTTGTGACATTTGAGTAGTTTTAAATTACTTATAAACTTGTCTTACTGTTGTATTTCTTCCTTCCTCTGACCATCTAAATGCTATCACCAAACAATGTCAAATTGTTAATTGTGTTTGCAATGACGTTTTGGCGGCATATTACAGAAATACTAATAAGTTTGTTTTACAAAATATCTGTCAGTCACATACATACGTCAAAGGTTTGCACTTCAGTGCTTTTCATTTTTTCATTGGATAGTGACTGTTTTGAATTTTGTTGTGTTGCCTTGGAAGTCTCTTGGTCGAATAACATGTGACACACTGCATAGATATGACAATATAAATTAGAGGTAGGGGCACACAGAATTTACGCAGATATGAACCTGTCTTTCTGACACTATGCTATGATAATGCATGACACCGGAAGAGGTATATATGCTGTTTGTAGTACATTTATTGACAAACACTGCTAACAAATAGCCACAACGAATTTTGTGGTTGATCAAATACACTACAGAGGTCACATTGATCCATGGTGTCGAGAGAACTCTGACCCCGACAAGTTAGAAGGTATTGTATGCATATCCACCTGCACAGGTATTCTCTCTTGATAAGAGCTGAAACTTTGAGTGTTTCATGAGTGTCTATGCAATGAGTGTCTATGCAATGAGTGTCTATGCAGTGACAAGACACATGAATAGAGAATGTATTTTTGTTTTAGCATGTGAACACCATAACAGACACAGGTTACAAACAAAAATCTTTAAGATGTCCATACATGCAAAATTAGTATCCCCTCTAACTACACATGAATACATGTATGTGCATAAAATTGAACGAAAAAAAGAACAATGTGCCGAGGACTACCCTGGGGCTGTCACAAATGCAACAATCAATCAATTTAGACACAAGTCATGTACCAAGATGGGGAGGTTGCATACATAAGCATAGAAAATCACACAAGGTAGCCATATATGGACTGCCATTCCTACTTCCTTCACTGTTTTTAATAAACATGCTTTTACTCTTGTGTAAGATTTCAAATGTACTACTCGGATTCTAAATTAGAACCTGTTATGAACGCATGGTGGATAATGCGATGGATTTTGCGTCATTAGAAAAGTGGGCTCTACCGGGCTTGAACCAGTGACCTTGAGTTAGGCCAATTATTAGTTTCTCATAAACTTCCCGCATCAAGTTTTCCAAGCGCAAGAACTTGATCATTTCCTCATTATTTCTTACTGCACATGCTCAGATCAACTGTTTTACACGTGAGTCCCGGCGGTTGTTCCGTTCGTGATTGCCTCATCTTTTAAGATGCTCAACTATCATGTACATGTATATTGTATGTCGAGCAAAATTCCACTATACTGGAAAGTTGGATATACAATTCATGGTCCAGACAGTTTCGTAAGTTATAGTTATATCACCCCTTAGAGTGCTGAATCCAGATTTACAGACACGACTCACGAGGGCGCGAAGCGCCCAAGTGGGAGTGTCTGTAAATGGATACTGCACGATAAGGGGTGTTATAATTGACTTATAGCCCACAAATGGCCACTAATGACTCCTATACAAGTGCATGTTTTTATAGTGGCAAATACAAGTGCATGTTTTTATAGAGGATGCACTCTAGCGCATATACAGTCCCTACCGGTTCCTTTGATCTGCCCACGCAGTGTGCTATAAGTCACATATCGATCCTCATTATGCTGCTGCATTATTCCGGTATGAACGAGAGGTGTCCATACTCTTCAAAGACAAATGTAACCCCGTTTGCTTGGATGACAAGCACAGTATAAAGATAGGTGAGCCTGGCTACCCTGTGGCTGCAGTTGAGCAGGGAAGGAAGGTCATGGTCAGCTGAAATGCTTCTTTTGAGGTTGGGTACCATGATTTCACGAGGTTCAGTCTAGTTCCTTCAGTTTGTTTTGTCGTTGACATTCCTATATTGCAGGATTGATGGTTCATGGTACACTGGTAGAGCATATGTTGGTTTCAAAGATGTGTTTGAGGCTTCATCTCCTCCATGCCACACTGCTGAGTTTCATGGCATTTTAGTAGCCAACAACCTTCACTATTATCCTCTTCTCTTTGTCTATTCTAATGGGGCTTCTGACCACAGGCTGACCTACCTTAGTGTCCAACTCTCTCTAATATGATTCTTGACCTTGATTTTCTCTGTGCTTGTCACACTGTTCCATATCACAAGAGAAACCCCTTTGAACATTTGATGTTGATCGTTAATTTCAATCAGTTGGTGTGATGAGAAAGGAAGGAAGCAGTGAAGCAGCAGACTATGGACGGGTCCATAGTCGAAAATGTTCTTGACTGCATTGCTCCAGTTAAAATTCTTCTGGCTGATATAATACGACGGTTGGAGCTCAAAGGAAAGCCTTTTGGTGTTCACCCTACCGCTATAGAGCCAAGAGGCCATTGAAAGTGTGTGGAACAGTCTGCATCTGGTGGACAGCTCATTGAATGTTGCTGACAAGCACCCTAAAGCTTCCCTCAAATCACATGCTGCTGTAGATGTGTTCATAAAGCACTGCTGTCAGAGCAGGCACTATTCATTTTGTAGAATGGTGCTTCCTCATGCTCTATTTGAAAACCTCCCCGCCTTCCACCAGAAACATTTTCAAAGATATTTTTTTCCTGACCTAATTTCACAAGCTGATGGCCACTACAAACCCTTTGCAGACGTATATGGCACTGAGACAACTGAGGAATTTCAGCCTTCACTTTCTAAGAAGTCTACAAAGAGCAAGAAGGTACCCTTTAGTGCGAACAACATGTACGCGATGTAAACCTAATGCTTCAGTGTGAAGAGTGCGAGATGTGGCGCCTCCTATACTCACAACACAAGCTCTCACCTAGTTTACGAAATCAGCTAAGTGCTCGCCTGGAAGACTTCACCTACACCTGTGGTGCAACACTGTCTGACTTAGATCTGCCTGATGCTCTAAGTGGTGTATGTGTGCGTGAACTTCAATGCTATGACCCTGTCGAGAAACTGTATTCGCGATGAAGTATGAACCCATCTGTATTCACTGATGTGGAAATATAATTTGAAGACTCAGGAAGGATGTTACCCTCAATGTGAACAATGCAAGGACAAATCCCCCATTAGAAAGAGTTTAACCAATTTTTAATGTGTTTTTTGTTGTGCACCTTGTATTTATTAATGAATAATGATAACTTCCCTCCCTCACGCAATTCACATGACACGTTGATGAGAAATTACAAATGTTGGCCTTAGTACCTCAATGCATATCCATTACTCGAATTCTAAATGTAACACTAGGATTCCAGAGAGGAATAGGGGTATTTCGTGTAAGCATTTATAGGAATAGGTAATAAGGTATCAATACCAACGGTATAGAATACACCAACTTCAACTCACCTTGCCAGATTGGTCTCCAGACGACCATCTCTTGACTCTCTCAGTCCACGTAGCTAACGGCTGCACTGATGAGCGTACACACCAAGTCTGACTCTCAGTCTGCCACAAAGACGGTAACAGACGTTGCAAACCGCGACAGGACGGACGCAACAGCACGGCAAAACTCATGGCAAGCGGCACGCAGTACACGTGGCTACGTTGGGCTTCATTTAGAGTTCTGACGTCATTGTTTTGTCACTACAAAGCTGTCAGAGTGAGTGATGGAGTCTGTGACAGGAATGGTTACTGTGCTTCTGTGTGTTTGGAACCTTATGTCATGGGCCCACGCACGAAATCAAACAAGTAAGTCAGGTTCTCTACAACTGCGAAAGACTGTAATATGTGTACTACGTACGGCATTTGGCTAATAGTCTGAGCCTCACTGTTGCTAGACGGAATCTGTAGTCAGGCTGCATGGGCGCCTCATACCATGATACGCTGATATAAGGTAGACAGTGCAGAGAGATGATAATAGGCACATGCTCACTTTCCTCACCTGTAAATGTCATGTACATGACAACTCGAAGGCAGGCAAGTCAACACAACTCGCCTAAAGCGGTCATTTTTAATTGTTGGATGGGATTCAACCTGTGGCACTTCCATTGTAGGGTCATGTTCACATAGTATGGGAAGTGCACTTGCCTCTGTGTAAGGCAGAAGAGGGTTAGTACACTACTAGTAGAATGCTCAGCATTTTTGGCAAGTGGAAGCGACCAACTACAGTACTGTTATTTTCATGTAATATGTTCAGTGTGTTGAGTTTGATTAGCCTAAGAATACTTTAGCAAAGTATTTGGAAGGAAAGCTTCAAAATACTCTAGCTATTCTCTTTCTCTCATGTGATGGATCAGTACACAATGTGCTAGAGCGAACCCACCTACATAGTCATGAAGCTGGAGAGGACCATGGCTAGCTTTGCTTACATAAATCAAGGAACCAATCTGCTGCACTCAGTAAGCTTGGAGGCAACAGTAGTAGCTTCATTACAGCTACTACAGTTGGTGACACCGTCACTGCTGTTTTTCTGTTGTAATCTTTCCTCACAAGGCTCTCTCAGCACTTTTTGGTTCCATACTAAACTCTGAATTGCTTCCACTGGCATAGCAGGCCTGTTCAAAAAACAGGTGAAAGAGAATCAGTGGCAGTGTCTAGAACAACCTTTGACCTTTAAATGAGCTGGCTTTATGTTTGCGCGTGGTGCGCGGGCAATCGCTCCCCCCCCCCCCCCCGGGTAAATGGCGACATGAACGTACCATTATAGAGAGAAAGAGAGAGCCCCCGCCAGCTGAATGACTAGGTTGGCTCGCTACCGCTTGCCAATGAAGGGATGGTGCTGACACACCTATTACCCTTAACACATATTTCCTAGTTACACAAATGCATGCAGTGAAGATTACACATGCAAACATAACCCACTCACACGTAAAACTCAAGACATAGGATACAAGGATAGTACTGCCAAATAGTATAGTTGTACATGTACATGTACATGTATATATGCAGCAAGATGGGAATGGAGGGATGCAACAACAATATATAAATATAGCATGTGTAAATCCCTGCCTACATATATTGTGCATCTTTGATTATGCATGTTTTATTGTTTCTTCTGACATAATTTTATGACTACTGTTTCTGCTTACCTGTAGATGATTGTTAGCTATGTTGTTTGCATGTACATGTACTGTACATACATGTATATGTGCATGTACACATGTCTATATTCCATTGTATGTGTCTGTACACTGTAGATTCAACATCAAACAGTGCTTCAAGTCCAAGTGATGCTACTGGAGCGATCCCTAACCCTACTAATGAATGGGAAAGACATACCCTTATGAATGTGGTGATTGTGGTAGGTAGTGTACATACACAGTAGTTCTATGAATATATACTGTGCCGTAGAGACTTCACATACATGTACATGTATGTATTCATACAGGCAATGGTAATTCTGGTGATCATTGGCGGATTGTTTTTTGTCCGTTATATGCGCACAGAGAAGAAAAATGCACTAAGAAGGTAAAGTGGGCATACATGTCAGCACTTTGTGGGAGGGTAAATATTGAGCATTAAAACATAGGGGGGTGGGGGGAGGTTGGGACAGCAGTAAATCAATTCAGTCAGTGTGCTTCAGACCCTGACCATATTGGGGGTGGGGCAGGGGAAAGAGGGAGGATTCTACATGTATATATATGACAGAGCAAATGTACCATCCACCACTAAACCCTACCATGCACTGCTAAGCTTACAATAGACTGACATTCTAAATAGACACCACCATATAATGGACATATGGCCATGCAACAACTGAATTTGGTACAATAGATTTCATATCTCTGTTTAGTGGACACCTCCCGTCTGTATACAAACAGTTCCAAGTGCACTAAATGCATTGTAAATTTACTTCTAAAATGGACGGTGGTTGGAGCATGCTATGTTGAATCATCCTATTCACCCTGCATTGCATGCACAATTGTCAGTCAACCAATCATTCTTAGGTATGCTGCAGGCTGGTAGTAAATGTGCGAGAACTACATGTATAGAACTGTGTAGTTGTAATCATGCTTGAGTCATGTTCCAATACATCCTACAGTAGATACAGCTCTAAGTAGTACAAAACCTCTCAGTAAAGAATACTGGATGGAGGAGGTTGTCCCGATAGTGTCTATTATTCAGTGGTTGCTAAGAGACAATGCATTGCACTAGGCCTAGAACTTTGCTACACTTGAGTATTGTACTACTGTATTCACACAACAGGTATTCACAGCTCAACAGAACAGATGATGAAGACGATGACATTGAACTTTCAATCTATGAGAAAAAGGAATAAGAATCCCGTTCATCCCTGTTGTAATATGTGTTTGATTATGTGGATTTTAGCAATCATTGTTTTTGTCATGTCATAAATATTCCATCTATTGAAGCAAGCAGTCACACTTACATACCAAAATGTTCCAAGTGTATTACATTATCATCAATATCCAACATGACTGTACATAAGCACTATATATTGCTCTTAGCTTTCCTGTTTCATAAAGTCTAGTAGTTCTTGGCAATACCTGCATAAGTAAATATATACATTTGTATGTGTAAGACATGTAGTACAACCCATTATATAGGGATGATACTGGCACAATATAGAAACAAGGTGTAGCATGAAGGAGATGATATACTACTCAAGAAGCTTCCATAGCACTATTGCCATCGACCACGCACCCACAATCATGGGCGGAGCCACACATACATGTATACATACAGGTATATCCTTACCATCTGTTCCTGCCTTACCTGAAGAACATAACTTACCATCCGTTTGCCCCTCAGCTCCAGTCAGCTCAGTCAAGGACTGAAGTTGACTAGGAGTTATCACTGTACAGTTTTTGTTTACGCGTATCCCAGACACAAGCCTAAAGACACAAGAGTTCATCGACCACTCTACCCCATGCTTTCCTCTGTCTACCTCTACAAGGCATAGTTTCCCATTCCCGACTGAATAAATTGCTTTGGATATCCATCCTCAGGCATGTTAATTTATACCACCACTTAAATTTAGCTCTATCCCTTCAACCCCTCAATGATTCTAAACCCATATCACCTCTAACTGCTTCATTACAAGTTTTAGATGAACAACCCAGAATCCTTTTAGCTCCCCCCATAATAGTGGACTCTAATCCAGCTACTTGACCCTTATTACCCTCCCAAATTTCCCCTCCATACTCTATACTAGAAAGAAGCAACAGCCTAAGTACAGTTAAGTTAACTTTACAAAACACTTTCCCTAATAACAGGCGGCCTCGCCCCTTAGACCCAGCCTATTCACACTTAATTACAGATGTTCGGTATGTGGAGTTCCACATAATTGCATGGCATCTGTCTCTACATGCTACACATCGTTTCTATGATTTTTTGCACTTACATGTACCACCTAAATATATATTTTACTGCTAGTGTATCTATTGCATTAAGGATACAAAGAATCTCTTTGTCTAGGACCATGTGTAGCTACATTGTAAGTTTACAAGCACATCTCATCCATACTCTTACCTATCTTCTCTGTGTTTGTGTTTGACATCTTCTACTTGACTCCTAAGTAGATCTGAATTCAGACGGGATGCTTCTTTAAGTACAATGAGGATAGCATTCTGCAGAAAAAATAAAGCACTAGGATTTTTTCCTTAAAATGGATCTGCTGGTCTTCAAAATTTCTTTCGACCAACAGGAAGTTAAGCATAATTTTGAGTGGACAGAACATTTAAAATTCCAGCCTCGACTGGCTTATATTATTGCTCATTTGTACATGATAATAGAGGCTATCACACTACAGCATTTCCAAATAATGAAGGAAGCAGGCTCAGAGCTGTCGATACATGTATGTACAATGTAGCTGGGTAGTAAACAGACATGAATGAGTACATGTTGTGTAGAGGTGACTGGAGACTAGCAAAATGAATTAAAAGAAGCATGCAGGAGCTGAATAGCTAGACCCCAGTTGGTGAAACTAAGGAGCACCAGTTGGTTAACAATTGTGTGTATGCCGTATGACTATATGCATGGTCTTGAAAGGGAAGATGTAATATAAAACCAATGTGCATATGTAGTGTATGCACAAGCCCACAACTTGTGAGGTTCTTCTATACATCATACATGAACATATATACATGCCTGTGATCATGACTCAATGGAAATTCAATGTTTAACTGCCCTTCATACCTATTGGCAGCTTCAGCTGAAATCAATAAGCCACAGCCTTATTCAAGAAAACAGAATTTACCTGGATTGCAGAAGAAGGATCATCCAAATGTATCAGCAACCCCTTGTACAGGCTCTCTGTGTGAGCCTTAAACAAGTCTTTACTGTAGTCGTCAGGAAATGCTCTAAAGGGGCACATAACTACACTAAAATATAAGTGATGTACATGCATAAACCCAACAATGATGCCCAAACTGAGTGACAAGTGTGGCATAGACAGTACAGCATGCATACATACATGTATGCAGACCATATGTAATAGGTTCCAGCTTTAACTGTCTACTTAGCTGGCATACGCACCTACACATAGGTACACATGTATATATGCAATACCTACCTGACATAAGCAACAAAAGTCCTTGATACAGCAATTCTAACTTCATCACTACTATCATCCAGCCTCTTCAGTAGGTCAGAGTGCAGTTGATGCAAAGTGTCAACTGTAGTATATTTACATATAAATTGTGTGTGCATGTGAGAATTTACGTTAAAGCATGCATTTCCAACCATACACATACGTATATATATATACCTTAATATACATGTGCATGCATGTACATGTACATGTACATGTACATGTACATGTAATTACACATCATTTCAGTATACTATACAAGATTTTTCATTTAAAATGTTGAAGGATGTAGGGATGGAAGTACCAAAAAGTGTAGTAAACAAGGAAGCATCAATGCAGCAAAACAGCGGATGATGGCATGCAACAACAATAACATGCGTAACCCATCATCCCGGCTCTCCCCTTGCGGGGACCACACCCCTATTTTGCTGCATGGATGCTTCCTTGTTTACTACATTTTTGGCACTTCCATCCCTACATCCTTCAACATTGTAAATGAAAAATGTTTTTGACACTTGTTTCACTGGTTTTTGCAAACCCGTGTTCTCACGAGCCCTACCCCCTTCTACTCCCGCGCACTTGAGCCCCATCTTTCTATGAAACGTGGAATGCATGTGCACAAATACAAAATGGCTTCCAACAAATAAGGAAGTTCTTGCTTAAGTATTCATCTTCATTTCACTCTTGAAGAAAGAGAGAGCCTGGGTACAAGGCTACAGCATAGGTGTGCAGCAAATCGGTTAGTGTAACTTCGTTTTGCGTTACAGGTGCTGATCAACTCTGTTCTCAGAATCTGCTGTTCAGTATCCCCGTTTTCCATCGCATGTACTTGCTAAGTGGGCTTTGGAAGTTTCTGGTGCCGACACGCCATAAAGCCTTAATTGAACAGCACAGAACTCCTGAACGGTGCTGTTATAAGCTTTTATAGACATATAATGTGGCACATGACTCTTTCTATACAACAAAAAACCAGTGAAACAAGGGAGTAAAAACATTTCCATTAAAATGTTAAAGGATGTAGGGATGACAGTGCCAAAAAGTAGAGAAACAAGTGCAGTATATATAGGCAGCAACAGGGAATGAGGGGACTATATTTATATGCAGCAAGACAGAGGATGAAGGCAGTATATTATATGCACCAAGACAGGGGATGAGGGCATGCAACAATAATAACATCCCTACATCTTCTTACATTATGGGGTTACGATTGTTGCATGCCCTCATCCTCTGTCTTGGTGCATATAATATACTGCCTTCATCCTCTGAATTGCTGCATATAAATATAGTCCCCTCATTCCCTGTTGCTGCATATATACTGCACTTGTTTCTCTACTTTTTGGTACTGTCATCCCTACATCCTTCAACATTTTAATAGAAATGTTTTTACTCCCTTGTATATACTACAGATTGCTCTATTTTACATACATTATGTACAAGAACAACATAGGCCGTCCTAATCACCTTGAGGCATACACGCTGTTAGTAGCAACCACAATAGCAATGTCTCCGATGCATTTCGGATACCATGATGGTACCAACAGAGAGCACAACAGCTTGAAGGGTAACAGAGCCTGGCTCTTACCTGACTAACGGCTTTGTCACAATCATTTATGTAATAAGTTGATGACGGTCGCGGTAAGCGTTATGTGATGAGATCGTCCAGGCTCTCTCCCTCACTGCGTAGGGTTAAAGGTCATGCAATTACTACGCTCGAGGGAGAGAGGCTGGAGGTCGAGGCTAGTAACTGCCGCATTTGAGAGTTTTGAGCCGTTCATTTTGTTAAGGGTTAATGGGCATGTCGGCGCCATCCCTACATAGAGGGTCTACCGACTCTTTGATATAGTAAAGCAGGTATTATGACCATGGTACATGTATATATATACATCACAAGAAAATGTTTGTGTGCAAAACACATACCAGATTTCCAAAGTTGTTTTTCATTGAAGAGAAGCTGTAGTACTTTACAAGAGACAAGTCTAGTAGACTGATTAGTGTCATCTAGACAAGATACCACCTGGGACCATATGAAACGTGTTTATATTTGTTATGCATGTACACACAGCACAGCTGGTTCTTACTTTAGGTAAGAGGTCATCAAGTGTTAGTGACAGTTGGTCAAAAGTGAGCAAATTCCCTTGAAGAAGAGCTTGTAGACAGGTCATTGAGGCAGTGCGGATAGCAGCAGCAGTCCTACATTAACATAAATACTTATGTACATGTATATGCATGCATTTATGAATGTGAAATGAGTGATCCATCAACATTTTACTGGTGTATACATGTAATATATATATATATATATATATATATATATATATATATATATATATATATATATATATATATATATATATATATATATATATATATATACAGTGTATATATATATATACATTTCCCATACATTTTCCATATATATACATGTATATAAAATGTCGAAGGATATAGGGAGTACCAAACAAGGAAGGATCTATACAGCAGAGCAAGGGATAAACGGCATGCAACAATAATAACAATGAAAGATGTAGGGAGGGGGTTACATATAGTATATACATATAATGCTGCCATTACATGTAGACAGTAATGATATTTTGTAATCCTTGCATGGACACAACATTCACTTTTCTAAATATGGCTAGATGGGTTTGCTCCCACTTGCCCACAATGCTTGGCATTCATCTAGTACAAACATATAATGAATATATACATGGAAACACATGTGCATAGCACACCAGCAAGAGAAAGGTGTAGAAAGAGGAGAAAGGAAGTTTCCAACACCCCACCCCAAACAAACACCCAAATGCACACAACAAACACAACACACAAAAGAGCAGGACGCCAGATGCCCAGCCTTGAGAACTGGGGCAGTGGGTTAAAGATCTTTCATGGCGCCAATGCATGTACATGTACTCTTACCTTCCTCCTCTCCACAGGCTATTAGGTATTACTATATCAGACAGAACTTTGCCAGCAAAACCACAGAACATGTTCTGTGAATCAACAGTAGACGGGGCATCCACCAGCAGGTGTATAAGCAGTGTAATGAAACTAAAAAGGAACAATTTGTTATATATGGCGTCAGTACCTCATGTGAGAAATATGTAAAATTCAAATATGTATATATGGACAAAGATATTGAAATACTGTACAACAAACATAGTGCATAATTATGATCACACACATTATCATAAAAGCGTGATTGGTAGACAAACACAGGTCACTGGAAATGAAGAGGGAACATGAAGGACAGAATTCTTCAAAAGAATTGAATTAGAAATCACCATGCAGCTAGATCAATACAATGTACATGTATATGCCTTTGTTTTGTGTAGTGAGTTCCAATGCATTACATGTAGTTACACAAAAATAACCGAATATAGCATCAATTCATGTGTATAGATATAGTAATAGACCATGGGTGCACATTAGAGCTACTCACTGCAGCCTCATCTCAGGGTCTCCATCAGGGTTCATGCACTGAGTCAGAACTGGAATGACATCATCTAATATTTGACCAATCACAGGGCCGGCTCCTGTGAGTATACTACTGAACAGAGCACAGTCAGGTGTGTGGATAGTCCACCCTCTGTAGTTCAGCTAGAGAGTTGCAAAAAGTAACGACGTTAAGCAATCAGTAGATCCAGCATGTGATACCTTAATGGTCTGCATCATACTTTTGGCATGAGACTCATAGAGGTTTAAAACACTGGTCATATTTTGAATTTGTGCCAGTTGCTCCATTGCACTGTCTACCTAGAGTGCACATACAGAGGTATTACAATACCATACATACACGTACATACATTAAGTAAGCAGAGTGGAATGTGAATACTCGCATAAAACCTAGTTAATTGGTTGTTATAGAATATATATGTACAGTCCACATACAACGTATGTACATGTAGGTAAGGTATATGTGAATAGTAAATAGGGAGACTGTGCCACCTGCGACTTGAGAGTGGGAGCATGTCTTGATGAGGCTATTCTCAGCAGCACAGAAAACAATGCAGCTGAGTGCAGGTGACAGGTATCACCAGCAGCAGTGGTGATGACTATCACACAGTTTAGTAGCTGCTGCAGCAGAGGAAGGCTCTCTGACTGCCCAACTTCACTCTCAGACACACACTCACTCAAAACCTGCACGGAGATATAATACACAGTCACCAAATACTCGAGCAGTGCATATTGTTCCAATCGACTTTCATGCATGGATTTCCCTTCTATCAAAAACTATTGCCTTGCAACCTCTATAAAGGTAGGAAAAAACTTCTATCACATGAAGTAGGGAATTGCATGATGGATAGATATAACATTCAAATTAAAAATACATTACATTCACATGTACATATATATACACGTATATACATGTGAATGTAATGCAGTTTGAATGTTATGTGGTGTACACATACATGTATAACAGAAATGCTAAAAGTATGTGTAACCCCTCCCTACATCCTTTTACATGTATTATGGGTTACACATGGTGGTTTGGTACAAAAATGTAAACCTGCAGCAAATTGGCGTGTATAGAAACACTCATAGGTTATGTTTTGCATCTAAAAAGGCTTTTATAACTTCACAGCATTCTTTTGAGGCATTTCATTATGTTAAGGTCATGTTGGTGCCATCCACACATGAGAGTCTATCAACTCTTATATGTCCATGTACATGTATGTCAGTGGCTATAGCACTCAGTAGGGGCATCTAGGCTAGGGCTCCAGCACATGATGTTGCTAGAGGCTCACTTACGTATATATCTAGTCCCCAGACCCCACCCTCAGAGAGGAAAAGGGTCTGGTGACTTTGGGCTCAACACTCGGTCGAGATGACGTCATGCGGAGGAATTTGCGCGCACCAATCAGATTCAAGTACGAGTAATTATTGCATATTTTGAGCACTTGTAGGGGACAGGACGCATGCGTAATGAACGCAAGTCATATGATAAATGACGTTTGCTTACTCAGCACAACCAAGAATTCGCTCAAAAGTCACCAGACCCTTGAGCAATGATTTTAACAATTCAACTACACTGACATCCATACATGTACAGGTTCGTGCATGTGCAGTAATACATTATGTACATGTAGGTACACACATTGTAAATGTAACAAAAGCATATGACCACGTAAATAAACATTAAAATGTTGAGGGATGTAGGGAAGAGAGTGACAAACAAGGTGCAGTAGATGTATGCAAGTAAGGCAGGGATGATGGGAAAGCTGTGGCAGCATACAGGTATAGGGATGGGATATGTGCATGCCTGGCTCCTGCTAAGTACTAATATACAGGTTAGTTTGCAGGCAAATTACATCTACATTGTTCATGTATTCAGGACACTCCTACAATGGTTTGTGCATGTGCATTGATACATTATGTAGGTACACACATTGCACCTTCAGATATGGCAGCAGCTTTTCCTTCTTTGCTCCACGTACACAAGCTGCTAGCACCATAAGACAACTGGTGCACTGGACAGAGCCAACTGGCACAGTACTCTTATATTGGGTGTTAGGCATGTGGCATCCTGCACTGGTCTTAATAGCTGGCACAACCAGGCTACACCAAACCTCCACAGACACATAATAGCCAAGCACCTCACTGCACCGTACAGCCTGTAAGAGAGGCAGGCAAAATTATATATGCCTATTCTGAACCCAGAACACAAGATAACTGTCTGGAGTGTTTCACACATGTATATGTGCATGCATTGTACGTGTAAGTTGGACCTGGATCATGTAATCTGGTGAACTCATATATTATACATGCTGGTTCATGGGTTCATGTGACCCCAGCCAATATACACACATGTACTTCTTTGATAAATGACTGCTTCAGGTGAGTCTTTCTGTTATGGTGCAGTAATGTCTGTCTTTCTAAGCATGTCATGAAATCATGTCATATACACATGTTATGCATTTATATATACATACCCACCTGTTCCACTACAGTAATCTCCTCATCCTGGCATGCACGATACAGTCCATTGATGATGGCATGGATATGGTGTGTGGCATGCTCTTCCAAGTGATAGAGCAATGTGAACAGCAGAAGAGAGGCCTAAATAATACGAGGTATTTGGGTAAATTAACTATACATGTACTTTGCAGGGTTTTATTTAGAGGTGGGATTTCCCCTGCTAAAGATCAGTCCCCGATCCGAGAAACTTTTTGAATTGCCTAACCATCAATCTATCAGTACTAATATTAAGCCATAAATGCAATGCAGAGGTCATAAAATCAAAACTTTCCTGGAGAGCATTCCCCTACACATACTTACACGCACACCCATCCAACAGTAACCTTAGGAGGGAGGCCTGGTACTTAATGTACATACATTTTGAAGGTGTGCCAGATATCTTACCATATAACAGTGTCAATCACTGCATGGATGAACAGATGAAAACGTGGAATGACAATGTCCACATTTCGCAGCTTTGTGTACTCACAAAGTTCCAGGATATTGTGGTAATATGGCTACTCTGCAGATGCATAGCTGCAGGCTTTGCTGCAATACAGTGGGTTCCAAGCACTTGGTTGGTAAGAGATAGGAATTTACTGATTCCTAGATTTTGGGGAATGGCTCGCATGTGCATTGAGACACATGCAGTGAATATCAGGCCATTCTTTGAGGCACCGTAGCCTGGGATCAAGGCTAAATAAGCATCATCACCTGGAATGCACCCTAGGCAACCAATATTTCTTTGGAAATGACTGCTTTGGGCGAAATGTGTTGTGTTGCTTAGTCTTTCTGTTGTGTTGCCTTGTCACCTCGTAGATGATTAAAGTCATATACAGATGGTTGCTCTATGGACTCCACGTCAGGAATTGTAACACAAAATCATGTGTACATATGCTGTAAACCCCATAGAGTTACAGATTGCTAAACATATGTACAGGCATATGCAGGCTTGTACAGACAATATATCACATAGTAGGACACTGAATGCCCAGCCTTGAGAACTGGAAATGGTGGGGTTAAAAATCTTTGATGGTACATGTACATGTACATGTACCTTCATTCTACTGTTAACGGTCCAGTCTGCAATATCCTTCAGAATAGCTGGCAGAATCTTGGAGAAACTTCGGTAGACAAGTACTCGACATCCAAGGCGTGGTCGATCAAAAGCTAAATGAAAAAGGTACATGTACATCTGTACTTACGACCATAAACCTGCTCACATACACAGATACATGTACATGAAAACTGTGCAGAGTTGACTAGGCAAAGGCCAACACAGAATTAGCATCAAATATGGAAAATCTGATATTAGGACAACACTTACGCAGCCCTGGCATGGCCTCAACCAACTGCATAAAATCCATCTGATCTTTCAGATCCTCTTCATTTTCTTTCTCAAACTGAGCCCCAATCTACATGTACATGTACATGAACACTAACATCATGTAAAAGTACACAAGTATAACTGCAATGAGAGCAGCAGAGCTACATACACATATATACACATGTATATATATTATGGTGAGGTAGCATGAACAATCACTGCAAGAGATGCTGAGAAAGGCAAGGCAACAAAACAACACAACAGAAAGGCAAAGCAACACAACACAACTCACCCGAAACAGTCATTTTTCAAAGAAAAATTGGCTGCGTGCATGCACAAATTGGTCCACTTACATGTATATACAGTTGAGCACTGACTTACTTTTTCCCAGAGAGTATGTGCCTTGTTTCTGATGTCAGGTACTTCATCACACATACATGTGAGCAGCAGAGGAATTAACTTATGGTGATATGAATACCTACATGTATACACAAAGTGAAATTCATCAGAGAATTGGTAGACTCCCGATGTTGGGATGGCACATGCTTGATATGAACCTGGTCTATGTGTTTCACTAACCATCTCAAATGTACACCAATACAATGAACAACAGCCAATGCTACAATGTAAAATGTAGGAAAAATAGTTTTATCAACTTCATTTATTGTCAGCATTGTGTCAAGCTAAACTGGAAAATCTTGGCGATGATTAAATTTGGCAAAACAGCAAAAAAAAGATTTAGTGATTGACTCGTTTTTAGGCTGGAAGTGTCGACACCATCCCTACATGTACACGTATATACAGTAGAACCACTCTAATCAGGACACACTGAAATAAGGACACTTGTAATCCAAGAGATCAGGACACCTCACTAATCAGGACTCTTTCTTCTGTCCCAACAGTGTCTGGATTGGAGAGGTTCCACAAGAGAAATATCAATTCCCTGAATGACAACACAATAATAGGCTACTTACATGTACGTGTGCAGTGCACATACATGTACATGTATGTTATTGTGACTGCTACACATTTACCTATCCGGTTGGTGTAGCAGCCAGTCAGCTAGTATATCTACTAGGCAGCTGCGTACAGACGGCATGGAATCACTCACTCGCTGAGCTAATGTGTGCAATGCATCATCTATGGAAGTAGCAGGACCCAATCTCACAGTGCAACCAAGTGCCTGAAAAGAAAGAAAAACCTCCTTACATACCTCTGTATCAAAGTACAATGTAAATGTAACAAAAAAATGAACACGTTAAATGTTGAGAGATGTAGGGAAGAGGGTGACAAACAAGGTGCAGTAGATCTATGCAAGTAAGGCAGGGATGATGGGAAAGCTGTGACAGCATACAGGTATAGGGATGGGATATGTGCATGCCTGGCTCCTGCTAAGTACTAAGTACTAATAGAAAGGTTAGTTGCAGGCAAATTACATCTACATTAATTGTTCATGTATTCAGGACATTCCTACAATGTTTCTATATTCTGTAAACCACTGATGAACACATGCAGGACAAACCAATCACTGTCTCCAGACATAGACAAGCATAACATTGCTACAAACATTACCCATTAAATACAAAGAGGTGTCCGCACATCCCAAGATAGGGCAGATGGACAGTGCAAAGATATACATATGTACAAGCGTTGGTAATTATGGACAAGCCTACTTCAGCACTACACTGTTGGAAATGAAAACATCCATAGCATAACATGTACGTGTAGCAAGCAGACGGTCGTGGGTTTGAGTCCCACCCGAGGCAGCTATTTTTTCTTTGAAAAATAACTGTCTTGGGCAAGTTGTGTTGTGTTGCTTTGTCTTTCTGTTGTGTTGTATTGCCTTGCATTTCTTTCTAAGCATCTCATGGATGATTAAGTCATATACATGTACTGTACATGTATAGATCTACACATGATTTAAGAACACTGCAGTCCAATCACAAGTACAATGTACATGTACATTTCCAGCACAACATGTCAGGGTTTCAAAGGGTGTACATTATCCAATGGCTCACCTTAATGGAGGCTAGTCTAACTTTTGAGTGTTGATGTGTCATTGACTGTAGCAGAGGTTTCACCAGGGAACTACACTGCTGGTAAAACACTACTGGAATAGCACTTGCTACATGTAAAACACAGTGACAGCTCTCCTGGAAAAAAAGAAAAACTGTCTTATACAAATTTACATGTACAATTGGAGTGTACAAGGAGTTTTGCCAGTTATCACTTCCTAGGAATAAACTTCTGAGCTTTTCTTTGGTATTCTAGACATCTTCTTTCCCATCCAAAGGTAAATTGTACATGTGTGCACATAGGTAGTTGGGCAATGGGATGGCAGAAGTCACATGACCTTCGGACTATACATTCAGGCACCTACAATGTAGCAAGTGGTCCATCCAGGTGTGTGCAATGATATGACGATACTGGTATGCAGACGACACATATACATGTATTAGCCGTGTGTCAGTAATCCTACCTGTCTCTAATTTTAGGGTACATGTAGGCCTGACAATGTTCACAGATTGCCTTGAATGACATAATGGTAAAAGCACTTACTATGACTATGCTGTAGGTGTCTGGGATGCGTATAAACAAAAACTGTACGGTGATGAATCGTACCCTAGTCAACTTCAGTCCTTGGCTGAGGATCTGTAGCTGACTGGAGTTGAGGGGCAAACAGATGGTAAGTTATGTTCCTCTGGTGAGGGAGGAACAGATGGTAAGGATTTGCCTGTGCACGTACATGTATGTGTGGCTCCGCCCATGATTGTGGGTGCGTGGTTGATGGCAGTAATGCTATAGTAGCCTTATGAGTATTATGATAAGGTAGGCCCATCAAGAACTACTTGCACAAATACAGTATAAGGGCACACTATGCATGTATATTTCACGTACATGTATATACATTGTACATACTTGCGTGGAGGTGTAGGGGGCTTAGTACCTCCCACAAGTAAGAGATATCACAAGCACACTACTACATAAACTACATACATGTACACCATGAGCACATTCTCAAGCACCGCTGACCTTCTTTAGCTCTGGATAAGGGTCAACTATAGTGCGCTGCAGTATAAGAATAATATCATTGAGATAAGGTGCCATCTCCACAGATGACAGCTGAACCACTAAAGAAAGAAGATGGAGCAATTGCAGCCGCAATTCTTCTGATGGCTCTGTGATATCCTCTGAACCCAGCCTGCTCACTAACACTGGCAGTAGAAGTGCTAGACAACCAGTCACCTGCTGCTGAAGTGATGTGCACAACCTAAAGGTGACAGAGAGAATATTGCTATAACAAATAGTAAAAGAACACATTGAGATATCAATTCTCACTTTGTTACAATGCCAATAGCAAGCTCACGGCACTTCTCCACAGGATCAGAGAACTCCTTAAGGAGAGGTTTGAGAAGAAAATCTACTAGTCCTTCCATCTCATCTGCTAGGTGTGGTGTACTAGGAACAGCCTCTTTCTGCAGCCGCTCCAGTGCTCTTCGCCTTGTAGAGCGATTCTCATCCAACAGACAGTTAACATCTCGCTGCAACTTCTGTTTTAATAAAACAATAATACACGGTTTAGGCCAAATAGTGTTCACATGGGGACATAGTGACAACAATAACACTCTAGTTCACGGGAAAAGTACGGCATATGCAAGAGCACCACCTTCTTCAGCTGCTCCATTGTTGATATTCCACCACGCAGTTTACCAGCTCACAATCATCCCATGAACTTTTTACTATCCAGCTCACCTTCACACCCACTTTCCCGCGTTCGCAGCTGTGAATCTATATTAGGAAATCAGGGGAATCCCCCTGCACGTGATTACTATAATAAAGCGATTCATCTTCTTCTCTTGGATGATGCTGTAATCTTTGCAAGTTATCAGAAGAGAATTTGTTTGCTGGTGAGTGTCAACTTTATTACCAGTAGGCCTAATTGGCGTAAAGAAAATCAAGTAGCACCGTAGGGGAGGGGGGAGGTGGAGCACTGGCCGTCTCTACAACCCGGGAAGGGATAGTATCAAGGCACGGGTATACTCCTAATAAAAACGTGGCCTTGTGATTTGAGGCGCTGAAATAGTTGGCAGTGTTTGGAGTCTAGCCGGTTAGGACGCCTGATATGCCCGTGGTATGATGGAGTGATATATAAAGGGAGAGAGGGTGTCAGCCGTTATAATTAGGGCTATCATAAACTGTCGAATTGTAAGCCCCTCTACATACGGATATATGGTATACTGTACACCAGCTACCTGACTTCTGAGATACCTAACTGCATGTATCCAAAAAGCAGCAAGGAAAACAATGTGACTCTCATTTCTTGTATGTAAGATACAGCTGCTCAAATGATAACACACCTGCCATGAACCTTAAAATATCCAAGCTTTCTTTGTATGTCATTTTTCCAAGCACTACCTGTACCAATTTCCAAGTATTTTTTCGTAATTTCATCAAGCATTGTAATAAAATGGTTGGCAGGTCTGGGTGTAAGGGAAGTGCCCATGTGCATGGACACGGATGATCCATGGATGCTTACGGAACTAGTCAAAGTGGGGGAGTGGGGCGGGGGCTGGGCACAGGTCCCCCCATCTAGGTACTTGCGCTTGCCACCTACCCTTTTTTAACTAGTATGAAGGTCAAAGTTCACCCTCCTGTGTGTAGATTGCCATCAATATGTGGACTTTCAGCCAGGTACATGTAGACTTTGTGTTGATTTCTGCGCTCAATGTGTGATGGTTGGCAAGTCTGTCGTGTGCACTCTCTCTAAGTAAAAAGATTAATTCTGCGTGTACACTACACAACACAATAAGCACACCAAAAAGTAATGACAGGTCTTGTCAGGTCCAGAGCAGTTATGGGTCATTGCTAATTGGAAGGTAAGGTAGTTGCACAGCTCTGTGTGACTAATGCACATACATGTAGTCTTGGTCCAGTTGGGATATATAACTGAAGACTAGCTATGCACGTCCCTGCAGAGTTGTTCTATATAGTACGTACATGGCTACAAATTGCTTCACCTGAATTTATGTTTTGGAAATTATGCTAAGTATTATGTATATGTATATGGTAGTCATGTATACCATAACTGTAATGGCTCAACTGTTACGTATTAAACATGTACATTTACATGTATGTCCTTGCATGATGCAGGTGATCACAATATAAAGATGTACTCTGGTGGAATTCTAGCAGTGGCAGTGGCACTTCTGGCCCTCTTTACATTACCAGTTGAAGCTCTCAAGTTTGGTGTTGGAGATGGACTAGCCATAGTGCTGTTTGTAATCATTGCCGTTATTGTAACTTGTGCTGTACTTGGATGGATTTCTCGCAAGAGAAGTGGAAACTGAGCCTTCTTAATATGTGTTACTTTGCACCTTGTACCTTACTGTTAGTGTGGTGGTTAACTCTGTACCGAGATATTTACTCACAGTGTATTTCAGGAGCTTTCTCTTCTTTGTATAGATCTGTCGTTAATATTTATAAATGACAATGACAAATATTGTTTACTTGTGTTGAAGCCCTTTGATATACCATTATACACAGCTATTAACCTGTTTTATATATAGGAAGTGGATTAGCAACTGATCACACGCAGGTCTCTAGGCAACTCTATACATGTTGAGGCTATTGTTACTTTGTACTAGTGCACTGATAATTATACTAGCAATATGGACTAAGAGTTAGATGATTTTAAAAATTCATGACTTTGGGCACTTCCTTCTCCTATGTGGATAATCACACAGTATGGTAGTACTGTGTATATAGGGATGGCCATGGTTTCCCATTGGTTGTGTATATAAAGGAAATCTGAAATAATACTTTCAGTTAGTGGTTTTCTGAGTTCTAACTTGGTCAATGTGAACATGTGGCCATAAAGTAGCTGTGGTTTAAATTGGAGTACCATGTAATATGGCTTCAAGAGCTGTTAAACTGAAATGAGTAGATTTCCAAATTATTATTCTTTTTCTTCCCGTTCAAGAGGCATATCTCACTAACCACAGCACTAAAAGACATGAAACTTGGCAGACAGAGTCCTATGACCCCCACGAACCTCGTCATATTAGGAAATATGTAAACAATATACTTCATGAAAAACAACTCTTGGCCAATGCATTATTAATGAACATGCATATGTTTGTGGAGTCCAGTAACTCAACAACTGCAGTACTGACAAACATGAAGCTTTGTAGAGAAATCCTCTACCCTCACAAACAATGTCATGTTTAACGGTGTGTAGGCAATCTGTATAACAACAAACATTCAGGCAATGTATTACTAGTGGCATATAAAAACCCAGTTGTAGAAATTAAGACTGACTCATGGATGCATGTTTTATATCCAGGTACCAATTACACTGTTGAACATTACTATGCTGAAAGTGAACACTGTATTTTGTAGACAACAGTGAACAGCAGAATGCCTGTGGCATATAATGTAATTACTACATATGTTACTGCTGTGCAGTGACCTTGATCTCTAACTTCAATATTCACATAGTGTAATGTTAACCACTTAATTCCCCTCGGTGTGCATGCACAACAAGGATCCTGTACTTGTTGTGTCTGTCTGCTGTCTGTTTGTCTGTCTGTCTGTCTGTCTGTCTGTCTGTCTGTGCCCAAACTCGCTTGTAGTTCATTCTACACATGACATAGCACATAATAAAGGGGTGAAATTTTGTGGGGATTTCTCTGAAACTGCTCCATTGCAGAGCCAGAGTCCTTCCAGCATTGTACGCTACTATGCGAGTCGGCCATTTTCCCCTCCACTGATGAGCGCATGCTGAAGCAAGCACTAATATCATTATTGAGCACAAAAAGAGGGGGACAAGTAAATCAAAAATTGATAAATTTTGAAAATGGAATATAGGGCTGCCCTAAAAAAAACACAAGAGACAAGATCAGACAGTGTCTACACAATTCCCTGCCCAAGAAAATCAATGACACTAGCCCTATATTGTCGCATTATATGCGCGCGCACACACACACACACACACACACACTGCAAATGCCACTCTAAAGTACATTGCACTTTCCCTTGCGACAATATAGGGCTAGTGTCTCTGCACTTTTAGAAATACAATGACTGAATAAGGCATGACTTCTCCACCTAGCTTACTATAAGTAGCAACTCCTGTAAGTTTCTTACTACAGTATACATATGTATACATGTGCATTTGACCCTCAGTGTGGCCAACCATGGAATTTGACCAGGTTAGTTTATGGAGAGATGGCAAGTGAAAAATGATCTATAAGCACCGCAGACTACTACTAGCTACATACCTATATCTGTAGGGGGAGGGGGGGGGGTGCTCTGGGTGACCCCCCCTCTGGCCCCCAATAATATACATTATAGTACTAATGTCCAATCAAGGCGTGTCTCATAAATTATACAGTAACTTAAGTATCTGTTTCGTGGTATTCTCTAGTTCTGGATTTCATACAACAGCAGTAGTTCCTCTAATTAACACTGTTTCTCAGTGCTCCCATTAAGTCGACCGCAACCGCAATGTCAAAGCGTTCAGCCACGACCATTTTGGATTCTGCAGCCATGGGTAACTGACGTTGCAGAAAAAGAGGGAGATGATGACAACTCAGATCCAGACTGGTATGCCAGCTGATCAGTACATGCTTATCTTGGCTTATCATAGAATATCCTTGTTTATATCAGGAGCATATGAGCCGCCGTTCAGCGGCTCATATGCTCCTGTTTATATGCATAGATGTAGTGATGATTGACTAAACTTCATAGTTCTGTCCATATCTTTTTCCATATTTTACCAATTACTGCAAGAGCGTATATACGTACGTATGTAGTATATAATGTGCTGCAGGTGTATGTATTGAAGATGGAAGTAGATTTAGCAGTATGTGTACTGATATATACAGGAATACATGTACCTGTACCATGCTGTTACAATTTTGACATGACATGCTAGCTATTACAGGCCAGAGCATTTGCTGATATATATTCCATATCCAAGGGGCATATTTTTTCCAATACATCATGGTGGATGATGAAAACCCTATTTCTTTGAACTCCATACTTTATGGGGGTTACACAAGTTACATGCCTTGTCTTGCCTTCATTTTCATCCCATTCCTATTAAAGTGGAATATTGAGAATTCACAGTACAGACAATAATCTAAGTCGATGCGCATGCGCACCGAGAGGTAATTAGGAGTGGGTGGTCAAAGATCTAGTGGGTGTGACAGTTTCGTGGTTTACGCCCTCTTATGGGACTCTAGTAAAGGCGATCTAAACCTTTGCAACACATACAGAAGAAGGTTAAACTGAGAATGTCGTCTCCACAGATGTCTAAACCTTCAGGAGGTAAGAATATGTTGGTGGTGTACTTTGGTAAGCTTACCGGCTACAAACGTTAACACACATTCATGTAAGGCAGGGGCGTAGCTAGCATTGGGCTCAGGGGGCTCCAGCCCCTCCTTTGTAATTTCAAATTGGGCCCAGAGACTATTTTAGACTTTATTATATCATCGCTTGGCCCGACAAGCATGACAAACATGAACAGTTAAATACTTACCTTACATGCTGGCGCTCGTTTCGTTGCAACTGCATATATACAGAGACGCCTACACTAAAAAAAGGCTAGCAGGTTCGGACGGATCCCCCTCTAGCTGGAGATGAGCCCCAGTAGCTAATTTAACTCGGAGACTCTACAGTGTCACTCGCTACAGCACTACAGTACACGTACGAAACTGGCCGCATAGCGCGCTACAGAGTTAGGAAAGTGATCCCCGATCGGTTCAAAATGGGGGCATTGTCAACTTCTCGTAGACCGCAGGGCTAACAGTATTTCTTTCACCGATTAAACATTCATGTGATTATCACATAATCGCATGTGAGATGTTTGAGTTTTAATTTGTAATGGTGGCGAGAAATTTTGCCTTTGTGGCAATCTTTTCTGGTGGGTATACCCACGTAATTCCACCATGTGTTCTCACTTGCAGGTATGGGTGATGTAACACAAGTTATCACAGATGAGCAATTGGCCAAAGTAGCTAGAGAATTCCTGATAAGATGGGAGGATTTATCACCAAGTCTTGGGCTGACTCGACCACAACAAGAGAGTATTCGTAGGAAGTACGGGGATTATGAAGACCAAAAACGAGAGTCTCTCTACATGTGGAGGCGTAACAAAGGAAACGAAGCCACCTTTGGTGCCTTTATCACTGCTGCAGAAAGCATATCCAACATAGAGTTAGCAGACAGTGTGAGAGGTCTTATGAAGCCAATACCAGGTATGCATGCCTCCATAAATATGTGTACCTAATAAGAAGGATTGCACAGTGACAAGATTGGTAGATAATAACATGTGCACTGTACATGTGCAGGGTATGAATATACGAAAGATTTAGACTATACAGGTAGCCTTTAGCCTGTAGTTAGCCTATTAGAAGAGTCCAGTGTCAGAAGATCAAGACATAGGCTCTTGGGCACATAATTATAGGCATAGGTACTCACTCACTCATGATTCGTCCTTCAATTTATTGCTTATACAGCATTGTTGCTCAATACAGGCAAACTTAGCTGCCGTGAGTAGCTACTGCTCAATTAAAACATACTTTAAACTTAGAAATGATGTAGCCACAACATTGGTAATGGACACACACAACACAAGTACTTTAACCCTTCTGCACATGTGTGCTGTGGGTTAACAAACCAACATTGACTTACTGGCTATGTAAGTATCAATCCCTCACAAAGTAATTGAGTAACACCACTACCATCTTGTATGTATATATGTAGGATCTTTACCGGAGCAGCCATCATCTCCACTTGATCTGTATGTGTCATATCTAAAGGATCGGTACAGGAATGATCAATTACCAAGTTACAACAAATGGCCGCATGTAGGAGGAAAGAAATTCATCAACCTTTGTCTCCTCAGTAAGTACGAAGTCACACCACGGCAGGCACACCAGTACACGAACGCCATGTTTTATGGTAAGATCAGTAGCATTAGTCAGAATATGACAATGGAAGATATTGCCAAGACACATGATGGGTCAATCTTGAAGGGGAGGCGAAGATGTATCCTCATAGAGGGTGCTCCGGGTGTGGGGAAGTCCACTCTTGCTTGGAAATTATGTCACAAGTGGGGGAAGGGCAAGATATTGCAGCAATATCGAGTAGTGTTGCTACTGAGACTTCGGGAGAAGAGAGTGAGACAAGTAAAGACTGAAGAGGACATGTTTAAACTGCACAAGCCAATAGCAACTAAAGAATTATGTGAGAGCCATGGGGAGAGGGTACTTCTAGTGTTGGATGGATGGGATGAGCTCCCAGTAGAACTTCGTGACAAAGATTCCTTCTTCCTAGACCTGCTCCAGGGTCAAGTATTACCAGATGCTGCAGTACTGGTGACTAGCAGACCTCATGCAAGTGAGATAATTGTGACGGAATGTCGAGATTGTGTATTCCAACACATCCAAATTGCTGGTTTTACAGAAGATAATGTTCAAGCCTTTGTGGGTAGCAATATTGGTGAAGATCCTGAACTGCTACAGGACTTCAACACATACCTTGACTCTTACCCACATATCAAGAGCATGATGTATAACCCACTGAATGCTGCAATTGTAGTCCAAGTGTACAAAGACTGTCACAACCAAAAAGTAATTATTCCAAAAACCATGACAGAGCTGTATTCATCTCTCACTCGCAGTCTTCTTTTGCGTTATCTGAAGGAACATTTGAAGTATGGATTTGGATTTGATCAATTTAGTGACCTGCCCCCTGATGTCCACAAGAAGCTCTGCATAGTCAGCAAATTAGCATATGAAGGCATTACTAACCAGCAACAAGTGATCTTTGACAATCTTCCAGATGACTTTGACAGTCTGGGTCTAATGCAGTGTGTTCCAGATCTGTATGTGGATGTAGGGGCTGTCATGTCATACAACTTTCTCCACCTGACTATTCAAGAATACTTTGCAGCCTATCACATGTCCCAGCAGTCAACAGAGGAACAAGTGAAGATGCTTAAACTTTACCAAAATGACACAAGTATGAAAATGGTTCTGAAATTTTTTGCAGGTCTAACCAACTTTGATGGCATCTCTGATGACTTTTTAATCTCTCTACTAACAATATCAGATCTTGTAAACAATGTCTTAGTGTTGTCAGTGGATGGGATCCATTTCCTTTTCGAAGCAAGGCATAGAATCAATGTACTTAACACTCAATCACAAGTGTATAACAAGTTCTATTCTTTGGAGTCTAGTCCATTTGATTATTATGTCATAGGTTACGTTATATCGTACACTTCATGCAAGTGGGTAGCAGATTTTCAGGATAGCACATCCACTACCTGCTTACTGATGTTTGCCAAGGGAGCCAAGGGAGCATCTGATGGTTCATTTGAATATCCCATCAAACTGAAGGTTGGGAATAGTTTAGATTACCTTTCTACTCCCCCTCCTTCTATTGACCTACAGTCACTAGTTTCAGCAAGTGAACAGTTCTTGGAAAGAGTGAAGGAATTGAGATTGGATGTAGTAACCTTGCATGAGAACTCACATAAATTATTCTCATCACAACACTTGCGACTTCATTCTTTGGAACTTATTAAAATTAAATGGCCAAATTCTGAAATGCTATGTCAATTAATCCGTCTTCTCTATAAACAGAATACACTGAGAAACTTCACAGTTTCACAAAGAATAGAAGTATACGAATCATTTCCATTCCATAAAAAGGTAGAGTATGAGGCTCTGTGTAAGTGGCTCTCCTGTCCTCAGTGTTCTCTCAGGACACTGAATATTGGAGGTAATGATCTATCACTTGAAGCCACAAAAAGTATCATTTATATTTTAAGCGAAAATTGCACTCTAGAAAGTTTAGATATATCTCAGTCATTAATATACTCAGAAGCACTTTCTACCTTATTACAACTACCCCTTGTGGCTCTTAATATTGGTAACTGCAAACTTGATTCCAGAGCAATAGATGTAATTGCCAAAGCTTTGTACAGTAACTTGAAACTTGAAGCTTTAGGTCTTAGTCATAATCCAATTGGTAGTGAAGGTGTCATTAAACTAGCTCAAATGTTAAAGAAAAACAATATACTGAAGAAACTAAACCTATCATATTGTGGTGATACATCTCAAGCTGCAGTCATATCTCACACTGCAGTTCAGATCCTGGAAGAATCAGCCCAACATAAAGTTGAAGTGAATTTGAAACACTTAAATGATTCGCCTACTTATTGTCAATATTATTAAATGACTTATGCCTATAGCACGGCAGCCATTGTATTGTATATCGTGTTATTATTATTAGCCATTGTATTGTGGTTATATATTATTATTATTAGCCATTGTATTGTATATCGTGTGGTTATATATTATTATTTATTATTATTATATCTATGCTACCACTGCTCTCCATGATGCGATCAGAAGGTCCACTGAGACACGCAACATACAAACACATGCACAACACGCACACACACACACAACCATCAAGTGCATGCAGCAACAGCAACACACATTCCATCGTCATAGCTCCTATTCTATTTGGGGGGGGGGGGGGGGGGAGGGGAGGGGAGGCCACCCTACTGGAATATTGGGGGGGCAATCACCCCCTGCCCCCCCTCTGCCGCCGCCCCTGATCTTGTAGTGTTAGAACAAAAATGTACAAAGGACCTAATATCAACTGGAGGCACTTGAGACACTTAGGACACTTCTAACATTATAATAATTATGTAACTACTTACATGAAGGTGTAGCCCAGTTGTCTCAGTTGTACCACAAGGGAGTATTTTAGGTCCTCTACTCTTTTTTGATCTTCATTGATTTCCCTACATCTGTGTCCACATCAACTTTATTGCTGTTGCTGACAATACTAAGTATGTTCATTCACACTTCATTAAAGACATACTATCTATTGAGACTGTCCAGCGTAGGGTAACAAACCTGGATGACTTCAGCTCTGATTACAAGTCTTGTCTCACCTTCTACCATTATGATGTAACTAGAAAATTAATGATTTAAGGAACCATCTAGCACCAAGGTCACCTCAGATACCAGAGAAACCTCAGTCACCAAGGTCACCTCAGATACCAGAGAAACCTCAGTCACCAAGGTCACCTCAGATACCAGAGAAACCTCAGTCACCAGGGGCACCTCAGACACCAGAGGAATCTCAGTCACCATGCAGGTGCACCTGCCTCTGGTGTCTGAGGTGGCCATGGTGCCTGAGGTTCTCTTGGTGCCTATATATGGTGTATGAGGTGCCCCTGGTATCTAATGTGTATGAGGTGCCTCTGGTATCTAATGTGTATGAGGTGCCTCTGGTATCTAATGTGTTTGAAGTTCCTCTGGTGTCTGAAGTGCCCCTGGTGACTGAGGTTCTTCTGGTGTCTGAAGTGCCCCCGACTGACCTCGGACACTAACAGCACCTCAGATACAAGAGACACCACGGACACCTCAAACACCAGAGACACCTCAGACACCAGGAGTATATATCATTGACATCTGGAGTGTCAGTGGCGTCTCTGGAAACTATATAGGAATGCATGCTAAATGATATTCTGACTGCTTACATGAAGGTATAGTGCTACTTCACAACAACAATTTTCTTTGTTTTACACTCAGAAGGATGGCATTTACAACTTAAAAGTGAAAATGCATATATTATATTGTCTTGTGGATCTCTAATATCAGCACATCGTGATCAAGCATTTATATACTGGTTCAGTTCAAGTTTTATTCATAGACACTGCACTTCTTGGTTCAATCGAGAATAAAACAACTTCTACAGCAATATTGTACAAATGAAAAATTGAAGTCTCAGAGGTTTTGGGGATATGCTCAGAGAGATCTTTGTCAGGAATGGCATGTATCAGACTCATCATGAGATACTCTCTCCTCTACCTTTTGGGGGGGCATTAGGATTTGGGTTGAATTGTTTTGACTGTGACTGTGATTCACGGCTGAGTGGAGAAGTCAGTTTTTATTCAATATGCCATGCACACAAAATCATTTTTTGTGTTAGAATTTTCATAAGCTAATTCCCACAACATTCCAATATTGCTTCTAATCATCTGACAGTACGTGGTGGTACTTTTACTGCAATAGGTCAGGTCATTATTCTCCTAGAGGAAGTGGAAAAAGAATGCTGAAGTCACAAGGAAGTTCAAAGATTGGAGAAACATGTCATATTTTTAAGAATTGAAAGGAATGAACCATTGGAACTACAATCAATAGAACTAATGAACCAGTGGAATTAGAAGAACCAGCGGAACTAGCAGAACCCAGAAAACCAATAAAATCAGTTGAACTAGTAGAACCAGAGGAAGTAGCAGAACCCAGAGAACCAATGAAACCAGTGGAACTAGCAGACCCAGTGAACCAGTGGAACTAGTAGACCCCAGAAAACCAACAGAACCAGTGGAACTAACAGAACCACTGGACTAGAAGAAATGAATGGAATTATAAGAACAAGGGAAACTACTACAATCTGTAGAATTATCGCAAATAACGGCGTACTCGCTGAATAAGCACATGTGATACTTTTCATATTAAGTATTATTTTGATGTTGACTTACACAGGCCAAAGAAATCAAGAGGGAATGAGAAAGACAAACGTCTGCCTGGAGTCGAACCCAGGTCTATAATGACCAGCAAACCAGCACACCAGACACTGAACCATAATCAGTAGCCAAAAGTCTGTGTCCTCACTCTTATAACTGCAGTAGTTATTGCCTAACTAGCAACCTCACACTGAGAGACCACCCAATTGTGTGCCATCAGAACCCCATTAGGAATCGACTGGTAACAGGAGGAGCCATGTGGGTTTGACCTCAGATGGAAGTTTGTCTTTCTCATTCCCTCTTGATTTCTTCGGCCTGTGTATATCGAAATAAATATATCAGTTAGCATGTCAACTAAGATATTTAGTATACCCCAAAAGCTAACATACTCTCCCTAACGGTTTGTATCATGCACATGCACAGGAGACAAAATATCAAAACTATACACATATAAGGATATTAATTTTAACAAACATACATACACACACATACAAAATTTCTAGCTGTACAAGTAGGTGGGCTCACTCCTGCTTACACAAATACATGTTGCTATGGCCACATACAGCTTATTGATGCACTAGCTGTAACAATAAAACAGCTAGAATAGGGCTACCATACAGTGTCACAAGCTTTACATTTCCAGAAAACTTCAGTATCCCCGAATACCTCACTAGGAATATCCATGCAGTGTCAATGATACCAAATGTGACACAAACACTTGGCCATGCTGCTCAGGCATGCAGCAGGAACAGTGGAGGCTAGGTCTACAGTTTTAGAGGACTTAATGTTGGTGCTCTTTTGCTCACCTGGCAAGGAAAAGAAGCGTGAAAACTGGCATTTCTTCAAGCATGTAGCCAAGTGTTGCCTGATCACTGTGTGATCAGACCTCACTTGGCAGGGATTGAGCCCATTACAGATGTCATACACATAGGCAGTGGCTAAAAACTGCAGTCCACTTAATGACTGCTTCTCGACATCCATTATCCTGACCACCAGCCTCTATGCTAAGCTAGACACCAAACTTGCAATCAAATATTTTAACCGAGACTGTGGAGTATAAGGTATCATATACATTGACTGTCCCATTCTCACAACCAACAGTGAAGCAGTGATGGTTTCTAACATTGATAATCTGAACAAACTCCCCAGGGTGAACCTGAAAACCAAACACCTCCTGGAGTGGAGGGGGTTACAGGCCCAACATGTTGGGTAAATGTTGGAATATAAGCATTTGAGCAGCTGTGATGACATTGTCAGTTGGCCACCCGGTGCAGTCACAATGCTCCGTAACTGCTGGATCACCTGCTGCACTGCAAAGTGAGACCCTGGGTGCCTGATTTCATATATCCTGTGGAGTGGAACAGTCTTTGCCAATGGTAGAGCCAGATCAGCACAAGAAAGAGAAGCCCCTTGGAGCAGGAAAATTGATAGTGACCACCCAAATCCCTCACAATGCAGCAAGTAATAAGGCAATGAACCACTGTGAATGCACGCAATCCCTGATGACCTTCACTCGATCAGCTTTTTTTGCAGGGGGCACTCAGAAATATCCATTCAGGAGTTTCCCTGTGATGTGCCATTGAATATTCTTTATAGGGCACAAGTATACAAAAAGGCATTTGTGTATAATTATTATAACTCAGGAATGATGATTGTTTTATACCCAAGAGTGTACAGTTAACTCCCTCCACTTGTCACTCTTTGTCTCTTCCTTACAGATATGTGGACTGCACTTAACCAACCTGAGAGGTCAGGTTTGGATGTAAAAGAGAGACACAGTGGTTGAGATTTAGTTTAGTGACTTTCCTGTATTCATGCAGACGTTTTCCTGTGCATAACACCGGTTGAGTGATTACTGCAATCATATTGCAATCAGGATTCCTCAGATAGATTGTCAATGAGTAGGAAGGATCCCTCAGGGAATTGGCACACAACTAACAGGGCATGTGAAAGTAGTAAAGATGGATGTGAAGCAGATCACAACTTAAGGTGTGCAGAGCAAATGGTAAAGTACTCACCTTTTTCTGCTCCTATCAGTATGTATACTCTACCTTTGTCTATAGATGAATATTTTTGCACATACATGTGTGGACATACCCTTCACTAAGGGAATGTTTAGCTAAAAAAATTGGTTTTCACTCCTGCTTACTCACAACAATTCAGTTACTTACGCACAGATTTGGATAATAGCACAAAATATATTGTATTAAATCACAGTATACATGAATCAAAACACCCACACAAAACCACTGTCCCTGTTTATTGGTTCCATGGTTTTATGGGTACTTCAGGACATTCTTGAAGTTGCAATTGCCTCAGATATTGGAACACACAATGTGGGCAAGCAAGTGGATAGTGGTTGAGTTTCTTGTAACAGTTTTGAAGCTGAGACAAGGTTTCAGGGATAGGAACAGGGAGATTTTGCACCCGCTCTTTAAATTCAAAAAGGACTTTTGACTCAAACTGCACCTCTGTATAAGCATGTCCACATGAGAATGCTATTACATCACTACCATCAGTTTTGTCTGAACTACTGGAATCAGTGCCTTGACTAAACGCTTTGAGAGCTGAACCAGTGAGTAAAAAAGAAGAGCTTTTGTGAGTGTCTTTAGTTAGGTTACGCATCACTTCAGCCCAGAGGCGGGAGTCAGAGAGCCCTTTCTTTGTTACTTCATCAGGTTGTTTGTCTTCTGAGGCATTTTGCTGAGATCTGTTGAGGTAAAGGTCTTCTGGTTTTGGTGAGCCTTTTAGAACCTGATCAACAACTTCTTTTGCCACTTTGAGGTGAAAATCAAAGGAAAATTTCTTTGTTCTGTGATAAAACACATAAAAGTTATTATTACATGACCCAAAAGCAACTGAATTAAAATATGAATGCACTGAAGTGTGGAACCCTTGGCGCATGTGTCGCAGAAAGCACATGCGCTTATCAGTGGAGGGGAAAATGGCCGGCTCCCATAAATTCTGGAAGTACTCCATCTCTGCAATGGAGCAGTTTTAGAGAAAATCCCACAAATTTTCACCCCTTTATTGTGCATTAGGTAAGCTGTGTCATTTGTAGAACAAATAAACTTACTACAAGCGAGTTTAAGCACAGACAAACAGAACGACTACTGTACCCTCACTGCGAATGGGCACTAAGGGTAACAGCAATCAATACTTCAGATGGTACAGAGGTTTTTTAAAGCCAAATTCCAAACCCACCTCTTTCACTTCAAGCTTTAAGATAGCACAGCTCTAGAATGTTTGCTAGGTCCCATACAATGGGAATGTCTGACTAATTACACCCTTTAAAATTGCCTATGATTCATCACATTGTTCCTCATACAACTGAGGACAAGCCACATGCATCTGTGTCCCCTGAACACAAGTCCTTTCTACACTATGAATTTAATCAAAACCTCTAGTTCTACAAATCTCTGGCTACTGAGTGTACAAATCTGCACACTTTGATGTAGCATTTACTGATAAAAAGCATCCCCCGCACACACAAAATGAAAGGATAAAAATTAAAGACAAAGTCAACAATTCAGCATTGAAAGATCTTTTTATATAATATTACTACTTACTCTCTACAGATAAGACTGAGGGGAAATGAGAGGACATTAAGTTCTTTCATTAAGATCTCCTCCAGATCAACTAACTCAAGTCCTTGATTCTCCCAGTGATGAATCAACTGCAAATTCACACCTCATAATATTAGTGCACACATCAGCCAAACAGTGGAATACATACTCAATTGCACCTTTAACTTGGTAGGATAGCACTAGATTCGTTAAATGCAGAATAAAATGATTTGGAGTGTAGTTGTATTCTGTTAGATCCAATTTATGCATAATGATATGGCGTCCAAAGCTAGCCTTGTACCCAGGCTGCATTGGGGAGGGGAAAGTGGCCTGGTATATCCTGTATCTGCATGCGTGAGTGATGTTAGTAAAGTACATGTACCATAAAAGTGTTTGTAAATTTACGCTGGTGACGTATCAACCAGGAACGGAGCAATGTTTATCAAGAATACACGCTGGCTCCTCACTCAATATAGCACTCACTCCTCTAAGACGAAGACTGGCGACGTGGTAAGGGAGAATCGATTCTACCTAGCTTGTAGTCAAACAGAAAGGGAAACATGGTGACTTGCCAAACCCAGTAGGCCGCCAGAGAAAAACGTTCTTACACTGATAGAGAAGCTTTATAGCTTCTCTCAGTTTCTTCTTCAGTACTGTGTCACCTTGCTGTGCCCGCGAAAAGTGCATAAGGCAGCATCGTATGCCACCATAGTGTGTTGCCCATCCCTCTGCATGGAGCAAACTGAGATTCACTTAATCGTTTACGGACTGTTTTACGCATTAGAATTACGAGCACCCAGATTTTGGGTACTTTTCACGCATGCACAAACAGTGTATACCAGGCCGCTTTCCCCTCCCCCACAGAGCCTGGGCACGAGGCTATCCAAAAGCAGACACTTACATCATTTAACATCTGCACTCCATTTTGAATGAATTCTGAACTGTTGTAGCTCTTGGATCCTGATACAAGCTTCCTGCAAGATAATGCTTAGAGTCAGTGGATATCAAAAGAGGTGATTTGAATAACAGACAAAAATGTAGAGTTTTCCTTACCCTAGGTGCTATTGTGATCAGTATATGTAACAGAGTTAGGTATACAATTACAATTTGTTTAGGCATGTGCTTCACAAAGCAAAAGGTTTGTGTTTGGTCAATCCTGATGTACCTTACCTAATGCAAGTAGCATACTGCCCTTTGAGAGACATAGGGACGAAAGTGCCAAAAGTTACAAAAACAAGGTGCAGTATGCAGGGGATTATAATAATGACATGAGTAACCCCAGATGTACATAGGGATCCGAGGTTAAATGTTTATTATTGCTGCATGACATAGGGATCCGAGGTTAAATGTTTATTATTGCTGCATGACATCATTCTGTGATTTTACCTGAACATCCCTACATCCAGATAAAGTGGAAAGAACAGCAGCGCATGCGCTAATTAGACTATATATATGTCCCTAGTGTGTGCACTTGTCTGTCTACTTTTTGGCACTGTTATCCCTACATCCTTTCAAAATTATAATGGAAACGTTTTTACACTTTGTAATGTGAGTGTGGCAACTCTTGTGTATGCTCATGTATCTTACTCTAGATGAGTTTGGAAAAGATGAGTGATGCTTTCCCTGGCAGTGGTAGTACCATATCTACGACATGCTAAAACCTTCAAAGAACACTGCAGTGCCTGAAAAAGAATTACATGAAGTTTGCTTATATACGTACATCAGTAGGAATGGGCAATGCATATTATAAGAATATGGCTCTGTTCTCACCAGCAGCACAAATACTCCAGAAACAAAAAATATTTGGACAGATATGACTAATGACAGACGTGTATGTAGATGAAGATGCATACATATCAACCTGTGGCCACTGTTCCTCCTGTCTGAACACAGTAGCCATACTTTCCCAGTCTTCCCAATCCTGACATCTCCAAACTACAGCACTGGTCCTGTAGAATCGGTACAACTGAACAAGGGCAGCATCCAAAGCCTTGCGACCATAAGGCAAGTTAGGAGACCCTAGAGGAACAAACAGAGATGCATACACATATGTATATACTACCTGTTGCTATTGCTAAGATTACTAGTAATGTGAAGCTAGTGTGAAGGTGTGTAGTAACAAACACACACAGGGTAGACATTCAAGCAGCTATTACCAGATGAGGTCATGACCCTCGTGTGTGGATCGGGCACCCATGTTAGTCTTATACCCAGGTTCCTTTCTATGAACCTGAATACAAGGCTGGAGCGCATTCCAGACAAGATCACAAATATGTGCCATCAAGACAAGGAAGAGCAGGTTGGATTCATCGTATTCACAAACATATACTGCGTGTATGTTACCCTCTGGTCAGGTAACACATCACTACAAGGAAACACAATGCATCTCTCTCAGAGAAGCTGCAGTTAGACCTGGGATTAATCTACAGCCAAACTACATACATATTATGGTGAACCACCACTCATACACTACCATATGAACTGCACAATATACATATATGTGCTGCTGATTCCAGTGGGTCTATTTATACAATATGCATTTAACCCTTGGTGCATACATGTATGTGCAGTAAGGGTTACAGTACTTGTGTTATATATACCAATTGTGGCAAAATCAGGTAGATCCCACTCTAGATCAATATCCAACAAGGGAGCATCTCCACCTGGAGACTAGAAGATAGTGTGTATCAACATATACTACGTGTATTACACAAGAAGTCATGAAATCAGGCTAATAGCAAGACTATCTAATATGTAAGTTAATTTAGGAGTAAGCATACACATGACAAACTGCATGTTCATATGTATACACACACATACTTCTTCTCTGGAGTGTCTGGCTGTATCTTCAAGTTGTGTAAGGGTGTTAATCACAACTGGCTTAAAGACAGATTGCTTTACAGATTCTGGTCCTCCCCGTACGGTCCTTGATTCAAAACCAAGCTGCATGTAGAAAAATACCAATGAAAAGTGCTTAAAAAATCCTTGAACTAAATACATATTTGCAGCAGAACAAGTACAAGGTTGGCTACATATCCATGCTATCAATGTGCAAGGTTAGCTACACATATCTAAGTTGACAATGAGCTGGAAGGTATGTCAAGGAAAGATCAGTAAGTACACTTTCTTCCTGTTCAGCATGTGCTACAGATACAGGTACCACTACCAGTCTCTGCAAGGTCTACAGAACTTAAAAGCTGTTCAGATACACATACAAGGGCCACCTAGAGTCTTCAGAACTACGTGCCTTCCAGCACCACCATCCCAACATTTTGCAACCACAATTAGCTATACTATCCACACCTAACACCCCACCTTCTCTCCCAAACAACCACATGTGCAAAGTGTTAACCACATGAAGATATTATTACACCACAGCCAAAACATATTCAGATATTAACACACACCTGGCCATGCTCAGCTCTCCCCCATCCCCATGGGTGCCACCTAGCATCAAGTGCCAATGAAAATTCATCTCCTGCAGCTACAGCAATAATTTTCTGTTCTTCAAAATGATTCACTGCAGCTGGATTTGTCTGTATAGCAGAGATACATACATCTACATTAACTTGATGGATCAAGAGTGTTTGACTCCAAAATAGTAGTAGTATTATACATGTAGTAACACAGAGAGCTACGTACCTTGTCTTATTCATGGAATTTATCACACAGTATTGTGCATACATATATAAGGAATTAATTTCCATTTTGAATTTTGAGTTGACAACTCTACTAAACACTAAATAGTATAAAAATTGGACATTTTTTTGGTGTAACAGCTAGAAAACTTCACATTTTGCAGTGTTTGTCTTCTTGAAGAAACTTAATAAAGTCTGTCTTGTGGCACATGGTATATTTCCTTACTAACTATATTTATCTTCAAAACAGGCCTAGGAAAGATTTGGTAGAAGCATTTACTTTCATTTCTGTACCAAACCACTTCTTATTCCCATCCACAGTGCCTTTGACCATGATAATCTTTGCAGAACCTTTCTTGATGAGTAAAGCCACACTAGCACTTCTGTGTAATTGAACGCCATTCCTTGGTATTAAGCGCTTGTAGTTTATGTGACCATGCGCTGCAAAAGGGGCACTTCCATTCCTACATTCCTCAAAAATTTTTACTCTTGTATTATATATACCATCTCATGGATTTGTGGATGCCCAAGCTGTCCATGAACATTGCTTCCCCAAGAGTACACTGTTCCCTTAGCTGTTAGCAGCAGAGAATGGAAACTGCCGCAACTTATCTGCATACACACACACACACACACACACACACACACACACACACACACACACACACACACACACACACACACACACACACACACACACACACACACACACACACACACACCACACATACATGAAAAAGTAACTCTGTTTTACCAATATTGTATATGCTTCTAACACCTCAGGTAGTATGAAACTTATTAGCAATCCACCATTTATCAAAGGGATGAAACATTCACCTGTACCACCGCATCATCTAGTTCCAAGTCAAGGATGGGTTGAGGTGTATGGACGTTCAGAGCAGCATTGGTAGTAGATGTATGGGCCTGCCGAGTTCTCTTGTACTCCTTCAGTCCTTGAATACTGGCACTCGGTCGCTAAAATATTATCAAAAGAACAATTTCCTCAAAATACAGTTTACATGTAGGTCATACAAACACATACATACATTATGAGTCTAGTGAGGCACTAAATTATTACCAACGTATGTACGTACATGCCTCATAGTCATCACAGAATCTAGAGCACATTATGAACATAAACATACATACATACTCGGACTACTCTAATACTCAAACTGCTACCACCACTGCCCACAACCATGCACCCGAAATATTGTAAACACACTAAAAATTCTGGAGCCATGGTAATATAGTATGCAGGGAATGACAGTGAGCAGGCTTACAGTTCTGTGCAAGTTCTTTCCCCAGAAGTAGACATGCTGATCTGTAGTCACAGCAACCTATGTATAGAAAAAAGAACATATTAAACTTTTAAAAATTAATAGTCAGTGACTTATACTTGGCAACTGGCATCTACTTTATGAATGTATGTACGTAGCTACATGTATGTATGATACACATGTACATATATATACAGTATTTTACATGCATGCAAGTCATAATAGCTGCACTCACAGTGTGGAAGTTGCCACATGAGAGTACATACACAGTCACTCCTTCCAATTCTGTAACAAGTTTTGGTGCTGACTGTTTCTCAGTGTTCCCATGACCCAATTGTCCATACATGCCTGAACATACATACATAGTAGTAAAAGTCATATGAGTTGTCTGAAAAATGCAGCAAATGCTGCACAAGTCTGGGTACAACACTACATCTATGTGATGTGTCAGCTGGAGAATGTGAATTGGGGAGCTAACTCCGAAACTACAAGGACCTGCCAATGTGGCACTATGTAGACAAAAATACAGCAATACCAACCACTAACCTCTGTTCAAATAAAATTACTATTTTGCAAGCAAGAGGTATAGTACATATCAGAGAGTCGGTAGACTCGCTATGTAGGGATGGCGCTGACACATCCATTAACTAGAATTCCCAAACACAGCAAATATAAGCCCATTTAGACACATACGTACATGCACTCTACAAGTACTTCCATACCTGCTAAGGCCCTCAAAACACTTGCAGAGTGCATGTATGCATGTGTCAAAATGGGCTTATATCTGCCATGTAAAATACACTGCTAAAATGACATAGGGAGATTGACAAAACCACTAATAAGTTTATCTTTTATTTAGTTGAAATGTCCTACTACAAAAGCACACTCCTTGATTTTTACATGAATGTTTTATAAGAACAATACATGCTCCTTCCCCTTGTGTGTGTGATCCCTGACCAATAGAACCTTTGTAACTTCATGTGCAACTATATAAATTGACGATTTGTTGGAAGCCATTTACTATTTGTGCACATGCATTTCACACTTCTCAGAAAGGTGGGAGTCAAGTGCATGGGAGTAGCAGGGGTGGGGGCTGTGTGTGTAGGGATGAAAGCGCCAATAAGTGTAGAAACAAGGAAGCATCCATGCAGCAAAACAGGGGATGATAATAACGTGCAAAACCACAGAATTGTGTTCTGTACTTCCCTGTTTGATCATATATATGTTCATATGCGCACAAGTACGTATGTGGCTAGTTGCATGCAATTTCTATAGCTATTAGCGTTGCTATCTTTACATCTTTAACCCTCGGCGCATGCGCAGGTACTTGGTGTGTGTGTGTGTGTGTGTGTGTGTGTCTGGACGATCTCTGCCATTGCATACAATAAAAACCGTAAGAATCAGCGCCCTATGGGAAAGATTTTTAAAAAGACATTTTATAAAAATGTTTCGTTCCAAAGTTACGGCTATTTCCTGTTTATACAGTACCTAAGGTTGGCCATTTTGTTACATCAGTGAGCATGCACAAAGGGCTACATAAGCACCTGAAATATAATACAGCACGCTTCTCAAGCCTTCTGTGTGGCTGGGCCAGTTCTTCGCATATAGACAGAGGCGGGGCTCACACATATACTCATGTTTACGCATATATTCATTGACATGCTGAGTGTTTTGCACTTTAGTGCATTCATTACACATTGTAATGAAAACATGTTAATAATCTCATTACCATTTCCAAAAGTGAGCACTCTTCCCTGGTAGACAATGCGGGGTGGTCATGTGAAAAAATTACACAAAAATCCTTCAAATTGCAGACACAATTTTGTATAAATTACACACATACACACATACCTACATACATACATACATAGCATATGTATTGCAGGGAATTCAAATGATCTTTGGACCCCAGCCTTCTCCACTGTATTGTATTGCTCATGCCTTGTGACATGGCCTTGTAAACACTTATATGATGAATGCAGCAGGAAAGTGGGGCACTAAAATCCAGGTGTAACACTGCAACTGTTACCAAACTTCATGCACCTATGTACATATGTACATGTATAATCTAGAAAGTGTAAAAGACCATCTTGATCCTATCAAACAGCACATTTAGATATTAGTCTCACATCTGCTGTCAGCACTGCACTGTGTCCATATCCAGCTGATATCAATGACACATTCCACTCATCTAGGAGAGTTGCATGGGTTGGTAGCAGTTTTTCTTCCACACTCTGCAGACCAAGCTGTCCATGAACACCCCAGCCCCAACTCCAAACACTAGTGGAAACATTGTTACATACATACGGTGATAAATAAAACAATATGTCTTTGTTAATGACATCATTACATCCAGCTATTTTTCAGCACATGCAAGCACATAGTACCTGGGATGTCACAGTGCAAAGGTGTGTTGACAGCTCTCACATGATTGAGTCACGGATATTTGCTTTAATGTGTGCACATTTTTGCCAGGGTATGTACCACTCATACATAACATCAACTAAAGAAACTGCTATTAACACAGCATGCACGACACATTGTCAGTGCCAAGTACAGGCTGTGGAATGCTATCGATGTCCAAGTGAAGATCATACCACATGTACAAACATGTGTACCACAGCTACAACTTCCCGTTACCTCCACTGTACCATAATGACTGCACAAAATAGAGATTTCACCACAACCTCTGAGATACCATCCTTTCTCTACACATTAATCTACTATAATGTATCGTTAGTGTCCCAATCTCTTTATGCAATGCCTACATGCCTCTTCAATTTCTATATTGGTATGTAAGTATCATGAACACCTGCGGTCATCTGAGAGTGCTAATGAATGGTACTGCCCACACTGTACAGCTATAATGCCTTTGTCAGCAAGAGAAGTTATCTGGACTGGACGTGTTCTCTTTTGAGTGTCTCCATGTCCTAACTATAGAAAAAGGTACAGAAACATATATACATGTTCAAGAGCAGAGTCATCATTAAAATACATGCAGCCCAAACTATAGAAAGAATACACGTACCTGTCCATGTGATGATGAGCCCCATGAGTATATCTATAGGAAAACAATATGGTAACTTGGTAGCTCCAACCCATGTTACATACAGTACATTGTATACACATACATATTTTCAATAGAAGTAGAGCGATATAGGAAGATAAAATAAAACACACTGCAGTGCTAACCCTCAGTTGAGTGCTGCTGCACAAGCACGCACTCGTTTAGACGCATGCACGCATTATTACGAACACACTATTTTGGCTTGCAAGATTAGAAGTATGAGAATTCTAGCAGCGGCATTGTCCAAGGGCTAAGAAGATCCCATAAAACGTTCTTTGTGTAACTTCTGGTGCATTCATGGAGAATGATATGGGAAGAAACTGGTCGAGGTAAGCCAGCAATTGGCTCGTTCACTTGGTTTTCACGCAACGAAGCACTTTCAGAGAAAATCCAACAAACTTTCACCCCTTTATTGTGCATTGGGTACATGTAGGTTGTGTTGTTAGAATGAACAACTGAACTTACTACAAGCAAGTTTAAGCACGGACAACAAACGAAAAGACAGACAGACAAACCCAACTACCGTACCCTCGCTGTGCATGCATGTGCAAAGTGTAATGAAGGCTTCTCAACCATGTGTAATAATGGAAAATGAAATATTTCAGAAAACAGTTATATAACTAGGCCATAGAACTACTGGATAAGCATATGCCATGGAAAAAACAAAGCATTGGTTACTGCAATAGCAGAGTGCAACTTGTCAGTGATAGAGAGCCAGCCACTTGATTGCAGAATTGAAAAAGTCTGTGATTGAGCACACAATTGTGTTACCATGCATGACAGTATAGGGAATATTACACACAAGTGGTGTTTATTTCATCCCACTTGTCTAATACCTCTCAGTGTCCACTTTACTATGCCATGAGACAGATATATGTATGCCAAAGTATATGCATTGTACATGTACATATAATTCACCCCTTCCTGGCACACAGCAATAGTATGTTCAGCCCCACATGTCACAGACAGCACATGTACACTGCAGAGAACACAAGATTAGGTATTTGTAAATGCATGTATATTCTGTATGTAAGTACAATGTAAGTACACAAAGCGGATGAAATACAGCTATGTAGATCAAACACATGTGAGCTATATGTAGTAGGGCAAGAACATATTATATGTACTTAAGCATGAGGAAGGTTTCCACTCTGAGAGGCGTTGATCTCTGCTCATCTTCAATGTCTCCATGCCCTAACCTATGAGGAAACATCAGGAAAGACTAAAATGTAAGCTAATAATTACATACAAGTATGCACTCTTTCATAACATTAATTGACCCAGAGATGAGCTTTCAGACTCTAATCCTAACTCATGTACACGAAAGATGCCCACACTACATGTATACACATATACATATACATCCATATACAGGTACATGTATGCAAAAGTGACTTAATATTAATTTGTCTGTACATACATATATTATTTGCACATGAATATGACCATGCCAGCATCTAATTGATCACTCACTTCCCATTCTTGGTAGCTCCCCAAGTATAGAGGTCACCATTGACCACCACAGCAGCATGATGTAGTCCACATGATAGGCTCTTCCCCCGAGTCCATTGTGAACCTTCCCAGCACAACTAAGGAAAAAACTTCACATCACATCGTTTGTATATGTACATACATGTACATAGCTTCATTCATGTACAGTATAATCAGGGATCTACATATATACTTGCAAGCTCTTGAGGCCAATGCATTGTTCTCTTTTCTTCCTAGAGTCTAGGATGTGAGCCTATGAGAATCTGAAGTCCCAACTGCTAAGCTTGCCTTGGGTATAGAAGTCTATGCTGTGCCGGAGCAACTAGACATACAGAGTGCTGATGAGACCCAACACGCCGAGAACAGCTATTTGCTATTTGCCTGGTTCACCTTGTTTTGTTTTTTTCATGTACATGTACATACATATGTAACTTGTACCATAGCCCAAACTGTACCTCACTCTGGATCTGTCCAGATTCACTTCTGAATGGTGAGGGAGGCATCCTAAAATGCAGGATGGACACACTAAAACACTGAACAGTTTACATACCAGTCTTCAGTGTATTACATACATACCACATTCAATATTGTTTAATGTTTACGTGATACACATAGATCTTGAAAGTCCATAAACATAGCAACACAACACAATCGAAACCTACGCTAGACAGAAGAAAAACAAACTAAACTTTGGGTTTTGCAATAATCCCTGTATTATGCAGATGCTCTTATCAACTCAGCTACCTGTAGCAACCCAGCTGGCTACACATGGCGTACACAAAGTGTTTTAGGCCTAACAGTTAAGATACACTGCAGAGACATTCTTTTCAACAACAGCGTTTTCTACAGCTAGGGCTAACAATAGGCTAAACACTACCTGGAATACGACTCAATGTAAGGCAGCAAAGTTTGTTTCCTTTAGTCTCTACAAATCATTTCGTTCGTTTCCTTCAGTCCCTACAAATCTCCCACATACGTATCTGTACCTCCCATTAAATGTAATTCAAATGCATTTCGATAGTGGATGTGGTTTTTTGTGCACACCTATGTTATATACATATGTGCCAAGGGCTTCAATGCATTACCATTAGGATGCCACACAATATACATTGCATGGACACCACAGACAAAGCAACACAACGCAACACAACACAAAGAAAACCAGTCATTTTCAAAAGAAAACACTGCCTTGGGAGGGATTCAAACCCACAACAGTCAGTGTACTAGGCAGAGATCTTACCAACTGAGCTACATACACATGTACAAAAGTTGGAGTCCAAAACACTCACATTCTTGACATGGATTTCTTTGTTCGTCTGATGTTCAGTATGATGAGAATTGTAAGAAAAGTCTCGATGTATTCCTCCAGCCCAGGCATCTCACCTTCTTCTCCCACCCCAACTCCACTACTAACACTGTCGGCCATACTTGCTAGGCTTCCTGTCGAGTGGCTCCTATCATAATACCAGCAATATGTAACAATAACAAGGAAGTTTCTTTTGTACAAAAATGTTCATTTATGACTTCCTATACTCATTCTTAGCCCTTACAAGAGAGGTATATATGTACATGTACATATGACAGGCTGATGTCATAGAGGAGAGTAAAGTATAATCATGTGATCATACTCACTGATATTTTTATGATACAGAGATTGAGGCTGCTACATAAAAGTACATGTACATACATGTAAGTAGGGTATCACACTAGAGTATAGAGAGGCAGTGGATACACTCAGCCTAGCTGAATGGCGGACTAATAGTGCCAAAATATTCTGAGCATAGCGTGTAAGGAATAACGGATCAAGTGTTTTCAGTAACTTTCTGTGGGGGCATCTCAGTGCTTCCAAGCTTAATAAATGATACTATGAAGTCAACAAACCAAAACAAAGTACTTATCCTTCTCTGTAAGAACACAGGATGTTTGACGGCTTTACACCAGTGATTTGTATTGTAAAGTTTTGACAATTAAAGTCACCATGTGATGTACCTCCTCGTAATGTCAGTATGGCATATACATACTACTGTTGTTGGTGTACATAGGTAAACAAATATAAACACAAACACCGAATGTATTTACATGTAGAGTTTAGATGCATATTACACAGGTGCAGGAACACACATACAGGTACATAAGAACATGTAACTGTGTACATTATAGCTTAGACATATCTTAGACATACACATATATACATTGTAAGTCATGCATGCATATGCACGTACATACCTGTGCATTGAGGAATGTGCCTTAATAAGAAGGGGCCGTATCGTGGAGTGTGAAGGATCAAATAGGTTAGCCAGCCGAAGAAGAGTCAGCACATCAAGTTTAGGGAGCAGAGTTATAAGGTGATGAAGATATTGTGGTATAATAGATGGCTAACAGAAGAGAGATAGTGAGGTTACATAGCACAAGATAAAGCATCATGCATATACATACAGGTGTGTATGCATCACACTGCCACAGAATGGCAATATACATCGAATTAACCACAATACACTGCATAAGCGTCAGAAGTGTGGGGGCATGTGCCCCCTCAGCTTTTGAGGGACTGGGGCACAGGGGGGCACTGAACCCGCTAGTGCAGTTACCAGGTGCGGATGCGTACATGTATACATATATACATACAGCTACGGCACGAGTGGCACCGCCACAAAGTAGGTATCTACGTGTGCGGTGTATGGCATACATACATGTGCTCAGCTGTATGTTTGCTAGCAGATGACGACTCAGGAGTTACTAGAATGTAAATTTAGCCTTGGTTCCCAGGCCTGCGTAATTATGGTGTGTGTTAAATTGTGCGGGGGAGGAGAACCCTGGGAATACACGTATCCAAGGCTTATGATAGTGTGATTTAGTGCCCCCCCCCCAGCTATCGCTATCTTCCTATGTCTACACACAATATTTAACAAACATGGTATCATAATATGTATATGCGCATGTACAAAAAGTAAGAGTTCTATAATTATATACAACCTGGACACCTGGATGACTACTCTACCCGTCATCCTATGCATCAGAACTGCTCTCAAGCGTGACCTCAACTCCACTGCTGCAGAAATGGTTTACGGAACCACCCTCCATTTACCTGAGGAATTGTTCACTCCATCTCGGACCACTTCTCTGCCACATCCCTCTGAATTTCTCAACACGTTAAAGTCACACTTTCAACAAGTAAATCCACTCCACCCATACCAACCACGAAAAATGACAACATCCAGTGGAGCCTATCCACAGCAACATATGTAGGTGGTTTGCATTTGTGGAGACAGGTATCCTGGTGTATATAGGTTGAGGGCTATGTCCATTGAATTGAGATGCGCAGGTTTGAGGCGGTCAATTGAGATATCAGTGTGGTTGTAAAGAATTTGTTGGTATGTCTAGTGATGGGGTATGTCTATCTTGTAGGGGTTTTCGAACTGCGTCATGGCTGACGAAGATCCTCCACTCCCCACCCTTGTTCAACCAACCAAACACTGATGGCTACCACTACTGGCTCTGGTCGTCGTGTCCACTTTCCTACGTATCTTTCACACAACATGTAAAACACAGGGGGGGTGGAGTGATGTAGTGACGCGCGTGCGTATAGCCTCAAGTCTCAATATACTCCTCGTAGCTGGGAAAATACAGGGTTTATTTTCCTCGCTCTACACAATCTGATTGGTTGATTTAAAGTTACTGTACTCTCAGTACTTCCTAAACGTCAACGTGCAGTTGTAGTAGCTAGAGTAGCTAGATCTAGTGACAACTACAACATCATGGAAGACAAGAAGCAAAATTAGAAAAAATACTGGAGAAATAAAAGGCATAATGATACATTTTACAAGCATTTCTAAAAAAGTTCTAGAAAAGTGGCATAATTTACTCAACCCTACCTCTGACACCAACAGTGGTCAGAATAGTGTATTGTAGATTGTTATGGGATGGCATAGTTGAAAAGTCATCAATTTTGCGACTGAACTCCTAAAGGGTGCGCAATACACCCTCCCTGTTTTCAAAACTTGAAGGCAAAAGAAGAGGTACATACGTAGATGATGCATCACTTCATGTCAAATGCTGTAAGGCTGCATGGTCTGTATTGAAGGGCCTCAGCATCAATAACTTAGCCTGATCCTGATATCAGTAATTGTTCAAGATCTATGCCTTGAATAAAGTGACAAGAATGAGCTGTACAATTGGCGAACAGAGCAAGTCTACCTAGTCATTAAAACAAGCCAATTTTTTATATGTGGTGGGCACTGTATACATACCATATGTGAGTTTTAATTTTATGTGTGCACTGATATTTTCAAATCAGCCCGTTATTACAACTGGGTGGACTTGCTCCGCTCACTAAAAATTCACTGCATTTACTTAGTATCATATATTTTTAGTCTCAAAAGATATCTTTTGTCGTTAAACTGCAACCGTCCATGGTATACATAGTCAAAGAATTCGACAATGTTGCCATGTTCCCTCATGAGCTTTCTGGATGGTTTAAACGATCCTTAATCGACCCGTCTTCAGTTTACGAAGTGAGTGGAGAGATTAAGGCCAATGAAGGCACTTCCCTGCTCTTCCAAGTGCTGACTCACCTTTTTTGGAGCACACACTGGACCAACATCATGACAACCTGTTCATCGTTGAAGAGGTACCTCATTTCGGAAAACAATGCCTAAGCTAACAAGGCAATAACAACAAAGCATCAGTTACATCTGGAGTACTATATAATTACTCAAGTGGTTGTCACTCTAGAAGTTGGCCAGTGCAAGTGCAGCACTATTGCAGAACTGATATATCAGCAGGTTAGATTCCCTGTTATTCTACTAGATAGTGTTTTCCAATCACGGAAAACGAAGCCACGATTACGGTTGACTTTAGGACAGAAAAATACTTGCTGCCTGTAGGCGACCTCACATATCAAGCAAGATTTTAGATAGTGCGATACCCTTAAATCCCAGGGTGAAGTATTTGACAAGATATCAAATATATATAAATTTGTTGTCTGCAAGGATATCATGTGGAAACCTCAGTTTGGTCCATGCTGTAAGAGGATACTTCATGCTCTGATAGTTGGCTGTCCAGTGCATAGAGTGGTGGTATGAAGACCATGACACATGGCCCCACTGCTCAAGTCAAGGGGTTGCAACCCTGACGTTAGAGGGATGGATGAGATCTTTCGTATGTGCTCTTATCACAGTATATACCTCTAATGCTCAATCTTGTGTGTCATCCAATGATAGTAGTGACGGTGATTTTGAATTTCCAGTTGGTACATTTAGAGTTTGTCAACCTATGCTTAGTTCACTGAGACCCATGAAGTTGACACATAGTTTTTGATATATTACATAATCATGGTGCTGTTTTTAGGGGAGGCCATACTTGCCTTCATTTCTCTCAGTTCACATTCACCAGCCCCCCATAGACTACATGACGACACAAGTGCATGTCCTGAAAATACCTACACACAACCTATTAGCTTTTACATAGTTTACCCAAGAAACTGTAATACCAAGGTGCATTCTGAATAACATGTGTACATATATGCTACAGTTTTGGTAAACAGTAAGTACAACTCGACTTAAAATGTGGTGGGCCATGATTTGACGTTTCCATTCTGCGTGAAACGTGGGTTTCTAGGCAAAACTGCTGGACTCCTTGTTTTTGAGAGTATTGGCAGACTTCGCACATAGTGTGAAGTCTGCCCCCTGCTGCTGTTGGCCATGGGTTGGGGGACTAGGGGGGTTGAAACTGGTGGGCAGCATAGAGCAGCTTGGGTTTTCTTGGTATCAGAGCACATTCACATTGAGCACTGACTCATGGCCGAACCTAAGCCCATCCCCCAAGCATTGGCAGACATTTTGCTCGTATTCCTTAACCTAATAGCAAAACCATGCAGCACATGGAAAATTAATAGTTACTAGTGAAAGATTCAGAGCAGGATGAAGCTGGATTTACGTTTACACCTTGTGCAATCTCACACTATGTGTGAAGTCTGCCAATATACGTCCCAGCTGAATGGCTAAGTGTTTTTTTTTTCACTCATTTAATTGCATATCTGACCAGTGCAGTGAGGATACGTACAAACCATTGAACGCTCTGAGGGGGTTCGACCAAACTCACCCTGGCTACAGGCCTGGGTATACAGACACAAAGTCGTGAACAAATCCAACAGCTGCAAAATTCTACATACGTAATGCATGCCATACCACACCTAGAAACCAACTGGGCCTTATGGGGACTGCGACTAGCTAGGCCAAGCGCACACAAACACCTGGGCAATCACATGTTTGTGAACCAGACAAAAGCGTCCTGAAATCTGAAGTCTCTTTTTCTTTCCCCCCAATTTAAGTTTCACCCACACAACAAACACACACATTTCTATGTATATGTTGTATACGTATATGTATGTAGGTACGTAATTACAACTAGAAATATTCAGCTTTAGCACTTCAGCAGCAAATTTATTGTGAAGCATGCACATGTGTATGTATGCACATTTGCATTTATATACCTTGGTCGTTAAAAATCTTACAAAGGTTGAGGGCATCATCTGGTAGAGGTAAAGGCCTATGAAAAATGACAAAGCCGGAAGTATACACCTGTGAACAACACTATGGAAGCCACAGGTACATTTGTAGTATGTACATTACTAGGTAACCTCATGTATGACAGTGCTTACTATGCATGCCTATTGTTCACCCTAGACCAATTAATACAAACTACAATGAGAGGAGCCAATATCAATATAAATGATCTCAAAAAGACATTATAGTTGCTCCATAATCATGTACTTCCACTTATAAAGTGATGACTATATATGATAACTGTGGTTAACTTCCATAACTCAGTTGCAGAGCCCAGACACTTCCATAACTCAGTTGCAGAGCCCAGACACTTCCATAACTCAGTTGCAGAGCCCAGACAGGCATGTATGAGCCCTGTATCATACATGCCTGTCTGGGCTCTGCAACCACTATATACAGTAACATATATGGGTAAGTAGTATATACACCTTAACATATCATACATTCCATTTGTCGCTTCTGACTACTATTACAAGCAAACACTTCTACACAAAAATAATACACAGTTGTTAGTATCCATAGTTATCCATACCATCCATAGCTTCTGAAACAGTTGATATGTACTGCCTGCTTGCTAATGATGCCTGCACAGAGGGACTGAGGTCCATGCATCCTTGTTTCATCACCTTATCCAGTGCTTCCTGAAGTTTACTGTGAGCCTGATGAAAGGAAGAGGGTTAGTATGTACGTATGTATATCAGTGCAACAACAAACAGGCATACATTACGTTTTAACCTTGGCCAGTTCAAAGAGTTGTTCTTTTAGACCACATTCCAGCAAGCTCTCCATGGCAACTGACTGATCATACAGAAACTTGTCTGTGATGAATTGGCTGGAGATTTAAAGATGTACATAGTTAAGTACGATGTGACAAAACTTTCCCATGAAGAAATACATAACTATACATAAGTAAGATTTGTATAGGTTTTCTTTTAACAAGACATAAAACACTGTTTCTTTTTTAAAACACATGCATGCTTGCATGTACATACGTACATGTAGGTATACCATGTAATTTAATGTGCCTATTTAAATTTCATATCATCGAGCTTTATCACCAACATAGAGCTTTATAAGTTATACACGACCACATTGTAAGAAGTGTTGCATACATGCACGTAAGTACGTAGATACATACATGAATCATCACATATACCTGAACTTATCCAACATTGTCGAACCCTCAGGAGTACTATGCAACCTCAGGCACTGTACAAAGAAAATAACAATTAAGGTGCATGAGCAAATATTTTACTAACCCTGTGATGAAGCAGAAATACTGAGGCTGGAGATTGAGGGGCTAAAGAAATGAGTACTTACACACATAGATGTAAGGGAAAATATTTCTTGTGCTCATGTAACAGCAGTAGGTGGTTTAGAAACAACACATGAGTCTGCCCCTAATGTCTACCATCCAGACTTTGAGATGTAAAAGTATGCTACTCTACAGTCATCCTCCATATTTCTACCAAACTATCTATCCCATGACCATCTACTCAATCTTTGCAGCACCCTCAAGTCTGGAACCACTTATCAATCTACCACCATGTATTGAAACATCAGCTGGAGTAACTCCATGTGTGGTAAGTGGTGCACATCACAACCTATCTGGTGATGGCATCAAACATGGAACTAGCCAAGATGTCCTGTACATGCATGTGTAACTCTTTCACTGGAATTCTGGGCTCAGTAGAACAGCACATATGAAAGTGAAGCAGAGCTCATGCACCTTTGTACATGTTCATGTTACCCACTGTCACTGATGGTAAATGTGGCACCATGCTGACCACACACCCCAATAAGTTTGCCAATGATTCAGTATCTAGCTACCATGGCACATGGTCTAACACCTAATGATCAGGCCTTGCCTAGTGAGTTATAAACACTGCTAGCTTATATACTTCAAATCTCCAACAGCCATCCAATTGTTCTATTCTGTATCACTAACCTGCCAATAATGATTATTCAATGTTTCACCTGTTTTATGCTGTCAGCATTATGCACTTATACAAGCAAAGACATGCAGATTTCTTCATAAGTAACTGCATCTTTTTTCACTGTCAGCACAAGATTGGAAGAGCATGCTCCTGCCCTCCACATTTTTTGGTCTGAGTGGGTTTAAAGAACTCCTAAGTTAATAGCCCCTCAATGACTCATCCACTGGGACCTTGATAGATTCACTGGATTTACTGTATCAGTAGAAGACGTTGGACACCCATAATACATGACGAAACTGTATTGCAATTTTTGCTGACACAGCATCTACTCCGCCATTGAAAACGTATGGTAAAATTGTACATGCCTGTTGAAGCGAAGCTGAGGAAGGATCAATAAAGTTAGTTAGCTATCTATATTTACCTTAGGCTAGTTAATCAGTAAAATAGCGTCTACTCCAGTCTACTCCTGCATTTAGGGAGTTACAGTGTAGTGTATTAGAAGCACTCTAGACCTCTGTACGTACCAGTATTTACTTGGCTGCATTGGTCACGCTAATCTTTGACGTGTGCTCTAGGTATATACATACATGTACTTGCATTGTACTGAAGTACGTACTCTCAAATTGCAGCTGAGTAGAACTAGACAATGACCAGAGGAGGTTGTCGCTCGTGCGTGCATTCCCCTACGTGATAATTGTATTCTTGCACAATTCACGTGACCATGTCCAACCTCCTCTGTTGTATCAGGGTTGAGCGGTTTAAGACACTTTGGAAAAGGGTCTTCAAGTCCAATCAAGGGAGTGGATTTTCAACATACGTAATGTAAGGTCGCCATAACCCTAATTATGTGTTCTCCTGAAGAGTTAAGACATGCAGGTCTACACACAAATCTAAGTATACACAATAGGCACATGCATATTTTATAGAACACCTTGGATTAATATGTTTATTGACAAACCTCATGTAGAAAACACTGAAACAGAATGTCCTGAGCTTGCTTGGTGTTAGCCAATGATGCATGGCCTGTGTCATCATATACAGCCTGAAAAGTGTTATAACATTCACATACATGCACAGATCCACATACATGCACTGTAAAACTAGTGCTCAGTATTCATGGATATAGCACACTACCTACTAAGTGCATAGACATACGGTATACTCAGAAAGAAATGCAACAAAACTTGCGTAAGAGTGTTTTCACACAAGTGACTTTGTGTCAAATTGCATGTATAACATATTGTGTGGAAATGTTGTACGTACACCACAGCTTGGTGTGTAAATCAGTTCTGCGCTCTTGTGTAAAACTGCATCAGTGTAAATCTCATTTGTCATTGTGTAAAGTTCAGTCTGCCATTTCAATACAATAAATTAGTTGCGCCTACAAATACTATGCCACCTCTGGGCAAAGGGAGGGGATCAGTGGAGTAATTGCCTAAAAGTTCCACCTTGGGGGTGGGGTTTTTGATGTAGGTGGGGATATGATGTTAACGCTTTCGTGCATGTGCACACGTATACTATGGCATGATGCAGTGCTTGTGCCAAATTCTGAGCTTGAAACAGTTGATCGTCATGGAGAAAGTGGTGCTCGTGTCTCCGTAACAGGGCAAGAGAAGTTGCTGTGTTTGAATTGGATGACAATGGTGATGTTGTAGCTAGTTTGGAAAGGGCAATTCGGGAACAGTTTTCTGACCTTCCAAACCCATGGCCGATCAGTCAGTTAATTTTTCAGGTATGTAGAATGTATTTTATATGGCTCTCTGAACTGATTCTCAACTCTGGAAGCCAGAGTCATGAAAGCATCTTGTTCATTTGGTGCTGCAAGTGAAGAGTGAGAAATGGAACATGCTTGCTGACTTGATGCCCAGGGACAAATTGGAAGAGTCTGCTGTGGTTTAGAAAAACTGGATGTAGTGGTGAGTTTTGTGCTGTCATGCATGTATCCAGAACACAAGTGAACACGTGTTTTGAGTATTTGTGGGGATTCTTTCTCCAAGTAAGCTATGTAAAATTTTGAGTTATAATGGATGACCAAATTTTGCATCTGGGTTCCAGGCTGTAAGTACACCAATCTCCTCCCCTGTCAAAGTAACTCCATTTTCAAGACCACCAGTTTTCTCTCCTGTATCCTTTTCTCCTCCCCTGTCAAAGTGACTCCATTTTCAAGACCACCAGTTTTCTCTCCTGTATCCTTTTCAGCAAGCCCACCCTCAGCTGAACAGTGCTCATCAGGCTCTTTCACACAGAACCGCTCTTTAAGTCCATCCCCGACTCCATTTTCAAGTCCAATCCCATCCACAGAACCAAGCCTCACTGCCTCTGTTACCCAGAATCAGCTTTTTCTCTCAACTACAGGGAAACCTGAACTGTGTAGACCAACACATCAGGTAAAAGCAATATGTAAAGGTTCCTGAAATATGTGGTGTTTATTACTTAGTTTTAGGGTGTTTTTTTCTGGGCCTAAACTCATTGACAACCCTGTTGAAGAAGAGGTACGTGAACAAGTAAAGATCTACAGAAAGAACTCTAAGAGTTCAGGGCCGGAGCAGCTCCACAAAGGGTGGTAGGGCAACTCTTACATGAACAGGCTGTACCGGCAAAGGATGCGCATGCACCCGCGCACGCGTTTCAGCATTATGTGACGCAAAGACCTACTCTCGCGTCTCTAAATATCATAGCACACGTGATTTCCTGTATGGACCACAAAAAGTGGTAGGGCAAATGCCCTACCTGCCCCACCATCTCCGCCAGTCCTGAGTTGACTCAGTATATACATAATTATGTAGACAACGGTCCAGTGAATTCTGAAACCACACGTTTGTCTATAAGTGTTCTGGAGACGCTGGTGGAAATACTGATAGTAGGTCAACCTGCATCTCTATTACTACCTATTGCTCAAAGCCTCATTGTATTGAATTTCCCACAAGGGGATCATCATTGCTGCAATCAACTGGCTCAAGTAAACCTACATGTAGCAGCTCAACAAGCACATACCAAATACACAGCTAGAGTGCATACCTGTATGTACTCTAGCAGAGCCACTTGGACAAGCACATACAGATAACACATACATACAATTAAGATCTACTCTCTTTGTGTGTGGGATTTGTTCCAGTTATTGTATCAAATAACCTTTCCACAGAGTATGTGAACCGGCAAACCACTATTGAAAATATCAGTCAAAAACAAGACAATTTACCTCTGAAGCTGGATCTAACTGCTGTGAAGCAAGAACGCTCACACTCTATTGTAGAGACCACTACTCAAGAGCTAGGCAAAGAAGCTTGATGCTACTGAAAAGCAATTTGAAGTGATCGAAGCTGCTATTGGTTGTTCAGAATTTACAATTAAACATCTTCAACGAAAACAAGACCAAATCGTCAGCAAACAGGATCAGATATTTTCTTCACAAGATCTAATTCAGAGTACACTGTGTAGCCCCATGATCAAATGTGGGTTTTAAGAGTCCACTATCTCATTTGTGGTCACCCTGTTCCATGATACCTCTGGTTCATCACCGGATTTATCAACCCTTGAAGGTTGTATGTCATTCAACCACACTTGAATCCGAATTAGGCCTGTGGAAATTATTCCCGGAATATGTTGGGAATAATAGGAAGCAAAAAGAATTGAGAATATTCCGGGAATAATCGGAAAGATAAACGGGAATATCTGTAGTTATGGCACGCGGCGGTCGTAAGCTCGATGGCAACACAGAGTGAGCAGCCAAAAGTTGCCTCTCCGGCGTCTGTATCACTTCTTTGCAGCCTGCGGGCTCCTCAGGCTGCAGGCTCTTCGCGAGACCACGTAAAGGAAGCGGAATCCACCTATGGGAAGGAAGAAGCACCAGCCCTCAAAGACGTCTCATGATTGTCTCCGCATCACCGTTTGCGTGAGTTCCCTAACGAATCCCTGCGTGTGAACCAAGACTCAGCTCTGGAAGACTTGTTGCAATATAATGGCCGCTAAGGCGCTAACACAATTGTTCAATGTTTCATTTGTACCTGCACATTGTGGATTATAAACATAAAATGTACTTTTTTCTTACTGGGAATAATTGAGAATAATGGGTGATATATGAAAGAATGATAGGTGAAATCTTTGAGAATGAGGGAATAGAATAATAGGTTGCATTTTGGGAATAATATCCTCAGGCCTAATCCGAAGCCATATAATATAGGATCAATACCATCATTTATATCCAGTGATCAAGTACTTCAAAACCTTTGATGTGTACCCCAGGTTCAAATGGCTCCAATACTGGTACACATGCTGTGGATTTGCCACCCTTGTCTTTACTACCAAACCAAGATGATGTGGATATGAGTTCTCCACCAGGTGTAAACCAGTTGTACCTATCCTTTGAAGCGTAGCTATCTTTCGAAACCATGCCCATTGAATCACATGCACATGAACACCCTCGTGTCCCAGGCCCAGAAAGGATATATTGTATCAAATCTAGTCAGTTTTGTATCACACTGAAAAGTTGCACTCAGCGTTAGCAATCTTTCGAAACCACGCCCTTTGAATCATGCATGCGCACAAACACCCATCAAACTACGCATGTCCAAACCCATGTATCTTGCTCAACAGCGATCATGGTCAGTATGATTACATTACATTATCAGCATTTGGAGATATTGAGTACCAATTGGTATATATATCTCCCTGAACATCACCACATAACAAACCAGACCTGCTCAGAGACCAACAAAAAAAATGAAATACACTTTCTTACTGACAACAAAATAATCACTTTTGTGTTACAACAAAAGTAACCCAATCCTCAACAGAACTACTAATGTCTAAAATATCGAGCCCTGCAACTACTGTCTACGGTCTTGCCGTATTTCATATACATACAGTATGTTACATGTTGTAAAAACTGTATAAACAAAAACTGATACGTATTAACTTCATTCTTTTCTTGTAGGTTCCAAATTCCTTAATGCATTTTGTGAAGAACTTGATGAATTCAAGTTCCAGAATTAAGCAAAAGGTTGAGAAGTCCATTAAACACCTGTCTTTAAAGCTTGTATGTAAAGGAGACCACACTGATCAAACTCTTGAAATGATGAAGCGAAAACAGGAGATAGTTTATAAAGCAGGACCAGCTCCATTAAATACTGCATGGAGAAACAGAGGTGCCACCAGTACTTACAACACCACTGCTCACCTCCCCGACTCTGCCATATCCCCAGTGTATGACATCAAGGCCATTAGAGAGCTTTGCCTCTGCTTTGGATAGTTGTAACTTGGAGCGCATTCTCAGTAATATATCATGGTCACATTTAGCTATCAGCTTAAAGCACCAGATTGATACTTATGCATCCAGATTGAAATACCTAAGACCGGACAAATTTTCCATCTTCAACTGCTGTAAAACTGCTGCAGCCAGGAGCTGGAGGTGGTCTTTCTGCTGTAGGAACTCCGCAGCTGGGTGCTGGTGGCTTTTCCGCTGCAGCTAAGAGCAGGCGACTTTTCCACTGCATGAACTTCGCAGCTGGGTGCTGTGGCTTTTCCCTTGCAAGAACGTCACAGCTGGGAGCAAGTGGCTCTGCAGAAACCTCTCAGCTGGGAGAAGGTGGCTTTTCTGCTGCAGAAACTTTGCATCCTCTCTACTAAATGATTCAGATCCAACCTCTAGCAGTGCCCAACGAAATTGGTGCCAGCTTGGCTAGTGGTTACCTAGTGCCATTGGCTCGTAAGCTACCTAAGAGACTCTTTATCATCAGCCATGTTAACAGAGCACGCAGTGAACTTTGAACCTCCCATCATGCCCATTGTGGGTGTGGTGTGCATCGTCACATGTAGGACCTCCATATAAAAAGCACCACCCCTCTGTCAAAAGCACCCCCTCTTTCTAAAAAAGCACCACCCCTCTGTCAAAAGCACCCCCTCTTTCTAAAAAAAGCACCACCCCTCTGTCAAAAGCACCCCCTACTAAAAAGCACCACCTGTCTGTCAAAAGCACCCCCCTCTTTCTAAAAAAGCACCACCTCTCTGTGCCCCCTATTAAAAAGCACCACCCGTCTGTCAAAAGCATCCCCTCTTTCTTAAAAGCACCACCACCCATCCATCAAAACCACCCTCTCTTTCAAATGTGCCTATTTCGGGGGTGATCACCTCCCATACGCCTTGGCCTACTTGCCTCGAGGCTCTTTCCTTGTGTTGGATCACAGAATCAACTAGTGTATGAAAAACAAAAGGTACGTTGAGAGTTTTATAACTTCATATTTGTATGTGTGAAAGCAGTGGTAGATCTACATGTATACATATATATCATGATAGTCTATGGCATAAACAAACAAAAGGGCAGCAAACAAGTGTTTGCATCACAAGCTGTACAACTTTGGAAAAAAGCTCTACATGTACACATATATATCATGACAGTCTATGGCATAACAAACAGAAGGGCAGCAAACAAGTGTTTGCATCACGAACTGTAGAACTTTGGAAAAAAGTTCTTTTCACGTATCATGGCGTCGTATTTAAAGTTAATCTGACGTTCAGGGAGAGCACTGTTTGCTACAAAATAGCTGTTTTCAAATGACTGTATTGCTTGAACTTTCTTGTTTTTGAAGGAGCTTATCTTTTGTAGCAAACATTCAACAAGCCTGTTGTGTCTGGAACAGATGACTGGAGATAGACGTGTATGTGTCTGCTAACGCTGCACTTCAGTTTCAGCTGATGTCTAAGCTTGTCTAGTTCTTGTATCTCCCTAAAAGTTTCATCTTCTGTATTGGGTTTCAAACATTTGTGTAAGAAATTTGGCCAACTTTGTTTGCAGATGAGCAGTGTCAGATGTGCTAGCAGATGTGGATGGCTCAGACTCATGGTCATAAACATCTTCCAAACTCACTGGTACATGCACTATAGTCGATGTGTGTTCTGTATGTATACATTCTTCACTGTTGGAACACTCAAGTCGTTAGACTCAACCACATTAGGAGGCATTTCTTCTGCATCAGTTGCTGCAGTACTTGTTGGGTTATCATGAGATGAGAAGACGGTAGATGGTTAGCTGATGGCTGTTCATTGTGTATATACAGCTGTATGCGTGGTTATTTCGTGCGAATTCACTGGGCAATCGACCTATGATTACGGATTTGGTTCCGTGACAATTTAACGTAGAACTAGGTAGAGAATGTTGTGGGACCTGCAGTTTAGGCTGAGGCGGCGAGCTTGCGTCTCTCCTTAACCATTTCACCACTCTGAGACAATTGGTATAGTAGTATATAGCTGATATACTCGCGGAGAAAAATGGTGAAGTCATCTAGCATGGGTTCTGATGCAATTGGTGCACCAAAAAGCCTGTTTTTCACGCATTGCTAGGTTTGTTCTACAAAACTTGCATTGACTTGTCCGTCAGCCAGCTAAATGATTTGTCTGTTATCCTATTTCTCATGCTTAATGTGCCTCTTAATTCAGAGCACAAGTTCACCGCCTAACTGCAAGTAATAAAAATCGGTTCATTTTTTAAAAATTGTCATTTCAGCTAATTAATGGGTGTGGTCAAACTAATCAAGGGGATAAAGAATAATCAAGGATACCAAGTTTGGTGTGTGTACCTACCTAGGTGTTTAGAGCTATGGAGAAATTTTGAAGCTTAATTTGATCTCCCAGTCCTTAATGCACCTGAGTACTGGCAGCTAGCACAGTACTTCAAGGAGGGCTTGCCATGGGGGAGGGCTTGACTCCAAATTTTGCTGATGTACCATACAGCAGCTACTGCCTCTGCTTTGGAGAAGAGGCCTAGGCGGGGGTGAGCCCACCTTGTCGCCAATTTGTCAGTGCACGTAAAATTAGAATCCCGTGTAACATTACGGTATGTACAGTATAAAATCGGCAAGTAGGTCCGCTCGCCAATACTATTACTGTGCAATGAACCAGTAACAGCGGCAACAACACACAGAGACATTATAGTACATGCTGTTAATAATTAACTCACACCTGAAGAAGGCTGGGAATCTGAAATGTTGTGTTTGCCAAAAAGATTTTGAAAACTGACTACCTGACCACTATTCTAGATTGTTACATTTTCAGTTTCTAATAATATATACATAGAGTGATTTGTATTTAGCCATTTTTTGGCAAGCTGTTGCTGTGAGTTCTTCATGCTTGGGTTGATTGTGTGTCTCTGCGTATTTGTCTATTACTGAGCCACAGGTGTGTTAGTTTGCTGGTGAGAGTTTGGGCACTCAATGTGTGGGGAGAGTTAGTACCATCAAATATCTTTAACCCACCATTCCCAGTTCTCAAGGCTGGGCATTCAGTGTCCTACTCTTATATATATGTGATGTTTGTACGAAGTGGGTTAATTAATGGGTGGGTTTCTTTCTATATTCTTTCTTAAAATTCCTGTTTGGCTAGTGTGCTATGCACATGGTTTCATGTATACGCAGCAGACACTGAGATGTGAACAGATGCAAATACATATGTGTACTTACATAAATACATGCATGTATACAAGATTATGTATACACTCAATATCAGGGCAATATACTATTATATGCTCACCAACCTGATGTAGATATTGCACAAGTTCAGGAACTCTCTTCAGTTGTGCAAATGAATTTATAATATGTTGAGGAGAACACTACACATGAATGGAATTTTCACTGCTTAATGATACTATTTCACATGATACACATACAAAATTATATACATGTGTACATACCATCTACTATACATGTGTGTACATGAAATATTATAAAGATGCTTACCCCTGATAGTTCGAAAAGTTTTAGTGCATGAGAAAAGTTTTTCTCTTTTAACACTTTTTCAGCAGCAATCTGAAAAACAGACATAGACATGTACATCACACACTTTCAGAGTAACATGGTCTGAAAGAAGATCTAAACATCATATATATACGTACTTCCAGAGTAACCTGGTCTGAAAGAATCTAAACATCACATAGTACTTCCAGAGTAACCTGGTCTGAAAGAAGATTTATACCAACAAAAATAGTAGAGTAATTTCAACATCAAAAAAATCTAAAACCAGGCATATGAGAGCACAATTCCTTCTGACCAAAGTTGCCATTCTCCTGGACTTATGTGCCACTACTCAGACATACATATATATTTACACTACTCCCCCCCAAGAGGATTACTTACTATATGGAAGACCAATCGCTCTGTCCTTGGCACAGGACAGAGAGTATAGGATGGAACAACTGACTAGCCTATTATGCTGAGAATGAGAAGCAAAATTCTTGCCTTTTGGCGATATAGGACAAGAGTGGGAGGCTATTTATAAGGTTGTAAGTTTCATACATCACAAAACCTTTCAGAGATGTATGCAATGATGAAGTACAGGGAATATCTTTAGAGCCTATGTAAGACTACATACGGTTTGTGATGACTGCAGGGAGAAATACCCAGAGCATAGCCGGGTATGTCATTGAAGAGTGTTAGTAAGGCTGGGCCTAAAGTCTAGTGAGTGTTGATGGAAGAGGAATACGAAGCAGAGAAGCAACATTTGCTTAAACGGGGTATGCATGTGATTATGTTTCTGCCTCTCAGACTGTATATATATTTGGTATATGTCTATCGATTCCATTCAGTGGCGGATTTAGGGGGGGTCTGTGGACCCCCCTTTTCACCCAACTTTAGCAGGCGGAGTGCATTTTCCCGCATACACGCTGGACTAAAGTTATACAGCTACAGCATGAAAACCTCCCTGGAATATAAATGCAGCATGCATGTATTCTATACACTCACCTTGATGGAGTTAAACGGATCGCTTAAGGTTGCCGTGAAGGTGGCACTAGCTGAAAAGTGGGCATGGCACATCAAACTTTTCCGGCATGCGCATAGCATGCCATACTTTTGCACCCCCCTTCTAGATCCGCCACTGCCGCTTTTAATGTGTTGCAAAATACACATAACTATATGTATATACATGCATATACATGTATGTACACAACTGCAAAACAATTATGGTCTCACTCGATAAAGACCGCAGATATCCAGTTTTAATGTTATCCCTAACTCTTCAGCCTTCTCTTGTGATTTTGTTGATAGAGCCAGATCAAGAAATACAGAGTCTGGGCACAGCCTGCAGGATAATTTCCATAACCTGTAAAACTACAGTCTTGAAAGGGGAATTATAGCTAACATTATACATTATGATCTATCGGTTTCAGAGAAATCATCTGTTACTACCTTTGTCTACAGTGGTAGACAGTTTTCTTGGTGACCATAATACACCCTCCAAGGTGAGTTGGTGGAAGGGAGGTGCTGACTGGAAGAGTAAGCGAGTTATCCTCTGTACTGTAAAAACCAACAAGGTCAGGAGGAGAAGGAATAGTGAACTGCTGAAATATTCCTTGGCTTTCATCTTCCTGGAACCAATGTGCACAGAATATAAACTGTGTATACATGTGTATATGTAATTGTATACGAAAGTGAATGTGCATGCAAACGTGTAAGTATGTATGTATGTAATCAGTGTTCAATTATTGATGATACTACTGACTGACTAGTTCTGTCACGAGAGCCCTTTGTGTTGACATCAGTGTCAGTGTAAACTGAGGGGGGAGAAGGAATACAATAAAACTCTTTAGTCCCTTTAAACCCATTCCAATGGCTATAATATCTGGCAACACTGCTTTAAATTTGATGCGGACCTGTTAAATAAGTACATTGAACGTATGCCATGGTCTGGTCTATAAGTTCAGCTCATACAAACAAACGTTCAGATCATCCAGAAGAGTCACATATACATGTATAGTACAATTGCTATGGAACCTTACCCTTGCCATACATACCAGAGTAAACACATTTTCATTAAAATATCGAAGCATGTATACAAGAATGGCATATCAGAGAAGAAAGGACTGTATATATGTAGCAAAACAGGGCATAATGTCACGCACAATAAACTACATGTATGTGTAACTCCATAGTACTAAAAGACGTGAGAAGGGGGTTACGTATACCATGGTATTATTGTTGCATGCAACCCCTGTCTTGCCACATGTACATTTATATAGTCCTTGTTTTTCTGATTTTTGGCACTGTTAATTCTGAGGTTTGAGAGGAGCAATTACGTCATACGTATGCATATGACGTTTAATGGCCAAATGAACAGCTAGGAGGAAGCATGTACCTCTGTAACAGAGTGGTATCTGAGAAATCCACACAAATTTTTTGATCTTTGTTGGCTGTTAAGTACATGCATGTGATATCGTTTTCAGGATAAAGACGCTCTAGAGGCGAGATGTTGATTAGAGGACACACAGACAGACAGACAGACAGACAGACAGAAAGACAGACAGACAGACCAAACTACAGTAACCCTCGATGCGCATGCATGCCAAGGGTTAATAAAATTGGCTGCCTCAAGTGGGAGTAGAACCCACAACACTCGCATTCTAGGCGACGCTCTTACCAACTGAGCTACCAAGGGCAGCTCAGCTGGCTGGGCTGAACCCTACATATAAATCAAGAGAGAGCAACCAAACCACCCCAACGAAAGCATCACAATATGATACACAGGTGAACTCAAACTTACATGTAGCATAACAGAGAAGGCTGCATGTTATCATTCTATCATGCAGCATATACATGTATACTGCACTTGTTTCTCTGATTTAAGGCACTGTCATCCTTACATCCCTTAACACTTTAATGAAAATGTTTTACTCTTGTATACACAGGAGCCAGAGAGATATGTGATATTAACAGGTATAGACCATACAGAAGTGGTATACATGCCTACATGTATGTAGGTTGACATGGTAGTTAATACGTATATTTGCACATTTTACATCTTACTGAACAGGGATTGACAACATCTGTATGACTGATGGTATAGATCAGTCTGTCTGTTAGGAGAGCCTCTGTTGCTCCTGGTAACAACTGATAAGCATTTAGAGGTTCTAAACGAAGGTCAAAGTTGTAGCTGTATGCCTGTGTGAAGAGCAAATCAGAAATAAACTATTCTCAAACATATGTATGTAGCGTACCAATTATAAACATGGATCATTTTAAGCCATCCGACGGCTTGAAAACAGGCCAGACCGCTTTAAAGCTGGCAAGATGGCTGCCACAATGGGCCAGTTGGCTTAAGACCATCCCAATGGTTTTCAAGCTGTCCAGAAGGTAAGCCCAATGGTTGTCAAGTGAATCCAACAGGGTAGGAATAGAAATTGATTTAACCTTGAGGCGAAGGATCTACTTGGCTGGGATTGAACTAGAAGTCGACTTACTGTTGAAAATAGCTGTTCCGCAAATTCCATGCTCACAATTTTCGTATACATATGCGGGGTGAAGGCAAGAACTGCAGTCTAATATATTAGTTCGGGCCTCTGTCAAGCTGAAGCGTAGCACTGGCCACAGAGCAGCGGCAGGGGTGTGGTGGGGAGCACTGAAGCACAAGCGACTCATTTTAATGCATGTAGGCAGCGGCATCGTAATTACAAGTGGTGTGGCCCTAGCTAGCTAGCTTTGATACTTTAGCGCCATATTGTGTAGCACAGCCTTAACCCTTAGCCCTAGCCAGTCCGCGCCCCCTCATAATTACAGTATGTGTGCTGCTTTTCTCAGGGCTGGATTCTAGCCGCCTGGGTTACTGCTTTTTTGCGGCATTTAGCCAGGCTGGATGGTTTTAAAGCCATCGGGACAGCACTCAGACAGCTTTAAAATGGGCTGCTACATGATTACTTACGTACTTCTAGCTTGCCAGTTGTGAGGTTGAGTGATGTGAGAAGATGCTGTTCTCTCCAATCCTGGGTTTTCAGGTGAGTGAGCTGGGAAAATATCTGAAAGACAGGGTCAATCATGAGAGTGAAAAGAAGTATCAACATATGAGAGGTGAGTAGACCAACACATGTACCTACATGTATACAAGGTGCATAAGTTTACATGAAATATCACACAAATATGGGTACACGTAGATGTAGCACACCACATTAGTAATAAGACTTAGTCATAAGACTTGCATGTACATACAGGTATATGTACATGTACATTGTATGTGCATATATCTATACACTATACATGTACATATGTATACGCATATCTGTACATTGTGTATGCACACTCTACTACCGAGAAATCCTTGACATCAAATGGGGCAACTAGCTCAGTCTGATCCAGGAAAGATTTAATCACAGCATCATCTAGGACAACATCAAAATCATTCGCTGTTACATCTGCATAGGACACATCAGCTGCCTCATGATAATGTTCTTCCAGTAACATTCTTTTCCATTCACCACCGCGAAGGCCAATCTTTGAAAAGAAAGGGAGGAGAGATGAAGAACAAACAAACAGAAAGGGCTCTCCATGTTCACGTAGGATTTTGGCAAATCTAATAGATGTACATGTAAAGTTTGCAGTCTATGTATTTGTTCAAGATATACCAGTAAGTACGTAGTAGAGTCCATAAGACCAGCTAGTAGAACTGAATCAATGCAACCACTGACATACACAATGGATCCCACTGCTCTAGATTTCAGATCAAAAAATGTGATCTCTCCAACCTATATTAAGAACGAGTGTATTAAGAATGTGCAATAGCCTCTTATGTACGTATATACACTATATATTCATACACCAGAGGATTCTGTTAAGCATACTAAGCATTACAAAGCTATTAAGGTAGGGTAGAGCAATCAAACCATGTAGATGGATATGTATATCTTACATGCATATACGTAGAATACCATCAGCGCGCCTCCCCTTCTATGCCTTCTAGTGAAGTAAATATCAAAGGGAGGGTGATACTCAGTACTGCATTTTTGTGCATGCGCATAGTACATGTATGTACCATGAGGGGTTGTGGTTTCATGATTTTCTCCCCACTGTCCCTATACCAGTGTATGTTATTAGGCTTGTACTCCACAGTAAAGGATGGAAGTTGTTTCCTTTGGGCCATCATTGCCCATGTCGCCCACAATGCTTTGCATTCATCTCTAATAGTAGTGTTACAGTAAGCTGTATATACAACACTTTTTCAGAGCATTACACCAGATTAACACTAATCACAATGGCGCTCTCACATGCATAATTACAGAATGGTTCCTATGTCGTTCTACAATTGTAGTGCAATTCTCTAATAATTATACCATTTTACTGTGCATACAACTGTTTAGTTTGCAGTGTTCTACGGAACAGTGAATGCTTATGTACATGCTTGTACCACGCTATACATTTACATACACATTTATGCTAAGTCTGTTTATATCATATTGTGATGCTTTGGTTGAGGTGCTTTGGTTGCTTTGTCTTGATTTGTGTGTGTGACTTAGCCCAGCTAGCTGCCCTTGGTAGCTCAGTTGGTAAGAGTGTCGCCTAGAATGCAAGTGTCATGGGATTGAGTCCCACCCAAGGCAGCCAATATTTCTGTGAAAAATGATTTTTTGGGTGAATTATGTTCTGTTGCTTTGTCATTGTGCTGCCTTGTCTTGTTTTTCTAAGTATGTACCTCCGATCCAGTGATACAATAATTCCTTTGATCCATGGTATCCCACCATACAATGCTGGTTGGCGATGCTGAGACAGGGAAAAAAGAAGAGCACTTAAGTTCACATACAGGGAGGTAAGTATGGCATGCAACATGTGAAATTAATGCATGCATATGTGTGTATGCCTCTTATGCATTGTTCAACATACACTAGCCAGTAAACTTTCTATGCCAAACATTTCGACCACCTAGTGTGGTCCCCTTCAGTGGCGGGAGTACATAAACAAGAATGCAGTAACAACCCAGGAATGTGGAAATGCATACTGAAACCAAGGACATGAAAAACACATACAAAAACCTAATAAGGTGAAAATAATGAAATATCAGCACAATTCATAAATAACAAGAAGAGACATCTGTAAATATGTGTGTGGGAGGGACCCCAATTCCCAGTTGAGAGTGCATGGAACTCTGTTGTCTGTGCCAGGATTCCAGGGCTTACATCGATGCTGTGCCCCGGAATCCTGGCACACACAACAGAGTTGAATTGGGGTCCCTCCACTAAATTTACAGATGTCTCTTTATAGACCCATTCAACAGGGGAGCTTATTGTCAATCAAGCAACAATATAGAATAAACTGACCTATTTTCCGTGATGACTGTAAAACTGAAACGTCATCCAATGCTCCAAAACTACGTGCAGGAGCACACTTCTACATTGACAACACAAGTTAATTCCATAAGTGGCAAGTGACAAATACACGATATGTATGTATCAACACTAGCCAAGTCATTGGAAGCTCAACCATCAAGGTGGTATTCAAATCAATGCTTTTACTAGTCAAACACTCATATATATATATATATATATACAGTATGTGTCAAAAAAATGTCTCCAATATCGTAAATCAAATATCGTAAATCAAAATGTCATACAATACCGTTCCGTTCCACTAAAGAGTGCACGATATGGAATGGCAACGTTGTGCAACGACGTTTCATTCTGTTCCGTTCGGTTTTGTTTCATTTCGTTTCATTTCGTTTAGTTCTGTTCAGCAATCTCCATTGAAGCCAGCACGGTGAGCTACTGCAAGAGCCAAGCGCAGAGAATAATCATAGCGAAGGGGCAAAGGCTATAACTAGCCTTGTCCTAGGCTACGCATCCTACGCGGTGCCGCCCACAACTGCGCTATGCTAAGTTACTTGTTGAAAAGCGGTGCCCTACGTAATACACTTACATGTATGTATACATATACATACATGTATTATGAGTGTGGCATTTCTCACCGAAGTATTTGAGCTCTGAATAATAATGTACATAAACATGTATGTACCACACAGAGTATAGTAGTAAATTTACATGTAACTCTTTAGGTCTTACAAGTGTGAGTGCACGAACAGGGATGAGATAGACACCTCCATCTAGACAGGCACAAGCTAGCCACTCACCACCTGGATCCAATGTGACAGCCAAGATATGCTGCTGTCTAGTCTGTATGAATGAGCAAGTCATGTAGTCAATAACATTTTTTTATCTTGGAATATAATACTCCTTATCTGACAGACGTACACTACATCATGGTGTGACATGACTTATCCACACAACAGTATATATCTAGGAGTGTATCCCCCTGTATGGCACCTCTGTATTGTGGTGTCAACAGAAACACGCACAACTCTGTTGCACATGCATAGTAGAGGACTTGCAGAGTAACCGAGTTGAAAATGGTTATGTGCGGTGTCCTAGATGATACAGCTGTAGAGGTCTACATGGAAAGCAGCTGCTGGTGAAATATATTGACAAGTACTACATGGAGTGAATGGTGTGGAAGAGTGAGGAAAATAGAAGCAATACAACAAGAACTCAATGGAGTGATTAGCCACTATTTTGTGAGCAATTGGAAAAGGAATAGCAAGACTATGAACCAGAATCTTTGACCTCATTACAGCAGAGTCTAGAATGCTCGGCACTTGCAAAATGTGTGTGTGCATGAGTCTAAAGTGCACGTGTTATTGAAACCCATTCTTATACTGAACATTCATAAGAAAAAATACGAAGACTTAGTCCCTTAAGAGGAAAGTAGCTAGACCCTCAACAGAGGGAATCATAGATAGACAACTATATTAGTTGAATGCTGAGCAGTTTTTGGCAAGCGGGCTAGTGCCTCAAATGTGACCGGATATGCGAAAACCGAGCACTTCGCACACGGGATGAAAATTGCGTTTTTGTAATAATTAGGTAGATATGGGTGTGGTCTATAACTCACGAAAATTTGGAGGCGATCGCCTGTATAGTTTTTGAGATATGAGACTTGGAACCGATCCCATAGCGTTATTTAATATTCACGCGTTTCCGAGAAAACGAGTGTTATTGCCGTTGCTACGTGAGTGCGTATATCTACAATATTTACATGTTTAGGGCCTACGGCTGCTTTTCAACTCACCAGTTGGCGTCGTGAATGAGCGCTGAGAAGTCACAGAGGTGAAGTAATAACAACAGCGTGGCATACTCGTGCCGTGGGCTTCTCCACAAAAGTAATCGTGCCTAAAGTCCATGGGGTGGGGCGATCGGTGACCGCGAAGAGGTCGAAGTCTTCATCTGCAAAGCAGTCCAGGGTTTGCAGCAACTCGCTATTCCATCTCAGCACAGGCAAATATAGTCAGTTGAGACTTTGACTGTTGTTCTAGTGCAGCTGTAAACGATTCTGTGTTTTACCTAAGAGCGGTAGCCATGCGTTCCTGTATACACGTGCTATGTGCGCTCGACTATGCTGTACGTTTCAGCGTGTAACTTTCACAACGAAGCACATATGAGCGCAAAACTTCGCCATAGTGTTGCTTAAAGACCAAGGAAAGTAACCGTACAAAGAAAAAAATTTAGCCCCAGGACGACCTAGTTGGCTTTGAACGCGTATATCTCAAATTGTCATTTTGTGCGAAGTGCTTGGTTTTCGTATATCCGGTCACAAATGTATTTTAACAACGCACTGCATGCCTTCAATTCTGTATAGAAAAGCACACAAGGTTGAATATCAGCAACACAACGTGTGTACAATAATTTGAAGCTGATTCAGACGAGTCTCTCTTTGTTCCTGCATTTTCATAGCTCGTCTTTGTTGGCCAGCAGTTCTTAGTTGCTAAAGCATAGCATTGGGACAAGCTCATCTCACACTCTTTGGTACCACAGAGGCAAGACAGGCAACATTGTCTCTTGTGATTCTGTTGAAGTCAATATTTCTTTAAAGGCCACCGCTCCTGAGTTTCGAAAGTGTGCTAGCTCTCTCACAGTTTCTAGTAGAGCTTGGCTCTGCTGCACTCAGGGACCTCTCAGCATCCGTGACAAGTGACATTTGTAGTTTCAACTTCTTAGTCATGCAAACCATGACAGATGATTCATGACCTTGGAACTTTCGATGAGCCAGCTTTACGTTAGTGCGTAGTGTGTGGGCAGTCCCCAGGTCTCGCAGGTCACATATGCAAGTACATAGTTTATACATCAATATATATACAGAGATCTCGTGCCAGCTGTATGGCTAGGTTGGCTTGCTCCCGCTCGCCAATAAGCAACAAGGACAGACTTAGGACCATACAGGGAGTAAATACATGAAACTAGGACAACACTTAAAACTTTTGCGTGCATATATTTACCAAGTACTTACCTCATACCACTTTAACTGTTTGATTGTAGGTTTGCCATGTGTTGGATGGACATGTAATATGATGTATCCTGGATTAGAGATGCATACATGTATAGTGTAGGTCCATGTGTTAGAAGTCCCTTAGCAACAAACATGTATGAAGAACACATACTGCTATTAGACCACATACTACCTAGTTGTGCTACATGCAGGGACTGTTAGGTGTGAAAATGATTTGAACTGCAGTAAAGGCAGGTGTTCACTGTACTCATGGATTAATGTCCTGTTATCATTGCTGTCCAGGCATTGTACATTGCTGTCCTGGCATTTGTTCTTTCTAATGCTTCTTGGCTAGTGTCCCATATAGAGTTCATGCTGTCCTGTCTGGGCACCGTGACTAAAAACATGTATACATATGTATGAATGTATTGAATAGGCCCATGTTCACATTCATGTAGTAAATTCCATAAACTTGAAACTCAGTTTCTTGCACACTGTAAAAGGCTTATAGTTAAGATAGACCCTGCAATGAGACTAGGTAGTATGTAAGTGCAAGTGATTCAAAACTCAAGAGTCACATTTGAGATTGATTAGGTCTCTACATTCAGTGTTTGAACACAGCATGCTGTTGTACTTCTTGATGAGTGCTAACACACCTATTCACACACAAACAGCTCAAACTCCCATGATGCTTAATAGTAAACAGCAAAAGTGTCCACTGTACAGTCCATATTTGAAGTTATTGCCACAGTAGCTAATATAAATCCTGCCACTGTAGCTAATACAAATCCAGTGACAGCTGTAGCTAGCATGCATGTTTTACATGTACAGTAGAACCTCGGTTATCCAAACCACGATTATCCGAACTCTCGATTATCCGAACAGGCACTGCCAAGTAAATTCGCTTAATTAGAACAAGTTATACGCAATACTACAGCTCGCGCACCGTAGGCAACTGCACGCGTTGTTGGAAATGCCGTCTGTCACTGCTTAGGGACTCCATATAGCCTTGTAAACATGATGGCCTCGTATCACACTGGTCGAAACTGCCATCCTACACGCTATAACCACGCAAATGCGAACAGGCGCGTAGATTCACTTATCCGAACAAATTCACTTATCCGAACACTGGAAATTTCATTGAGCCCAGAGGTGTTCGGATAACCGAGGTTCTACTGTATATTCAGTGTAGGTGTAGTGATGAACTTCCCTAAATTTTGTAACACAGAAGCAGGCTAGGCAGACTTGCACTTAGGTCCCACACCTTGCCAATGGGCCCACACCTTGCCAATACTGGCTCCTTGATGGAAGGTAAGCTAGCATATGTACATGTATTTTTAGGCTGTTACATGTATGTGTACTTACTTCAGTAATTTTCTAAGCCTTATGGTGTTTATGTTAGCGTTTTATGTGAGTTTGGACACTGGGTATGCGGGAAGAGTTAGCTAGCCATTAAAATATCTTCAACCAACTGCCCCAGCGCTGGGGTCCTGCTCCCGTCGATGTATGTTGTGTGTTGTATGTCTTGTGTGTAGCTATTGTTTTGTTGTTGAGGTTAGGGTTCCGGGCTTCCTTTTTTTCTTTTTAATGCTTCTTGGCTAGTGTGCTATACATGTTTTTCCATGTATGTACATACACATAAAAATTGTAGACTTGTGCATGTTCATGTTGTGTTTCGATTAAAATCTGTATTAGTGGTTACAACGTGGTAAATCAACTCAAAAAATCGACTAAGTACAACATGTACTAAAACAACTCAGTATGGTGTAGTAAAATGACAAGTTCAGCACAGTGAATAACTATGTACAGTGCACTAAAATTGCTACTCAGCCACTGCAGCATATCATAGCAGAATGCAATGACACCATAGAAAGACTCTACTATCAACTATGGTGAGACCGGACAGTGTTCTATCTAGGATTTTTGGTTGGGGGGGGGGAAGCTGTGAGGTGTGCTAGCACTGAGCAAAGTAGGGGGGGATGCAGGGGGAAGCTTCCCCCCCCCCCTCCCTGTTAGTGTAGCTTGTATGCTTCCAGTAACCTAGTCTACGTATATGACTTCATATTTATTTGTGCACCAAAGAATTTAAATATATTGGCTCTTTGCACTAGATTGCATCTGGCAATGTAAAATTAATTTTCCGGGGGAGGATGCCCCCCCCCCCCCCCACTGGATAGAACCCTGCCAGACTACGCTGGAGTAGTCAGAACTTTTTGGGCCTGTACTGTATATACATGGACTTTTGCCCCTTTTCTGGATGGTTGCCATGTTTAATAATTCAGCTATATACTAAAATCTGAGTAGGCGTTTACATTGTAGGTAACAATATCCACTGTGGTAAGGATTGTATCACTAGCCCTAAATGTATGCATAAGGAGATTTATTGAAAAACAAAAATGTCTACATGTAAAAATTTAATGACCCCTTGTCTTCCAGTTCTTTGGCAGACTGGTTTTTCAGGAAGTGCATTGCGTGATCCACTGAACTAGCCAGCAATTATATAGCCCTATCCTGCTGCTCTCAGCATACAACGTCATAAGCTTAGGCAGAGTTAATTGCTACTTGAACTGCTAATTGATCGTGTCTGTACATGTATATAAAGCTGTCACTTGTTGGACACACCCTCTTGCAATTGCTTATGGGACATGTCTTTATATCCTTGCTCTGTCATCCAAAAAACAATACCACAATGCCAAGAAGAACACAAAGGGCACAAAGAGTGACTCACTACATACAAGCTGTAACTAATCGATGCTTGTGTACATGGTTTGCTACACACATCCTTGTTAGACATCATCTTACTAGAAGTTCTTTGAGGTCATACTACCTAGCAACACCACCATTTTATCACGTTGTTGCCATTTGTAAGCCCTCCTCCCTCAGGCAGACCCTTGTGTGACAGGCTTACAAACCAGCACAACTGTCAAAGACATATGCCTCTTGTAACACATTTAAAAACTGGACGAGCTATACAACTACATAATTATATAGGTACAAAATATTACCACATCTGCACTAATACGTACATGTAGTCTGTGTGAATAAACTTACCATTATTGCAGACCAGTACCAACATACTGTGACCAGCACATTCTCTCCATGCACACAACTCAATGCCAATGGATGGCTGAGAGTCTGGAAGAGAATTGTAACACATGTACATATACATGTATGTGTGTCATCAGAGTTAAGTATATATTTTTGAGGGTTCAGGCTACATATCACAATGTGATAGGTCTAACTATATCACCGGAAGTCAGCGGCATTAATTGAAAAAAGAAAACAACATTCATCTGCTTCTTTTCGCTGCTCAAATGGTCGGCACGGCTGCTTCTATATACTTAGAGTTGCATCCAAACACAACACTCTACTTGTGGAAGCAACTCCTCCTTGAGCTCCCTGCCTTACATCAAGTAGTATTCCAAGCAGCGTCATGTGCGGAATGTCAGTAACCTCATAGGACGTCACGGTTAGAAACATAACTTTGGAATGAAGCATCTATCGCGAAATCCCTTCTTATAATCACCCATGCCATGTCGTGCCCAAGCCCTTGGTACCTTACTTTCAACATGTAAGCTTACCATGTCTGGAGGGTTAATAGATAAATACGCACATTTACACTTCAACTATGGTAGGTTCTGCATGTACCAGTAGGCGGGGTATTGGCATTACATCATTCAATACAAGCATGTACGTCCTAACCCTAGTCCTAGTCACAAGAGGTGCTGATCCATCCATTGGGGCCCCTAGTAAGCAATCCATCTGAGCAGCACGCTTATATTTCAGGAATGACATAATGCCAATCTTGGTACATGAAGAAAGAATCAATGAATGCACTAAAGTGCAGAACCCTCAGTGCCACCATGTGCATATAATGCGCATGTGCACTATCTGCAGGAAAATGGCTGACCGTACGTATGGATTTCAACGGAGGGAGTGCTGGATCTCTGCAACAGAGTGGTTTCAGAGAAAACCCCACAAATATTTCACCTTCGTTGTCCACTGAGTACGTGACAGTATTTTCAGGACGAACAGACGCTCCAGAGGTGAGATGTGACTTAACAGACAGACACACACACAGACCCAACTACAGTAACCCTCCTGCGCATGCGCGTCGAGGGTTAAATACTAGCTGGCACAAACAACAGGCCAATACAAAATACAGCAAGTAGTAGTCACTCACCCAAAGTATGTGATGGGTTTTCTCCTCCGGCACCAGGAGTGCTGTCTTTTACCTCAAAAAGTTTGGCACATTCAAACAAAAGGGGCTGCTTTTGACTCATCTTCCTGCAACTTGACCACACACTAATATGTGTGGTTACAAAAAAGATGACTCTATATGCATGCATCGTCATACAGTATATAGCATATTATGGACTTCCATGCATATACACAATCAAAATCTTGCGATTAAGCAAAGGAAATTTACTTTCACATATGCTGTTGCTGATGCTTCTTGAAGATCAAATCAACCAAATAGCAACAAACTGAAGGTGTGTGTTCATCCACGATGTACTCCGAAGCAACGACTAGTATCAGTGCTACTTATTCATACATTTACATGTACGTCCACATTTGGTAGGAATCGTTATTGTCTATAGTTTTTATGCAGATCGTCTTTGACTAAACTTTGTCAATCCCTACTTGCATTGTCTCATATCACGCCATATATAGTCTGAAACCCTTGTGTGCAGTCAGCCACATAACAAATACATATAAAGGATAAATGCATGTTAGCTTCAATCCCTACATGTATTGCCAAATTTTAGCTGTACTAAACATGTGGCATACATGTATATTTGCTTGCACACAACTCTCAGTCAACCACCATGGCAACAAGATATATGTAGCATGTGAGATCCGACTTGTAAGGCCCATGCACAGTTCTGAGTAGTTTTGGTGGTCGTATGGTAGCCACTATCAAGAGGTGTGGCAATCCTACATGTCCTACCTAATTATCAGGCTTCAGATAATATTAGCAATACCGAAGAATGTCAGTACTATCAGGATTCTCTTTAGGTAATACCTCACACGATGACTCAAACCAATGTTCTCCCAACGACGAAATACAAACCCAGTAACCCACACAACTGGGATCTCTGCAACCTTTGAACCTTCGCATCTGCAACGTCATAGGCGCTAGGCACAGACGTGTAGAATCTGCGCACGCTCAATAGGAGGCTGGATGGGATATTCCCTCCCCTCTTCTATTGTATACTCTTGGCTCAACCCAAAAGGTGGCCTCTCCATTAAACAGCTTGTAAGGTCCCAGTTGGCTCTCCATGTCCTGTAGCTAGCAACTGGGCTTGATCCTCAGCCCTTCCATGCAGTCTGGCTATATATTATTTTGTTTTCAGGTTTTTTGGTTTCTTTTCTGTTGTCTACAGGACCAGTTAAAGGCCAGTCATCCAGCCTCACACCACTTCCTCCCAGGCTTCAGTTCTCGGCAGCATTATTAGAGCCCTGTAACGTGCTATGGTTACATATGGTAAAGGCAAAGAAGCAATTTGAATCAACTGCTTGCAAATTTGGTGTCATGATCTAATGGCAGTATGCATATTATAAAATATGGTTGTCAGTCTATTCCGTGCGTGCACACAATGTCTAGATGGACTAGACTCGACTACCTCTTTTCCATAATGCTGCATGGGCATTCATGAAAGCCATATATGCTTCTAAGCAGTATAACTGCTGCATAGGAAGTTAATCGGCACGTCAAAGATTTTTCTATCCATGCTTACAGTTTCTGCCACGTTAAGTGTATGGATAATTTGCTGCCCTATTCTGAGTCCATCAGTAATTTCACAGTGATAATATTATTGTTTATATCTTTGAACCTCCATAGAACTACATGACTGTAATGCACATGCATTTAAAATTGTCACAACTCTTATACGTAGCTGCAATAACAAAATTGAATGCAGAATCTGTATGCAGACTATTGGAACCACCCTACAAAGCAGTCAAAGGCATGATTACATATTCATAACAGCAGCAGAAGAGCAGGGTTACACTATACTATTACTTTGGTAGGCTATAAACATTATTACTAAAAACAAGCTGCTGCTCTACTGCTTTTTTCTGAAGAAACGATTTCAGATCGTTCAGTCCTATAGCCTGGTTTCCTTGGAGTCCAAACATTCCCAGCATTGAATGAATCCTTTCAGGTGAAAGTGGGCCCAGGTTAGTGAGCATGTGTGTGATATAGTTCCAATATATCTGCAAGTAAAAAAATAAAGACCACTGAAGTTGTGATTGCTCATTAAACATTAGCCAACAATGAGGGAGGGTCATCACTGCGATGAGGACCTAATGGAACTATTCTTGTGTATACTAATTTGCTTTCGAACGTAGCGAGGGGAATGTATTGCATCTTGTGTCAATTCTTGCCACTGCCATCCCTACATAAAATGTTTTTACTCATGTTATAATGGTGTACACATCCACATACTTGAAGTTCAACTTCCACACTGCTTTGCTCCGTTTCCATTACTGACTCATCTTCATAGTCAGTTTCTACAGAAAATAAAAGGAATGTGAACACTAAGTACATGATCAATTCTTCACATACCCTTATAATGTCACATATGAAAAGCACTAAAGTGCAAACCCTCAGAGCACGCATTACTTATCAGTGGAGGAGAAAAATGGCCAACTCATGTAGTAGCCATACAATGTTGGAAGGACTCCGGAACTTTTGAGACATTAGGTTCGAAAGTCCATAAATCCTGATACGCTTGCTGCAAGAAGCTCTGTCGAAACAGGTAGAGTTTCTGGCATTTCGTATACTTACTGATTTAGCAACAGGTAAAGAATCATGGGCCTTGGGGTGTTTGGGATGTGTCATGTCTGTTTGTGACTGACAGATATTGGCCAACACTGTGGCGGGAAAGAGCAAGGCCCATAGGACTTGTGGATCTAGATTTAAACCAATACGCTCTAACCCTTGAAAGCATAAATGGCTATCAAGAGTGTTTTTAGGATTTCGGTATCATTTCTCCAAAATCCGAACACTGAAGCGAGAATATAATTGGATTTTTTACGTGGTACGCAATTTCCCAAAGTACGTATTGTTTAGAGATTAAGGCCATTTGGAAGTACACGGACCACTACATCTCTGTCTGGACTGTACGCTGTGGGCCTGTAAACTTATAACTGTGTTATCGATTAGGAACCACTGAGGTCAGAAATGATGCTCAGGTCACCTGTGGTCATTCATTTGCTGGCTGCGGAGATTATGTAAAGGTGAGCAGAGTCTGTGGTTGTCACTGTTCTAATATACTGCACAGTAATTACTGTTTTTGTTATTAACCCTCGGCACGCATGCGCAGGAGGGTTACAGTAGTCGGGTCTGTGTGTGTGTGTGTGTGTGTGTGTGTGTGTGTGTGTGTGTGTGTGTGTGTGTGTGTGTGTGTGTGTGTGTGTGTGTGTCTAAGTCACATCTTATCTCTGGAGCGTCTGTTCGTCCTGAAAATACTGTCACGTAATCAGCAGGCAACAGAGGTCAAAAAATTTGTGGGGGTGTCTACATTACTGGGATGGGTTCCTTTCTTTTTTTGTTCTTTCTGTACACTATATATGTGCTAGTGTGCTATATATGTGCTAGTATACTATACATGTGCTAGTATGCTATGTATCTTGCCTATGAGAGCTCCTTTGCGAGATAATTTCTGCTCAGAAACAAGTGTATATTCATCCACTAATGTCTCCTTTAGAAGTCCCTGAGAAACCCAAAAGCCAATGTGTTTTCTTACAACACTGGGCTGTGCCTTCAGTACACGTGAAAGAGATTCAATATTCCAATGACCTGAGAACAAGAAGAGAGGAGCCATCACAGTAGTGTAGAAAGGTTTTCTAAAAGAGTACTATGAAACATTACCTAAAACAATTTTTGCATACACATTACATGAATTTAATAGACTCCAGCCATAGAGCTGAAGTTCAAAGGACATCAACTTGGCACAGGCATACACATGAGTGTCAAATGTGCAATTTAGACTGGTATATACATATAGCCAGCTCTGATTGGTGACAGCATATGAACAAAACATATTCACGTACTTTCAATTTGAAACTGGTATATAAGGACAGCTCTGATTGGTGAGACAGTCATTGATAGTCTCTGTTCACCACATTGTATTTCAATCTGTTGAAAATTGAGATCATAGCATAAGTGAAGCTGCAAATAAAGTTGAAATAAGCGTAGTGGACAGGTTGACTGGACTGTTTACACCTTTGCCAATTGTAATATAGATATTTCAGTTGTATTTGAAAAAGAATAATTGTGCTTCAACTTGACACTAGTGTGCCATGTACATCATGCACACTTACATCAACCGTTCCCAGATAATACTTCCACTCTAGTTTTCTCATGCCTTTAAGTCTTCCATATTCTCTTGAGTAACTTTCAATCCTCCTAAATGACAAACCAGTGAAACAAGAGGATTTAAATTGGTGAAGAATGTAGGTATCAAAGTGTCAAAAATCAGAAACAAGGAATGTATAATGCAGCAAGACAGGGCATACAACAATAACACCTTCCCTACCTCTTTATTAACCCTCGGCGCGCATGCGCAGCGAGGGTTATGGTACTTGGTCGTGTGTGTGTGTGTGTGTCTCTGTGTCTGTGTGTCTGTCTGTTAAGTCACATCTCACTTCTGGAGCGTCTGTTCGACCTGAAAATACTGTCGTGTACTTAGCAGGCAACGGAGGTCAAAAAATTTGTGGGGTTTTCTTTGAAACCGCTCCGTTCAAGAGTTATGGCGTGAAACGCAAGCGAAAGAGCCAATATGCTAATTAGATCTAGCCTACTCTGGCTTACCAGCGATCAGGTATTCCTGTTCGATGTACAGCAAAGCACCAGCGGTTACTGCACGAGGGAGTACAAGAACAGGTCCTGCTCCGGTCAAAGCTATAGCGCTTCCAGCGGTGTACAGAGCCAACCTTGAGTATCAATCGCACGTGCCTTTCCAGCATTCGCGCACACGCGTTATAGATTCGCGCACGCGTGGACGCCGAGGGTTCTGCACTTTAGTGCATTCATTAAAGTACATTCGCATTGACCTGGCACCTCAAATACTTGCAATAACTTCCTTAAATCTTGTCCAATTTCATAATTTCGAACACCAACGGCTAGCTCATTCTCCTGCGATTTTTTGGCATCTTTACAGAGCCCTACACCTTACCAGTCCGAAGATCGCTATATGTCCCATAAGCAAAGTATTAGTATAATACTTTGCTATAATGTATTTAATGTATTGTGCGTTATTTAGAAATCGACGCCTTAGCTGTTCTACAGAAAAACAAGTTTTATTGGTTGAAAAAACTTACTAGGAGAGAAGCTAGCAAGACATCACAAACAGAAAAGGTGCTGGAATATCAGCGCAAGACCTCACAAACAGAAAAGGCGCTGGAATATCAGCGCAAAATAGAAGCATAGTTTGGCTCCATTTATGCACGCATATCACAAGCCACAACTATTCCGCTAAGTAAACATATGACGTACCACTACGTAAGCTTACTCCACCGCAATTACTTCCGTCAGCAAGTGAACGTGAATGGACTTTAGCATGGGATTATGAATGGTAAGGTTGTTGTATGCCATTCGCCAGTTTTGCTGCATATATAGCTCTTGTTTCTCTGATTTTTGGCACTGCCATTTCTACATCCGTCAACATTTTAATGAAAATTTTTGTATTCTTGTATATTTAAGAGGTTAGTTGATCGGCTTTTTCCATATATATATGTACATGTTAATCATTAGCCTTCCCATATACATGTACGTACATATAAGTAGAAACATACAAGTATTGTATATATGCAGTCACACAGGGAATGAGGGCATACAACAATAATACTAGGAGAATGCAAAGCATTTGTGGGGTGAGTGCAACAAGCAGAAGAGGTAAGGCCAGCTACTTTTTACTCAGCTCGCCAAAAATGCTGCATTCACCCAATAGTGTAAAGAAGCACTCACAGAGCAGGTTGTGTGTCTGAAAAGGCTTAAAACATCCACATTCAAGGGTTCTGACATTTGTTAAGGCTAATGAGCACGTTGGCAACATCCCTACACAGAGAGTCTACTGACATCTGATAGGGAAAGGGCATTAATGAACCGGGTTTATGTTTGCTGGTAGCATGTGGACACCCACTGAGAAGTATGCAGTTCATACGTACATGAAGTATGCACTGAGAAGTATGCAGTTCATACGTACATGAGTATCAGTATATACATATAATCGTAACACCACAACAGCTAAGCAACTGTGAGTCCAACTCGCCCAGTAAAAACTAACCTTTGAACATAGCTAGGAAGTTGAAGATTTTCTTCTCGAAATGCTGGCCAAAATTCACTGGAAAGAATTAGTCCATGCAACATGAAGTCATTACTATCTCCCTACACAGGAACAAAAATGGACACATATTGACAATGTTAGTCTAGCAATTATGATGGTGGACACACACACCCCAGTCTACTCTTTACCAATTCCAAATACCTACTTTGATACAAAGATAGAAGTAATTCTGCATCATTTTTACCAACCTTCTCACTCTACAAGAAATTTACACTGCTGATTTTAAAGTTAGAAACCTCGACAATCAGACAAATGTATCGTATAATCAGATCCCCACAATTACTCACTGAAAGCAGAACAAAAAGTAGCAAAAAACACTCGCATCTACCTATTGCTTATCCATCAATCAACAGCTCAGGGCCAGCTTCCTCATCAGAACTTTCATAGAAATATTGTATGATACATCTTCCATTATCTGATGTAATATTGTTCATCAGTGCACGGACAGCAAGGGTTACAGAACTTAGTTTGTGTGTCTGTCCATCTGTCAGTCTGTTACCCCATTTCTCAGAAGTGGTAGACTTACAATGAAGGTACCAGAGGCTTTGGCACAACACAAAGCAGATATTTATAAGAATGAATTTCGTTATAAATGCTTCGTTTAAAAGTTGTGCCATTATGTTGCTTACCATGACATCGTACAGCAATATTGCAGGGACATTCAGTACAGTTCTTGATCACAGAGCTTTCTAAAAGGCTAACAATAGAACTAGGAAGGAAGCACTTTAGTATCCATGTTTTTTGTACAAATCTTTCGATTCATTTTAAATACCGCATGTTTTTTCAAAGATTTGTGAATGTGTGTGTTATATCACACCAAGCGTTTAGTACTTCATTGCGCTTAGTAATGGCGTTCATGCATAAACAAAAAAGGAAGCATGCCCATTGTTGACGATGAGCCTATAGATGTGATGAAGTGTGCTCTCCGTGGGAGTCCACTGAGGGTCCTTCGTCAGATCATTACGTTTTAAGATTCTCATTAACAATGTGCTATTTTGAAGCTAAACACCTTGCAGGGATAAAAATACACTGATACCTATCTACTCATATCAGACAGAATATTACACATCTGTAGGTAGGACATGTTGAGTGGTCATTGATTGTTTACACTACTACTGTGCACACATGCTGCATAGCTACATAAAATTCACACAGGATAGCAAGGAATGACCGCAAAAACATACGTACATGCACATACCTTCTCAAGATCAGATGTGCTTGAGGAAATTGCACTGTGTAATCTTTTTGAGTCTCCAATGTCCTTTAGCATCACCTCACAAAAGTGTAAACTACCTTCACCAAACCTCTGCTTTAATAATTCCAACGTACAAACCTATTAGATCAAAGTCTGCAGTAACTACATAATGAAACACTACAAAAAAGGCATTCATACAAATTTATAACACCATTTTGATTAGCTTTATCCCTCAATGACTCTAACACCATATTACCCTTAACAGCTTCATTCCAGGTTTTAGATGAACCAAGGGTAATATGTTGAAAAATGTAGGGATGGTAGTGTCAATAATCACAGAAACAAGGTGCAGCATTAAGGCATAGGCAGGGGATGGTGGCATGCAACAATAATACCATGCATTAAGTAATTACAGAGGATATAGGGTTACACATGTTATTATTATTGGTTGCATGCCATCATCTCCTGCCTTTGCCTAATGGTACTACTTTCTTAAACACTTCAGCTTTATTCTTGTTTCAATGTAGTTTAACAGAAGGTTAAACGTAGTTAACGGGGGAGCCTGACATGGCGCAAAGCATGCGCGAGGGGTGGAGCAGGCACGCTGAGAATAGAATATGCGCATGCGTACAAGCGACCACGTGCTGAAGTGCCAGTTGTGTCAGTCGGACTGCCAGCAGCTGTCTGTCATTTGTGTCAGGCCTTAAACTGTGCTTCGTTGGAGAACTAGTCAGGTTCGTGTCTCCGCACCGTCCTCCTTTCATTGTTGGGACTCAGGAAAGGCCCATCCTCTCCCTACCACGTCTATCACACCTTTCACCTCCCTCCCTGCTCCGTTTCTTCGCTCCCCCTACCCGTTACCACCATCCCCCATGTCGACCGACGGCGAACCGGCCCCTGAGGCGGCGCCCTTCACCCCTGAACAGTACGCCGCCCTTCGTGAGATGTTTGGCTCCGCGGGCGGCATTCCCACTGGCGCTACCCAACCAACGGAAGGGCAACCGGACTCCGCGCCCCCAGGAGCCTCTGGTGGTGAGTGGAGGGTGCTGGTGCATGTTCAGGGAGGGATGTATATGCATTTAATAGCGGACCGGGTAGGTCACGGTCATTGATAGGGTGGGGGGCTAGCCCTCGGCCCCCGCGCACCCGCGCGTAGGGGTAAAGCGCCCCGCGCACTTATCGCAGGTACATATATGTGCAGCAGGGAGGGGTTGGGCACCTTTGATGATGGTTGGGATTACTTGGGGGTGCTAATATGGCAATGTTGGGGGTAGGTGCTTCCCTGCCCACAAGCGTGACTACAGCCACATCAATGAAGTAATTAACAGCTAGGCTGGGTCCTGCTAAAGAGACTGGGCTGCAGGGGGCGCCCCCCCCCCCACAGGGTTAATCAACCCGCCCCTGCCATACTGACCAGGGTGCGCTACCCGCCCACTACCCTTAGCTGTACCAACCATCCCTCTCGTGTCCTTACAGGACATGGGCTCGGGGAGATGCCAGACCCCGCCCAGCTGCCCGCAATCCCCACCTTCGCCCCATCGGTGGGGTCGACCCCGGGCCTGGACGTCCTGGCCGCTGCTGCATCTGGGCAACTTTCAACTAAGGGCCCGCAGCCTGCAGTGCAGAGGGACGTCGCTTCACTCCCATTCCTCCATACCATGGGTCCGTATAACCCAGCTGCTACGCTTCCACCCAGGGTGGTGCAGAAACTTCTCTCCTTAGAGTTTGTCGAGATGGCTGAACTCCGGGCAGACATCTGGCCGGAGGACCCTTCCCCAGCCGAGACAGCCAGCCCCCAACGCCGTCCCGAGAAGCCACCAGTCACCAACATACGCACTTGGCTGGACTGCTATGCGCGAATGGCCGCAGTCATGGCCACCCGTTTCCCAGAAAAGGCCCCGGAACTCTGGGCCTACCAAACTACCATTCTGCATGCGGCCCATGCCTATGAGGGTGCCAACTGGGTCGCGTATGACCGCCTCTGTCGACGTGAGATGCTGGCGAAGAAAGACCTTAACTGGTCAGTTATTAACTCACGGTTGTACAGCGAGGCATTTACAGGCAGGGCCAAGAGGCACCCACAATGCCCACACTGCCTTTCTGAGGACCACATGGGGACAGGTTGTCCCCATAACCCATACCCCCCAGTGCTGGGGTGGTTTCAAGGCCCACCGCAATTCCAACCAGGACCTCCAGCAAGGCAGCCGCAACCACTCCCCCTGGTCACACCGAAGCCTCCCGCGAGCCAGGAGATATGCAGAAATTTTAATGCGAACAGGTGCCGGTTTGCACGATGCCGGTTCCGTCACATATGTTCGACCTGCTCCGGCCGGCACCCGGCGCTGCAATGCACACAACACCCAGTGCTTAGCGGCAACCAAGGCCAAGGGGGCCAACCACGTAGCCGCATCACGACCCAGGCTCGGTTCAACCGCCCCCACCCCTATGCCCCCAACCCCAACCAGGGATCCGAACAAGTGTGATTATGCCACCCTCAGTCGGACCACCGGAGCTCTTGGCTAGGTCTATCATCTTACCCACAGCACTACTGGGACAGAACTTTGTTAGGCGTTACCAGTGTTGTTACCTGTTACCAGTTTTGAGTGTGTTGACTGTTACCATATTTGGCTACCATCATGCGTGGTGCGCAGGCGCAGCAATAGCATACAGGAATCAATTAGGTCAGGTGCTCATGTGCCGTTAGTGCAGGCTAGACATGGTCCATCAATGATCAACGGTTGCTAGCGCGAGGGAATGCTTATGCTCGTGAGCCAGTAGTCCGCCTTTGCCACTACCGATCTGAATAGTTGACAGCCGCACAGGCCTAATCAGCGGCAGGAACCACTTTTACAAGACTCGCAGTCTAGTTCACGAACCCACTAGCTGGGCATAGCTTGGGTTCACGCCCTGTTCGGACTGCTGCACAGACGAGGTGGTGCCTCCTAAGCATCACAGTAGCTATGCCGGTGCGATTTACCGGTGCCTAGCTCTATGCTTACAGCTCTTATCCTTCATGCAGAGTGGCGAACCTTCTACCCCTACACGGCAGACTTGCTCTGCTTGGACCTCTGCCGCAACCCGGAGCCACAGACCCACCCATACCTGAGCGAAGTGCAAACGCGGCTAGTACGGCGGGCATGGCAAGAGGCTCTAAGGGACCACCCGGACCGGGCTTTTGTCTGCTATCTCCTGCAAGGTATTAGCGAGGGCTTCCGAATCGGTTTTCGTCGCTCATCCCCACTGCGGTCCGCGTCAAGGAATACGCTGTCGGCGTATGAACACCCAGGGATTGTTCAAGACTACCTCGACAAGGAGTGCTCGCTGGGCCGCATGCTGGGGCCCTTCCCGAAAACAGCATTCAGGTCCCTATCTATGCTTCAGGTCAACCCGTTTGGGGTGATCCCCAAGGGCCATAATACCGGGAGGTGGCGCCTCATCACGAACCTCTCACACCCGCCAGGACGTAGCGTCAATGATGGTATTGACCCGGTGCATTGCTCCCTTTCCTACACATCGGTGGAGAGGGTGGCCGAAGTCGCAGCAAGCTACTCACATGGAGCTCTCCTGGCAAAAATTGATATAGAGGCCGCATACCGGCTAATCCCGGTGCACCCGCAAGACCGCCCACTACAGGCCGTAGAATGGGGTGGCAACCTGTACATCGACCCGATGCTCCCATTCGGCCTCCGGTCAGCCCCAAAGATTTTCAATGCTGTAGCAGACGCCCTGGAATGGTCCTTAAGGCGGCGTGGTATACGCCAAATATTTCACTATCTCGACGATTTTATTGTCATTGGCCCCCCACACTCTTCGGAGTGTGCATTAGCACTCCTAACCCTCGACCGAACATGTGCAGAGCTAGGCATTCCAATTGCTGAGCACAAGCGAGAGGGCCCAGTAACCTGCCTGACATTTTTAGGTATTGAAGTGGATACGGTGGCTATGCAGCTGCAACTACCTTTGGACAAACTCCGTCGGCTGCAAGGACTCCTCTCAGATTGGGGCGACAAGAAAACCTGTGAACGGCGAGAGCTGGAATCACTTATAGGGCTCCTGAACCATGCATGCAAGGTGGTGCGCTGCGGCCGCTCATTCCTCAGACGGATGCTAGACCTTCTCCTAGGGGTGCCAATGCCCCGCACAAGGCCTCACCCAATCCGACTCAACCGGGCATTCCGGTCGGACCTCAGGTGGTAGCAGGTATTCGTAGAGGACTGGAATGAGGTTTCTTTCCTCACCCCACCACCAAAACTTCCGCAGCTGCAGATGGCCTCGGATGCGTCGGGCTCATGGGGATGCGGAGCCTGGCACGACCACCAATGGTTTCAGCTCCAATGGGATCATAGGTCCGCTCACCTTACGATCACAGTGAAGGAGCTCCTCCCCATTGTCCTGGCTTGCGCTGTCTGGGGCCGCGCATGGGGCAGCCACCGCGTCGTCTGCCATTGTGACAATCAGGCAGTGGTGGCCTGCTTACGCTCCCGGACCAGCCGCGAGTGCCACATGATGCACATGTTGCGCACGTTGGCATTCATTGAAGCCCAGTTCTCATTCTCACTCTACCCAGTATACATCGACACGAAGGCTAATCATCTGGCGGATGATCTGTCTAGAGATTACCTCTCATCCTTCCTCCACAAGGTACCTCATGCCAACCCCACAGCAACCCTTCCTCCCAGTCAGCTGGTAGACCTCCTACTGGACCAAACCCTGGACTGGGCCTCACCGCGCTGGCTCCGGCTGTTCAGAGGTACTTTAGAGACGGCCTCGCTCCTTCCACTCGGCGCTCCTACGTCTCAGCCATGAAGAAGTTTGACAGCTTCTGCGAATCATACCAAGTTAGCGACCCGTTCCCCGTCACAGAGCTCCTGCTGTGCTCCTTTGCAGCCTACCTAGCAGACAGTGGGCTTGCCCCCCAAACAATCAAGTCATACCTGGCAGCTATTCGAAACACGCAGCTCTCGTTGGGCCTCCCAGACCCTTGTGAACAGTCATCACTACCAATCCTCAAGAGGGTACAAGCAGGTATCAGCAGGGCTCGTCTCGGTCGGGGGCAACCCTCCAAGGTCCGGCTGCCTATCACGGCCCAACTGCTTCGCAGGATAAAGGGGGCACTGGAGTACTCCGCCCACCCCGAGAAAGAGCTCCTGTGGGCTGTCTCATGCACAGCATTTTTTGTTTTTTTTCGCCTAGGAGAGCTACTACTGCCCTCGGCAGCTAACTTCAACCCAAGACTGCACCTGGCCTGGGGGGACATGGCAGTGGACAATCCCCTCAGATGGTGAAGTTTCACTTGAAACAATCGAAGACAGACCCCTCTGGCCAGGGTGCTGATATAGTGCTGGGGAAGACTGGGATGGACCTTTGCCCAGTTGCAGCTGTGTTGAGCTACACAATGGTACGTGGCTCCCACCGGGGCCCATTCTTTATTACCTCGGCCAAACTCCCACTGACCAAGCCAGAGTTCGTGACAGCGATTCGGAGGGTTCTGGTGGGGCTGGGCCTTCCTGACCAACAGTATGCCGGGCACAGCTTCCGGATAGGTGCAGCGACCTCAGCAGCCCTGGCGGGAGTGGAAGACTCCACCATCCAACTCCTTGGCAGGTGGCGTAGCGCAGCGTTCCTCCGGTATGTTAGGACTCCCCAGGAACGCCTCGCTGCCCTCTCTACCACCCTGGCGGCTCAAGGCAGTGAGACAGCACTAGAACCCCACTGAACCTCTCGTGCTTCATATTGTTAGTTAGGGTCTATTAGATGTGTGGCCAGCAGTGCATTGAGTTGTGTATAATTATTTCAATATTCCTAATCAATCATGTTTGTGGGGTCACACCTACTCTTTGGGGGGAGTGGGCAGCTGATATCCCAGCTGCCACCCTTGGGGAGATGTGCCCCTAATTACAGGGCTCACCATCATGCTCCCCCAAAGAGGCATGCCGTGGAGGGGTGTCCGGCCGGAGCTATCGTGCAACCGGGCACGTGGGGTCGCGTGACCGACGTAGGGAGCCCATGACCTACGTACCACGTGACCTCACGTGCCAGCCTGGGCTAGCCTCAGGCGCATTGTAGTATCACGTGATGTCACGTGCCCGTCAGCCGTATGTCAATAAGGCTCTGGCCCCTAATCAGGCGGGCACGTGACGATGATGGGCCCTGGATAATCGGGACACCCCTCCGCCACGTCTGGCTCCACCGAAGTATAGAATGGGCGTACCAGAGTTAAATGTAGTTTAACAGAAGGTTAAACGTAGTTAACGGGGGAGCCTGACGTGGCACAAAGCATGCGTGAGGGGTGGAGCAGGCACGCTGAGAATAGAATATGCGCATGCGTACAAGCGACCACGTGCTGAAGTGCCAGTTGTGTCAGTCGGACTGCCAGCAGCTGTCTGTCATTTGTGTCAGGCCTTAAACTGTCCTTCCCACCATTCCCCCGCCATTCACCTTGCATGCAGGGGGTAATATCCGGTCTCCACAAGAACTGCGATCCAACTACTCTTCTCAGTCTGTATGTGTGTCTTATTAGACCACACATGGAGTATGCAAGCCAGGTTTGGAACCCTCACTTACTAAAAGACATTAATAAAATTGAAAATGTACAGAAATTTGCACTGCGCCTGTGTGTTAAGCAGTGGTCCCAAGACTATGAATCCTTGCTCTCTATCTGCGATTTACCCACCCTAGCTACCCGTCGTAAGTACCTTGGTTTATGTACCATGTACAAAATTATAAATGGCCACGTCTTCTTTCCACCACAAGTTTTTGCACCCAGAGTAACACCATTAAGACCTGCACAACAGATGCTATTCTGCCAACCCTTTGCTCGAACGAACTCATTCCAACACTCCTTCGTGCCTCATGCATGCTCACTATGGAACAACATGCCACTTTCTCTTCGCTCAGCAGACTCTATATCTACTTTCAAACCTCACGTAATTAAGTGGTTGTACCTAACTTATCATTAGCTTAATATCATGTACTTTTATGTAATCTAAGTAACTAGGGCTACACCAAGTATTAGCTCACTGCTATGTGTATTCCTGTGCATACTGCATAAACTGTTATTAAAAAAAAAAAAAAAAAAAAAAAGATCTCTTCAGAGGCTTAGCAACCACTCTTAATTAAAATATGCTACCCTTTATGTCTGCAGTGCTGTCTCTTTCTTCCACTTGATAGTAGAATTTCTGATTATAATCAACACCAGCATTATTTAGAAGTACTGTTGAATCCTGGGGATTTTTAGATAAATTCGATTGAGGGGGGTGGGAATTGTTGCTTTTCCCATAGATAAAGGAAGAAAGGGATTGGCAACGGAAGCGTATCACGTGACTATACCGCCGTATAAATGTATATGCATTCTGTTGATGTCAGTCTGTGTTACGGGGTCTACAGTGCTTGCAAATACCGGTAACTACTGTTTCGCCATCTCTGTGCGCCACAAATCCTGGTGAGCTCTAAATAGAATGTAACAGTAGCTGGAAAGGGTAGACTGTGCCACTTTTTGCCAATTTTGCGAAGACAGGTGTTTCAGCTATAAAGTAAGTAGCTTGGTGACTTTTTGAACAGAAAAAGGGACAGAAGCCATGCAGTTGTATGCCTGACAGTGACTTACGTGAAGGATAACACGTAGTGCGTGCCCCATTGACCTCGAAGTCACTACCTAAGCTTCATGTTTGAGAATAGATCTAGACTTACACGTACATCAGTGTAAGTGTAGCGTATATACTGCATAATCACAAGCCACGTATGTCAAATGTCTCAGCTCTCACGAGTACATACAAATTTGTGATCAAGGTCAACAGCGGCGCGCTAGCACGTCTAACCAATGTCTACCCCCACACGACATTTCTTCTTAGGCCTTCCCCATTTTCAAATGTTTCCCTCCACTGCACGATCTAAACACGCACAATTACACCCAATGGGGAAGGCCTGGAACCGGGCTAGGGATTGCTAATGGTCTATCCCCATTGAAATAAGGATATTCCTCATTCTCCCTCAATTTGAAGTTGATTTCACTTTTAATGATATCAGGGTAGAGAGCACCTGCAAAACAACTGGTATGGTTATGTTGTAATGTGTCATATACATAATACTACATTTTACCCTCCTCCTTCTCCTTGAAGAAACATAACTCAATAACCATAATCAATGAACTTGAACCTCTGCATATCATTACGTACTGAGGTTTTCTCCATTAACCCTTGTAGTTCTTGTACTACTGATCACTAGCAATGTTTAAGCAATGTATTATGATAACTAATGAGCAAAACTCATGAAACATTCGATTACACAATTGCACTAGACTTGTTAATGATGTCATCACATCTTCTGCGCATGCGCAAACGCTTAGAAACTAATGCATAGCAACAGCACGCAGTGACATATGTAGCATCTAGCGCTCATTAGAAAACTGGCTGATAATGTGTGTCTTGTGTTACTCTCGTCATCAGGATGTTCTAGTAATTGCTTATATATAGTGTGTTTGCATCCCTGCCAGGCCACTATTCTATGTACCATATAACAGAGAAGCAGCACACTATTCTGCTGTGATACTTGCACCAAGCCAAAGTGGTGGTAACCAACAGCAATACTTGGCCAGATATTATGTATAGATCGAGTTAGCACGTTCTAGTGAGAATTACTGCTTAAATAGTATAAAAATTACAAGAGACAAGTAAATACAAAATTGAAGTATAATAAAGGGATTGCATGAAAATGAACAGAGACAAGATTGTGACAAAGACATACTATATACATCACTGTACCAACAAAGGTATGTTGATGTACATAGCATGTCTGTGTCCCAATCTTGTCTCCGTTTATTTTTATGCAATCCCTACAATATAATTCAAATTTTTATTTACTTATGTACATAATTTAATTTTCAAAGAAATGGCTAACCTCTCTTGAGATATCATAACAACCCATCTGCAGCAGCCGGTCAGCAAGAAGATTGCGATATTCAGACACAAACATGCCACAGCTACCATATATATTAACCAACAGACTGAAAAAAAGACACATACTTAAATTAAGAAAAGGAACAAGCTAGTAGAAACACCTATATGCATGCATGTTTCCCAAGCAGTATGCTCACATTGGCAATCACAAATACTTGACTCTGCTGGAAAAGATTAAGTGCAATCAACTTGCATATTTCATTTCAACATTGACTTAAAACATCAAGTCAACCCTGCTCTGCAAAGTTCATTCAGAACTACTCATCAAACTTTGAATAGTAGCTCAAAGGTCAATGTATAACCATGAGACAGTTACTACATCATTAGAGAAAGAGGTTCACATAACCAGATTAGAGTTGTCAGAACAACATGCACCACTTCACCTCTAGCACCATTCACAAGACAACAATGTTGCTGTTAGCATTACACGTGCACTAACAGCTAGTTTAAGTGTACTGTGAAGACTGCTAGTTCTATATATTACTTGTTTGACCAGCTATAGTGGTATACTAAACACTCTGAGGAGCCAAGTTGTATATTGTAGCTAAGTGTAATCTGTGTGTCAATATTTGCATTTTAATTTTAATCTGTACACATGCAAAGCTTGGGTTGGATAATTCACTGCAACACACAAACAGACATCCCTGCAAGTGCATCAGGAGCTCAATGCACCTATGTACATAACACAAAAAAGTGATCTTACATAGTCATTAGAAAGGATAGGAAGCACTAAAGGAAACAACTATGAACATGTTACAGTAATATGTGGGACATACATGTACGTACATGTATGCATGTCACAAAACACAGAATGCAACCCTTACATATATGCACACATACCTAATTACATCAGAAGACTTTCTTGTGGCTGATGAGACATCTGAATTAAGAATAAAAACACAAATACATAGGCATGTTGCAAAGAAAAGGTTGTTTTGACCAACAATGAAAGTTAATAATTGTGTGTCAAGTATCTCAGCACATGTTCCATTAACATAAGCACTGAATCAAATATTCCAATCCAATCACATGCCCTTTGTTTCAAATAGGGAGATTATTTCCTATATTTATTTCAAAATATGCTTAAGCTAACAATATCTCATTCTTTTGTTCGAATAGAGTATACCTGGAGTTAAGAACATACTTCCAAATTGCAAACTTTTCAAGTTGGAAATAGGAATGTACAGCTAACTGCAAAAACTCATAAATAATTCTCTGTAGTAGCGTGCATTGGGTTAGTACGACTGAATGATAATCTTACAAATACGTACACTTAAATAGTGAAGTACCGAGTGACCTGCACGTGCTACCTATATGACATACACATATATATATGACCTACGCATGCACTATAGGTAATTAAACATACACAATACTACATCTCCCCTTTTAAGTTCACACACACACTGGCATGCAATACACACAAGAGATAGAGTCTGTTCAATGACTGTCCTTACGTCAGTCTGACCAACTAGGGTCTAGCCGTTCGGGTGGTCGGGAGGTACGGCTACTCCTGCGTACTTCGGGCGTCGTATTCGACTCGCTTTGCTGAGTTTCTTGATCTACGTTCGATTCTGTCTGCTGTGACGATTCTGACGATTCGCAATTAGGTAATCGTATTAAATCACGGCGATTCCGACGAACTGAGCCATCTTCGGTCTCAACAGTATATGACCTTGGTGTAACCTCCTCCTGCACCTCCCCTTCGCACTCCCTCTGAGGGACCCATACTTGGTCACCTGGCAGCAGAGGTGAGAGTTCCCTAGCTCCATGGTGGGAGTCGAAGTTCTTCTTCTGCCTGGCCTTATTCGTCTTGTCTCTGGATCTCACCAGGCTGAGGTCAGGAATGCAAGGTTCCCTCTGGGCTCTTGTAGTAGGTACTGTTGTCCTCAGAATACGTCCCATCAGTAGTTGAGAGGGGCTATAGCCCAACTTGAGTGGTGTGGAGCGATAGGCCAAGAGAGACTTGTATGGATCATCGCCTTTCTTCAACAAGTTTTTGATGGTTGCCACGGCTCTCTCCGCCTCTCCATTCCCTTGTGGGAAGTAGGGACTGCTCGTAATGTGTCGGAACTCGTACTCTTCAGCAAAGTCCTGGAACTCTCTAGATGAGTACTGTGGCCCATTGTCAGAAATGAGAATCTCAGGAATTCCATGTCGAGCAAATATGCTCTTTAAGTGAGTCACCACATCTGCTGTCGTGGTCCGGTCCAGTCTTGCAATCTCTATATATCTGGAAAAGTAGTCTACTACAAGCAGATATGTGGCTCCTTTCCACTCGAAGAGGTCACTAGCAACTTTCTGCCAGGGCAGAGTCGGCAGTGGAGTAGGAGTGAGTGGTTGTGATCTCTGCTTCTGGGCCTTCAGACATTTATGACAGTTCTGAATGAGCTCCTCAAGTTGCTTAGAAATTCCTGGCCACCAAACTGATTGTCTAGCCCTCTCTCTGCATTTGCTGATCCCTAGGTGACTGTTGTGAATCCTGTCAAGGTAAGTTTTCCTCAGAGATGGTGGGATCACAATGCGGCCTCCTCTTAGCAAGAGATTGTCTTCCACACTCAGTTCTGCAGACAATGGAAAGTAGGGCTTAACCTCAGATGAAAGAGAGCTCTTCGCCGGCCATCCAGATTGGCAAAACTGGACTATCTGCTGGCATGCCTCATCGGCCTCCTGGTGCTGCTTAATCTCTTGAAGTCGTGCCTCTGGGGCTGATAGGCTGTCGATCACAGAGTTGACATACAATGTGGTTTCCTGCTGCAGGACTTCATCTGCTCTGGTTGGAGTGGACACTGGTGCTCGAGAGAGTGCGTCAGCTATGATGAGATTCTTCCCAGGGATGTGGCTGATCGTGAACTGAAAGCGCATCATACGCATTCTAAACCTCTGTACTCTCAGAGGAAGCTCTTCCATGTGCTTAGAGCTAAATAGGGGAACCAGTGGCTTATGGTCCGTCTGAATGTGAAACTCCATTCCTACCAGATAGTCTGCCAGACGCTCACAGGCCCATGTGAAGGCCAATGCCTCCTTCTCTATCTGGGCGTAACGTGTCTCTGTAGGAGTCATAGACCTGGATATGAATGCTACAGGTTGGAGATCACTAGTTAACTGTCTTTGTAATAGGACAGCTCCTAAACCATGGTTGGATGCATCAGCCGAGAGCACCGTTTCAAGATTGGGATCAAATAGTGCCAGAACTGGGCTAGCTGCAAGTGCTCTCTTCACACTCCTAAATGCCTTCTCTTGAGCATCACCCCAGGCCCACGCATTCTCCTTCACAAGCAGCTCTCTCATAGGTTGGGTCATGTCTGCTAGATTGGGGGAGAACTTGCTCAGCTGGTTCACCATTCCGAGGAACCGGCGCACGTCACTGACATTAGTCGGTCTGGAGAAGTGCTCAATGGCTGACACTTTGTTTGGGTCAGGCCTAATTCCCTGGCTGTCAATCACATGCCCAAGAAACTTCACTGATGACTGGGCAAACAAACATTTCTCGGAGTTCAATGTCATGCCCAGGTCGCTCAGTCGTTGCAGAACTTCTCTTAGTCGATCGTCGTGTTCCTCTCGTGTTCTTCCGTGAACGAGGATGTCATCCATCATGCAAACTGTACCGGTCATGCCACTCAGAGCCTCAGACATGCGGCGCTGGAAGTGCTCCGGTGCTGACGAAATTCCAAAAGGGAGGCGATGAAAACAGTAGCGCCCAAATGGTGTGATGAAGGTAGTCAGTAAGGAAGATGCGGGTGCGAGAGGTATCTGCCAAAAGCCAGAGTTAGCATCTAACTTTGTGAAGACTTTGGCTCCAGCCAACAGAGCAAGTGTCTGGTCAACGGCAGGTAGTGGGTGCCTCTCCCTCTTGACACTCAGGTTCAGTCTAGTCAGGTCGACGCAGATACGGACTTGGGAGTTGGCTTTAGGCACTACCACCATACCTGCGCACCACTCGGTTGGCTGGTTCACTTTCGCAATGACCCCCAACTCCTCCATCCTGTTGAGCTCTTGTCGTACACTCTTAAGGAGGGGAATTGCCACTCGTCGAGGTGTAGTAAGGGTGTATGGCCTGGCATCGTCACGAAGTTCAATAGTGTATTCCCCTTCCAGTCGTCCTAGGCCTCGGAAAAGAGAGGGGAACTGGTCCTTTGGAGAGAGAGGGTTACTGCCATCCACTGTAGCAACACGCTTGATGAGTCCCAGACTCGATATGGATGGTTGTCCTAGGAGTGACTTGGAGAGTCCTTTGGCTACATAGATATCCTCCTCAGATTGCTGTACTCCTACGGTGAAGGTACCAGTAAACTTCCCAATGGTGGGGATAACCCTCTGGTCTGGGCCACGTAGTGTCCGATCGATAGGCAGTAGCTCTGGTCGACCAACAGACCTCCACATCTGTTGTGAGATGACAGTTACTTCAGCTCCCGTGTCGATGTGCATCACAACAGGCTTTCCTTCGAGAGTCAGGGTGATAGTCCATGGGCTGTTGCTGCTCCGGCCATCACTTAGTGTGCCCATGAATACACTCTCAGTTGTGTCTGTACCTGTCTCAACTCCTCGAACTTTTGCACCAGAACGGCAGACAACTCTAAAGTGACCACGCTTGTTACAACTGCGACAGATCTGATCCTTAGCAGGGCACTGAGCCTTCTCATGGGCAGGGTATCTGCCACACCTGGGACAACTGTCCTTCCCAGACTTGTGGCTACTGTCTACACTGTTCCTACTGCCCTTATTTGGCCTCAGACCGCCCTTCCCTCTCTGGACTGCCCCCACTGGGGTATCAGGTTTCCCTCTTATTACAGACTGTTGCAATTTCACGGCTTCCGATTGCCGCACCTGCGTAATGGCGCTGGCCAGGGTGAGGTCAGGATCCAACTGCAGCTTTTCCGAGAGCTTGCTGTTGCGGATGCCTACGACAATTCTGTCCCGAACCATCTCATCATGTAGACCCCCATACCCGCAGTGTTCCGCGAGAGTGTACAGAGCAGTGATAAACGCCTCGACTGACTCGCCCTCTTCTTGTCTACGTCGGTTGAACTTGGCGCGCTCGAATATAACATTTCGTCGCTGGACGAAGTGACTGTCAAACATCCCCTTGACCGCTGTATAGTTCTTACGGTCCTCCTCGGACAGGGTGAACGAACGCAGAATATCGTCCGCCTGGTCTCCCATCGCATAGATAAGTGTGTTGACCTGTGCCTCCTCTCCCCTGGATACTAGCCCTGACGCGACTCTGAAACGCTCGAATCTTCGTATCCACTTCGGCCATTCCTCTGGGCGCGCGAAGCAGAAGGGCTCGGGGGTGGAGACCTGGAACGTCGCCACAAGAGATGGGCCCTCAGCTCGGTCTGCCGAGGCTGCGGCTGGAGGCTCTGCACTAGTCATGGTCGGACACCGCTGTCACCATGTAGTAGCGTGCATTGGGTTAGTACGACTGAATGATAATCTTACAAATACGTACACTTAAATAGTGAAGTACCGAGTGACCTGCACGTGCTACCTATATGACATACACATATATATATGACCTACGCATGCACTATAGGTAATTAAACATACACAATACTACATTCTCGACCTATTTCTACTGACCTTCTATTTACCATTTTGCAATCGTTTGCTCCTATTGATAAACAAGCATACACATATATACTCTCTGTGGAGGAACACCTCCTGAAGTGTGTGTAGCTGTTTTTTACAAATACACAATGTAGCTCTGAAGCAACAATATTATCTCAGAATTCCACTCTCTGTTTGTGAAAAAGTACTGCTGAAGTCATACTGAACTGTAACCAACCCTTACTATAGCAGTGCATGAACTACAATGTAATTCAAGTAACTGCTTACTTGGATTTGCATCAACAGGATCAGGTTCCCATGAATCAAAGTCCTGATCATCAAAACAGTCTTCTGCATTACTCTCCCCTTTGATTAATTCCTGTAAGATGTAGATAGGATATGTTATTCAATGGATACCAAATAAATATGGTACCTATATGTATATAAGTAATACATGGTATAGTGCACTTGCAAAATATGGTCTTATACAAACGTAACTTATGAACGTAAATGTCTTGCCTATTCCAGTATCAGAAGCAAATAAGTGTCTTATCACATGCCTTGGCTGAACTTACCAGTACATTGTACTGCTAACAGCACCTGCATACAAACCAACCTATACCAAACTACTGATGACTTAACACAAGTACGTAGGTCATAACTGATGGTTCAGCACTCACACAGTACTTGTTAGTTGTGCTTGAACCTTTCATTTACAGTAGTGTATCACAACAGATGGTATCAGTACTCAGATACAAAGTTTGTCTACATCTCCACAGCTAAAATAAGCATCCCAACACATGAAGGAAACACATCGTTGCAGCCAGGCCATTTTTTGCAGATGGGACGGAAGCTGTGCAGTGTAATGCTTTGTTGGCCTTATTCCTAATACATGCACTTGTAAACAAAGCTCTTTGGACAGACACTCCTAGGCTCTTTGAGGTGATATATCCATAGGATGCAAAACAACCCCTATATGATGATCATGCAACTGTCCAGACAATAAGTATAGGTGATGTCATGCAACTAACAATGAATATAGTAGTATCAAGCAGATGTATGCAGCTATCAAGGCACAATTTGAGGAAATTTAAAGGGGTTCCAGGAGTGTTGTGATGGCTTTGTGGTGGGTTTGCTGAAGCTGGGAACCAGAAAACAATTAGGTCCAACCTAACAGAAGAATTAAAACCAATTACCTTCAACCGTCAACATTGTAATGGAGAATAGCACATACGTATGTATATATATATGTGGAGACTTGGGCACTAGCATAGTTAAGTAAAAGCATCTTTAAAGGTATATATGCATGGACACATAATATAAACATACATAAGTACCTCAGCTAGTTCACTGTCAGAGTCATTAGTTAGGCTGGCAACAATGCACCTGACAGTATCATCTCTGTTGTAGAGGTACTCCCTTACAGGGCCACATACTTTCTCCAGTACAATACCACTTGGATCGACTATCCGTAGAGCCTGCAAAATAACACACACACGCATATATATAAACAGATGTACAGCAAGTAGATACTTTCCATGATTTTAATACTGGTAATTACACAATGCTTAGTACAAACTGTCCCAAATGTCTGTCCTTTTTGGTGGGGTGTAGTAAATAAAATTGTTCTAAAGAAGAACAGATTTTCCGCTTTTATGGCGTCATTTGCTTTACTGCGATATCCTGCGATGGTACTGCAGCGACATTCTTTCCACTTTTCCATTACTTCTCTACATTGGATCTGGCATCGGGGTATTGGCAGATCCGGATAAGTCCCACCTCACAAAAGAAGGTGGCGTTTGTCACTCCTCAAGGGTTGTACGAGTTCGGCATGAGGTCCTTCGCCTCTCAAATACACCAGCCATCTTTCAGAGACTCATGCAACGAATCGTAACTGGATTCAACCCTGCTGCTGGTATACATTGGTGACAATTCTCGTCGACTCTAAAACAACATCTCTGCCACCTACAAGCTGAGAGGATCGGTGAAGATGCTCAAATTGAAACTATAAAAATGCCATTTTGTCCCGAGCAGGACACCCTCACAAAAGACTAACATGTCGGAAGGACCTCTAGACCAAGCCATAGATACTCTTTCAGACATTCCAGTGAAGGAGTCAGCTGCTGTACTAGCTCAGGATGAAGACACCAAAGAGAAATCAGAGTCCCAACACCCTACAATGAAGGAATGGAAGTCAGACCTACCTATCTGACAGACAAAGTACAGCCTGTGCAGGACAAGGACACCCCCAAGGAAGCTGATCACTGTTACTTCGAGAACGAGCTTTGTCAAGGGAAGGGTTGATGTAGAGCAGTAGACTTGTCATCACTGAACTCTCTATCATGCGCACATGTGTATATGTAATAAGAGTAGAATCCAAGTGAGTGTGTGTGTGCCAGCAAAGAAATATTGAGTTTCGTAAAAGTCACACAGGCAAACTTTATATTTGTATATTTCAGTTTGTTGTTCATTCCTTGGTGTTCTGTCTGGAAATAGTGCTTTTATGTAACAGTATAAGTATAAGTTGGATTATATATATATATGTATATAACGTCTTAATCTACACATTATGTATAATTTTTGTTCCACATTGATTTGTTACTTATATGCTGCCACGCTAGCTGCTTTTATAGTGGCATGTATAGAAAAGGGTCCTACCTTATGATCAGAGCAGCCTTATACAAGCAATCTAGATCAAGGAACATTATTATAAGGTTACATTTTACTCTATGAGTTTCGTGTGGTTTATAATGTGATTATAAGCATGCTTTCCTTAGATTTATCTCAGGCCTAGAGTAGGATGGTGTTCAAAAGCCAACACCATCACAGATATCCACAAGCAGCAAACAATACAGTAAAGTATGGACAAGCAGTACTTTGGGATACCACAAATGTGCAGAGTATATGCTGATTGAGCTGGAGTCCTGAAGTATAAAGTTGCTTGGCAACTAAAGTGCTAAGAATGGTTGTATGTACAAGAAGCATAGAGATAAAATAGCACAAATACATACATATAGCCTGACAATCGGCCATTAAAACAGCAAGATACATTAACTTTTACAACTTACATAACTGCAGAGTAAATGAAAAGCACTGAAGTGCTAAACCCTCGGCCTGTATACAATCAATGCACACATGCATGGATCCTTGAAAGCAAACCCGCTATTGAAATGCATTCTAATTATGTATAACGGGACTTTTAGGCAAAGGCGGAGACAAAGAGAACGAAACTCGCAGCCTTACACCAAATTGTATCAGCCTTTAGCCAATTGTTAGCCTTCACAGGATATCGCAGTAAAGCAAAAGACACCAGAAAATCCATTCTTATAAAAGTCTGCTCCATGTTGCACTGAAGCTGTTGGTTCCTTCATTGGGGCGAGCGTGAGCGAGCCCCTACCTTGATGATGTCAATGGCAGTCGTGTCCGTCCGTACGACCACGTACGTCCTCATGTTTGTGCATGCGCGAAATCATGTGTTCAATTGATGCGCAGGTGTCAGGGTGTCGTTTGAGGAGCCACGCAGTCCGGTGTGTTCCTAGCATCAGAGGTGCCCATACTTCTGTCCGAGGTGATGTTATATCTCGGTTTATCATCATTATATGTGTGATCTGTGTACGTAACCAGTTCGACACTGGCATTGTGGGGACAGCCAGAAGTATTATCTGAGTTTAGTGGGTTGGCAGCTACACGTGGCAGAGTCCAAGGGAGTTAAGTCACTGCAATGTCTATTATCCAAAGGATGGGTCTGCAGTGTGGTGTGGTCAAGCTGATCAGAGTTATGAAGCTGTTTATGGCCTATATGATCTTGGTTCAGTGGGTTGGCAGCTACATGTGGCAGAGTTCGATGGAGTTAAACTTGTGTATTGACCTATTATCCCAAGGATGGGTCTGCAGTGTTAGTGTGGTCAAGCTACTCAGAGTTACAAAGCTGACTGTTTCTGTGTTGTCAGATATTGACTGGCTGTGTGTCTATAGGCCTACATGTGTGATTATATGTAACATGTACTGTTTGTGCCCCACGTAGGGCTTCAATAAATATTCAGTTCAGTTCAGTTGACTAAGCAAGATCACGTGACATCTATTTTTAAAATCTGTCTCATGAATCATGATGGAGTTGAACGTCAGCAGAGGCTGGAACGAAGAAGGCAACAGGAACGGGAGAGACGTGCCAGAGAAACACCTGAAGAGAGAGACAGAAGACGGAACCTACGAAATCAGAGGGACCGGGAAAGAAGACAGCAAAATACGCATGTGCAGAATTCGCGTGACATCGCGTATAAGTGCTCTGTATTGCATGCTGCGTATACAACCGTTTTGTATATAATGACACTTAAAAGACACTCACACTCGCCCCACAATGACTTACATTTCACTAGTTTAAAAATATCATAAGAAGAAATATCAGACAGACACGCACGCACGCACGCACGTAAGCACGCACGCACGCACGCACACGCACACGCACACACACACACACACACACACACACACACACACACACGTACACACACACACACACACCTCGCACGCACGCACGCACGCACGCACGCACGCACGCACACACACACGCACGCACGCACGCACACACACACACACACACACACACACACACACACACACACAACCAAGTACAGTAACCCTCGTTGTGCATGCAGGCTGAGGGTTAATGAAAAGCACTGAAGTCCCAAACCCTTGGCATGTATATAACACATGCGTGAGCAAATCCTTGAAAGAACACGCACTATTGAAAGTAAATCCTTGGCACTAATACCAGTTAAACAGAGACGATGAGCGTGCGTACTATGATTTGCATTAAAACCCCACCTCTCGCGTATAATGAAAACATATGAAAAATAGCGAAGGATATACTGGCCCAGTGACAAAGCTCAAACTAGCTCGTATTTCAGGTAGCGTTTAGCACCCAGTAAGGCTTTTAAATTCACTCCAGAATGGCATGCATTTGTTGTAGCTATTCGCCTTGTGAGCACCATCATACTCCTTGTTGCCTTCATCTATTAACCTATGCTGTTCAAGAAATGAGCTCTGGATCACTGTAATAGACCCGATGGCTATCGCAGTGAGCAAATAACGCTATAACTTTTGAATAAAGCGTTTACAGGAAAATTCATTCTTATAAAAGTCTGCACCATGTTGGGCTGAAAGCCATGGGTGGGTGGCAGGCGATCCACAGACTATCGGCTTGATAATTATTGTACGTAGTTCAGTTATTCACACCAATGATCCTCAAAGAAAACACATACGTATACAGTCTGATATGAACTACAATGCAATCAACATCAATACATGTATTATAAATCAGGGTTTATTGCAGAAAGCTTGACAAGGGGGGGGGGGACTACACATACGAGAAATCTTGGGGGGGGGGGGGGGGGTAACATGAAAACACATGTGGCAGTATATAAGGAGGGTCTCTTTGACTTAAGGGGGGCAAAACTTTTTAAGGGGGGGGCAAATGCCCCCTCTCGCTCTGCCCCTTAAAAGAAACCCTGCAAATACATGTGTGTGTAGCTGTACATACATGTACATACACACCTTTACTGCAGATATATATTGTGTGATAATATCAGCCGTATTCACACCAGGATGCAGTAACCGCGTTCTGAAACTGAAAAAGAAGCCTTATGGATATCATGACATCATCAGATGCATAGATACATATATACATACATATATACATACAAGTTAAACATGTAAATGTACAAACACAAAGGGCCAAACAAGTGTGTACATGTAAGTGGAACAAAACTTCACCTAAGTTGCATACACATATATACATACATAATATGCAGGTAGTCATGTTGCCACAATTCATTATCCCACAGATACGATACACGGAAGTCATCCAAAATGTGCCCTTCTGCTGGTCAATACTATCTAAGAAGGGGTAGCTAAAGCCCTTTTTTTGTGTATGTATGAAGCACTGGATCACACTGCTAAAGTTTTCCAATGAATATAAATAAGAGTTAGTCCATAAATATACCGTATTTATTCGAATGGATGCTGCACCCCCTCATAATGATGCTGCGCTTGATGGTGAGAAAATGGATGTAGTAGCCACCCTCGAATAAAGGCCGCATTTAATTGTATTCATAATACTATCAGGGGGTGTGGCAACGAAATCCATGTGCGCACACGTTTGCTAGTGCCCACATATGTGCATGCGAATGTAAGGTGTGAGAAATGGCTAATGCACAGAAGAAGCAAACGTTCGACATAGCGTTTAAGCTGTAGGTTCTTGACTATGCCTCGCAGGATTCCAACAGAGCAGCTGTCAGAATACATTGTGTTAATGAGAAGAGAGTTGAAGACTGTAAGAAGCAAAGAGAAGCGCTGGAGAAACACTCGGCGAAGAAGAAGCGGCTCGATGGGGCAGGTCAAAAAGCAGCAATACCAGATATCGAGGATGTGCTTATCCTATACATAGAACAGAAAACCTACAGGTCACTTGCAGCGCTACCCAACAAAGAGCGCTTGAAGTTGCTCAAGAGCAAGGAAATAAAGAGTTTCTAGACAGCAGGGGTGGTTGCAGAAGCATCACCACCTACCAGTTCAATGAAGGACCACAATCAGTCAGAGACTGCAGCTCTACATAGATTACACTGTGATTTCGTCGTCTCTTATTAGTGGAATACCAATGCTAAGTGGACGTAGTCTCTACTCTTATGGGCTGCAGACGCACTTCGCAAAATGGAGGTTTCGCTTCGTAGTATGCACTTTGCAGAACGGAAGTTTCGCTTCGCAGTATAAGCACTTGCGCTGTAGCACACAAGCACTGTGAGCTACCATTCATAGTAACTTGTACCAACACAAATACAAACGCTGTGTACCATAGCATTACCAGTATTACTAAGCAATTTGGCAAGCCACATCCCCAGTTAGGTAGGCTTGCTCAGGTTTGTGTCGGCTTCACACTGTGAATTGCAGCTGGTCCATATATTTCAAAGGGGCCCCTTTATTTTTGAAATATACGGACCAGGGGGTGGGGGTCCAAGTATCACGTGACAGATCTCATGTCTCGAGTTGTTGGTTTCATCATCAAGACGCAAAAACATCATATGGAGAGAAAGTAGCTCACTGTCTAACATCGGGAACATGGATTAGACCCCTTTGTGGGGGAGAAACGACAGTCTCCAGGATTAGGAAGAGAACAATCTCTATCTGCACCACAGGTCATGCCAAAGGTAAATTTCTAGTCATCTTAGCAGCAATCACCGATGGAAGGAAGGGCAAGCTATATGTTGTCCTCGAGGGTGTTCACCCAGTTGCAGCATTGACGGTGACTTCAGGAGTGGTGGTTGCATTCAGTAAGAATCGATTGAAGAATGAAGCTCTACCAAAACCCCAACAAACAAGTTCAATAGGCTGTTTGACCACCACATTTTAAGTAAATGGTTAGCGCTGACTGGTCCCATTTGGATGACAACATAGATGCCAGATGTTTATACATTGTGTTTGCTAGGCGACCAAGCCCACCAGCAATGGATAGGACTAGAGGAGTGAAAGAACTGAGTTCGATATCTCGGATATGCTGTTTGTACTCCCTTTCTTGAGGTTTACATGATGATGATAGCGTGTGGCAGGCTGAAACTGACGATTAGAGGGAGCATGGGGAATGCAAACCCTGAAATCAAAAAATGCCCACTCAAAACACACACCCCAGAAACCAAAGGCTGAGATATCTAATCAAGCACCATCCTCGCAATGTGCTGTGGAACCACATGGTACTTCACCACTCATTGGTTGCAAACGAGGTTCTATAGAAACACTATGACAGACTTCAGAGAGAAGATCTGCAGCGATATCTCTTATCTCGTTATGCGGTAACCACCCTTAGGACAAGAGAGGGCATGTGTAATAGAAAATGGCTACACCACAAGCACAATGACTAGGAGAATAATTAGGAGGCCAACCATAGCACAATGCTAGAGCAAAAGCTTCCTTATGGAGCGCAAACCCAAACTTATCCGCAGGTAGAGCTGTTAACCAACAGGATGGACCCTTTTCCTGCACAATTGTCATTGCATACTGAAGTTGTGGGAAGAGTTGTGTCTTCAAAGAATCCAGCTTAGTTGCTTGCTGTTGTTGCTTGTTTTTTTGCACTTCAGCTCTGGTACCAAGTTGATCCTCATATGTCTCATACTAGTATGATGGGTTCTGCTACAAAATTTGATCACAGAGTGGTTTAGTGACTTGGATTAAAGTAGAATATTCAGAGGAGGAGAATTTTGATGGATTCACCAGACCAATACGTCCCAGCCGACTTGGTAGAGCAAACAAATCACGTTCACAATCATTTGGGGAGAATCTTTCAGTAAGGGCTGGTATGAGGAGAGTTCTAATGACATCCAGCATGAGACTGAGACTTTGTAATTGACGAGAGACGTTTAACTTCATTTGACCATTGTTCTACTTTATGTCTAACATAGGTAGGTTTGTGTGCCCAGGGCAGCTCCAAGATAAGGTTTACCATCAGTGGTTATTGGAACATTTGTGTTGTTGAAGAGGGTGGATGCGACGGGCAAATATGGCTCCTTTACAATCAGGCAGGTCTTTGAGGCATTAATCAGGTCCAATAGTGACTAGCCGGTCCCACCACTCTCTTAGGTCATGTAACTACCCTGTTGCAGTGACATCAACAGCATACCAGATTTGCTTGATGTTCTCATTGATACGATGGATTAATGGTAAAATGCCCACTGCGTACATGGGCATGGCCAGGGGGTCACCCTGAGTCGTCCCCTCCTGCAAGAGGAGAGTGTTACTATCCATATATAGGTATGTTGGATGTCTGTACATATTAATTAGGATGGCTGCTAGGGAGGGCCAAGGGTGTCGGATGTTTAATAAAGCTAGTTCACAATTGAGGCAGTTAAAAGCATTAGTTTCATCAACAAGCAACATTGCTTCAGCATCATCCTCATTATAAGCCTGATTCACTGTATGTACTGCTGGCCCTGGTTCCAGAAATCTGACCTATACACATAGAGCCTGTTTATCCTGGATATCTCCCCTAATGAACTGTAAAATGGCTTTAGCCTCTATACGTCGAGCAGTTTCACCAATTCCTATAGGGCGAATTCCATTGTTCTGGTCAAGAGCTATTAGATGACAAGCCAAAAATGGAGCGAGGCCTTGTGGGTCAACATACTGAGAGCATAATCTACGTGCTAGAAGGGCTAAAGAATGAGAGGTTGTTAGAAGCTTTCTTGAACAAGGTGCACATTCTCCTCCAGCCCAGAGCATCTATACAGGAGGGGCCAGCAGCGTCACGGATTCTAAGTGCTGCCCTCCGGATCATACGGCCTCATCAAGCTGCCCAGATGAAGGATATCTCCCCCACGCTGTTCAGAAACAAGCCTGAGAGCGGCTCTTGTTTTCCCCTGAAACATCAACTTGGCAAAGATACAGTAGAGCAGTAACTTTGAGTACAGAACTATCCGCATAAGGACAGCACAATCTGGTGAGTTCATTCACAAATGGTTTGCCAACACCTCCAGAGAGAACTGAGAAGATATTCCAGTGCACGACTTCACAGAGGCGAAGGAAGATGATTTACTATAGGGGAGCACCAATCTGAATATTGAATGTGCATGCACGTATACTATGGCAGTCTATGTGTACCCAGAATTTACACAGAATACCTGCCAGGTAAACGCTCCTGGCCAGCCTAAATAGCGTCTAAAGGGATCGCTACCCCTCTCAAAGGAAATAAAGGGGGGCACCAGCCCCCAGAGCACCCGTGGTTCCTATGCCACTGCTTCAGCGTAGGCAGTACAGATGGATGCAATGAATGACTCTGAATAAACCCCACCATCACTGCAAGTAAACTGGGCCAGAGCCATTGGAACAGGAGAGGGAAGCACTGGAGTAGAGGGTGGCACTTCTAATTCAGTGGCAACTGACGAAGGAAGAGAAACAGGTTCACAAACACCTCCACATTCTACATGAGATCCACCGTCTAACGTCCTCTCCTTTTTGCGCTGTGCCTGTGATCACGGAGTCGCGGTGTGTTTTTCACATATGAGTCTGCTACGTATCTCATTCTCGAGATCGAGATTGTCCTCATACTCAATCTCGATCGCATTCTCCTCACTCGCCCTACAACTTCAGAACAAGGGCATTGGTGGTGGTCAGCCCATCACCTGTACAGATAGTGAAAATGACATCCCATAGTGTCTCAACAGCATGAATGGTAGCGCCGAGCCCAAATGATGCACAAGATCTGGAAGAAATTGGGATGCTGACAACGAATATGGGTCCCATAGAAGTAGTCCTCTCTGAAGACAAGTCAAGACTACTAGCCATAGCCCTTAGTCATATCTACTGTGGAGCTGAATATATCTGACACTTTTTTTATAGTGGAGCAGATGAAAGAAAAGCACTGCCGCGTGGTTTCCCTCCAGTTACCTGCACATATCACTACCCACAAACATGCAGGAAATTGTCAAAATGATGCGCAGTTGCGTAGCATGTAAAACCTCAGCAACTTCCGGGGCTCAGGTGAACGCAAATAGACAATAGTATACAGTACCTCTTATCCAGTTCAGAAATTAGTTCATCCTTTATATCAACTTCTCTTAAGCATAATGCAAGGTCTTTCAATGCTGAATCAGAATCAGGGTAGTCCACAATGATTTCAAATAATTCAGCAATTCTGTAGTACAAAATGAAATAGCAAAGAACAACAACATAACATTATAACTGTTCCAAACCCTATATTTCAGTATTGTAGGCAACAGTCGAGTTCTTATCAATGTAACACATGCATACAGGATGTGACATCACTTTAATATGTGTATATATATTCGTGCAATTGTATTGTTTGTCAGTTCAGTTCTGTACGTCATTGCCTAAAGATAGCTATATAACCAAGCGAGCACAGTCAGGTGCCAGGCGGTGGCGTTACAATTGGGGACCCTGCCAGGATTCGAAGTAGCTTTGAATGTCTAGGAGAGAACTCAGAAGCCTAGCTGAAATGGGATCAAACTGTGAAAGCTGTGTGAATCATCGAATCCGGAGCGAACAGTCACGAGGTTCACCCTCGGTTAGGCCACTCCAAGTTGCATCCCGGTTTCTGGTCCCCCGCCCGCATCAGATTTCGATTTTTGCCATTTTTCGCAATGCGCATGCACACATGTAATACGCATGCACACAGCTGTTTTTCGTTAACGAACTTTGAACTTCGAACTTTTCGTCGCCATTTTGACCACGCACGTATCTGTCTGACAGTGTGTTATAGGAATAGGTAAGCTGTATCTAGTTGAATCTTTATCTGTGGATTGTAAGTGGTTCTTTTACCACTTTTATAGTGCACGTGCTACTTGATCTGTGTGTGCGTTCTTGTCCTCGCCTTGCGCACATCTCTCTCTGATTGGACTGTCCTCCAGGCTGTGTGTGTAGGTAAGTTGTATCTAGTTGAATTTTTGTCTCCATTAAATGGTTCTTGTATCACATTTGTAGTGCTTGTGCTACTACAGTAGAGATGTCTTGGTATATGTGCGTTCTGCGGTCCTCGCACTGGATGAATGTCGACATCGATCATTTCTTCCCTGGTGAGCAGCTTGAATATGAAATAATTATGATGATAGGCATAGCTGCAAAGCATAGCAGCAGTGTTGATGCCCATGCCATACAATGGTTTGCCACACCCAGATACTGGTTACAATGTCTCTGGTGAACTGCTGTGTTGTGAACAAGACTACAAACCGAACTGTCTTTCCGTGGTCAATTCTTTCAACGGGAGCCTCTGGAGTAACAGTGAAACAGTTTTTTGGGGACAGTATTGCCACTAGACTAAATGTAACTGATAGACTTGAGCTTGAATCAGCATTCTTGGGTAAGTCAAAGGATGCATTGGACGAGATTGACATTACGTTGACCCTGGATACAGCTGTGCCACTCTTCAGTCCATTTTTGCGTTTTCACACCCATAGTGCACCAAAGCGAACAAAAACTCTCCCGTTTTCTGGAAGTGTACAACATGTCAAAAATGTCGATACAATGCTTCAGTGCGATGAATGCAATATGTGGAGGTTGCTTTACTGCCGATATAAGCTCAGCAACAAGGAAAAGGCTGACTTAGGAGCAGCTCTTCAAGACATTTCGTTCACCTGCGGAGCTCAGCTCCGAGATTTAGAGCTCCCTGGAGGTTTAAATGAAGTCTATACAAGAAGAATAGCTTGTGAAGAGCCTATTGAGAGACTGTACTATTCTGCAAAATATGCATCTATATGTGTGTACTGTGCAGCAGATGTTGACTCAGTTCCGAAGGAAAGTACCCCCAACGTACAGACTGTGCTTACAAACCTGCAATACTCAAATGACTGTTTTTTAAGTGTTTCATTGTAGTTTAAGTGGCGTTTTTATAGCAATATCCTTTGAAATTTTTGTGGTTACAACTGTTTTGCGCATAATGACATAATGACATATCCCGCCCGCCCGCCTCCTAAGTGGGGAAAGACCCGGACCAGAAACCAGGATGCAACTTGGAGTGGCCTTATGGAAGGTGACGGCCAAGCTGGAGAGGTGAGCGACTCACACACGTTGGATGTTCAAGAACTTCGGGAGAAGTTACAGATAGCCCAAGAGGAGCTGGAACTTGTGTGAGCTGACCTTACTAGGCGGTTGGAGCAGGCACAACAGACCGCGGCAGACGAGCGGGCAAGCCTGGCAGAACAACTGCAGCAAGCTCAGCAGATGGCCGAGGCAGCGAAGGAAGAGGGCGAGGAACAGAGGTGCAAGGTGCAGGAGGCAGAGAGGCAGCTGGATGGACAGGCTAGGGAGAATGAGGATTTGCGGCGACAACTGCAGGAGTCTGAGGGGAAGACGAGGACTAAAGTCGAAGCCGTCTGACTGAGACTAGAACTGGAGAGGCTAAGACAGCTTGAGGAAGTCCGGAGGCAGTTTGATGAGCTCTCAGCCATCCGCTACTTCCACATTACGGCTGGCCATGGTGACCCCTTCGCACCAGGGGCTTTGCCCCGTTTGCAATATGTAGTGAGGGGCATAAAGCGAGCCCCCAGAACGCCATTTAGCCCCCGACTTCCCCTCACTCCACCACTGCTACAGGCCATTAAGACATCCTGGGAGCCTAGGGCAGCAGAGCAGGACACAGACCCCTTTAGACACGTGGTCAATGTCTTTCTGGGGCACACTGATGCTACCCTATGCCCAGTCTCAGCTATCTTGGCTTACTGTGCAGTACGTCCCCCCATGGTCAGCCCATACTTTGTCTTCAGTGATGGCACTCCTCTGACAAGGGACACTCTGGTGGCAGCTGTGCGGAGTGTACTATCTACAATGGGGGGGATACAGCACACTACTCAGGGCACAGCTTCCGGGTTGGTGCCGCCACCACTGCAGCACAGGCAGACCTCAGTGAGGCAACAATCAAGATGCTAGGACGCTGGGAGTCATCAGCTTATGAACGACATATCTGCACACCAAGAAAGAGCCTCGCTGCCATCTCCAGACAACTGTCAGGGTATTGTGAGTAGTTTATGTTCATTCGTGCTGTTGTATGCAGTGCAGGTGTATGGATATGCATACTGGGAGTTATACATGTGTATTTGGGCTGGATGTTAGACGGATGTGGTGCATGCGCAGTGACAGCTCACCTAATTGTACATGGGGTGCGGTAATGCCAGACATGTGATTAGGGCTCGCCAGTTGACTGAGGCCTAGCGTTATCAGCAGACAGGGCATGGCAAGGCGGCCACTACTAGCCACACCCAGGAGAAGCCCTACTCAGCCATGCCCTATCCAGCCTTTGCATGTACTCTCATCACCCTCCTCCCATAAGGAGGTATTGAGGTGGTCAGTTACAGCTAGTGAGGTGTTCAGTCTCCAACAGGGATGGGACAATATAGGCACTTCCAGGTAAATATTAAACAGCATTTGATAAGCTTAAAGAGTTGTTAGTTAGTGCTCCAGTTTTGGCCTACCCCAGGTTCGGGCTGGGTGTTGAATTTATTCTAGAAACAGATGCAAGTGGAGTTGGCATTAAAGCAGTGCTCTCCCAGACACAAGCTGCCGACAGGCAGCTTCACCCTATAGCTTATGCTTCACGTTCACTGTGATTGTAGTGAGCGAAATTACAGCATAAACGGAACTGGAAACACTTGCAGTAGTGTGGGCACCACATTATTTCAGTCCATATCTCCTGGGGCATCACACAACAGTTTTCACTTATCATTCAGCGTGCTAAGTACAGCCCGTCCCTCTGGGAAGATTGCACGTTGGGCATTAACAATCCAGGAGCTTAATCTAACCCTGAAGCATAGAGCTGGTAAACTGAATGCCAACGCTGACGCTTTTTCGCGTAATCCTATCCCTGAATCTGAAAATGATATCTGTTGTTGTGATGTTGGTGATGATTGTAGTCATTGTGAAAATAGTGGTTGTGGGTGCAATCATGGTGATGTTTGTGAGTGTAACCATAGTGATGATGGTGGTAGTGAGTGTAGTTCTGAGAATGGTATGTCCTGTATGTGGTGTTTATAACGGTTGTGATTGTGATGCAGGTAGTTGCCTTGTGCCTGGTGATTGTAACCATAGTGATGCGATTGTGGATGATAGTTGTGATAACTATTGCTGTGATAGCAGAGCCAAAGATGTTGATGGTGAATTATGGTGGTGAGTGTGTGTTGGCTGTTGATGAAAGTGTTGTTAATAGTGATGGTAATGATGTGAATCTAAAGAGAAGATAGATATTGATCCGCAACCATATATGAAATATCACAGCCATGGCCTCCTTCCGGAGGACCATAAAGTGGCTCAGAAGATTGTGCTGGAAAGCCAGCACTATGATATGATTGATGGTATCCTATACAATGAGAATCCTAATCACCCCTATCATGGATCTTATCGTACTACACAAACTAATGCCGGAGTTCAACTAATCAAGCATCCTAGTGCGCCATCTATATTTGTGGCTATTGGACAATTATGCAAGTGTTACCCAGAACAGACAGATGATTGTTGGATCGGTCACAAGAAGAGAGTGCATAAGAAGAAGAGCAGTAAGAAGTCTGCATCTGATTCCACTGTAGATCAGCCTGGAGAACCTGGTCCTGTCACACATGTACCACTCACATAATAATATAGACAATACAAAAAGTAGACATGTACAATACTGACAAGGTAGGAGAGGGAAAGTGAGGTGATGCAGTTCCTGCTGCTCCACATCCAAAACAATTCCAAAATTGTGGTGCGTATAATAGTGAGAGCTAGCATGACGAGGTCTTTCCTTGGTATTCCTAGGGCCTCCTGTAGAGGTTCAAGGTCAGCTAGGTTTAGCATCCCTCTTGAGCCAACTTCGAGGGTGATGAGCTCACACCTGAAGCCTGCTGCCCTCCCTGCCTCCATGAGGTCATGGTATTTAGAACGCTTCCTCTCCTTAGCATCAGCCACTATGGTTTCATAGCTGATGGTCAGCTCAAAGAGGCAGAGCTCTGAGAGCTGTTCACTCCACCACACGATATCTGGTCGAAGGTTGGTGGGGGTTATGTGGTGAGGGAAGGAGTAGAGGTTGGAGGGTGAATCGATTGTGATGGAGAAGTTTGGTGGTAGGTGGATTCTGATGGAATTACCCAGCACATCGAGGATCTCATCGTGTCTCTTGCTATAGCGTCGCAGGTCCATTGCAACTGGGCAATTGTTGAGGACATGCAGCAGAGACTGGCAGTGTTTTTGGCAGAGACTAGATGTGTTACTTCTCTTCCTTCCCCAGGTGTGTAGGTTGACATTGGTGGGAAGGGTGTTGAAGAGGCAGCAAGGGCAAATTTGTGGGGCTGGTCTTGCAGTGCCCTCATCCACAGCTCAGGGGAATTGTCATCCCATGCCCTGGCCATTTCACCCGGGGCTGGTAGCTGACATAATAGCTGGTGCCTCTCCTCCACCTCTTCTGTCTGGAGGATGGTCTTGGCACTCTCTGGAGGGACTTCTGACTCTGAGTCTGGTCTTGGCAGATAATGGAGTTTACCAGAGATGCTGGTCTGAACTTGAGGTGCTGTCTAGCCCTCTCTTCTGCTAGCTGAAGTTCTCCTGCCTGCCGGACCCGGGATCATGAGAAGTGAGGAGCTGAATCATTCTGATTGTCTACATCCTCTTGTACAGGCTGACCAGTGAAGGGAGTGCAAGGCCTCTGGAAGAAAAAGAACAGCAGTGTTTGATGGTCTTGGGAGGCCTGCCCATCTCTTGAGAGCCCTGGTTGCCAAGGGCTGTAGCTCACGCTCCAGCCAGATGATAGGGAACTCTTGTCTCTCCTAGCTGAACTTATGATTGCAGCCAACTTAGCCTGGTGCTCTGCCACACCTGGGATGGTGGGTAGGAAGGGTTTCTGTGGGTCAGTGTTGAGGAAGCCATTGTACTTCATGTGTCTCATCCACCTGTCCTTCAGGATGCCAGAGAAGAGCTTGCTGATTGCTGGTGTGAGTGCGATGGGTCTGAAGTTCGCAGGCAGTGAAGGTTCATCCTCCGCAGAGCTCTTTGGGATCAGTTTGACTGCTGCCACCTTCCAGGCTGATGGGATGCTCCCCTCCATGATGACTCTATTGAAGAAATCGAGGAGGGCTGGGTGGAGGGAGGGGCACTTCTTCAGGATAGTGTATAAGATACAGTCGAAAGGGGGTGGAGCTGAAGCAGGTCTCGACCTCCTGATCACCTGAGAGAGCTCTTCTGCAGACACTGGGATCATGTCCATGTCTTTGTCTGACTCAGGGGGAAGGGGGAGCCAGCATCCAGGGTGGTGTCTGAAGTTGGTGGGGAGAAGATTGGTAGACTTTGGAGAAGAAAGTATGTGCTGTGGTCTCAGAGAACTCTGCAGAGATCTGATGAGTTACTTTCCCTTCAAAGAGGTACTTAGCAAACCTCCAGAAATTCCTGTGGCATTCCTCCCACACGATCTTTCTTTGTTTCTGTTGGAGTTTACGGGTGGAGTTGCATTTGAGCCTGCTATGGGCACAGAGCAGAGAGAGAAACTTGACAGATACGGACTGTATTGTGGAGATACTGTCATCTAGTCTGTTTGCTCGGCGAAGGGCCCTCCGTGCATCATTCTTCATATGAGTCACTTTCTTCAGGGCTGTGTCATGCTGTTACAGTTTCATCTTGGTGTAACGCTTGGAAGATGGAGGTCGTCTAGTCCCGAAGCATTTTCCCAGAGCTTCATAGATACCTCTGCACAAGCAGGAGTTTTCTCCTTGGCTGAGATTGCTTCTAGGGAAGCTGCAGCCACAGCAGAGAGGATGGTATTAGTCTCATCCCACTCCTCAGGGTTCCTATGGAGCTTGAGTGGGTGTTTGAATTGGTGGGCAGGTGGTACAGCATCAGCTGTGGCTGCTGTGGTTTGGGGAATGAAATTCATGGAGGGTCAAGTGGAGGCTGAGTGCTGAGAGTGGGTCGCGCTAACTCGCAGGTGTGTGTCTAGGCATTTAAAACGGCGACCACACAAGGAGCAGGTGCTACAGGCGGGTTCAGAACTCACCGGTCCAGATGGTAAAAACTCTGAGTAGTCCCTTTTCTTGCGTTGTGGAAGATGCAGTGCTAGCCACAAAAGGGGCAGGTGGAGATCGAGAAAGACATGGCGAGCATGTGTGAAAAACCAATCAGACAGGAGAGTAGCTTGTAGGACAGAGCAGCGGACGTTTTGAGTGTTAAATCCCTCCCTCCCTCCCTCCCTCCCTCCCTCCCTCCCTCCCTCCCTCCCTCCCTCCCTCCCTCCCTCCCTCCCTCCCTCTCGCGCGCACGCGCGCGACTGTGCTGGGTCACAACACTCTCCTGGTTGAAGTAATCCATGTACATTCTGCCTTATTTACACCTGTACTTTATGTATTAACACAATACACATGCATGAACACAACCCTATCAGACAGAATGGACTACAAAACTCTTCCCACACTTGAGAGCAGTGACCTTCCACAGTGGTCAAATGGACTACAGCCACATGTGTAAGAATAAGACACTAACCTCAACCTAGCAAAAACTTCATAACAGGAAAACTTTAACTGAGATTTCCATCTCTTTAGCACTGGTTCAGAATTTTCTGCTTTTGCATGTGTAGGAAGTGAGAGGTTGAGGAGGAGAATGGAAAAAGAGGGGAAGGAAGATGAGAAGAGGAGAAGAGATAAACCATCCTTAATCATGCACTCCACTAGCATAAAAGGTGCATTGTAGAACCCCTACAGTGCCTAAGAAAGGGACTAGGTATGTAACTATATATATGAAAAATATACAAAATATATATGTGACCGGATATGCGAAAATCGAGCACTTCGCACAAAATGACAATTTGAGATATACGCGTTCAAAGCCAAATAGGTCGTCCTGGGGCTAAATTTTTTTCTTTGTACGGTTACTTTCCTTGGTCTTTAAGCAACACTATGGCGAAGTTTTGCGCTCATACGTGCTTCGTTGTGAAAGTTACACGCTGAAACGTACAGCATAGTCGAGTGCACGTAGCACGCGTATACAGGAACGCATGGCTACCGCTCTTAGGTAAAACACAGAATCGTTTACAGCTGCACTAGAACTACAGTCAAAGTCTCAACTGATTATATTTGCCTCCGCTAAGATGGAATAGCGAGTTACTGCAAACCCTGGACTGCTTTGCAGATGAAGACTTCGACCTCTTCGAGGTCACCGATCGCCCCGCCCCCATGGACTTTAGGCACGATTACTTCTGTGGAGAAGCCCACGGCACGAGTATGCCACGTTGCTGTTATTACTTTACCTCTGTGACTTCTCAGCGCTCATTCACGACGCCAACTGGCGAGTTGAAAAGCAGCCGTAGGCCCAAAACATGTTAATATTGTAGATATACGCACTCACGTAGCAACGGCAATAACGCTCGTTTTCTCGGAAACGCGTGAATCTGAAATAACGCTATGGGCTCAGTTCCAAGTCTCATATCTCAGAAACTATACAGGCGATCGCCTTCAAATTTTCGTGAGTTATAGACCACACCCATATCTACCTAAATATTACAAAAACGCAATTTTCATCTCGTGTGCGAAGTGCTCGGTTTTCGCATATCCGGTCACATATGTTGATATACAGAGAGGTGTACTAATAAGCACTTTTGTGTAGTTAAAAGGGATGGGGCTCACATACATGCAAGAATAACGTATTTTGCAAGGAGTATACAACAAAGAAAATGGTGACACTGGAGTCGCAAAGTGTTGGCAATGAAAATGTAGGAACAAGGATATGGCTCAAGATAGGGGATGATGGCATACATAAAACAATAAAAACATGCGTAACCCCTATCTATATCCTTTATTATGGAGTTACATATGTCATTATTGTTGCATGCCTGTCTCAAGGCATTTATACTGCACCTTGTTCTTACACATTTTGGCACTTCCATCTCTACATCCTCTAACATTTTCATGGTTGTTGGTACTATTAGTGTTGCATGCCACCATCCCCTGATTTGCGGCATACATGCACTTGTTGCTTTAATTGTGGTACTTTCATCCTTACACCCTTCAACATATTTAAAGGATCTACTTTTCTTTGATGTACACCATCTTGCAAATGCAATATTCTTATGTGTAACCCCCCCCCCCCATTTTGCAGCCCATTACATGTGCATAATAACCATTCAACTCTGTATCACAGCCCTAATTGTGTCCTATGTGTCCCATGGATGAAGGAAAAGGTTGAGTATATGTTTGTACCAATTTGAGCTCGACTATTTGAAGAAAAATTAGAGAAACCAGGACTTTAGCATTCCACACGTGATTGTAGCAATATATTTCACCTACTTTGAGTGCCCTATCATGTACAGAAACATTCATATACCATGATCTCAAAAACTAAAAATTACTACATTACGAGCAGAGCTATAAATAATGCCTTTTTGTTGTTCTGTCATATTGACCTAACATAGTAACATTTGGTAGGACATATGGTTGCTTTGCTCGGACATGCATAATTCAAACCACAAAAGTCATAGCACACTTTTAATGATAAAAATGAGGATGAAACAAATGCAAAACTTAGAAGTCATGGCAACGGTAAGCCTTTCTGCTTAGAACATTCGCGCACACACACACACACACACACACACACACACACACACACACACACACACACACACACACACACACACACACACACACACACACACACACACACACACACACACACACACACACACACACACACACACACACACACACACACACACACACACACACACACACACACACACCGTTTGGCCAGTAGCTCTTCCAACATGCGGCTCAGTGTCGACTCAGCAAACGTGATCAACAAACAATGTGCATGCATCATAATTCTGCGCATTAGAACCACGCCCACAAGCAGCGTGAGTCCCACATGCAATACGTGCAGCCATTATGGCCAACTAAGTTGCTCTTTGGCCGGCTGTATACCTGTTTTGTCTGGAAAATGACCGTTGGCCGACTGTAATCTATTAACTCTGTAAGGGGTACTGTAATACCTACATACTTTCATATAGGCTTATATACATACAGGTATACACACATACGTAAATTAGCTACTTGCCAAAAATATGACAAAGCCAATTCAGTAGACGTTTTGTGAGAGAATCAGTGGCAACTTCCAACAGGGAAATATCAAATCTGCCAGAACATTCCTTCTTGAGTTGTTGCTGAACCTGTGTGTACATAAACACATATCTATTAGGAATGGATGCTTTCTAACACCCCTAACATAACCAGTTTACTAATGAGACAATAAAGCACTCACAGTAATGTGGCCAGTAGTAACAGTCATAAGAAGAGAAGCACTACAAATAGTAGTAAATTGATCTGTAGTGTATATGAGCTAGGCCTATCGAATGTACAATGTTAAGTGTAACATTCTGCATATCCTAGCATTTACTCTAAACTGTCTTCCAACATAAACATAGTGTCACATGCATGGAGACCTTTTTCGCCTGGTTATCAGGTTGAGACGTCTTGCCTTGCTTATTGTGTGATTTGGTGCAGCAAGGTGACCTGCCTAGGTAGCTCAGTTGGTGGAGCATCTGTCTAGTATGCAGAAGGTCGAATCTCACCTGAGTAAGTTCATTTGTCTCAGGTATCTTGGACTGAATATTCACATCAAAGTAGAAGTGTTGATAATACATACATGTATGTATACACGTATGCGTGAGGGCCTGACATACACTGTCTTAATTTTTTCCCTCATTGCGATTCACATTTCCATACTGTTTAATTTTCTCCAGTGTTTCAACTATGCTGGGAACTGTTCCTGTTCACCAACCTATTTCACCAGCAGTGGCTCATCTCTTTGCAAGTACCTTGCCACAATTGCCAGCTCTCCAAACACAATTGCTCCAAAGGAGCATCAGGCCTGAATTCCAAGGCACAATACCCTTGTTAATGGTTAGTCTCCACTTATTAACACTCAGCGCGCATGCGCAGTGGGGGTTACTGTAGTTGGTCCTGTGTGTGTGTGTGTGTGTGTGTGTGTGTGTGTGTGTGTCTGTTACTCAACATCTCACTTCTCGAATGAGAAATCGTGCTATAAAAAACGTACATACTCAGTGGCATACGATCAGCAAAATCATTGTGGGGATTTTTCTTTAAACGACTGCATTTAAGAGTTATGGTGTGAAACACAAGCGAAAGAGCCAATATGCTAATTACTCTGGCTTACCCCCGATCAGTTTTTCCTGTTTGATGTACAGCGAAGCACCAGAGGTTACTGCATGAGGGAGTACAAGCATGCGTACTGCTCCGGTCAAAGCTATAGCGCTTCCAGCAGTGTAGGTATACATAGCCACTTGGCTTGCAAGTTAGCCTATTACGCACACGCACTTACGTGGAGTTTACGTTTTGCGCATGCGCACCACCGAGGGTTCTGCACTTCAGTGCATTCATTGGTTTGGTGACAATTTGGAATATCTTGAATTTACTAACACTCCAAAAGGCCTATTTTCTTTCCTGTATGGCATGAAGTAGCTGAGGGCAACACAAATTCAGATTGATCCGGACAACAGACCCTTCTTGGGAACCCAATGGGAGGGAACATACGCATAAGTGGCAATCTAGTTTACGCTCAGCCCTAACAAATGCAATTGATGATGTTTGAATGGATGCTGAAACAAAAGGCAGTAACACCTGATTGTCAGAGACACTGACTATACACTAGTGACTGCAGACTCCAATGCAAGGGTGTGGACAGCAATATGTTGATTTAAGGGCACTGTCCACAAGGTAGCTTACATTGAGGGCTGTCTTCATCCAATGCATGCAAAACCCCAACCCAATCACAACAGCAACAATATTGTTGTTAAATACCTTAGTTGACCTGGTAACAGATGTATTTGCTTTTGATGTTGACTTACACATGCCAAAGAAAGCAAGAGGGAATGAGAAAGACAAACTTCTGTCCAGTGTCGAAGCCAGGTCTAATGACCAGCGAACCAGCACGCTAACCACAATCACAAGACAAAAGTCTGTCCCCTCATTCCCTCTTATAACTGCAGTGGTCAATGCCTAACAAGCAACCTCACACTGCAGACCACCCAAATCACGTGCTGTCAAAATCCCGTTAGGAATTGACCGGTAACACCCCCTCGTCAGAGGAGGAGCCATGATGAGTGGATTTATGCCAGATGGTTGTTAAATATCTTCGTTGACATGGTTATAAGAGGGAATGAGGGGAGAGACTTTTGTCTGGCGATCGTGGCTCAGTATCTAGTGTGCTGGTTTGCTGTGGGTTCGACTCCAGACAGAAGATTCTCTTTCTAATTCCCTCTTACTTTCTTCAGCCTGTATAATTCAATATCAAAAGTAAATATACATCTGTTACCAGGTAAACTAAGATATTTAACAACCATCTGGCATAAATCCACTCATCATGGCTCCTCCTCTGACGAGGAGGTGTTACCGGTCAATTCCTAATGGGGTTCTGACGGCACATGATTTGGGTGGACTGCAGTTAGAGGTTGCTAGTTAGGCAATGACCACTGCAGTTATAAGAGGGAATGAGGGGACAGACCTTTGTCTGGTAATTGTGGCTCAATGTCTAGTGTGCTGGTTTGCTGGTCATTAGACCTGGGTTCGACTCCAGATGGAAGTTTGTCTTTCTCATTCCCTCTTACTTTCTTCGGCCTGTGTAAGTCATCAAAAGTAAATAAAACAATATTGTTGTTAAACACTATGTGATAGCAATGGAGCAGAAAGTTGCAGCATATCCACTGATTTGTACAGGTTGAAATACAGTCAAACATTTCACCCAAAATCAGTTAGAGAGACATACATCAGCGAAGCTAATATATGCTTCACATGTTAGCATACTTAACACAGTACCTCTTCTTCAATCACGCTGGAAACAGCAAATGCTACTACGAAGTGGAATAGGTTCAGTGACTGTAGAAGAGCCGTCAGCTGCTGGAACTTTTCCCAGTATGCACATTCTATTGAAGAGGCACACGTGGTACACTCCAGTACATTAATATTATGCATGTGCATACATATATATTCCTAATTAGCATTTAATAAAGTAATACAAATGTTACGGGTACAATGTACTGAAGCCAGTACATTAATATTATGCATGTGCATATATATCGAATTAGCATTTAATAAAGTAATACAAATGTTAAGGGTACAATGTACTGAAGCCATGTACATGTACATGTATATATGAACCCAATGAAATCAAGCTACCCCAAAATTGCATTTCATAGAGGGCGTGCGTTGACGTCATAGCGTCCATAGCAACGCTTCCGGTCTGCCATCTTGAGAGGCACACGGAGGTCCGCAGCATACCCGCGTAGTATGAAGCGTGTCTCAGAGCATTTCTTAGGTCTTTCAGCTGAATCTCAGGCTAGATACACCACCAAGGTGACCAACGCTGGCTTGGAGAGAGATCCGTATGCCATTCCAAGTGAATGCTGGGTGGCAGAGCCTGAGAAAGTTCCCAAAGTAGCGTGGAGTGACATGTTCATGTTTATGATTAAAACACCTAGCCCCTATACACGAGAGGAGCTCAAGGTAAGCCAGCGTGTTTGACGCTAGTCCGTAAGATTGTGTGTTGCTACTCTAGGCATGGAAAGGGATGGTTGATGGGAACAGTTTTGTGAAGGCTGGATGGGTACACCAACTGAAAGCTCACTTGTTCAAGCATGAAGCTGAGACTCATTGGCTGATAATGGGAACGGCAGTTAGGATAATACTATATACAATGCAGTGTGTGCATGTGTCCTTACTGTAGGTGAAACATTCCCAAAGGATGACTGCTACGCCACTGATGCCTTGGATTGTTTGTCAAGAGGCAGGAGAGATACTTAGTGCACACTGTACTTGCATGGCAGGGTAAGTATCTCATAAAACATACCTTTCTAATCAAATGTGCCCATTCTAGGTTAGGGGAAGCGTGCTCACATGTTGCTGCTATTATATCGTGTGTAATAAGAGCATCACAGCTACAAGAAAGGTCAGGAGCAACAGCACGCACCTCTCAGGAATGCACTTGGCTACCTACTGCCCGAGATGTGAGTTTTCAGTTTCTTGTTGTCCATCAAGTACGATTTTCTCTCAAGGTATCACCTGCTCATGTTTGTGACATCAAGTTCCAATCAAAATGTTCGTCATCATCATTTTCCCAGCCAAGAAAGGCCTGTAAGATCGAGCCCCCAACTGAAGATGAACTTGATGCCTTCTACAAGACGTTGAATTCATCAAAAAAGAAACCAGGAATTTTAAAGATTACTCCACCTTATTCGAAGCAGTTTATTCCACTTTCTGCATGCATACTATTACCAGCTTCAAGTACAGCTCAATGTGTGCCAGTTGGAGTATGGGGACTTCGTGCTGTGGGTAGAGAACGGATTAGCTGTTGAAAGAATTACACGGGACACGACATTTTACGAACAGAACGCCGATAGTGTAAAGCACTTTTTTGTTTATGGTATACTCCCAGATATTGTAGGAAAGTGGTACTCAAGAAAACCTGTTGCAAACACAGATGGTATTGTAAGCCTACCTGAAACAGTTGAAGCAACGATGCCTGATGAAGCAGAAGACTTTGAGAAATTATGGTTCTTTTGCAGAGAACCAAGCCAAGGCAACATGATTCTGTGTGATAACCCTAGGTGCACACTGAAATGGTTTCACTTTGATTGTCTACGACGGAGACGTGCACCTAAGGGGAAATGGTACTGTCCATCATATTGCAAACTACCACAATTCACGAAAAAGAAAAAGCAATCTTGATCATTTTTATTCACTTGCTCTTCTTTTATTGTATCTTCATGTATCATGTATGTTATACATATAACAAAAGTTTTAATCTTGAGGTACAACAGAAGGACATAAGTTAACAAGGGCACAGCAAACTCTAACTAACTTGTCAACACTAGCATTTTGTTCGTCCTTGTCTGCCACAATGGAAATTGGTAATACACCTTGTAAAATGGTGTACTTTTGTTTGAGGACCCCAATAACACGTTCAACATGTATGCGTACTACTGATAGTTCTCTACTCCAGTCCACTTGGACTTTTTCTAGCTGTTTTTTTCCTCGGGTGAATGGTGGAATTTTTACTTCTGCAAGAGACATGTGTGCATAGTCATTGCATGTAAACCCTCTATCTGCAATAATGACATCTCCTGGCAGTAGGTTCTCTATAAGGTTTGAGCACTCAACTATTTCCTTATCAGACATTCTACCTCCTGCACAAAGGGAAACATATGAGATTGTCCCTTGAGGTGTGATTCCTATGAGAAATTTTAGTGTCGAGTGGTGCTTGTAGTTACTCCAGACTTGTGCACGAGCTAAGAGATCAGATGGTCGTTCTATAAAAACTTCAGTACAGTCGACCATCACACAGCATTTCTTGAAGAACCTTCTGAAGCTAGATGGCATAGTTTCCTGCAGTGTATCACGATCTGGCCATTTTATTAAGTGTGATAACTTTGCTGCCATCGCATCTAGCACTTTGTGAAAAGTTCTGGAAACAGTTGTCCGATGAACTGAGAAACGATATGCAATATCGTCATCAAAAAGGTGTAGCCTGATTTTCATCAGGAACATCACAATCATCTCAAAGGAAGTCAATTTACTCCGTGGCATTGAAGGTAGTGCAGGTATTACAAGACTCAGTACGGCTGTGAAGACAGTCCAGTTCGGTATACCTGTATAAAACTTTAACATATCAGGATTGCTTTCAAGCTGTTCTGGAGATAAAACGTGTGTTCGAGACCGAAGTTCCAAAATTTCATACATTTGTGAGCAATTCGCTTCTTGGAGTTGTACAAGGACATCTCCAGATTCATCTGTTTGGCATGCAACTTCAGAAACTTCAGCAGGCTGTGTTTCTGTCATTTCCTCACTGTGGGTGAGGAATCCTACTCGTAGACGCTTGCTCTGAAGAGCTAACAGTGCTTCAGCTGCGTCCTTTCTCCGCTTGGCACGTTCATACCTGCAAACGTTACTGCTACCTGCTTCACACTGTGCATAGCCCATCACCAAAGTCGGAACCCAGTCTGGATTCGCTTGGTCATACAAGGGAGCAGGCTTTCCACATATGAAGTGCGCAGAATAAACACGAGCACCATCACCCGGTGTCCAGTTCTTGCGATCGATGCTAGAAAGCCACGCACTCCTTCGCTTCGCCGACAATTCCTTAGTCTGGAGACCTTGACCATCAATTATCTTAGGTATTCTGTAAAATGAACGTCCCTTGTCCCTTCCTTGGAGGTTGGAACAACTAACAACACAACACGAATGCACCATTTTAACCTGCCTCCCAAAATGGCGGACTGAGATTGCGTCATATTTGATGACGTCAAACGCACGCTCTCTATACCCTATGCGGAGAGTGTGAGTATATTTTATACTTCACTGTATGTGAGTATGGCAGGATTTTCCATGAGGGAGTCTAGAATTATATTCACAATAAAGGAATCTCCATGGTGTTACCCTACAACCTAATCCACAGGCAGAATACTCATTGGGGTTACATCCAACACACATTTACATACCTTCACTAAATACAGGGTTGTAGGTAATACATGCAGTGCAAACAACTATACTTAACATTAGTACCTTGGTCGTCCTGACTTTCATTGCTGACATGAATCGACTCTGAAATAATCTTTTGCACAAGCTCAGAGAAAAATGGAGGAATACTGAGACAGAGTGATGTCTTTAGAGTATCACTAATACTGCCCACTCCACAACTAGATATATAAAAACAATACATTGCAGTTTACAGAAATATGTGAACAGAAAACGTATGAGTAAATATACATGATAAATTGAAGACAACAAAAAAGACCAATCCTTTAGACAAAGGCCAGTGAAGGCAACAGCTATAGAAGTTTTATCAAACCACAGTCACATACGTACAGCAGGCTCATGAATGATGTGCTGGTAATTCTGATTGTTCCTATTCTTCTAACTTGATAGCATTTTTGGGCTAACATACACAAATAGCAGGAACGTATAGTATAAGCCACTACAGAGTATCTAAAAAAGGAGCCTCTTTATATATGTACATATACTCGTACATCTGTGGTGGTGGTGCAGGTAGGCATTGAGTAAGACCTGCTGTAGTAGAAGATACTGACACCACCTTGTTTAGTTTCTGCAGTGCATCTAGAAGGCCATCCAGGGCATCTCCTGCAGGCTATCATAACACAAATATTCAAGTGTAGAGCAATATCATTTGTCTACCACGTTTCTTTTCGTATTTCTTATTAAAACTCAAGATTAACAACATGCACTTTTAAGTCCCAGATCACACCTAAACAGGGATCACAATAGTTAGGTAATCTCTTGGTTTTTCTGAGTCACTGCCCAGACCATTCCTCAACTGCACACGAGAGTACAGCTCTAATGCACTAGGCCTAGTCATGTAACCTGACCAAACAAATAACACCAGCATATGACAGAGCAATGTTTATGAGAAAGACTACCGTCTCTGTACAATAAAGACAAACTGTCACTAGACCCTTTTCACTATCTTGGAAGGGTCTCGGGGAGACTACATTGGCTGGGTCCACAAATACATGTATACACACAATGTACATAACTATGTCATATTGTGAGCGAAAGACCCAACTACATACACAGGAATATAACTTGTAACTATGGGATTGTGTGGGCCCCATTAAAATACATGGCCTAAGGCTATTTTGTATATTTTACAAGAAGTGCATCAGTTACAAATTTTTTAACATGATGATGCACATTCCCATATGAAACAGCATCAGTGTGCCAAGTTTCGTGTTTAGATGTGCTACTGTTAGTGAGTTAAAGTGGAAGAAGCAGCAGCAGCAGATGAACGATTTACAAAACAGAGTTACGTTAACTTTTGTTAATGTAACAACCTTTCTGACGCATCAAATTATGCAATTTTTCAATCAGAGTTAGTTATAGTTACATATTTACGTTAACAGAAATTCAGCAAGCAGCAAACTGAAAGTGAAAGTGATGAAAACCTTATGGTTTTTTTTCTTTTTTTTCATTGTTAACAGTCACTTTGAGACTTTCAGAGTCCTATCGTGTATAGAAACACTTGTACACCACGTTATGTGTCTAAAAAGGCTTATAACTTAAAGATTTGGGAGTTCCGAACCGTTTTGTTCAAGAGTTTATGGGTGTGTCGGTGCCACCCCTACATAATATCATTGGGAAAAATGTACACACATATGTATATAGCTATGTAGCTATATAGTGCACATACAGATTACATAATGAACAAGACTTGTTAATGATGTCATCACATCTGCCGCATATGAACAAGAGCTTAGCAACAAGTGCATAGCAACTAGTGCTTATGAACTGGCTGAGAATAGAGAAATGAGTTGACAATTCGAGTGCGACTCCCAGCATCAGGACGTTCTAGTAACTGCACAATTACAGTGTGTTTGCATCTCTGCCAGGCCACTACTCTTTATCATCTGTGGGAGAAGTGGCACACTATTCTGCCACAATACTAGCACCAAGCCAAACTGTTGGTGGCTGATGTGTTTGTTAGCAGGTTTGCACATAGCTCTAGCATTTGTAGTTACCAACATGCACGCAGCCAGCTTATTCGTAGCTTGCCTCATTAGGCCCTTCACAACCAAAGCACACCTACTAATCAAGGTATTCACACCTTACAGTGTGATTATTAGGACCTATAGCAATACTTCGTCAGATGTTTATGTATATGGTGAGCATGTGCTAGTGAGAATTATTGGATGACAAAAGACAAGTAAAGTGTAAAAATACTTTCATTAAAATACTGACGGATGTAGGAATGGCAGTGCCAAAAGCCAGACAAACTAGGGCAGTGTATATATGCCACAAGATGAAAGATTATGGTATACAACAATAATACCATGCATAACCACCATATCAAAAATATAACGGTTTTTACTCAGACGCTCACTGGAAGCCAAAAGGTTATTATTAATGTCCATTGATATCCACGACCCTTCTTCACTAAGTTCTTACGCTTCTGGTGAACTTCTGTCACACTGACGCAGAGAATAATTGTTTAATACTGCATGCATAAATAATCAGCATTGAGGAAATGGAGTTCAACTATGCGGAAGTGTTAGTAGATTCTTGCTGTTCTCGTTTGAGAAGGATCCTAGGAAGATTCTGATGGCCAAGGATCATGCACGGGAGAGAAATAAGTCGATTTATGCCAAAGCTAAGGTGAGCATGTTTGCCAATTTTGGATGTTTAATAAAAATGATGATGGAGAAATCAGCAGTTTAGCAATTTTCTGTATGTCATTGTAGCAGTGTATTTTACCTACATGTACTTTGACAGTTTTATTGTGTATAAAAACACTAGTGGGTCACGTAGAAAAGGCTTATAACTGTCCTGTTAGAGAGTCCTGAGCCGTTTCATTTGTTAAGGCTAATGGGCATGTCGGTGCCACCCCTACATATAGAGTGTACCGACCCTATATATACGATAAGGAGATTTCAAGTGTAATATAGGGCTTGCTACATCAATGTACCAACAAAGGTACATGTATGTTGATATACATGTCTGTGTCCCAATCTTGTCTCTGTTCACGTTTTGGCTTTTACAAATCACTGGTACAATGTAACCGAATGCGACCCCATGTAAATGTGAAAAATACCACGTCTTCTGAGAAACTACTCCAAAATGCAGGACTTATACAATGTAACAGGTACAATGTAACCGAATGCGACCCCATGTAAATGTGAAAAATACCATGTCTTCTGAGAAATTACTCCAAAATGTAGGACCAATTCCAGTCACATATTGCTTCAAGATATTATCTGAAACAACAAATTGACATGCAACCTTCAATACAATATACCTGCTAACGTTTACCTGTTACTATCTCGTTAAGAAAAGGACGAAGGGTTGCTAGAGAATCTTCCCTACGGCGAATTTCCATAGCACGCCCACGTCACAAAGTTGGAAGTATAATTGTAATGTCGTCAAAAGTAGATATTTACTGACTGAATTCTCGGGCCCACACCGAGTTTTAGAAACCGTGGTCTCTACGCCCCAGGCTCTCCACGTGTATCACCTTTGACCCGCCAGGAGGGAGAGCCTGGTATATATGACTGACGGTTAATGACGTCAAGGTGGACATCGTTATACAGTCGGACAGTGCCCCAGTGCCTGTATGGCGGAGTCGGATATCCCAGCCTCGGCAGCGGCCGTTGCAGCACTAATACGAAAACTGTGCCCGCTGTAGCCGGACACTGGTAGTCCCGCATTAGTCGAGGCTGACCGTACGAGCTCCACGAAACGAGATTTGATTAACGGGGCACCTGCTGCCGAGCATGCCCCTGGGGATCGTCGTGTAGATCGTTGCGTAAAATACCCAGAGTAACTCTTGGCACCATTTTACGCCACTACAGCCCAGAGTAACTAACCCTTGGCACCATTTTACATGAAGAACACCCAGAGTTACTCTTGGCGTCGTTTTACGTGACTTCCAGATCGCGTATCTAACTCCTATTCTAGGGTTCACTGCATTATACCTGGGCGTGATTTTACGCGACTTTAGAATGGGATCATTGTTGCGGGGCTTACTCACGCTAAAGCATTTTACGCGACCTGAAGAGTGACCCATTATTGCGGGGCTCACTCACGCTTATTGGGACAGTATGGGGGCATATACGGGGGGGGGGGGCTTACTCACGTAAAATCCTGCCAATAAATAAAACTCCCATCAACCCTCAGTAGGCGGTTTTTACCAGACTTAGAAATTGCACTAAAATTGTGGGGCAACTAGACTTTGCAGAGGAGCAACACCAAAATCAGAGGCTGCAAGAACTCACGGATTACATAGAGTACCACAGGAGAAAAAGACAGCCAGACAGACGGCACTGCAGAAACCTCAGTTCACGCTTCAAGGGAACATTCTCTACTATCTGGATTGCAAGCAAGGGTACCAGAAGCGTATGGTGGTTCCAGCCTGCCCACCTCAGGGAGCACTTACTATCTGAGCATCTTTCCTCAATCGCCAACTGGAGGAAATTTTGGAGTGAAGATGACCTATGGTGTCCTCGGTAAACAATTTGAAGGTGCACAACCCTTGCACCGCTTTTCTTCAACAACACTTTTCTGGTCACTTCTTTCTGCTCCAGATGTTAACTGTGCCAGGCCTTCTTCATATCTTCATGTTTGGTACTCAATAGTAGTAACCATTGTTTGCAAAAGACTTGTTTAAAGACACACACACACTACATTAATCCTCCCAAGCATGCACGAGGGTTAATAACTTCCTCACAGCAGGTGTATATCAGACATATACACCTCCTGGCATGGTTTCTGTATGTGAACGGCATGACTGTATGCCTTAATGCTAGCACTATTGCTGCCAATTATATGAGTTCTTGTACTCATGCTGTGTAATGCCTAGTTCATGACCACTACATTTTTACACACATTCTCACCCTTGTATAGTATGTGATCTTGAATATTGGCACTTTCATGAAACCCTAAACCTCACGAGGAGTTAATGGTTGTAATACTAGTGATAATCACATTGTGTTTTGCATGTCTAGGTCACAAGGTTTCCATTTTTTGCAGGGGTGTTAAAAGTGGAGCAGCTTTAACTGTGCACGTAAGGAGGTACGTCAAAAGCAATTGCTCATGCACCTAGTAAAACTACGTACATTTTAGCATTTGTGGGAGATCAGCAGACCAACTATGATCTATAGGCCATTTTTCAGCTTGAAAAAGTGGAGCAGCTATAGCCGGCCAGGCTGCTGTGGTTCTGATGCCCTTGTTTTGTGATGATTTGTAGAAGGACTGGCCACAAATTGTGACATTAAAATACCATACATAATGGAATATACATAACATAGTAATTATGAGTCATAGTCTACACTTCGTTGATCTTTATCAAAGAGGCACTTGAGGTGATGGAAGTACGTCTGTAATACATCTTTCTTCATACTGGAACTCAGTGACGCTTGCATGAGGACATTGGCGAGTTTAAACACTGAAGCAGATCTCAAGGGAGCACACCTGTGTTCCATCTAGAAAGAACATTATAATTGAATATTCTGTGCCAGATACAACTGTTATTGGCCTACATGCATGAAGGTCGAGAGTACATGAATCACAGTATATTTTACAGCATAGCATGCGGAGTCTACCAGCAATCACTAAATGTGGTTCCATGTAGTAGCCACATACATGCTTCATTTTAGTACCTAGAATGGCAGCTATGATTGAAAAGTGCAGTACACATCTAAGTACACATCTTGACAAAAATACAAGAATACAAAGAGAAATATTTCAGGAGGTGAACCTGAGATGCAATGTACATATGTGTGAACATCCTGATACCAGAATTTACAGCTTTGGGAAGAAAAATCAAAAATCAAAACCTTTATAAAATGTTGAAGGACGTAGGGATGGCAGTGCCAAAAATCACAGACACATGGTGCAGCATTCAGGCCATGGCAGGGGATGCTCCAACAATAATAACATGTGTAAGCCCATATCCCTACATCTGTAATTAACCCTCGGTGCACATGCACAGCGAGGGTTACGTAGTTGGGCCTGTGTGTCCGTCTGTCTGTTAAGTCACATTCACCTCTGGAGCGTCTGTTCATCCTGAAAATACTATCACGTGCTCAGCGGGCAATGGAGGTCAAAACTACTTTGTGGGGTTTTCTCTGAAACCGCTCTGTTGCAGAGACCCAGCACTGCTCCGTTGAAAGCCATACATATGGTTGGCCATTACCCTCTATAAAGCGCACATGCCCATTATAGTCAAATACCATGTGAAGTGGTAGTGTCATAAATTGCCATTCATCATGCCTCCAAGCAATGTCTGTGGCATGAACTCATAGCTCTGCACTTTAGTGCATTCATTACTAAAAGGTGTTACATGTGTGCCATCACCCCCCCTGCCTTTGCCTGAATGCTGTACCTTGTTTCTGTAATTTTTGGCCCACCATCCTTTATTCTGGTTTTATATAAACATCTGAAGAATTCTACCACCAAACATGTCCAAGCAGAGTAGCAAGTGATTGTCAGTGACTCCGACATCCCGTCTTCTACAAGTTTACCTAGAGCAGATGGTTCAGTTATCAGTAAATACTGCAGTTCGGGTGATCGTGTCTGTGAATCACATAGCACTTAACAAACAAAATGGCTCAAAACCTCTGGACAAACCAACTGCTTACTGGTCTGTGTTTGATTCTAGACCATCAGATTCTTCGTTGGGCCTTTCTATGTGTACTAGCTTTAGTATAGACACCTTTTCCTCGTCCCTTCTCACATGATCGTGTGCAATTAATTAAGGGGGTATGGGTATGTTGAAGCTATCCCTCATAGAGAGTCTACTGACTCTCTCATACAGACATTGCAAGAGTGTACATATCCCCAGTCGTTCCGCCAAATAGCGGAAGTCTGTATCATGCGTATACAATTTTATTTATGTGCGAAGTGCACCTTCCATGCGCTCAGTGGATCTAATCAACAATCCATAAGTTTCTTCTTTCTTCTGTATCTTCAACTAGCAACCACTAAACTTCTTTCACAGATAGATCAGTCTATGAACTACAGTACTGTCAAAAATTCCACCGTAAAATAGCGATATTCCACCATGCATTTGGCTCCACCCCCTTTACTGTTGGGGTTGGGCTGTGACTGCTCCTTAGACGGGGTTAACTAATTGTCAAGACAGGGGAAATGGGATATCCAGGGACAGTCGGTGGCAATCCTAGACATACATCAAAGTATCTCGGGATATTACTCCAAATCTTGCCTATTTTACATCATGCAATTTGTCTCACGACCTGGTCTAGGTACATCATACAATGGTCTTGTGCTTCGCCTCTAGACAGTGTCACTGTCTCAGTTCAAAATTAGTTAATGTTTCACATCTCTATAAAAGTCCTTACTGAGACTGACAACTCCAGTTGATGCTCAATTGATTTAGTCTTTGACAGAACAACAAGTGGTATCTTGGAAACTGCAGCAAGGTGTAAGCCTGCAAGGATAAGTAAGATGAGGAATTAGGTTACACAAGTGAATAGAAAATTTGAAATGCAATATGCCAAAAAAGGAACAGGGAGAAGATTGGGACATAGATATACTACATAAGTCATAATGGTAGGCTGATGTATATAGCCATAGGTGTGGCAGTGATTTATATCTTCGTCAGGTGAACATCGAGCTAACATGCATATTAACGTAACTATGTTACATTACACAAGAACAAAAACTGAAGAATGCAAGATTTTATATAAACAAAATCTTCACATATACTTTTTAACTCAATGAAACATCAGTTAGGTTATAATGAACATGTACATTGTGGCATTTAGACAGTCTATAGGATATGCATGTAGCATGGCCAAAAATTGTTTGCTGATAGCATTGGTTGCCGGCAAAACCAGCACCGACTCTACAAGCTTAATAACATTATATTAAAACCAACTGATGACATACATCTTATATGCATTCTCCTTTGTCTGCAGAATAATTCAGGTGAAGCTGAGGAGCCGATAGGACCAAACCTATATCTCCTCCTCACTTTGTCCACCTTTAACTAACATCTGTTCTAGCTTAGAGTACATTTGGTGCTGTTGGAGCCTACATGTCACCAATGGAGGCAATTGCTGAATCAATAGGTTGTCTTCTGGTGACAAAAAACACTCCAGAAGTACTGCCCACTTCGTATTGTATACGTTGGTACATTACCTATTCTCACATGATTGAACCCACCGAGCGCGTCTCATCATTTCTCGACAACTTAATTAAACCATTGGTACCCACCATGCCCTCATACATCAAGGACTCCCCTCATCTATCTCCCTATTAGAAAACACCCATAACCTGAGCAACACAATTCTAGTTACGATAGATGCATCAGGCCTCTACACAAACATCCCACAAGATGCTAAGCCTCTACACAAATATCCCACAAGCCTGCTTAGATGCAACAGAAGCTGCTGAAGCCTCACATATCCCTAGGAATGCCTCTCACCAACTCTTTGATATGGCCAGATCTACCAGCAGATCCAGGGTACGGCAATGGGGACAAGGATGACGCCTTCATATGCTAACCTGTTCATGAACAGATTTGAACAAGCCTTCCTTGCTCAGGAACCTATCCTACCTCTTGTCTGGAAGCATTACATAGATGACATCTAGACAGGGGACTAGGAGCGAACTAGACAGTTTTTTAGATAGGCTTAACAAAGCACATAGAACTCTAAGATTCACGTGGAGCATTATTAATGAGCACATCGAAGTTCTTGACATCTTCAAGGGAGGGAAGTTCAACACAACAAACCACCTAGATATAACGACACACTTCAAAACCACTAACACCTTTCAATACCTGCACTTTTCCTCTTCCCACCCCAGGAGTATCTTCAAAGGACTTGTGAAAGGAGAAGCAATCAGGCTCTTACATTCCAATACAAATTCACACACTTACTACATACAGAAAACATTTACTTCATAAAAACTACCCTTGATGCTTTATTGACAGCATCCTTAGGAATATCACATACATTCCCAACCTCAGCTGCCCTATTATTGTTGCAGGCTATCATCTCCTGCCTTTGCCTGCATGCTGCACCTTGTTTCTATGGTACGAAACACATTCTAAATAGAGCTTCCTACTTCCTAGCTACATGTATAAGTCACTGACATTGAGAACACTATAGCAACAGAAGTTTACCCATTAGCATGAGACACTGTTCCAGAGTAAAAATATTTTCACAAAAATGTTGAAGGATAAAGGGATGGAAGTGTTAAAAAGCAATGTCTAAAAATCTGTCACTTATTTTATACAGGGAAGTATTGATGAGAGGGACAATAGGCTCTTTGAGGAAAGACTGCTTGCTTTACTGTTCAAAGTTAGATATGTCAAAGGTTTGTGCGGAAGCTAGAATGAAGAGGTGTTTACATTGGGTTGGTTGGACCCTCACTTAAGTTTATGTCAGGAACACATGGCTTGATTGAAGAGTTAGGCAGGCATACAGGTAGGAAGGAAAATTAGAAATGTGTTGTGTGGTACTGAATGTGAGATTGTAGTTGGTATGTTGTGGAAATGTTCAGCCTATAGTGGAGAAGCTTCAGGAGGTTTTAGGAGATGTATATGCAAAAATCTTGCCAGGATAACAGTATAGAGCAGCATATGTACTAGGGGGCGAGCCCCTTCCAAGCCTTCATTTACATATCTACCTTTATTAACCCTCGGCGCGCATGCACAGCGAGGGTTACAATAGTTGGGTCTGTCTGTGTGTCTGTTAAGTCATATCTCACCTCTGGAGCATCTGTTCGTCCTGAAAATACTGTCACATACCCAGCGGGCACAACCGAGGTCAAAATTTGTGGGGTTTTCTTTGAAATCGCTTCCTCGTACGTAGCAAGTACCTCAGTGGTAAGAGTACCCGGCCAGTATCAAGAAGGAACTGATTTTTCAGTTGATCCCAATGACTTGACTCGTCTATTCCTGTACTCCTCTGTCACAGAGATCAGATGCTCAGTGGTAAGGAAGTCTGGCCATTATCCGGAAGGTCCTGGGTTCAAATCCCAGCCTAATCAAGTGATCCCAATGACTTGGAAACAAACTACTTGGCTCAACCCTTTCACTACCTTTACTGTGATGGTTAATTAACTAACTTGTCTTGAAGTTTGCTATTGTATTTGGGTCGTTATGCATGTCTGTACTCAGACTCAGGTCATATTGTCATTCAAAATCACTTCCTCGTACGTTAAAAAAACACTGGGTCAATGATTCACAAGATCAAGTTATATTAGTAAGGTCAACACACCAATTTTCAAAGTACGTAGAGTCACATTTAATAGCAACCCACCTATGTACATTTATGTGCATAAAACTCCTGAAAGAGGACTGGGCATAAGACTGTATGTCAAATACAACTAAAGAATCTGAATTGACTGCAGGTAGCAGGGATGGTAGTGTCCCCCAAAAGTACAATGTATGTATGCAGCAAGACAGAACGGCACGAAACAAAGTAACACAGTCCCTACATTTGTATAGATGTTGGATTTATATCATATTCTGTGTATAGTAATATTTTGTTGCTAGGTCCCACGTATTCTACTGTTGTAAACATACTTACCATATCTGTATTCCTTAATTTTTCCTCTACACAGAGAGTGACTAAGGCATGGTGATCTTGAATCATTACTCAACTGTGTAAAGAAGACCAAAATCAGTACTATGAGAGACATATTATGACTATACAAATAGAGGCTGTAGTACAAAATGTTTGAATTTCAGAGATGTTTCTGTATTCAGTATTCTTGAGTACTGTGTCTCCATCTTTTTGATAGTGGATTGGCCAAGTATAAAATATGGAGAAAACCAAGCCACTGGAACTGCATACTACTTTTAGACAAAGGAATAATTCCATGCAGCAATGGACACCACTGTGTTATTTCTTCATATAGGTGACAGTTTTTGCACCTGTGGTGATCATGCAATATAGCCCAGGTGACAATTACGTTGACAAAGGTATAGGTATAGTTGCAACTCCAAATAAATATATATACGTACATGTAATGACAAAGTAACAACAACTATCAATGAAGTGGGGCATCTCCTTCCTGTGATAGTGTTCTAACTGATATAGCCCTACTGCAAGTATACAATTAAGGTCATTGTTTCCATAGCAGTAACTGTTACCAACACAAAAGGCGCTGTTTACTTGCAGTAATTTGTAGTATATTGTTATTTTAATGTGAAAATAGAAGAGCTCAACGATAGCTTACTTCTTGCTGCCTCAGAGCAGCACGAGTAGCATCAAGCAGTAGGCAATAAAGTAGTGTGTAGTCAAGTGCTTGTTTCACATCATCAGTAACCACTTCTAGGTTTCAAAAGGAGGTTGTTGTTGCTCTTCGTAAAAAGACGAAGCAGCATATAAGTTGGCCATTACCCACTAGAAGCCATATAATGGTATCACTCTTCATCAAATTCCTTGTGGTCTGCAGCATTATCTACATGGAGAAATTGCCTCAGATGATTTCTTCTTAGACAGCGACTTTCACTTTCTTAACAGTTCCTGACAGTCAAATGAAGGATCTTCATTCTCAAGCACTAAGACAATGCAAACTGAGCATATAAGTGCTACAGATGAGGAGAAACTCTGGGGGAAGGAATACTGGAGGATAGAACTCCCAAACTCTTTTAAACGCCATAGTATGAATGTGTAGGCTACAAAGATCGGCATTTTCCGTATACAGGAGTTGGTGAGGGGAATCTTCAGAATTTTCACTTGATAAGCAAGCACCAAACAGTACTTCACCCTGTGTAGTGGTGCTGAGCGGAGTTTGCATCCAGGGCAAATAGAGTTGATTAAGATACCAGGTCAAACACCTCATAGGATGTCTCCAAGAATAATCCAGGAGGATTAGATCATAGTACAGCCAAAACTTTGTGATTCATAATGCTAACCCAAATTCTGAACGTTTTGTGCATTTATGTGCTAAACCCCCCAAAAATGAGATTAATCTCCCTCTATGCTCTAAGCCTACAGACAAATGGTGGGAACCGTGTAAACCACAATATTCCAGGAGCTACTGTACACGCTTTTGCCACAGAGGTGTGTAAAACAATAGCAACTTGACTACGGTGTGTCTAGATGTCCTCTTTTGTTAGTGTGATGGAATTTGTTCACTAACCTATGGTGGCCAAGAAGGGTCATTCCATTGGCCATTGAAAATTGAAAGATGGTAATGGAGTCTATAATCGCAATGGAAATCTGCAATGGAAGTCCACATGAGAATCGCAATGATTGGAATGATAGTCTACCATTGCTATGACTAGTGCCTCGGTCTGAGTACTGTCTATCTGCAGAACCATCGGTTTAAGACGCTCTAAAACGCTTTTGTGCATGCATGGTCTAAAACACACTTTTGTGCATGTGTAGGGATGTCATATTTCGGCTGAGTGCAGTGTGTTTTTGTCCCTATGGCTTTTACAGTCTGTCTGATTGTCTACTACTGCTTATGGTCGTTCCTCCTAGCAGTTTATGCAAGTCGTATGTGAAACAGCATCATTAGAGGTAGCCTCATACCTAGGCCATTGCGGAGGCGGAAAAGACGGTCTGGAATCAACTGTTCACGCATGCACAGGGCCACTGCTGTAAAATCTGATTACCACTTCTTGTTCTATAACTATCAGCTGTAACTATATGGTGGGTAGTTAAAGCATGGCTTCTGTACTTTATGGAAATAGTGAACAGGCAGACTCTTTGATACGCCCACGCAAAGTACAATAATACTGTTGATAGCACACCTGTCAATGTTGGGTGGCACAACACTACCAAAGACACACAAAATCAAGCACTTCTCACCCTTCACAATGTACCTCACTCACAGAAAATAAATGAATCTGACCGACGTCTTACATGGCTGCAGGTGCTTTTCAGTGACCCAATGACAATTCTGTTACACTTTCTCATGACTGCTTTCACAAAAGTTAACGTTAACCTTCTGTAATAGTATGTATTAAAGTGTAAAAACATTTTTCAACAAAATGTTGAAGGGTGTAGGGACAGAAGTGACAAAAAGTGTAGTAAAGAAGGAAGCATCCATGCAGCAAAACGGGGGATTATGGCATGCAACAAAAATAACATGCGTAACCCCATTAAAATAAAAGATGTAGGGAGTGGTTATTGTTGTTGCATGCTATCATCCGCTGTTTTGCTGCATGGATGTGTATTTTATTTCGTTTGAGCGAAGCGAATTAGACAGAAAATAAGCTCCCATTGTTTGCGGGTGGGCGCATGGTGTAACGTGCGGGAGATATAAATACAGGTTTTAAAGATGTGGGTCATTCTCTCAGCAACTGGCTTTGTGGCAGGTTCACGGAATTGTTTTTCCACATCCGTTATTTCTTCAGTTTTTCTTGTCGGCAGTCATGGCCACAGGTCAAGGCGGGAGTAAGTCTGTATCGCGGGACGAATTTCGGCAGCTATTTTCAGCAATCATAGATGTCCAAGGCCAACTCGCATCCATGAAAGAGGAGATTTCGCAAGGGCACGCGGAAGCTGACGAGAGGTTGGTGAAGCGGCTCAAGCTGGACAAGAAAACGAATTTCAAAAGGAAAGGGAACAAGCTTCAACACGCTTTCAACGAGGAGGTCCGAGACAAGTTGCGCGTCGCTGCCAGTTCTATTGAGGGGAGCGCAGGAGATATTGAGAGAGCGAAGAAGGCGCTGGAGGAAGGTGAGGCATTAATTAATGAGAGACAGAAGTTGATTAAGATAGCGGATAGGTCAGAGCATGGCTGGGCCACTGTTGAGCAATACGTGACTGATGAGCTAGCCGACAATTCAGATGATGAGGAACGATTGTTTAGGGCTGAATCTAGAGCGGGGAGGAAAGTGAAGGCTAATAAAACTAAGTCTAAAAGACAGTCTATAAGTGGGCGCAGGAGTCCATATTCATTGCTGGGTAGGCCTTTTTCAGGTCCTCAGTTGTTTTCCAGTACTGGAGGTGTTTCAGTACCTGGCCAACGTAGTACTGCTATGCCATTTGTCAGAAATGAATTACAATCAGCCACAAAGTCTCTGACTCCTCCAGTGTTTGGGCCTTGTTTCAATTGTGAAAAGTTAGGCCATTTTCGACGGGCATGTCCATTGCTTAGTTCTAAGAGTTAGTAGTACATACGTTAAGTAGGGCTACAGCTGTGAACACATGTGTTGCGAGAACAGTTTTTTGATTGCTGTATGGTACTTGTGAAATAGGATAGATGTCTGTTGCTAACTTGTCTATTGATTAGCTTTGTTCTTTTGTTTAGTCGTTAGTTCTGTTTATGTAATGTATATTGTCCCTGTTAGCATACCTGGATTGGGCATTGTGTATGGCTTGATGTTAGGTGATTTGCTTGTTGCAGTTGATCAGATCCATGAGTGTTTGTCAGACGATGGTCTGGGTGGCAGTACACCTGATCCTCTGTTAGCTGAACAGGAATCGATGGTGGGGGTGGTGACCTATGAGGGGGTGAAGGGCAATTTAAAGAGCCATGCTGAGTTCTGGATGACCCAGCTTGAGATTTTTTCGTTTGTGAGAGGCATCGTGTTGTCAGGGTATCAGTTACCCTTTGTGCATATGCCAGATCCCGTGTTCAGATATAATCATGCTACTACCTGGGGGGAGGAAGAGTTTGTTAATATGGAGATAGGGAGGCTCCTGGAAACCTCCTGCATTATTGAGATACAAGAATGCCCCAAGGTGTGTAGTCCACTACTAGTTGTGTGCAATGAGAAAGGGAAGAAAAGATTAGTATTGGACCTGAGGGATCTGAATGGATATTTACCTAAACAAAAATTCAAATATGAGGGCTTGAGTTTGATCCCCGATATGTGTGCTGGTGGTGATTATCTTATCACATTTGATTTAAAGTCAGGTTATCACCATGTGGATATCCACCCTCATTGTTGGCAGTATCTTGGATTCTCATGGGTGGTCAATGCGGTGTGCAGGTTTTACATGTTCACAGTGTTGCCCTTCGGTTTGTCTACAGCATGCTACGTGTTCACTAGGCTTCTTAGGCCATTAGTAAAACGTTGGTGGTCTTTGGGGCTTAGGGCAATCCTCTATATTGATGATGGTATTTGTGTGGCAAGTACAGTTGAAGCCTGTAAACAGGCACGGGATGTTATTCTGGCAGATTTAAAGCAAGCAGGTTTGGTTATCAACGTCCCTAAGTCCCAGCTATTGCCGCAGCAAGTGGGTGTTTGGTTGGGGGTAGTTATCAATCTGAAGGAAGGTAAGTTTGTTGTACCTTCTGAGAAGATCATTAAATTACAGCAGGCTATTGGCAGGGTGCCACTACATGGGTTGGTACCTGTACGCTTGCTTGCAAGCATTGTGGGTCAGATTATTGCCATGAGTCTAGCTATTGGACCGATTGCTCGTTTGCGTACTAGGTATGTGTATGATGTCATTAACCACCGGCATGGCTGGCATGCTAGGGTCAGTTTGACAGAGGAGTCATTGGTAGTTTCAATGGTCAGCCAATTTGGTTCAGTGCGGGTGCAACAAGAATGACGTTTTCAGATGCTAGTGACACTGGTTATGGAAGGTATGTGGTAGAGTTGGGAAATGAAGTATCCCATGGTTTATGGTCAGAAGCAGAGGCTTCCTTGAATTCAACTTGGAGAGAGCTTAAAGCGATTCACAATGTCCTGCTGTCCTTTGCAGCAAAGCTTCAAGGCCATAAGATTAAGTGGTTCACAGATAACCAAGCTGTTCAGTCTGTAGTTACGAATGGTAGTAGGCGACTTCACTTACAAGATGGGGCACTGAGCATATTTGAATTATGCATGAGATTTTCCATCAGGCTCGAAATGGAGTGGATACCAAGGGGTGAGAACGAGCAAGCAGATTTTATTAGTAGGATAATTGATTTTGATGATTGGAAAATTGATCCACACCTGTTTGAGTATTTTGATTCGTTGTGGGGCCCTCATTCTGTGGATTGTTTTGCATCCTTCTATAATGCACAAATACCTCGATTTTTTAGTCGTTTCTGGAACCCAGGCTCTGAAGCAGTGGATGCTTTTACGGTGTCGTGGAAAGGGGAGATATGCTGGTGGGTGCCCCCTCTACATCTAGTAATAAGAGTTATTAAGCATGCAAGAGCATGTAGTGCTGTTGGTACCTTGGTAGTCCCTGCATGGAAATCAGCACCATTTTGGCCAGTTATTTGCCCTGATGGAATTCATTTTGCAAGTTTCATTCATCAGTGGGAAGTTGTGAAGTATTATGATGGCATGTGTAGTGAAGGGCGCAGTGGACATAACATTGGTTCTGCATTTGATGGGACTACTCTGATCTTAGTGCTGCATTTTAAATTCTGTAAGTCGCCACGTTGTTAAAAGGCTGGTTTCTGTACTTTTGATTCGTCTGGGAGTTGCGATGCCTGCAGACTTTCTTGGACACCTACAGCAGCGAAACAGTAGTATAGTTATGTGTATTTCCTGTATTTATATTATATAGTGATGTGTTATTGGGGGATGGTAGTGCGTTGAGGAGGGGCTAGCTTAGCCAGGCACGCATATTATCAGTACACAGTTCATTGCAACGTATAGATCAATATGGGGGTTGTGCGTTGAGATCCTTGTTAAGGATATTTGCGAACATGTTGGATATGAATTACTGAGGTCATAGTGACCATGAGTGTGGCCTTGGTGGCCATTGGTAGGCCATGGTGGCCATGAGTGTGACCTTGGTGGCCATTGGTAGGCCATGGTGGCCATGAGTGTGACCTTGGTGGTCATTGTTAGGCCATAGTGGCCAGGAGTGTGACCTTGGTGGTCATGGTTAGGCCAGAGTGGCCATGAGTTGACCTTGGTGGTCATGGTTAGGCCATGATGGCCATAAGTGTGACCTTGGTGGTCATTGTTAGGCCATGATGGCCATAAGTGTGACCTTGGTGGTCATTGTTAGGCCATAGTGGCCATGAGTGTGACCTTGGTGGTCATTGTTAGACCGTGGCGGCCAGAAGTGGGACCTTGGTGGTCATTGTTAAGCCATAGTGGCCATGAGTATGACCTTGGTGGTCATTGTTAGGCCTTGGCAGTTATAAGTGTGACCTAGGAGGGCAGGCAGTAATTTGGGATGTGATTGCTGAGGTTTTGGGACCGTAGGAGCCTGTGGCAGCCCTGGGCGGTCTTTTGCGGTGTCATTTGACAGTGTCTGTGTAACCTTATTTTATGCCTTAATGGCTAGGTTTCTGACCGCAGGGGTCACTGTAGGAGATAGGTGGGGATGGGTTGTGTTATTGATCATACATGTACCTCATGTTGGAGTTGTCCTTCTGCAGAAGTATTTGGGCAGGGTATGTGGTCTCAGCTGAAGGAGATAGAGGACCCAGAGCTGAGAGAGCTTGCTAGTGCACTGCCAGATGTAGTACTCCAGGGTAAAGCACCAGCGACAGTCAAAAAAATATAGCGGAGCTTTTTTACGATGGAAGCTGTGGGCAGAGAGAAAGAAGGAGGTATGCGTATTTCCAGCCTCAGCATTGCATATAAGCCTGTACCTGAGCTATCTAATTCAGAAGGCAGACTCGATTGCACCAGTAGAGCAAGCTGTATACGCCTTAGCATGGGTTCACTCATTGGCTGGTATCGAGGACCCAACACAACATCCACAGGTAAAGCAGGTACTAGCCGGTGCAAAACGCATACTAGCTAGAGCTACGGAAAAGAAGGAGACTATTTCAGCTGGGATTCTACAAAAGCTGGTAAGCAAATATGGGGGAAAGGATGCTGGCCTCTTGGACATTCGCACTCTGACCATCTGTTTGTTGAGTTTTGCTGGTTTTCTGCATTACAGTGAAATAGCAAACTTGAAAGAAGCAGATGTTTCAATTTATGAGGATCACATGGAGTTATACATAGAGTCCAGTAAAACTGATCAGTTTAGAGATGGAGCATGGATGGTGATTGCCCGAACTTGCAGCGAGCTGTGTCCAGTGGGCATGTTTGAGAGATATGCTAAGTTGGCAGCGTTGGGGCAGGACCAGGAAAGATTTATTTTCCGGGGTATTGTCAGCACTAAGTCTGGTCGTACCTCTGGTGGCCTAAGTTACACCAGAACAAGGGAGCTGGTCCTGGAGAAGCTGGCGAAGATTGGGCTGGACAAGTCAAAGTATGGCTTGCATAGCCTGCGTGCGGGTGGAGCATCAGCTGCAGCGAATGCAGGAATACCGGACCACTGGTTTAAGCGCCACAGGCGTTGGAGGAGCGAGAATGCCAAAGATGGTTATATTAAAGATACCCTAGAAGAGAGATTGGTGGTTACGCAGCATTTAGGCTTATGAGTGCCCCGTATATATGACGCATGTGCTCTTATATGTATTTGGGTCGGCTGATTACCCGCTTTCTTTGGAATCTCTCACAGTTGCACGGTCATTCCTATAATAGGGTGGATATGCGCATGCGGCTGGGGGCTTTAAATGGGAGGTGTATTTTATTTCGTTTGAGCGAAGCGAATTAGACAGAAAATAAGCTCCCATTGTTTGCGGGTGGGCGCATGCGCATGGTGTAACGCGCGGGAGATATAAATACAGGTTTTAAAGATGTGGGTCATTCTCTCAGCAACTGGCTGCGTGGCAGGTTCACAGAATTGTTTTTTGGGTTTTTGTTTTGGTGTGTTTGTTTTGTCCCCGTTCTATTCTCTATTCTCACTGCACACATGGGGAAAGTATGTTCGGCTTATGTTGCCTGGGCACAGTGAGTGTAAAGAGGGGTAAGTGGGCTACGAATGGTAGCATGGCTGGGCAATGTATTTGATGCTCTTTTCTAAGTTTTTCTTGCAGTGAATGACAGTCGCAGTGCAATTTTCAGGCATTTGTTCCGTTAGGTGAGGATAATGGTGGGGCAGTCTGAGACAGAGCAGCAGAATGTAGCTGGCGTGGCAGAGATCCACTTTCTGATACTTGGGACACTGTCTAGGGTTATGTGTTATCATTTTGTAAAGTAGTGGGTTTTTTCCTCACTCAGAATTTTTTCCTTTATGAAGGTTTTTTTAGCTGAGTGTGGTTTTTTCCCCTGAGCAATTTTAGAAATTACTCTAAATAAATGGTGTGTGTGGATTTTGTATTTTTTACAGGGTTGTTGGTTGGTTTTTGTACTGTATACTATGAACCTTGCCGGCAGCTCTCACAGTTGCACGGTCATTCCCAAGGTTCTCTCTCACAGTTGCACGGTCATTCCTATAATAGGGTGGATATGCGCATGCGGCTGGGGGCTTTAAATGGGAGGCTTTCTTGTTTACTACACTTTTTGGTACTTCCATCCCTACACCCTTAAATGAAACATGTTTATACACTTGTTATACGGGGCTTTTTATTATGCAAACCAGTTCGCACGAGCCCCACCCACTTTTACTCCTGCACACTTTAGCCTCACCTTTCTGTGAAACGTGGATTGCATGTGCACAAATAGAAAAAGGCTTCCAAAAGTTCTTAATTTATACACTTGTGAGTGAAGTTGCGATTTTCCTGCGACGAAGACTTCACAGCCACCGACCCAGATCTGGCCAATATATCTGGGTGGATTGAGGAAAATGGTTTGAAGTTGAATCTGTCATAAGTGAAGGCCATTGTCATCTCCAAAAGAAATCCCTTCCTCGTCCTGGTCCCTGTTGACCACATCAGGCTCCTTCATAAAACTATCACCCACGACCTCTCTTGGAGATGTCATATTATGGAAAGTGTCCAAAGCTAAGTGGCTGCTAGGTTTCCTATTTAGAGACAGCGACCCTCCATGCCTAGCCAAGCTCTACAAATTAACCACAGTCCCTCATCTTGACTACTGCTGTTGTGTCTGGGATCCCCACCATACTACACACGTCAAGCAACTCAAGAGTGCCCAGTCTTTTGCCGCCAAAATTGTTACCACCGACTGGACCACTGACACTGAGATTCTGAAGTCTAGGCTTCATTCACCCAGCCTCAGAAGCAGACAGTTAACACAAAATCTCTGCCTCTGTTGAAGAATTATTTGTGGCTCTTCAGTCCTTCCTCCTACCTTCTCCTCATGCACGTCGATCATGTAAACTTGACTCCTCTCTACTGTCACTTCACCTGGATGCTCCATAATAGGTACATCTTCAGGCACTCACTTATTGACACTTGGAACAGCATTCCTAGCTCTATTGTTTCTCTCTCTCTTCTGATTTGTTCAAGTCCCAGATTAGATCCCACCTAAACTCTCTCTACACAGGTTACTTACCTGATCCCACCAAAACTCCTTCAGGTGACTGACCAAATTATACTTTCACCCTTTCCATTATTCTTCACCCACATCTTCTCTAGGAAAACTTTGAAATGGCTACTTTGTTATTCCTGTTGATGCTTCATATCAGCAAAAAAAGTAAGCTTACACATGCCCACCCACCTCCCCACGCCCAGAAAATTTTTGGAATCTTAGATGTTCCGAGATCGATTCTGTTGCTTTTTGGGACACTGGTAAAGCAAGTGTAATTGCAGTTGTACAATAAAAAAATCAACAGTTGCAAAGAATCAACAGTTGCCATGCAATCAGATTCGCTCACGCTCAGACTGGGTGGATCTGTATGACGAAAGTTGAAGCCGGGAAGCGACTCCAAACCAGCCAAACCAGCTGCAGCGCCATCATTGCCTTTCTTTTTTGGCGGAAGGTATTGTTTCAGGCTTCAGCTGCGGCTCCTTTTCTCTCCTCGCTCTTTCTGCTCTAGGCGTGCCATGGCTCAGCGATGTTACAATGCCCACTCACTGCACGAACTGGCAGACCCTTGCCTCCGTTCATCCAACCCCCCCCCCCCCCCCCCCCGAAGCCTACGGCCTTGTCATTTTTGATTACTGTGACATCCTACAAGGGTACTGCAGCAACATTCCGTGCAATTTTTCAATGGCAGAGCCTTCTAACGGTCTTAAAAGGATAACAATACGGTAAGCGTTACCTGCAATTTGACTCGATGTAAGGCAGCAAGCTTCTTTCCCTTTAGTCTCTGTCCTTCACAACCTTCCGTATACTTCCACTATACGTCAAGAATGCATCTTTTGATGAATTAGAATTTCAGTGCTTTTCATTTTTGTATTGAAGTCACATTGACATAGAATATTTCATGACTTATGATTATGATCAGGAACAAAAGAAACAAGGTATATACACTAATCTAATGTAGTCTAAGTTAGAGAGGATACATGACGTGATGTTTATCAATGAACTAGCATTGGCAGCCACGTTCCATACAATGTTTCTTCTGTTATCTCACATTCGGTTTGTTGACGTGACTGGTGGTGAACTAAACCGACGACAATAGTAATAGTGGATAGACCGAGAACAACAGTGAAATGGATTGTTTTATGTGCATTATCTGATCATTTTGAGTGCGGCCCACAACAATTTATGCATTGATGGAGGTGCACTCCTATTAGATACATAGCATCATTTGGTGCATTCAGTGGCAGTAATGTATCCAGTCTCGTGAATAGCGATTGGTACATTAACTGTTGTCCATTACACAGTAAATATCTGCCGTTAAGAGTGTCCTTTAACAGATCCACAGAATTTGTATAGGCATATAATTGATCATACAATGTAGTCATGTGATGGATCACATTTGTCATAAGGATACTGTGAGAGGGACAGAAGCTGAATGGCCCAAGTGGGGATCATAATCACTTGTTTCCCAAAAACATCATTTCTTTAACTTAATCCAATGAACGGTAGTATTTTTATACACATGAACCCTCAAAATGAAGATGTACGTAGCTATAATATTGGCATGGGATTATCCCCTACTGTGTACGAACACTTTCAACACAACACAGGTGTACTTTCATGACAAAGGTGTATAACTTTATTGCTATAATTGTATGAAATTATCACAATATACAGCCACAACAACTTACGTACTTTGACTTCAAAGTGGTAACTGCAAAAGAAAAAGGTTAAAAGATTGTAGTAAACCGAAGGCAATTTCTAATACAGAATTACACAGTACAACAGTTCTCACAGGTATTTCTGTAATCATTTCCATTAAACGACTACATTTCGGTTTCACTTTCACATACATGCTAAGGTCGACAGTTTGGAATGTTTCTGCATGTGCAGAGCTGATCGGTTGGTCCTTAACTTTTTGAAAATGTTCCCCCAAGTACTTGAGTTACAGCCTATGTGGAGCGTGTGGACACTAAAAGTAACACCGTATACATAAGATGAAATATTGGCGAAGAATTTATATTGGCGGATTGGCTAGTTATTCAGAGATCCGCCAATATAAAATCTGCCAATATATTCAATAAAAGCTCATGCAGTTCACACGCCACACCCCTCTCTGCGGCAATCAGAACTATCGCACACCAGATCACGCACGTAGATGCGACGCTATGCTACTAGAACCCTCGTGATGACACTGCCTTGCCTTCCGATGTCCCTTCTCTTTCTAAAAAAGAAATCAAACACGTCAACACCGGTGTGAAGTGTGTGGTAGAGCCACATAACTGTCAATAGTACACTACAACGCCATTGCCAAACAGTTGCGTGAGCCGAGGGCAGTGTTCTGTCCACATTCACGGGTCGGCTCCTGGCCTAGCTGAATTGAGGAGTATCCACAGTCCACAAAAATATAATCTGCCTAGTTTTTTTTCTTCATTTAGCAAGCAATCTGCCAAACAATTTTTCATCTTATACGGTAGGTATTGTAACATGCAATACATGTATGTATAGTAATATGTGTGCAATACATTGTAATATGTGTTTTTGAATAGTTTTACATATTATGATGCAATAAATTCTTAGGTTACCTTGTGATGTACTGTAGAGAAGTTTATTGATGACTCAGGCATAATGGATGAAGAGAGGGCGATTCCACAAGGAATCATACTCAGGGTCAGTGACTAGAAGTTCAAGCCACTGAACCACGACTCGCAGTTAAATGTCAGTCCCCCTACTCTCTCTCATCTTTTCTGCTCTCTCTTCATCCATTATGCCTGAAAAACTTCTCTACAGAACATCACCAGGCAACCTAAGAATATGTTACATCACATATAAATATACTAGGTATACACTCAGTGTAGATTAATGCCTCACGCAGTATATCCATAGTATGGTTAAAGGAAGCAGAAATGTAGATATAGAAGAGAATGAGGTCAATAATGATGTAATGTCTCTGGCCCTCCTGTTGCATTCTGCCTCTCCCATGGCCTCAAGTCGGGGTTTCCGGGGGGTTCCGAACACAGCCGATTTTCACCTCCTCGAACACAACGACAAGTTTTACAGTAGAATCTAGTAGTACAGCTAGCCTCGTGCCCAGCCTCTTTCCGAGAGAAAAGGCCTGGGTACGAGGCTATATTAGTACCATAAAATTTGGCCGCACTTCGAGGCCATCTCTTTCCCTTTCCGTCCTCTTTCATATCCTTGCCAACTCCCGGCGCCGGAGTTTGTCGGATCGCTAACATTGTCGCTAGCATGTGTGCGCACCGACTCCTCCATGCAGCGCTCTGCCCAGAATTCCTAAGCGTGACTATAATTGAATTCCTGAAGCGTGACTGACATACAAACATCACAAAGCGAGAACGTGCTGCAGAATTAGGATGCCTCGCGCTAAGGCGCTCAGCAATAACTACATCATAAATCCACTCAGCATGGCTCCTTCTGTAAAGGTGTTACCTTAACAGGGTTCTGACGATATATGATTGAGTGGTTGACAGGTCAATATTGGAGTACCACCTGGCTGTATATGAGAGAGAGTGGGGGGACTGACTCTTAACTGGGAGTTGTGGCTCAGTGGTTAGTACACTGGACTTCCAGTCACTGATTCTAAGTTCGTTTCCTGGTAGAAGTTGTTTTTTCCCGCTCTCTCATCAATACAGCCTCTATTTAATTAATGCGTTGTAATATGCATGTTGCGTCGTAAACGTTCGTCTTTTTCCAGTGTAATGAGGACAGAGTATGGAGTATGGCTGCTTGGGTAAGTATGTTCACTTCCCCAAGACCGTGATGCCATGGCACGTAGCGATTTTCTGTGCTTCGAACACACTGCACAACGCTCCACCTGTCCAGCCACAAAATATTCACACTCAATGAGAAAGATTGATGGATAACCATGTCGTGTAGTGTCAACAATGGCCACTACCCTTGATCCTACAGGGTAAACATGTGCTTGAATACAGCCTTAGAGCTGTTTTGGTAAGACTTATTGGATATGTCCTTCAAGACACCTTTGCAAAGGTTGCATAACGCCAAGAAGTGGCTGTCAGAGTTGCCGCAGCACACTCCAGCAGATCCTATTGCATTCAACAGTTGCTGGAATGACGAGACTACAGACAGAGAGACATAAGTATATATTTGTGTAACTATCATGCATGACTTTGTGTGTGATGGTATATAGAAGCAGTGTATTGTATATACCCAAGTTTATTGTTGAAGGGAGAGATGCTCTGAGCAAAAAATTGTGAGAGTCAACGACAACTGCACGAAACGAAGTGAAAAATGTGAAATCCTCCTGCACCCTCACACTAGGACTGAACTACTTGTGGAGGATAAATGGTACACAGAAAAGACATTGTGATCAAAGTGGCCCTTCCAACCTGAAATGTATGTAACAAAGAATCAATGTCTGTCACATAACATACATAACAGTACATACTATACCAGGTGGCAAGGCATCCAGTGCATCCAATCTGTTCCTCAATGTCATCAGGATGCCTCCTCTAGCACACAAACCGGGAGTGATATGACAACGGATAGAGGAGGGAGTGATTCCATTGGGAGGGATGGAAGAGGGTGTGGTTCCATTGGGAGGGATAGAAAAGGGAGTGATTCCATTGGGAGGGATGGAAGAGGGAGTGGTTCCATTGGGAGGGATAGAAGAGGGAGTGATTCCATTGGGAGGGATGGAAGAGGGAGTGGTTCCATTGGGAGGGATGGAAGAGGGAGTGGTTCCATTGGGAGGGATGGAAGAGGGAGTGGTTCCATTGGGAGGGATAGAAGAGGGAGTGATTCCATTGGGAGGGATGGAAGAGGGAGTGGTTCCATTGGGAGGGATGGAAGAGGGAGTGGTTCCATTGGGAGGGATGGACAGCTCTAGCTATTACTCTTGCTCGACTAGAGGTCCACAAAGACACTTTATACACCAACCTGTAGGTGTGAAGCTACTGTTTGCTAGGGCAATGTACGAGCAGTAAGGTTTAAACTCGCCACACAAAGTATGATGGCACATCCACAACACAATCCCCGTGTATATTTGTCCCACTAACCTCTCTACTCTACGTATCCTCCAAAGACAGACTCAACTCGCTGAAAAGGCCTTCTCTCTCACATCTCCAGCAGTGACAAACCATCGCAATATTGACAGCTCGCGCCAAAATGTACTGCGTCAACGTGTGCACGTGATCCGTTTCCAATCCCGGTTACGTGTCTATAATATCTATGATTAACCCTCGGCGCGCATGCACAGCGAGGGTTACGGTAGTTGGGTCTGTGTGTGTGTGTGTGTGTGTCTGTTAAGTCACATCTCACCTCTGGAGCGTCTGTTCGTCCTGAAACTTCTGTCACGTACTCAGCGGGCAAAGGAGGTCAAAAAATATGTAGGATTTTCTCTGAAACTGCTTCCTTCAAAAGTTATGGCGTTATTTGCTTACCCACGGCATCCTACAGTGATATTGCAGTGGTATTCTGCGCAGCTTTTCGATGGTAGAGCTTTCTAAAGGTCTTAACAAGGCTAACAGTAGTCTGAACGCTACCTGGAATACGACTCAATGTAAGGCAGCGAGCTTCTTTCTCTTTAGTCTCCGTCTTTTGCTCACAAATCTTCCGTATACTTTCCGTTACACGCATTTCAGTAGCGCGTGCGGTTTTCATGATTCGTGCACGCATGGCACCAAGGGTTCTGCACTTTAGTGCATTCATTACATTTAGGCATTGCATATGCTACCCGACATGCCCAGAATGGGTAACAAAGTAACAAAGAAGATGCAAATGTCACTAAAACTTCTATAGTAAATTGCTCGAATGAAGTACCATATAATGCACTGTACATTTTGCAGTTAGTAACAACAACCTTTGCATGACAGCAGTTCTCCACTGTAAACTAGCAGGTTTAGTGAAAGGCAACACATGCTATCTGGTATACATACGTACATAATAGAGTTCTCTGCTAGTAATAACATGCTGTTACAAACAGTGGCATAATTTATGACACATACTTTCCAACTGATGGATAGAGCACTTCCAAAGCACTTAATTCCATGAAATGTGTAGCAAAAAACACAAAAGCCTGTAACGAAGGAAGACAATACTCTTCACATACCACAATAAAAACAGGGTTACAACAAACACAGAGGTTACACATTGATCTATACAAAGAACTTTTATCAAGTACATATATGCATTTATGGTCAAACTTCATAGATTACTATGTATAACCCTGCATTCTATCACTGAGTACGGTAGTACTGTGCATATAGGGATTGCTATGGTCTATCACCATTGAAAACTATATATAAGGATATTCACTTTCAATTTCAAGTTGATTTCACTTTTAATAAAATCAAGGTGAAGAATGTAACCAGTATACAAAATTGGTTAATCTGTTGTGTACGTAAGATATGCGTAATATCTCGAAAAGTGCTTTCCACATTTTTGCTATGTTCTTCATCTTCTTCTCTTTCTCCTTCTTTTTCTTCTTCTTCTTCTGAAAAAGCGTAACTCAAAACCATAAAATCAATGAACTTGAAGTGTAATATAGGGATTGCATAAATGAGACAAGATCGGGACACAGACATGCTATTATACATCAATGTACCAACAAAGATATGTTGATGTACATGGCATGTCTGTGTCCCAATCTTGTCTTTGTTCAGCAATCCCTACATTACACTTCAAATTTCCTAAATTTTTGCCGAGCGCCTTAGGGCTTTTCTTTCCCCGCCGGAAAGAATCTGGACACGAGGCTAGCTGTACTACTAGATTGTACTGTAAAACTTGGCCTTGTGTTCGAGGAAGTGAAAATCGGCCGTGTTCGGAAGCCCCGGAAACCCCGCCCCTACTGTACTTCGTACTTTACAGCTCGACTAGGTCAGCTATAGCTAGACTTGAGGCCATGAGAGAGGCTGAATTCAACAGGAGGGCCAGAATCATTATTGACCTCATTCTCTACATTTCTGCCTCCTTTAACCATACTATGCATTTACTGTGCGTGGCTCTAATCTACACTGAGTGTATACCTAGTTTATTTACTTGTTACTGATGCATGGCACCAACCCTGCCTTTCCAGCATACTACACCACACATCTATTAGAGGGTCGGTAGACTCTACTGACAGCTACCATACTGACAGACACATTTACACACTGAAGAGAGCCAACACACAATTATAGTAGTAGTTAAACGGGAATTACCTTACTGCTGAGAAGATACTCACACACAGCATGACATATACCAACTCCTTCTTCATTGCTTGTTCCTCTACCCAATTCATCCATTATAATTAAGGAATTGGGAGAAACATTCTGTGTACATAAATTACAAGATAAAACTTTTTACAACAAAATGAAATATACACTACATAGGTGTTTTCTGGTAACACTTATTACTTATTACTTCTCTGAGTTCTGGCAGGGCCATCAGCTGTGATCACAGTTCAAAATTTGTAAGCTCAGTTTTGCCAAACCAACCTTTTCAAATTGTTTGCATTGCCCACTTTTATTGTTTGGAAAGTGAAACAGCAAGCACCTAATACGCAAGCAAACTCACTTGTAAAATATAGCTAGCTTCTTTCATCTGCAAAGGAAAACAAAACTTCATGAAGGTGCATTACATACGTATCATCCACATACAAATTATTTTTTCTGAGTTTAAATACATGTGTGGTTTGGGACATAGGTAAATTTCTAAGTAGTGCTACACCTTTTCCATTTAGAAGTAGAGATTGCAATGTTACATACCTTAACATGTCTGTGTCCCAATCTTGTCTCTGTTCCTTTTTATGCAATCCCTATATTTCATTTCAAATTTCCTAGATTGTTATTACTTGTCTTCTGCCATTACTTTTCTGAAATGCGTAATCTCTGTACATACATTTGGCCACTTTAAGTGTTCACAAACGCATAAGGTAATGGACTGAATATCAGCCTACTGTGTGGTATATTTAGCTGTACAGCTGATAAGCAGTGTGCGTGGCTGGTTTTACAGGCTCTATGCAACTACATGAATTTACTAGTACTAGTAGACCTTATTCTCACAGTTAAAGGTTCAGGGCATGCAATCGCATGAATTCAGGGCATGCAATGGCCACATGCTATTCATAATTACACGAGGAAGATGAAGTTGAGATATCAACATGCTATTGGCTCAATAACTGCAAATGGGAGCAAATTTGAAGTAAATCACGTACACTAAAAAACTTAATGAATGACGTAATCCATAGGCTATATATATATAAGTATACACACGGCCCTCAATCGGTCTTTAGAAGATAGACCTTCCAACACCTAAAGGAACTGTATTGAAAGCAAAGGGAAAGGATAATAAGAGGGGGGATAATAAAAGGGTTGGGAACATGCTGATATCTCAACTCCACCTTCATCATGAAACTACGAATATCCATTGCATGCCCTGAGCTATTCGATGATTACATTTCGGAAGGCTCAGTCTCAATATCAACATGTTGGTCTGAAGATCGGTCCTGTAACAGATCTGCTCTCCCAAACCCTGTGTGGGAAAGGGGTTGTGGTCTATAAAAAAACATTGGAAGGTCACTTCTGATGACCAGATGGCAGTGGATAGAATATCAACAACTGTGACACCAGAAAACACAGCTTTGGATGTAGATGAATGAGCTTGAAAGATTGCAGTGACAATGCCACCATTTTTAATCAAGCTTTCAACCATCTTGCAATTGTACTGCTGGTAACAGGGTAATGTTTCCCTACCAAGGAAAGAAAGAGTCTGAAATGCACCTAAACGAAAGGTTGTCCACTTCTCATAGTCTCTTGACATAGACTGCTGTCTGACTCAAAGAAATAAAAACAACCAGAGGTTTATTCTGTCTACTCTATTTTGACAAATGAACAGGATGAAAAGTGACACCCTCAGGTGAGAGAGCTTGATGATTAATATCCAGCTGAGAGAGATCAGCTGACCGAGTATGGTTAAGCATGACCAGTTTTAATGTCTGCTGTATTAGAGTTAGGTCACCATTCAGACCTAATCCACGGAGGTAGGTCAATACCTGACCCACGTCCCAGAAGGAAGAATACTTAGGTACAGGAGGACCCTCGTTAAAAGCTCCCTACAGGACACGAGATATTAGGGGATGTTTCCCAATATGAACTCCTTTGATATGTTTGCGAACGGAAGAAATAGCGGATCGGTAAGAATTTAATGAACGATACTTTCTCATGAAGCTCAGCTAAGAAATTCACGATATCCTCTATACGGTCAACAAAGGGATTTCTATTCCTCTGCTCACACCAGTCAGCCCATTTGTTGAACAAAGAGTTGTAATTGGAAGTTGTCTTTGCTCTCAGGAAGACAGTAGAGTTTCCAAGTTCGAAAGGTCTCTTGACTGGAAGGAATCCTGCAGATGAATGCATCACCTCTGGATCTGGCCTCCAGCTGAAGTATAGGGGAAGTTGTGGAGTAGGTCGATTTTGAGTGGTCCCATCACCTGGTTCAATGCGTTTAAGACCTAGGAATTCAGCATTCAATCACACCTGTCCTTGACAGGGCGGGACTCTTGGGTCCTCTATCAGGTTCCTCACCCCTGGGAAACCTTGCGCCAATCATCCAGATGTTCCTCCCCATGCACCAGCTCCACATCTCTCCAGAGTCAGTGAGGACAACAGGTGTGAGTGTGGACCTTCCATCTTCTTGATGTAGGTCAAAAGCTGGAATGTTGTCCAACTTCAAGAGGACAGCTTCCTGCTTTGACCATAAGCCACCAGGTCATCTTGTTCTGACATGATATTCACTGCAGGACAAGAAGTCACCTGGCACACCTACCCTGCAGGCAGTTCACAATACCACCATCCAAACTTACGGCACACGTTCCCTGACCCTCAACTTGGGTGATGTGATGAGTAACATTGTGTTTCATGGGTGTAGTAGCAACACACGGCCGAGTTACTGCAGAAAACTCAGAGACTATGGCTTCCATTGGTGTGGCTGGTTTCTGTGGAAGAAGAGCAGGTCTGGGAGATGCTGTTGCAACTACCACCTACACCCTCGAACACCAATGTCTCACAGACCCCACCACCAGTTTGGGGGTGCAGGGAGTGGTAGTCGCAACAGCATCTCCCAGACCTACTCTTCTTCCACGGAACCTAGCCACAGCAATGGAAGCCATAGTCTCTGAGTTTCCTGAAGTAACTCAGCTGTGTGTTGCTACTACACCCATGAAACACACGTTACTCATCACATCAGCACAACATTACAAGCACGTCTCCTATGGAGCATCAAAAACATCACCATCACGTGTGACAGCGCCTCAGTGACTACAGAATTGTTATTAATCCCTCAAAATGCAAGTTTGGCATAACAGAGCTGGACAGCACAGAGTATCCACTGCAGCCATTAAGGATGCACTAGCTGTGAGCACGCTACTTACTCATCCTTTGCCCCAACATGCATCATGACAGACGCATCAGACATAGCAGTGGGAACAGTTCTGCAGCAACAGGCTGAAGACAAATGGTAGCCAATCTTTTATTTTTCTAAGAAGCTCGTACCAGCAGAGACTCGCTACAGTACATTTGATCGTGACCTACTTGCAGTCCACCTATCCATCAAACACTTCCGACGCCTAGCAGAAGGTTGTAAATTTCATAAACCTCTGACATTTGTCTTCCCAACTGCTTCTAACAAATACACTCCACGTCAGATACGTCATTTGGACACATTACATTTCACAATTCACAATTGATATTGGACAAGTTGCCAGGCCTAACAACCCAGTGGCCGGTGCACTCTCACGCAATGCAGTATATGCACTCATTAGTCCACGGACAACATCAGTGGACCTCCAAGCACTGGCACAGGCCCAAACAGGAGATCCTGAGCTCACAGCATTTCAAAACTCTTCCTTAACTTCTCTCCAACTGTTGAACTTCACACTTCTAGGCTTCACTAACAGGGTTTCTTTTAGGAGGGGGGGGGGGGGGGGCAAGAGGGCCAGTCAAAGATACCTTCCTCATATACTGCCAGATGTGTTTTTATGTTACCCCCAAGATTTCTCGTATGTGCGGTTCCCCCCCCCCTTGTCAAGCTTTCTGAAATTAACCCTGACTATAATCTGCGATATCAGTACTGGACCTCTTCGTCCATTTTTCCCTACAGCACTATGCTGGATAGTGTTCACAGCACTATATTCATTGTCTACAACTTTTCTGCTGCAAACATTTACATACGACTGCCTATCATCCAATCGCCAATGGAATGATCGAATATTTTCACAGGTAGCTCAAGGCAGCACACACACCTTCAGAGCACTGGATGGAGCTCCTCTCCTTGATTTTTCTCAGCATTTATACTGCCCTCAAAACAGATCTACAGTGTAGTGTCACGGAACTTGTTTATGGTACCAGGTCGAGGCTACTAGGACAGTTTCTTCACTATAACACAGCTAATGCAGAGGAGACAACCAGACTGGTAATGAGGTTAAGGCGAGCAATGCAGGCACTCAGAGCTGTTCCAGTGCAGTCACAGCGGAACACTTACATCAGTAAAGATTTCAATAGCTGCACACATATTTGTGTAAACCTATACAGCAGCCATATGATGGTCCATTCCGGGTACTCGACAGAGCAGATAAGTACTTTACCCTCAATTTCAATGGGCGGAAGGACAAGGTGTCTGTGGATCACCTAAAGTCAGCTCACTTGGAGACTACTTCAGGTAACTCAGCGGTATCAGTACGTACCTGGACCACAGTGGACACTTCTAAAGCCACTCCTGCTCTCACAAGGACGACTCACTCTGGACATGTTCATTTCCAGACCATCTCATGGTCCTTGTTGAATCACTCAATTCCTCACTGAAGGGGGAGTGATGTAATGCACTGTGAATAGTGCGCATGATCATGAACTTTGAACTCGAGTTAGAGACACGTGACAGGATAGTGATGCATGTATGTAGTTCTGGTTGCTGTAAAATTGATATATCACATTTGTTAGTGTGATAGCTACATATTCCTCATTTTCTTTTTGGGAAGCTGGATCTGCATTGACATAGTGTTGATAGAGCATTGTGAAGGATCAAGAATGGATTTTTCGCTGTTGACAATCGAACCCAGAGCTTGAAATAGTTAGTAAAAATAGTGTAATCAAGCCCACTAGGCCTTAGAGTGTATCTCTCTCCTGATAGAGGATTAGAATATTGTCCAGATAAATCGGCAGTCAAATCCCTACTTGTCTGAGAAACCTTACCACTGGTCTCAGGATCTTCATGAATACTCCCAGAGCAGATGAAAGGAAACATTGAAAATGAGGGACATTTGAAACTAGGTGGTTTTCTCCCACTGAAATTGAAGAAATTTGGGGTGAATTGGCACCTGGAGGTAAGCATCTTTGAAATCCAACTTTACCATCCAGTCTTCGGCTTCCAGAAGCATGTGTAGGCCCTCCAACGCTCTCAACATATGAACCTGTTGAAGGCCTTGAGGTTGATAACCTGTCTTTGGTCCCCAACTTATTTGGGGATAGTCCTCCTGGGAAATGCTTCTCAGCACTACAGAGCAGAGGAAAAAACTACTCTAACAGCTAAACCCCAACTGAAGGCTCTGGTAGAAGATTCAGATATTTCCAATTCTCTGCCCCTACTCTTTGGAGCTTATTTTGAAAGGTGGCCAAGGATAAACTGGAGGCAGCTGAGGCGGTCTCAACCGGTCCAGCAAACAGTTCTTTCGAAAGAGCCATCCCCGAAATGGGACTTCATCAAGTCAATGGAGCCTAGGGAGTGGCATCCGCTACGGCTCCCAACATACCCAGTGTGGGAAATTATTTCAAAGCAGTGCTGGCCACCACACAAAACGGAATCGTTCAGCAGTAGCAAACTCAGTACTTTGTACAAACACTACTTTCAGGGTTACAGCCTAGATCTTTTAGCGTACACTACACAATCAAGAGCACCCCCAGAGATACATATTTCTCAAGAGGAGAGAGCTCTGGTCTCACAGGAAATTTCAAAACTGTCGGAAGAAGCAAGAGCTGGCTAGTAAATAAGTGGAATCTTTAATCATGACTACAGCGGCTACTTATCTTTCTCTCATTTATTATCGATAGAATGCAGCAAGCTAAGCCCAAGCAGCTACTTATGGATGGTTCTTACCTGTACAGAACTCCTTATGCAGTCTGGTGTGCGCATAGCTCCCTTACCACCACCATCTATCTGGTTGGGAAGTGGTTTCAGAGAGTATTATCTCTCCTAAGATTACTACAGTCACCACTGGTAAGAACTGTTTCTAGATCACCACTAACACATATGGAGGGTAAAGAGAGGATTGTGTATTGTATATACGGGAATGCTTTACACTTACTTGGCATGTAGTATGGGCTGTTCTGAGGTGCAAGGAGCTTTTGGGCTCTTACTTGAGGCTAGGGTGTCTGATGCTTCTGGTCAACACCATGCACGCCGAGTACTGCCACGTTCGTGTCTCCTGTACACCATCTATGAAGCCAGGAACATACCATGTATACCTTTTGCTTCACAAAGAGAGTGAAGTAACAAGCATTTTGACTGATACATGTGAATGTGCTGCTGGGTAAGTCAATGTGTTATTATAAAAATCATGGTAGACCATTTTTCCCCCATAAAATATAGTATATCAGCTAGTTGCACACATGTTTCAGCTGTGCTGCATGCACTGGTGGCAATGACGATCAAGTGCAGCCTTCACCACCATCACTATCAGCAGGAGATGAAGATGAGATTATGTCAGCAACCTCCTACCTATGCCAGTGGAAGGTTCCAAGAAGCAGAAAGAGAGAAATCTGGAACAGTTTTTAAGAAATGTGATTTCTACAAACATTTGATTTCCACATGCAAAATTAGTCTCACAGAAGACTGATCCTAGACCAGCTGAGTTAAGAGAAAATGCAGTCTCTGCTCAAAAAGTTTCTCGGTACTGTTCATGGTGAGTTTCTGTGATGTTTGACTATCAGAGTCTATACCAGCCACTCAACCTGATATGCCACCAGCACGCATAATCAAGAAAACTGTTACTTCTTTTAAGGAAAGCCTCAATGTCTGCATATAAGTTGCGTGAAATTAAGCAGGACACCAGAGCTCAGCGAGATTCACCATTGTGGCTTTATTGCTGGTGGTAACAGCTTCTAGATTAGTGGATATTCTACGACGCAGGGTTGATACACCTCCAGATAGTCTGGTATTGAGCATACTGCAACCTTGCTCCTTCTTCCCTGTTTGGGGTGTACAAATATACCAATACATACATTACCAACAAGACCAGGGCCGAGATATTGATGTAGGTCCTTGTGTGGGTTTTTGGTATATTGGAGTTACTCCTGACGGTATCTGTTTATGAAGTTCAAGGTCAGATAGCTGTTGGCCAAATGGATGGATGTAATGGACCTTGGTAGACGAGTAGTCCCTCCTAGCACTAGTGTCATCTCTATCTTGGAGAAATTCATGTACCTGGTAATCTGCTGCTCACAGTAAGAGGTGATTCTGAAGGTGGAAGAGTGTATGTGGTGATGAGACGTAACTTGATGTGAAGGTATTCAAAAGAGGTGTAACTGATAGATTATGACTGCTACTCTAAGCAGAAAAAGCCTCCAACCCCTTGGCCTGCTCTCCAGTTTGCCTCTCTTGGCATCCTAGGGAACTCTTTAAGGGCTTCCTTTGAAGAGCCCAGACTTTGAGCAAGAGTTCATTCTCCAGACTGACACCTCAGAGAGGGATATTGGTGCCATACTCAGTCAGTGCAATGATGCAGGAGCAGAATCCTTACAGGAAAGAATGCTTTCCAAGACAAGGACATACGCAAGAATCTGCTCTTCTGTCAGCTGAAACACTTGCAACCATAGACCATGCCTCTTTGGATCACTTGGAAAACGGTGGTAGTACCAGCTTTGGCGCCTTCCTTCAAGTATTTCAACACACAATACACACGTCTTGGATTTAGCGGTAGGGACAGCGATCAACAAAAATGCTCAGTTCGGAGGACTACCGCGTTGGTTTGAACCTCCTCAGGCTCCTTGTAGATTCTATTTTCTTTTAATACTCGCTTAAATAGAATATACGGTATTGTAGGCAAAGCGAGTGTGCCTCGAAAAGTGCATCAGGTACTCCCAGATTCAGAGGCAAAATCCCGCTTTTAATCCACCTCTTTGAGTAGGATTAGTAGTGATCCGGATTTGTCTGTTTACACGTAATCCGGATCAAGCTAAAAGTGTCGTGTAAATGCACCTTATGACTCATAGGCAGAGGGAAAGGAATAGGTCACACACACACAACATAGAGTCAACTTGGTTTAGAATCTTTATGTTACCTTTTGGGAGTACAAAATTAGAGGTTAGACTATTGATACGTCCTATAGTTACAAAATGTTGAAGGTTTATGGGGTTCTACACATGCGATTGTCGAGGTTCCATATTTAAAACTGCTAAAGCCCTGTTTGTAGAAAGTCTATATTAGTGTCCAAGAAAGAGAGACAGCTTAGAGAATGTCAGAAGTTTTAACTGGCTACTTTTGTTATTGCCAGCTAGAAACTGGCTAGGCTTGGGTGGTGAGTGTTGAGCATAGCCAGTACTGAGTGTACTTGAAAATGGAAGAATTATTAACCCTTGGTGCACATGCGCAGCGAGGGTTACGGTAGTCGTCTTGTGTGTGTCTGTCTGTCTGCCTGTTAAGTCACATCTCACCTCAGGAGTATCTCTTCGTCCTGAAAATACTGCCACATACTCAGCAGGCAATGAAGCTCAAAATATTTGTGGGGTTTTCTTTGAAACCGCTCCGTTGCAGACATCCAGCACTGCTCCGTTGAAAGCATACGTACGATCCGCCACTTTCCTGTGGAAAGCGCACATGCGCATTGTATAGCGTGTACATTTTCAAGATTCATGCATGCGTGGCGCCGAGGGTTCTGCACTTTAGTGCATTAATTTCTTCCATATCTGGTACACTCAGTATTGGCCAAGAAAATTCCGGTAGTTCACCTAAAGCACATTTCAATCTAAAGTTTCAGATTACCTCCACCATGAACGTGGATGAATTACTTTCTATGTCATCATCAGAACCAATCCTTGAAAATATCTGATTAGCAATGCGAAAACTCGCATACAGTGCAGGTATGAAACACCCTACTTGAGCCATGATTTGCAACAGTGCAACTTGTTTCAGGTATGTAGACTTCCCACTCTGCAATACAATAGGAATGAGGTAGAAAAAGTGGTAAGCTCCAATAACATCTGCATCACAAATTGGGCAGGTAAATGTTAACATAATATCCTACATACTAATAGATGGCTACATGGGAATGTATGTATCACAATGACACAATTGCTAAACACTGACTATCATATCATAATGGAATGTTTGGCTTTTTTCGTTTCTATCCTTAACATGTGGTTGCATGAAATATTTAACCGTGTATAACATACCATATTTGGGCCTGTTATCAGGATGAAATTCATTTCCCTAGAAGCATACTGAATAGAAACACTCTTCTTAACACATGGTAAAACTATTTTAGAGTAGTACAAGAAATACAGAAACAAGCCTCAGTTCTATGCCTGTGTGTGTGTGTGTGTGTGTGTGTGTGTGTGTGTGTGTGTGTGTGTGTGTGTGTGTGTGTGTGTGTGTGTGTGTGTGTGTGTGTGTGTGTGTGTACACGTAAGAGAGGTAAACTGTGAAGAGCCTCAGTACAACAGTTATGTGAGGTAGACATTGGAGGTGAAATGTGTAAGGTTTGTGCTCTGTGTTTGTTCGTACTGTGTTGAGGATACATGATCCACATGGGTGGTGGGAGTTGGTGCACCATCAAAGATCTTTAAGCCCCATTCCCAGGTCTCAAGACTGGGCATGTGCTCCATCTTTACCTCTTTTTATGAGCTGTTGAAGCTAGTTTTTTGAAAGATTCTTATATTTAGACCTAGTTATTCCCATTGTTTCCCCCACACAGCTAGTTTATGATAAGAGGGAGTCCCTGGGATTTCTGTGTTTTGTCCAACTGGAATTCCTCTGGCCTTAGTCAGAGAAGTCAGACAGGGAATCTTTGGGATTCCCACACATGGTACTAAAATCCCTCTGTCCTTCCCATCCATTAGTCCCTAGGACAGAGGAGGCCCTGGGATTCTCACTGTGTGCCACACAGAGCACTGAAATCCCTCTGACCTTCCCAGTCCTTAGTTCCTTAGCCGTGTACTCATATGTTCGGAGGAGGAGAAAGGAACATCTGGTAACTACTGTTTGCGCATGTGTGTAATTAAGCAGCGATTATTATGTAACACTACCAATTTAATGGGTTGGGTTTCGATAGTGACGAAACATATAGCTCATTGACAGCTTGTACGGTTATCGATGGCCAGCACTTCCACAGTTTGTCACTTATTTCGAGATGTATAGCAGACATCTGGCATCGTTGGGCTTCAAGAATCCTTCACTGCATCCATGTTACTAGCAACTACAGCCTCTCGTGTAGTGGTTTCTTAGCTTTCGAAGAGCTAACGAAATGACTTAGGAAGAGCTATGTCAACTGTGTACCTGCAGACTACTAACAGAATGGCTATTCCAAAAAAGGAATTTTACGTAATCCTTACACAGAAGATTACAAGAGTATCCAATTTTTCCAGAATTCTGGGAAATTGCACACATGCACAAACAGTAGTTACCAGGTGTTCTTTTTTCCCCTCCCCCTGAACGCCTGGCTACGAGGCTATTAATTCCTAAGATGTAAAACCCTGTGGCTTACATTACAACTGCGCTAGCATATCCTGTGTGGCATTCTCAGGCACATGCAACAACCAATATATAAATCATGCCCAATAGATATGTCACTATGGCACTGTGTGTACATATAGTAGATAAAATGTTCGTCACTGGGTGCTGTGCACTTTAGGGTCTTTTTCCTAATATAGAGAATAATCTTTCATGCTCTTGATCTTTCATGCTCTTTCATGCTCTGATCACGTAACATTCTGATGTTACGTGATCAGAGCCTTCTTATGAGGGTAGCCTATAGTGAACAATTATCAGCCCACCATTGCCCTTTTTTAGTTTGACAAGCAGGTTCTTTCTCCATGTAACCGAATTGCGACATGAACGTATATATATGTGTCACGTTGTGTGGGCTGGTCAATATTAGTGCCTGCTAGAATGCAGATTTGTCTAAGTAGAAAACCACCTACTTAATCAGTACACATATCTACCATAAATTGCATTCTCGTGACACATATTGCATAAACCATGCCCAAATACGTTGCATATACTAGATCTAGCACATAACAGGAGACAAGTAAAACAGGGAAATAGAGCAATAACAGACAAGATTAGGACACAGACATGGCATGATATATCAACATAGCTACGTATACTCTCAAAACATGTGCCCAAATCTTGTCCTTGTTACTATTTATGCATCTTCACTTGCGTAATACAGAGTGTACACTATACATACATATCTCTGCCCTCTGCAAGAGTCCTACACGAAACTTACAATATTGTTTGGAACAGGTGGTTCAGTGGATATTCTTTCCAAAATGGGGTGCTTGCTTTGTTTGATTGCAAGGGTCTCAGAGAATTCAGGACGAACTGGAATAATATTGAGTAAGAATAGTGCACATACATACGTACTCCATTGTATACCTGTGTAAGAACAGACTAACATAGCCTTTGTGCATTAAGTTTTATGTCAACATACACAGAACAAGAGGGAATGAGAAAGACAAACTTCTGTCCAGAGTCGAACCCAGGACTAATGACCAGCAAACCAACACACCAGACACTGAGCCACAATCACCAGACAAAAGTCTGTCCCCTCATTCCCTCTTATAACTGCAGTGTTCATTGCCCAACTGGCAACCTCACACTGCAGGCCACCCAAATCATGTGCCGTCAGAACCCTGTAAGGAATCGACCGGTAACACCATCTCATCAGGGTAGGAGCCATTGCGGGTGGATTTATGACAGATCTGTCATAAATCCACCCAACATGGTTCCTACTCTGTACACTGTAGGGATGAGAAAGACAAACTTCTGTCCAGAGTCTCAGACAGAAGTTTGTCTTTCTCATCCCCTCTTGACTGCCTTGGTCTGTGTATGTTGACATCAAATTTACCAGGGTCAACTAAGAATATTTAATAGCCTTTGTGCATATTTTGTGCATACTGTACAACTTTTGTCCAATATATTAGGTATGTTACTCCCTACATTGTTGTGTTCCTTTTCTGTTTCTTTTCTCCCTACATTGGTGTGCTTCTTGTGTTCAATTCTAACAAGTTTTGTCGACTAGCTATGTATATTCACTTTAGTTTATCACCTGGTTATCATCCACATTGTGTTATATTACATGCTGCCAATATCACCATCGCTAGGCTGTTTACTGTCCTGTAAATGTGTGTTACTCTTGTACAAGGTGCACATATCTACACCTGTAATTACTAAAAGGATGCAAGTCATGCATGTTATTATCGGTACTTTCCACCTTGTTTCTAAGATTTTTGGCATTACCATCCCTATATCAATGATGATATGGACGTTTCTATGTTGCTTCTAACTGTTTTTGTTCAGCATCATGCTTCCTCGTCCTGTCTTGTAAAACCTAGAGTAGATGGCATTTTAAATCCAGGACCTAAAAGGCAAGTGTTTAGGAAGGCAAATGAAGTTCCTGCAGTTCCAACACGTAGAGGTCCAACACCTAGAGATGTAGAAAGAGTGGGAAAGACCACGTTTGGAGTCTAGGTGTATTAGCTAGTGTATATATATGTCATGTGTACAGCTTTTTTCATACACTGTGAACAAGCTTGAGTGGACCATGCTACAGACAACTCCTTACTGGTATGACTAACAGCAATGGGGTATTTGGCAAAATGGTTTGCTGCACCAGCACTGGGTGCCAAAGGCCAGTAACTATTGGGAAACTACAGTCAAACAGTTTAGTGAACACTAAAAAGCAGTGATAGTCTATCGCATATGAAATAGTACTCACAGGTTAGCTGGGAAAGACCTGGACAACTCAATGCCTGCAGCATTTCTATTTGCCCACACTCCATAGCAACATTGAAAAATCTTGCCGGCCTGCAATGCTTGTCAGGTGGACTCGTGTGTAGAGAGTTCCCAAGGCACCACTAATTCCATAGCCCATAATATCCGAACCAATTTTTTGAATTTCAATGAACATTGTTGGCCCTTTGCCAAAGAGCAAGCGATTTATTCTAGTGAACTACGCTACCCACTTCCAGAAGCCATTGTACATCGTTCTATATATGTGTATTTCTTTTACTTAAACTCCAGGGCCTGAGAGAAGAGTGCTCAGAGTACTAAAAATCACAAAAATTCAGGTGAGTGCTCAGGAAGTCCTACAGTTTCAACACGAAGAGATCCAACATATAGAGCATGTAGAAAAGAGGGAACTAAGTTCGGAGTTCATATACACAGTGCCTGCACACTATTTTCACAGTGATCATCTCAGTGTCAGTTCATGAACAAACTTGTATGGACTTTCCGGCAGACAACTCGTTACTCAGGTAAAGGCTCATTGCTATGTGATACATTATTACTAGCATACATACGCAACAGAGAACAGGACGTTTCGGTCCGTGGACCTTCATCAGCTGAACTAAACTGCATGATACAGAACCAAGTATTGCAATACATGTTCTAATAATAAGAAATTATGTAATCATGAAATTTCTAGTAACCAACACTACTTACAGCAACCCAATCCTTTATTCAGTGACTCACAACCAGACTTGAACTTCTTTTTAACTACACCAATTCATACCCATCATTCAATTACATATTTCTGAAATTTCATGATTACATCATTTCCTATTATTACAACATGTATTGTATATACACTTGGTTCTGTATCATGCAGTTTAGTTCAGCTGATGAAGGTCCACAGACCGAAACGTCCTTTCTCTGTTGCGTATATATGCTATTGACAAGCTAATAACTATCTCTCAACTAGTTACTCGTCTGACTGAGGGCCAAGCCAAAGCCACTTTTTCAAGGTGCACACACTATTTTTACAGTGATCATCTCAGTGTCAGTTCATGAACAAACTTGTATGGACTTTCCGGCAGACAACTCGTTACTCGGGTAAATCAGACACTGATCGGCCAAATATAAGTTAACAAACAGGCTTGCCAGGTGGACTCTGCACACAACTCTCTATATTCAGACTGACAGCCAGGCCAAGGTGACTCATAAGGTACCCAAATCCTGGTGTTGTGTGACTTTCATATTTTTAGGAAGAGTGCCCAGGGGGACAACTCAAGTCCTGCTGCCCCAACATATAGAGCATGTGGAAAGGAGGGATAGAGTGGGACAGACCACATTCGGAGAAGAACTAATGTACAAATATATATAAGACTGATCAGCCATGTGAAAATCTGTCTACTTTTTAAGGACTTAAAAGGAGAATGCTTGGGAAGATTACTTAGCTTAATGCAGCTCCAAAATGCAGAGCACATGGAATGGAGAGTGTGAGACAGACCATGTTCGGAGTCCAGCGCTAGTGTATATACACTCTACTGTTCGTAGACACTGATCAGGGAAGTGAAAGTTCACCAACAACTTCCTTGTCATCTTCTTTAAATATAGTTACTGTCCTTCAACAATGAACAGCCACCACAGATTTTTAACCTGTAAGAGACAAGTATGCCCCTCAACCAAGTTACTTCCTGTGTGGTTGAACTAAGCGGTATGTACTGTTTCTCAGACAGTGATCAGCTAAGTGTACACAAGTTCACAAACAAGATTGCCGGGTGGATGTGTCTATTCTTCAGACTACAGCCAGGTCAAGGCCACTTTTGAAGGTGTACACACAGTCCTTAAAATCCTGAATTTGAAAGGAGAGTAGATAACCTCTTCAAAGTCCAGGTGTGATAGCAAGTTAAACTAGTGTAGTAGACACACATATTCTGTACCGCTATTTAGGTACAGCTCAGTAAAGTGTAAAAACACTTGTTACCTTTCCTGTCACTTTCTTGAAAACTTACACTCATTCTGGGTATTGTCCTTGGGGTAATGCTCCTTTTCGTATGGTCCTGACACACTGTCTTTTATGTTGTCGCTTCTATATATGGGATGTTCATTTATCCCTCGTATCTGGCATTACACCATTCCTTGTCATGTTAATGTTCCGGCTGGTGGTAATCAGTGATAGCAGTGGAAATGGAAGTATGGATGCAGGGGAATGGCAACAGGGAAATAGCAGTAATCTCCTCAGCTTCAGTACGGAGCAATCAATGGCACGACTTACTTTTATGGAGGCTAACAGTGGTTTCACATTCTGTTGTGCATATTGTGGTGGTGTCTATAGACAGATGCTTTGTCACATAATTTTCTTCCTCTCAGGGTACTAAAACCCCTGCCACTACTGCTCCAACTCCTTTGGAGCAATCGTGTGTGGTTGGAATACGCATGTGCAGGGAGCTACGTACCATTCATAATTCAGTAGTCAAGTGAAAAAGCTTAGGCTATTTCTCTTAACCCACCCACTGTATTATTAACCCTCGGCGCGCATGCGCAGCGAGGGTTACGGTAGTTGGGTCTGTGTGTGTGTGTGTGTCTGTTAAGTCACATCTCACCTCTGGAGCGTCTGTTCGTCCTGAAACTTCTGTCACGTACTCAGCGGGCAACGTAGGTCAAAAAATATGTAGGGTTTTTTCTGAAACCGCTTCATTCAAAAGTTATGGCGTTATTTGCTTACCTATGGCATCCTACAGCGATATTGCAGGGGCATTCTGCGCAACTTTTCAACGGCAGAGCTTTCTAAAGCTTGTAACAAGGCTAACAGTAGGCTAAACGCTACCTGGAATACGACTCAATGTAAGGCAGTGAGCTTCTTTCTCCTTAGTCTCCGTCTTTTGCTCACAAATCTTCCGTATACTTTCCGTTACACGCATTTCATTAGCGCGTGCGCTTTTCAGGATTCACGCACGCGTGGCACCGAGGGTTCTGCACTTTAGTGCATTCATATTGAATGATGGCTCATTGCTCCTCTCAACCAGTTAGCTAGCTAGTACAGTGTGATCCTATCTGGGCAGGAGAAAGTAATCAGGCTCAGTGGAAGGGAGCCTGTCAGCCGACAAGTAACATTTGAACTAACGGCATGTCATTATTAACCCCAATGGTAATTACCCCATCAATTAAAGTTGTGATCAGGGGTGGGCCATAAAGCCTGGACATCCTCACAACTCCGACATGATGAGCGAAACAATGCTAGTTAAATGCCTAACATTGATGGCAAGCGGAAGATCCAACTGTGTCAGATATAACACAATATGAAACCATGCTTGAATTTAGCTTATCATACTTGATTGTCAGACAGCAAACAAAACTTTTGTTGCCAAATGCTCTTTAATACACATGTGAAGAAGGGAATGGGCTAACTCTGTGTTAGTGCAGACGAGCCTCTCTCTTGTCCTCTGTTGTCGGAGGGGTGTTGGTTGCACGCTGTGACATTGAGAAAGGCGTGTTTCTCACTCTTGGCTGCCTTCTGCGATCTGTGTCCACTCTTTGGCCGTCTTGGAAGCGAGACACTGTCTCACTGGCATTGTACTCTCTGTTTGTGGTAACAAGTGTTGCTCCACTGTAGTCGAAGCCTAGTCAAAAAGCTATATATGAAAGAGAACCGTAGAAAACCTTTGACCTTAAATGAGCCAGCTTTACGTTTGCACATATCGTGCGGGCAGCTCCGGGGGTCCATATAAAGTACAGATTTATACGCAGGGATAGGTATAAACAGTGCCTGTCACATATAAATAAAAAAAATCAGCCTGTTGACACAACTAGATTGGTTTGCTGCCGCCTGCCAATTACTACGTTAGGTGGTATGCAGTGTGCACTCGACAGCTTTCACATTTACGTACGTATGTACAATAAACGTTACCATACCGTATGAGGAGAGGGTGCAGGTTAGCGCAAAAGAAAGCAGCATATCCAGCATGCTAATGCACTCAGACAACTTGTACAGGCATCCAATCTCACTCCTCATTCTTACCAATAGCTCATTAAGAACACTGCAGAAATACGTACATATATGTATACAAAATTTTTTAAGTATCAGTAGTTGCACTAGCAGAAAATATTTTTGTAAAGAAAAACCCAAACATTTTTACCACTATCCAGCAGTCATCACCAAGAAGTTATTTCAACACTCTCAGACAGGCATTAAATACCCCCAAAAAAGTATACACTGAGGCTAAAGCATGATACAGGACAATAACACAAAAACAAACATGACACAAAAACCTGACATATAGTAGCAGGAATGACACATATTTTCATCAATTAAACTGTTGTAGGCAGCTGATGGCAAACCTTCATCCCTTTTAAAGGGCAGTTTCTGAGTTCTAATAAGCCAGGCCTCCCATACTAATAGATGTAGTGAGGGGTTGTGTATGGTATCACAGTAGTACTGTGTATATAGGGATTGCTATGGTCTATCCCAAATGAAAACCATATATAAGGATTTTGTTCATTTCACTTTCAATTTGAAGTTGATTTTACTTTTAATAATATCAAGGTGAAGAAAGTGTGAAAAATAACCCGTATACAAAAATTGGTTGTGTTGTGATGTAATACGTACATAATATCGGGAAAAACGCTTTACACATTTTGCCCATGTCTTCATCTTCTTCTTCTTGAATCAGCGTAACTCAATAACCGTAAAATCAATAAACTTGAATCTTTGCATTTAAAAATATATCATTACGTACTGGGGAATAGACATATTATTATTAATTTATTTCTATTTTATTATTACTGAATTAGCAGTACAGACATATAATTTATTTCTATTTTATTTTATTATTATTGTATTTCATGTACTACTGATCGTTATCTCTCCCAGCAATGTATTATGAATGAGGATAACTAATGAGCAAAAATCAGCAACCATGTTAACCATCAACCTAAAAGTCAGCATGTGCAGAGATATCATCGCTAATGGCAACATAATAAATCATATGTTGTTAACCCTTGTGATTCTTGTAGTACTAATGTTAACACTCCTCTCAATGCAATACATGTACATGTCACACAGTACAGTAGTACTGTGTATGTAGGGATTGCTGTGGTCTATCACCATTAAAAACCATATATAAGGTTTTTCATCACTTTCACTTTCAGTTTGCTGCTTACTGGATTTCTGTTAACATAAATATGTAGAAACTAACTGTGATTATAAAATGGTAGATAAAGGGGTTAAATTAACAAAAGTCTATTTTGTAATTGTTCACCTTCCGACACTACTTCTTCCACTTGAAAAAGCGTAACTCACTAATGGTAACACATTTAAACATGAAATTTTGGTACAGTGATATAGTTACACAGTGGGTATAGTGCATCGTCATGTTACAATGTACTTCTTGTAAAATAAACAAAAATAGCCTCAGGCCATGTATAATAGTGGAGGCCACACAATCCTATATCTGACTAATAAAAGCCCTGCTACATGTGAAATTTTGTATGATAGTATAGTTTAATACCCCAATGATCAATGTTGCGATAAAATCTCTGTAAACAATGTAAATCTTGTTGCCTGAGGCTATTTGTTGTTTTATTACTGTGTGATACCATACACAACCCCTCACTACATCTATTTTGCATGCAGTTGTTGCATGGGCCCTCGTGCTCACACAGGATATGTTGGCACAGTTATGATGTAATCCCTCGGGTCTGCGGCCCTCGGGCTGTACATCATAACTGTGCCAACATATCCTGTGTGGCACTCGGGCCCATGCAACAACTAATACGAATCATCAATCACAATATTATGCAATAGATAGGTAGAATAAGAAAACGGGGTTCAGAGAAGTTCGTTTTGTTTAAAAGGGACCAATAGAGGTACAGCACAAGCAGAAAAGTAGCTATATTGCGTAAAAATGAAGGTGCATGCTTGTGCCAATTTGTGGTGGGAATGTCTAACCAACTAGTAGACAAGAAAACAAAGTTAGAGTTGTTTTCTGCAGGACAATATGGTGTGTATTTAACAGTGTTAGGGGGTACAGAAACATCTGCATCTAAACAGAATAGTGAACTCTGTCAGTCTGTCTGTCTGCCTGTCTGTCTGTCTGTCTGTCTGTCTGTCGTCAGTTAGTTTGAATCACAGAGTATGGTAGTATGGTGTATATAGGAATTGCTATGGTCTATATTCAGGTATAGAATTGTGTGGCTCTCATCATAATACATGGCTGGGGTTTATTTTACAAGAACTACACTGTACTGTCTACAAAAATATTAACGTGATGATGTGCTATCCACAGTGAAACTAACATAAGTGTGCAGCAAATTATACTTTAATCAGTTCCTAGGTATAGTAGGTTAACAGAAGTGCAGTAGATAGAAACTGAAAGAGAAAGTGATGAAAAATATTATCTAATGAAAGCTCAACTAAATGTGAGATTTTATATGATGGTAATGTTTAATACCCTAACAATCTGTAACAAAACAATGTAATACAACAACAAATACCCTCAGGCAAGCATTACTATATCTCACTAACAAAGGCTCCACTAAATGCTATGATGGTAAAGCTTGATCAATGTTGTGATACAGCCCCTGTAAACAATGTAAATCTTGTAATACAAGAGCAAAATAGCCTCAGACAAGCATTACTGTATCTTGATAACAAAAGCTCCGCTAAATGTGGAAATTGGTATGATGGTAAACCCAATACCCTAAGGATCAACGTTGTAATGTAAACAACGGAAATCTAATATAACAAGAAATAGCCTCAGGCAAGCATTACTGTACCTCACTAACAAAAGCTCTGCTATATGTGGAAATTGGTGTGATGATAAAGCTTAATACTCTGATGATTAATGTTGTGATAAAATCTCAGTACACAATGTACAACAAGTAGCCTCAGGCAAGCATTTCCTGATCTCATTAACAAAAGCTCCACTAAATTCAGAAATTTGTGTGATGGTAAAGCTTAATATTCCAATGATCAAAGTTGTGATAAAATCTCTGTAAAAATGTAAACATTGTAATATAACAACAAATAGCCTCAGGCAAGCATTACTGTATCTCACTAACAAAAGCTCCTCTAAATGTGGAAATTTGTATGATAGAGTACCCAAAGATCAACATTGTGAAAAATCTGTCTAAATAATGTAAATCTTATACTAAATCGCCTCAGGCAAGCTTTCATCAACAAAACCTTCACTTAATGTGGAAATTGGCGTGATGGTCAATTTTAATACACAAATGATCAACATTGTCATAAAAATCTAAAATCTCGGTAAATGATGTAAATCTTGTAATATACCTAACAACGAAGTAGCCTCAAGCAATACTTTGCTATCAAAACTAGCACTAAATGTGGAAATTGGTGTGGTGTTAAAGCTTAATATCCCCATAATCAATGTCGAGATAAAACCATGTAATCTTGTAAACAATAGGTACTATAGGCATATAGGCACTACTTTGCTATATTTTACTAAGAAAAGCTCCACTAAAAGTAAAATTCGGTGCAGTAGTAAATTATTACGTTATTAACAATTAATGTTGTAATAAAATCTTGGTAAACAATGTTAGAGCCTATAAAACTGGCCACACTCTTCATGTATGCACTATTATCTATAGAGCTAATTCATACTATCATGTAATGCGTTTGCTACTAAGTAAACTGGCCCTAACATATAGCAAAATGCATGGTAACTATGTAGGTCCAGAAAAGCTTACGAGAGAAATTTCAAATTTCATTAAACATTTATGAAATTTGAAAGGAAATAATTACAGGGATTGTCACCATTTCTGTTACAGGGTCTGTGTATTGTAGTGTTTATACATTATGCTGGCACAGTCCATACATAGAAGGTCAACCATGTCCCTGATAATCGAATTGTTGAGGTCTGCTAACACACGTTCACTAAAATGCAATATTACATTAACTCACCCATTGGTCATCATGTATATCTCATTGGTTGCTTCTTGAGCACGATCTGATTATAAATACAATATTGAAGCACATCTTAAAATGGTTTCTTTACATAGTTAGTTACTTAGTAGGGAGAGAAAATAAGGTAAGTTATCATAACAGTACAGTCATCACCGTTTTAGGATAAACAATCTCTTAAAGATTCTCAAAGCACAAAACAAAATAATCATACAAAACATCAGTATCACTTCGCACTTAATAGGTTCCTTCTACTACTTATACAAGAAGGATTTCATTAGTAGTAGCTACATATACATAAAAACACTCGTAGGCCATGTTACGTGTCTAAAGAGGCTTATAAAAGCTTATAAAAGCAGAATTCAGGTGTTATAAGCCATTTCACTGGTTAAGGCTAATGGACATATCAAAACCATCCTATATACAGAGTCTACTGACTTTCTCATAGGGGAATGAAGAAAAAGTGATCGACTGCATAGAAAGGATAATAAAGCGAAATTGTCTATAGTGTCTATAGGCATATACACACTATAGACTATACACTCAGTCAGCTCAGTGCATAAGGATGGTGCCGACATGTCTATTAGCCTTAACAAATGTAACAGCTCAGAACTCAGAGCACAGATGTTATAAGTCTTTTCAGACAGAAACCTCTCAAAATACGTAATATACACACCTACAGTGACACTCAGAAAATTTTTAAAATCTCATATTTACTTCTTTCTTCTTCTATTTCAGCTCAAACGGCCTACACTGTTTGAGCAGCATTTTAGGGATCATTGTAGCATATATGTTTACCTATTTTCTGTATTACCATGTATAGAAACATAAATTGTGAGTCTGAAAAGGCTTATGGCCTCCACACTCTGGAGATTGAGCTGTATAAAACTAATGGGTGTATTAACAAACTGTCTACCTCAAAGTTAAAAAATGCTCTCTCCTTTGTTTTGGCGTAAAACAATTTCTTTCTTCGCTGCATGATTCTTGACTAACAGAATCAGCCTAGCATCCTTCCGAATGAGAACACTAGCACTTCCCATAAGGGACATTATTTCTTCATTAATTACGTGAATAATGCAAAAGGGGAAATTAGGAGAGGAATAGTGGCAGGACAGAGGAACCAATCTAAACAGTCATATACTAAGCTGCTGTGTGATCTAGAATATGCTGGTTACTGTGCACAATGTGAAACACTTAAAATTGGCGACTCCCTCTCCTAAATTACTACATTTTTGCATGCCTGCCTTAGCCTCTGTGGTATCGCGGACTCTAATTGTGTCATTTACAATTGTTTTTAGCTTCCAGTTTGTGTGGGTATAAATGTGTGTGCATAGTCATTGCACTCAGCTCTCTCTCTATGTGCGACTGCCTCTGAGTTGCGCTGCCAGTCAGTTGTTGTGTGTTGGACTGCGGTACTCTGTCACGTTGGATTCAGCCGTGTCTGCCTCGGCCGGCTCTCAGGTCTAGCACATAACAAATTGGCGACAAGGCCGGGATCTCGACAACCCGCTCACGATGGCCAGTGTTGTGGGTCACCTCCCGAAGTTCAACAGTAGCACAGCCGAGTAGGATGTGTTTGCCGAGCAGCTCTCCTACTACTGACGAGCTCACTACGAAGTCGTTTACGGAACTCGTTCAGCTGGCTAAGGAGCACTACACTCCTAAACCGTCAATTATCATGTGTCGTTTCAAGTTCAATTCAGCATTCCATGAGCAAGGAGTCAATCAGCGCATTCGTCACTCGTCTTCGTGATCTCGCAACGTCCTGTGAGTATGGAGAGTCAGCGACAGAGCTAATCCATGAACAACTGGTTTGCGAAGTTAGAGACGACGTCATTCAACATATGCTACTCGCAGTCCCCAGGCTCATGTATGACAAGGCGTACGAGCTCACCCTACTCTACGAGTCAGCCGCCCAGAACTCTCGTCTGCTGAATACTAATTCACCTATGCAACCTGTTCCAGTGCATCACTCTAGCCCGTCAGAGAACAAGCAACCAGCTAAGTGCTACCGGTGTGGCGGGTCCCATTCAGCCAAGACCTGCTGTTTTTAAGGATTTCAAGTGCAACTTCTGCTCGAAGAAGGGGCATATCCAACGTGTTTGCCAGACCCATTTGCGCCAACTGAACTCTAAATCACCAGTGGTCGTGTCCAAGAAGGGAACACAACACCGTACACACAAGATGGAAGAGGAGACAGAGCCACCTGCCACACCTGGAGTAACTGGACTGCCTACCACTCAGGAGACACCGCCCCAGCAACAGCTCCCAGTGGACTACAATGTGTTTGTAATGGGACCTGATAAGACAGTTGACCCTTATCTCACCACTGTGACAATCAATGGCACCATCTAAAAATGGAAATAGACACTGGCTCTGCCGTTACACTAGTTAGTCTTCTCCAAACTGTGGCCAGATGGGAACTCTCCGCGTCTGGAGGGTACTGCTGTGCATCTCAAGACGTACAGTGGACAAGAACTTGAGGTGGTGGGAGGGCAGTGGTAAGGGTAAGGTTGTGCAGGATTTGAGGCAGGTTGTGGAGGATTTGGGGCTGGTGTTGGTTGGTGGTGGTGGGGAGACGAGAGACATCCCTCCCATGGCGTCTGCCCGGGTACAGCGGTGGGCGTTGATGCTGAGTGCCTACGGGTACAACATCTCTGGAGCATTCCATGCCAATGCCGACGGCCTCAGTAGACTACCGGTGGCCAACACCATTAGTGAAGTTCCATTGCCTGGGGATGTCCTCCTAGTCTTCCGCACTTTGGAAAGTACACTCATTACTACCAGTCAGAACCGCCACCTGTCTTGTGTTCGCAGTAACATCCTCAGCAGTTGGATCAAGTCAGACGATTCAGAATTGCAACCCTATCAGACACGACCATTGGAGTTGAGCATCCAGGATGGGTGTGTCCTGTGGGGCAGCAGAGTCATCACCCCGAAGAAAGGGAGAGAAGCAGTTATCGCACTCCTTCATGAACAGTATCCAGGAATTACCCGCATAAAAGACTGGCAAGGGGGTACATCTGGTGGCCCGGGATAGATCAGGAGCTGGAGGTTGCTGTCAAAGAATGTGACCAGTGCCAACAGCACCAGAAATCTCCAGCAAAGGCCCCACTGTATCCATGGGAGTGGCCAGAATGACCGTGGGCCAGGATACAAAGAGATTACGTCGGCCCCTTCAGAGGGAAGGTGATCCTGGTCATAGTAGATTCCCACTCCAAGTGGACAGAGGCACTGTTAGTCAACTCAGCAACTTCACACGCCACCATTGAGAAACTTCAGTCAGTCTTTGCTACCCGTGGCCTACCTGAGGTCCTCGTCTCGGATAATGAAACAGCATTTACCAGCGAGGAGTTTCCAGGCATCCAGCACCTCACCAGTGTCCCGTACCACCCCGCCTCCAACGGGTTAGCCAAGAGGGCCGTCCAGACCTCAAGGGTGCTCTATGGAAAGATGTGGGAGAGGTTAGTCTGGATAGTCAGATTCAGGAGTTTCTGTTCCGATACCGAATTACACCACATTCAACTACTGGCATCCCACCAGCTAAACTCCTGTCGGGACGGAGGCCTAGTTCGCGCCTCAATCTTCTCCAGCCGGACATCGCAGGGCCGGTCAGACAGAGACAGACAGATCAGAAGACTAGACATGATCGTCATTGCCATTCTCGTAACTTTACTGTGGGACAACCAATCTGGGTCAAGAGCCTTCCTGTGGGTGGATCATGGCTACCTGGGACTATTGTCAGAGCCCAGTCGGGAACGTTTTACTGTCTGCCTCCAGGATGGGCGTACAATGGACAGGCACATTGATTACATCCAACCACGGTTCGCAACACCACAAGACGAGCCTGCCCAGCGACCAGTGATTCCAGCCACTGATTTGTTGGAAGACAAAAACCCACCTATGTTGCCTGACAGCCCATCTGCGAATGCTGTCAAATAACCTCCACCTTCACCCGTCATTCTGCACGAGATCGTCGGCCTCCCGAGAGGTTTATGTGAGAGACTAGTTACGAACTATGGTAGGAGGAGTTGTCGTATCTTGGTGCATTGAGTCATATTTCAGGTAGCAGTTAGCCTATTGTTAGCCATTTTAAGAGCTTCAGAAGGCTATGTTATCAACTAAATGTTGCTGCACTATCACTGCAGGATATCACAAGTAAGCCAATGAAGCCATTTTTTGCATTTAAGCTTCTTATAATATTCTACACCATGGTGTGCCGAAGCCGTTGGTACCTTCCTTTCAATGTGTAAGCTCACCACGTCTGAGAAAATGTGCGTCAGACAAGACACATCCATACTCCCCCACACACACACAGACACACACACTATGTGTTATACACATACACATGACCTAAACACAAAATAAACTCTGCAGTAACATCACAGCCACTGCACTCTAGCAACTACACTAGTCTCTTTTGACCCTGACAGCCTAAAGACAGAAGAAAAGTGTAATCAGTATTTTGTCTCTTCTGGTTGTGACAGTTGTGTTGTCAAATGGCAAGCCATGTAGTGAGCAGTTTCTCCATTGATCACTTGTCAGAATTAAGAGGTCAATGCAAGCAGCTCACCAGAGCTGAGCTCCACATAGCTATCTTAGGCCAATAGCACCTGTAACTTCAGTTTGAACATCACGTCATAGTAAGTTCTGGTGAGGTGGTTGGAGGCGGATCTAACGCTTCACTTCATTCCACACCTCTCTCAATGACTAAATGGAACCATGACAACCCTGAGGATCTTTGGGTATGGAGCAATCTGAACTGAACACAACCTCCTCAGCTTAAAAAGATATTCTTGCCGCTTCACACTCTGTCGCTTAAAGTAAAGTGATCCCAACCAATTTGGTAGTCCTGACAGGACTCTGGGAAAGCTATCAACCTTTTATCCAAGAAAACACAAAGATGAACATTCTATGTGATGGGCTGTTAAAAACTTCGAGGACTGGGCGGGCAGCTATAACTTGCATCATTCAGAGGAGCAGTTTCCAGATGGGATGGTATTCTGTTTTCTGATAAGGCTGCTGAACTGCTGTTGTGGCTACAAAAGTATGGTGTCAGCACTAGGAAGAAGATGGGTGTTCCATATTCACTACACCGGGAAAGATGCCAAACACCAAACCAAGAATACATGTGACTTTAATCTTCCATGTAAGACTTACATAGGACTACCACATTTCACTTAGATAAGACTCACCGTTATGAGATTTGACAGACTGAACATTAGGACCATTGGCACACATGGACACTATCAGTAGATTTTCTAGGTAGGAATTGCACCAACACACTCATAATAGCCTAACTTCATGAAACCGCTCACCACTCCTGAACACTGCAGTACACATAACACGGCCTACGTTTTTTTTATACACTTCTGTTAGACTAGCCTATCCCACAAGTATTGAAACAGCCCCTGCACAGTACCTTTGGCCAACACACAAGTATGAGTACTGCTGGCATGAGAAATATGGAGCAGTATGAAGGTAAAGCAAAATGGGCATGCAAAAGTAATGCCGTAACTGTACTTCCTTCATGTGGGGTTACATAGGCTTTTGTTGTTGCATACCCATTATGCCTTTTCCTTCATAATCCTCCTTATTTCTCATGCCATCATTGTTGCCTTCACCTGCAAAGTAGTAAATGAACAGTCCACTGCGGATGCACTAAAGTGCAGAACCCTTGGTGCCATGAGTTCATGCCACAGACCTTGTTTGGAGGCATGACCAATGGCAACTCACGAAACTCAAAAGAGGACACTATTGACTATAATGCGCACATGTGCTTTCCACAGGAAAATGGCCGACCATATGTATGGCTTTCAACGGAGCAGTGCTGGATCTCAGCAATGGAGGTGTTTCAGAGAAAACCCCACTAACTTTTTTACTCTGTTGCCCGCTGAGTACGTGATAGCAGTTTCAGGACAAACAGACGCTCCAGAGGTGAGATGTGACTCAACGGACAGACAGACACACAGAACCAAGTACTGTAACCCTGGCTGCGCATGCACGCCGATGGTTAATTACAGCGGCCTTCTCCTTTATGCTAAGTTTGAAATCACCTGTTTATCAGTTATGTGTTGCTTTGTCTGGATTTGTATGTGTGATTCGGCCCAACCAGCTGACAACCAGCTGCCTCTGTAACTCAGTTGGTAAGAGCGTCCTAGAATGTGAGTGTCGTGGGTTCGAATCCCACCCAAGTCAGCTATGAAAAATAACTGCTTAGGGTGAGTTGTGTTGTGTTGCTTTGTCTTTCTATTGTCTTTCTAAGCATCTCATGGATGATTAAAGTCATGTATATGCAGTCAGGTAGGATGATGGCAAGTCCAGCATCCAATGTGAAATACACCTGCACATACGGCATTTATATGTAGATACATTACCATTCAATTTGATAAGGTCAGAGGTAGTAAAAGTCAAAGAGTTGCGATGTTTACAAACTTTCACAAATTCAGGAGGGAGTTGTTCAACTCCCAAACTGCGACATCTGTAAACAAAATGATAATAAAATTCTTACATAGATACTTACATTTAAAATAGGATGGAACACATACGCACATGCCTAAACCTCCAGTGCAAGCCAGTTACAGTATAGACAATTGATTTAAAGTCCATAATAAAAGAGTAAAACATTTTCATTAAAATGTTGAAGGATATAGAATGGCAGTGCCAAAAATCAGAGAATCAAAGACTATATATAGGACAAGAATAAAATTAAGATGTTAAAGGATGTAGGGATGACAGTGCCAAAAAGTATAGAAACAAGGGTACAGTATGCAGACAAAGACAAAGGTAAAGATGAGGGCATGAGAAACAAGGTGCAGTATGAAGCAAAGGCAGAGAATAATGGCATCCAACAATAACAACATGCGTAACCCCATACTAAAATGATGTAGGGAGGGGTTATGATTGTTAGATGCCATTATTCTCTGCCTTTGCTTCATATCACACCTTGTTTCTCATGCCCTCATATTTACCTTTGTCTGCATACTGCACCCTTGTTTCTATACTTTTGGCACTGTCATCCCCACATCCTTAATGAAATTGTTTTTACTCTTGTTCTACTGGTTTTTCATTGTATGCTCCCTGGTCTGCACAAGCCCCACCCTTTTGCTGCTCATGGTCACGTGAAAACATGTGTATAATGATGAGGAAATGGCATTCGACTATACGGAAGTACTATAGAGTTACTGGTCCAGGAAAGGCTCTACAAAGATTGTGTTGGCCAAAGGCACTGTGCACATGAATGAGAAGCTGTTCCGCACATGGAAATAAAGGATATATAAGTGTACCAATTGTGTGCCAGACCATTTGGAAGAAGAAAAAGAAGAAGAAGAAGAAGAAGAAGAAGAAGAAGAAGAAGAAGAAGAAAAAGAAGCAGCAGCAGCAGCAGCAGAAGAAGAGGAAGGAGATGGAGAAATCGGGGTTTTAGCAATTACTCAGGTCATTGTAGCAGTATATTTTACCTACTTTGATAGTTTTATCGTGTATAGAAACACTCGTAAAACATGTTATTTGTCAAGAATGCTTATAAACCCAGTGTTTCCGAGTTCATGTTTTATGTGTCTAAAAAGACTTATAAACCTAGCATTCGTGAGTTCATGTTATGTGTCTAAAAGGCTTATAAACACAGCGTTCCTGAGTTCATGTTATGTGTCTAAAAAGGCTTATAAATCCAGCATTCCTGAATTCAGAGTATTATATTTGTTAAGGATGATGGGCGTGTCGCCTACACAGAGAGTCCACCGACTCTGATCAGAGGATTATGGCATACAACAAGAATATAATGCATAACCTCAACACTAATAAAGTATGCAGGGAGGGGTATGCATAACCTCAACACTAATAAAATTGTAGGGAAGGGTTACCCATAATGTTGTTGTATGCCATCATCCCCTGCCTCGCCTGACTAGTGCACTTAACAACATTATAAATGTTTTCGTTCTTGTCTCACTGGTTTTTACTGTGTGTAGCAACACATGTATATAAACATCCAATTTTTTTGCAGAATTTCACTTCCAACGTGGTCTTGACACTACCATTGCTACATCCTCCAACAGTATATAAATGTTCACATTCTTGTTTTCATTTCAAATTTCTTTTTTTACTTCTACACACACATAGAAAGGGACAATATACCTCAGTTCATAACACTGCTTTATCCATGTGTAGCACATAAAGAAGCAGGAACGACAAATTCACATAAAACTGCAATAGGCCATAGGGATTTGACTATGATTTTTGTAACACATTACTCACTCATTTGGAGCTCCAGAGCCAGTGTAAAGTTGAAGAAAAAAGCCACGAGCATTGCTCCCACCTACTCTTATCGGAAGATTATACTTTGAACTGAGATGATCAGCCAAAACTGGATAAAATATAACGCACTTAACAGACCTGTAAGAGTGATGTTTAATTAACATAGAAGGTAATATGCACAGGGGCAACAAAGTGTAAATACAAGAGCACCAAAAGTCAAAAAACAAACAGCAACACAGGGGATGAGGGCATGCAACAATAATAATGTGTAACCTGTAACCCCATAACAATATAGGATATTATGTGAAAAAAATGCTAAAGGATGTAGGGATGCCGTAACCACATAAAAAAGATGCAGGGAGGGGTTACGCATGTTATGATTGTTGCATGTCCATTCCTTGCCTTTTGCCTTCATGCTGCTCCTTATTTCTCATGCCCATCATCACTTGGTTTTGCGTGCATATACTGCATCTTGTTCCTAGCATTGTCGTCCCTACATCCTTTAGCATTTTAATGAAATGTTTTTCACACTTGTTTCATTGCCAAATGCATGCAGTATTTCATGTGCGAGCTCCACTCCTTTTGCTCCTCGTGGTCACATGAAATCACACGCGCATTTTTATATTATAGTATTTGCTTGAAAGTGGTGTAAAATGTGAAAATAGAACATTGATTTGGAAGTGATATATAATTCCGTTGGGCAAAGGCACTCTACAGGGGAATATAAAGCTGTTTAATGCAAAAATGAAATGATGGAAATGCGGAATGAATGATACTTGTACTGTTTGTGAGATAGGATTGTTTACTGAAGAAGATGTTGGAGAAATTGGAGTTTCGGCAATTTCACATATGTCATTGTAACAGTGTAGTGTACCGCCTTTGAGAGTGTTATCGTGTCTAGAAACACTCGAAGGCCATGTTACATTTCTAAAAGGGCTTAGAGCTGCCATGTTCAAGAGTTCTGAGCCATTACATTTGTTAAGGCTTAATGGCCGTGTCGGCGCCATCCCTACATAGAGAGTCTACCGACTCTCTCATAGCTTACAATGAAAAGGAGTCACTTCATGTAGAAATCAAGGAAAGTAATTGTGTCAATTTTGCGGTAGGCTGTTTTAACTAATTTAGAAGATGTACAAATCGGCGGTTTGGCCAATTTCTGTAAGTCATTGCAGCGGTGTGTGTAGTTTACATGCTTTGAGGGTCTAAGCAGGTACAGAAACACTAGTAGAGTATGTGTATATGTCCACAAGGGCTTGTAACTTCCACGTTGGGAGTTCTGGGCCATTCTATACATGTCGCCGCGCATGCTTATGCGAGCGCTGTCGGTTGCTCCCATGCATGAACAGAGAAGCAAGAACCTAGAGGCGTAGATCTAGCTACAGACATTCATCTATAAGCTCGCCCTTTACCTCTACAGAGAACGCCTGGGATCGAGGCTACCTCACTGACGTATGTTTTGTGTATGTGCCAGCTAGGAGAAATAAAAACTAGACGCTCCAGTGAGTGAGCTACGTGTGGAAGTTAGCACTATTTGTCTTTGGGGGCAGTTCTGAGGTGGAATAGACTAGGCCCTAGCTCCCATCCGCTCAAGATTACCATCTAACATCCGGTAACTCCAGGCCCAGTCCCAATTGAGACTCTTGCCCATAGGGGTCATGAGGATGTGCAGGGCCTCCTTAACCTTCAGCTGCTTGGGTCACCTAGATTTGTTGATGATGGTAGTCTCGTCCCATCAGATGGTGTGTGGGTCTATTCTCTGGTATGTGACAGGACTTTTTTGGTGCTGCACACCTGGCTGTCTTAGCTATATTCCTGTTTCTGTGTCTCCTTTTTAGTGTGTATTCCTATTTTCCTTCAGTATAGTTTCTAGTCTTCAGATGGTCTCACTCTGCCTCAGATCTGGTAGACCACCTTGGAGTGTTTCCTTCTGGCAGACTACACTCCAACACTGCAAAAATTAAGTGATGTTTTGACCTCTTCTGTGGTTATTTGCGGTGCAACTTGTGTACAGACTGTGTACTGTTGGCGCAATCCATACATAGAAAGTCTTTCTCTGATAAAAACATCCATTCTTTATCCAACATGTTTAAAAGGGCTTAAAAACGTTGTGTTCACAAGTTCATGTTCGCAACAACTGAGAACTTGTGAACACAACGGTTGTAGACTGCAATGAATCCTTAACACAAACAAGCAACACTGAGGTGATTATGAGAAGACAGAGGGTACATTCATATGCCTCACTGTCCTCAGCATTGAATTTGATTCAAGGCCATGTTGCTGCAATTTCCTGGAGATTCACTCATTTTTGGAAACACAGCAAGGCTGGGGCTCACAGCTCAAAGGAGATTTAGAGTGTCTGCTATAGCAGAGTAGTTCAGCCTGGTCACTTGTTTATGTGTTACATCTATGACCAGCAGGCTCAGACGCAGCAGTTCAAAGCAGCACTTTAACAGGCTGAAATATAGAATGGTGGATTACATTCATTCACCATTGGAATACTTCTAGTATATGACCTATTTGGTTTCAAAATCCAGACGTGCACCTTTAGTCAGATGCATCCAGCTCATGAGGTTGCAGGATTTTCTTGTGGAGACTGCAGTTCCAAAAAACCTGGGACTCTCTGCCGATTGTGCAGCAGGCATTGCTCCAAACAAGTCTTCCCAATCCTGTTGGCTGGCACTATCTGAGGTCGTGTCTAGACAGTTTGCACGATGTGCTCCCACTGTGGCAATTCTGCAGTTGTGGACGTTGTAGAAAGGCAAAGGATCCGCTGCTGTGACACCAGCTATGGGTGCTTCTTTGTGAGTACTTCCCTTAATCATGAGCTGATAGGCTCTCACACCCCCAGACAAGAGAATATAACAGGCTAGCATTTTTCATCTAGCAGCTTGTACACCATAACAGATAGACATAGATTGCCCTGCATGCTGGAACAATAAAAGAGGGCAGGTCAGGCCAGCTGAGCCTGTGGGACTGCATCAATATGCTGAGAGCAGTGCTAATTGTGCAGTCATAAAGTGCAAAAACAAAGCACGTCGGCAACTGTTCAAAACCTGCCTGAAGCATACTCTTGACTAATGGTAATCATCCACTCTAAGCGTACACCCACCCACCCACTGCCTACTCTCACGTATGTAGTTATTTTTCCACTAAGTCTTACCTATGAACTATCAGTGAGAAAGAGTTCAGGGCTTAGCTACACAGGGGGAAATGTCTTTCGTGGCTCCAAAATTACATCCACAAAGCATAGATTCAGTTGTGGTTTGGGCCACTGCTCCAAATGCAAGAGCACAATTGCTGTGGTATGAAGGGGCGTGCCCATGGATGGGCATCACATGCCTCTCAGGGAATTTGTATGTGCACACACACTTGCCGTGTACGTACTTACAGTGTGTACATACGTGTAAGTCTATCAATGTCGTAGAGCATGCATAAAGTCCTGACTCATCCTCATCAATAGCTAATAGGAGATTTAGCACCCAGCCTAGGAATAAGACTAGCAGCAATTGTATGTTAGCTCTCCAATACATGCAAATGTGTAGTGACTATGTGATTTCAAAATGTATGCACATATTTGTATGTAGCTTGCTAATTTGCACTACAAAACAAACCCATTAGGTATTGGCACAAGACTTGTTAATTAGGTTGTTACATCTGCCATGAGTATGCAACTACTTAGCAACTGAGCATGTACAGGAAGTTTAGGGAATCTTGCAATCCTGAAAATTTGATACCACGTGTATGTACACATCCTGGGCGTCGCGTTGATCGATTTGAATAGTGATGTAAACAAAACTTATAGCATAAACCTTAGACGGATGATTGTCTGGCAGAGGGATGGGTTGGGATTAAGCAACCAGGTCGTTGCTTACAACTTGGGAATTAATCCTTTCACTGTAAGCAGAATAGTTTCATTATTTAAGGCTACAGTGTACAGAAAAGGCCTTACCCCATGGATGCCCGACCAAACAAAAAAACCTCTAAAACTGTACAGCTGACTCTTTTACTTCATGGTGCAAACTTTACTCACCAAAGAATGCAGATTGTTGCTAAGCAGAAAGATAGAGAGCTAAGAGAGCAATTCGTAGTTGATGTATCAAAGTGTGATTGTCACATGCTAGTCTTTGACAATTAAGACTGTCGAGATGCAATAAGAAAGTATGGCTACAGTCTGAGGGGGAGACAATCAAGATCCCGTAGGTTTTTAGTACGAGGAGAAAGAATATCAGTAATCACTGCCATGAATGAAGATGGAATTTCTGCAATGAAGTGTATCAGCACTGTCAACAGCGATGAATTTCTTGACTTCATTGAGAGGGACCTGCTGCCAACACTCATGCCTTTTGATGGTATAAATCCTAATAGTATTGCAATATTAGACAATTGCTCGGTCCACCATGTGCCAGGGGTAGTATCAATGATAACTGAAATTGGTGCACTTGTCCATTTCCTACCTCCATACTCGCCGGACGTGAATCCACTAGGAGTGCTTCTCAAAGGTCAATCACAACTAAAGAACATGGAAACATATCAAGTGACCTCCAAACACCTATTAGCTGCTTTTTCTTGCGTTACTTCAGAGGATTGTAAGCAAAGTGTACAACAACTGATCACAAATTCACAACTACCACCAATCACATATATACTACAAAGTTCTCAAATTCTCAACATATCAGCTTACATTTTATATTCTTTCAGTGTGGGTTTGGTTAAAGTTTGCATAGTGAATGTAAAGCACTTCTTTTTTGCTCGATGTATTCAAAATATTGTCTTCAAACAATTGCTGAATGAAACGAAGCTGCTGCAAATCCTTCATCCGTAGGTCCACAGTTTTTGCTGTGGAGGGTCCAGCAGAAGACTAGTGACAGGGACTTGGAGTCTCTTGAGTTGAAGGACTAATAGCTTTTGCAATAGCAACAGCACCATTGGTCATTGCATCAGTAAAAGTTTCCTTCTTTTGGCACTTAGGAGTAGGACCAAACATTGGAAAAGCAGGTGGAGTTTCAAGACTATCATGTGTGCCACAATGAATGGTTTGGGCCCCCAGTCTTCGCTGCGGTACACTGTAAGTGTCACCATGTTTCTCTGTCATAATTTGGAAGTGTTCATCCACATCATTCCCCTAAAGCTTTGATGATGTGCCACCATTCCTTCTTTTTCCCTTCTCAGCATCATACCACAATGGTATATCATCTGAGTTAATATATGCATAAATGCCATCAAGATATTCAGCTGTGACTAACCAGCACATTGTTACACTTCTCATAGTACCCCACATCAAAGCGGATGGAGCTGGGTACTTTATCTTCTAGTTCTTAGATTAGTCACTGAATGAAATCTACTGTCAAAACGATGAAGATGTCTGGTTATAGGTTCTTCCCCCTTTTTAGACTATTCAATATGGTAACCTTGTAATTGAACTTTTTTGATTGTTGCAGTTGAATGGAGAAAGAGAGTAGTTCAAGCAACAGAGAGGGAGAGCGGGAGAGAGGGAGAGAGAGAGAGAGAGAGAGAGAGAGAGAGGGAGGGAGGGAGGGAGGGAGGGAGGGAGGGAGAGAGAGAAAGAGAGAGAGAGAGATCACTGATTGCCATAATTATGCGTAGTTGTCTTCAAAAAATGCACATCATGCAGCACATAGTATTCCATGCTCACCGATGATGTCGTGGTTGGGTGGGGTGGGCCGTGGTTGGGTGACTTGAACCTGAAGCAGTTCAGGGGCACAAAATTTTGCTTGATTAGTGATTACAGTGGCGAATACACCACAGAGGAACATGCTCCGAGTGGCCTGACTCTCTGCCATAGTGCAGCCGCCTATACCTATGCGCATGCGCGGACAGGCGTGTAGTTTGCTGCTTTTGCAAGATTCCCTAAATTTCCTGTAGCAACAAGCAACTGGTAAACTAGCTGAGAATAGTGAGATGTTGACAATTCATGTGCTACTCTCATAGTCAAGACATTCTAGTAACTACAGAAAAGAAGTGACAAGTGAACAAAAATGTGTAGGAAATAAGTAGGGGGGGGAGCAAGGGGGGCAATTTGCCACCCCGCTGAAACTGGCTTTGCCCCCCACTGAGATGGGCTATGTTAATTCAACGCAGGAGAGTCTCAATACAAGGCTGCCCCCCCCCCCCCCAGAATTTTTTTTCAAGAAAAATCCCTATATATATAACAATAATGTATTGTAAGGATTGCACACCATATACATCAATGTGCCAACAATGGTATGTTGATATATGTGTCATTGTATATATCAGAGCATGCCTCTGTCATAATCTTTTCTCGGTTAATTGTTGTATTCCCTATATTACAAATATAAAATCCCTAAACACTTTATTTACGTGTCATGGTTGCAAACTGTCCTCAATCGCTTGGGGACCATGTCCTCAAAGGGAACTACAGCTGTATTGGTTTGTCCAAAAGTAGAAATAACAGCAAACTTATTGTGGTTCGCTGTTAATAATATTATGGTTGATATTTATATATGATATGTCTTAGGTTAGGGTCTATACTGTGCATTCTATAACTCATGAAGTTATTTACTATTATATCACAAGTAAATAAAACATTTAGGAAATTTGAAAGGAAATATAGGGATCACATAAAAGGAACAGAGACAAGATTAAGACACAGACATGCTATGAAATGTCAACATAACATTATGGGTACGTCGATATATCATAACATGTCTGTGTCCCAATCTTGTCTCTATTCCCTTTTATGCAATCCCTATATTTCCTTTAAAATTTCTTTATTTACTTGTCTCCAGTCATTTTTTCTTGACCTGGGTACACATTTTGCTATTTTGCAAGTTTACTTGGTAGCAAACGTACTAGCTAATGCATTGTACATTAGCTTTAAACTGAATTTGCTGTACAGAAAATAACGTGTGCGTGAAGAGTGCAGCCAGTTTATAGGCTCTATGTAACTACATGAATCAACGAGAAGATGAACAAAACCAAACAATTGGTGAAAGGGACTTTTTAATCTTTAACACCTTTCCCATGTAGTAAAATATGCCATTTTTAATCAGAGTTAGTTTCTAGATATAGTTACATATTCATGTTCACAGAAGTCCAGTAGGCAGCAAATTGAAAGTGAAAATGACAAAACAACGGGGATAGACCATAGCAATCCCTATATACACAGTACTACATACTGTGTGATAGTAGGGGTGGTTGGAAGAATTTTATGGGGTATGTCAAGGGTTAATAATAAGAGAGAAGTCTAGTCACTTTACTTCCACTTATTCACATCTCACTCATTGAGACGTCACAACTTTAATACTGCATTCTCTTATTGTCACATTGTGTTCAAACTGTGTATAGCGTAAAATATTATTCAGAATGAATGCACTGAAGTGCACAACCCTCGGCATCACGTCCATATAATGCGCATGCGCACTATCAGCAGGAAAATGGCCAACCATACGTATGGCATTCAACGGAGGAGTACTGGATCTCTGCAGCAGTTTCAGAGAAACCCCACAAATATTTGGATCTTCGTTGTCTGCTGAGTATGTGACAGTATTTTCAGGACGAACAGACACTCCAGAAGTGAGATGTGACTTAACAGACAGACAGACAGAGACAGACAGACAGACTGACTGACTGACTGACTCTACTACAGTAACCCTCCTACGCATGCATGCCGAGGGTTAAAAATCATTGAGTTAAAGAATGCAATAGGGTAATATTGTCAAAATTAGAGAAATAATAGGCTGGGAAAAGTATATCCAGTTGCCAGTAAGCAGTTTGCAATCACATATGTGGGCCCCCGAAGCTTACAAGGCTCATCAGCCCCAAAATTGACATATGTTTGAATCTGAGTTACAGTTATAATCTACAAATATATGTATGGACACTGTACCTGCAATATCATCAACTATCTCTGTGTAGGTTCTTCGTGCTACATCCAGTAACCCTGAACAGTATGAACATGTTGTTTAAACAGGGACACATGTTCAAATGACATTAATGGGACAGCAGATGGCACATGCACACTGGCAGAGTATGAAGCATGGTTTAAACAAGAGACATATGTTCACATTGTTGAATTGCTCTTAGCTGGCAGGCCTGAGGACCTAGTAAGGAAGCAGTAAAACCACAAGGACTATAGTGTTTTATGTGCCCTCTATGCATGCTCATCTAAAAGAGCAGAAGAAACAGGTGCTAAAAGCAACTCAGCTAACAAGGATGAAAGCACCAAAGTCAGAAAGTAGAGTAGTAGAGGGTAGGTCTGGGAAAGAGGCTACCACATAAGAATAATGAATATCAGCAAATCCACTATTGTATGCAATATACATTGGAAGCATAAAAGCTTGCTATTGGCAGTTCACATCCTCATATCTCATACTGATGCCTTAACTCTAAATCCTTCAACTGTACACATATTTTCTTTCATGTTACTTATTACATTACTTACTACATTATCTACGTACTACTTAGTGTAAATAGCAAATGTATACCATTCATTCCAGAGCGAATTGCAAAACATCTCTGTGTTCTCATATTCAGAGCACCTTTCTCATAGTGGGTATCATCATGGAGAACAGAATTGATTTTCTCTAACACAGCCTGAAAACGTACATCTTCCAGAGTCTGCAGGGATTTTAAACTAAACATACACATCTAAAAGTCACTAATTCATGTTCAGTAAATTTCAAAAAATGATTGCTAGTTTGAGATTTAAAAAATTGGTTTACTTTCAACAAATATAATTGTGGGATGTTGAAGATAGTAGTGCCAAAAATCATGGAGAAAGGTTGTATTATGCATGTACACAAAGAGGCAATAACACCAAATATTATCAGGGGGAGGGCAAACTCGAATAGCCAAAACATGGTGAATCAGTGTGTAACAATGAACCTGGATTGGATTGGACCCAACCAAGGATACCCGGATTAGAAATGCTTATAACTCCATCTGAGTTTGCACATGTGTGTCAGTGCCTTCCCTACGTAATAGCAACCAGGTCTACAATGAACAACTCATGATTAAAATACTAAATAACATACAGCCACACAGTGTAGCAGTTGGAAATGACCCTTAGCTTTTAAGACTAGGTGGGTTTGCTACTGCTCACCCACACTGTTGAACATTTATTTTTACATTAACCGGGTATCTTTGGTTGGGTCTTAGACTTGGAAGAGGTTGAAGCTGGCTTCACTAAAACCACTTTTGTTATGAAGCTGTGTAGACCTCTCTAAAATGGGCCAGACAGCTTTAAACCTGTCTGGACTGTTTTAAAATGGGCTCGAAGTGAAAATACTAAATAAATAAATGTTCAACAGTGTGGGTGAGCAGTAGCAAACCCACCTAGTCTTAAAAGCTAAGGGCCATTTCCAACTGCTACACTGTGTGGCTCAAAATTTCGAGCCCATTTTAAAACAGTCCAGACAGGTTTAAAGCTGTCTGGCCCATTTTAGAGAGGTCTACACAGCTTCATAACAAAAGTGGTTTTAGTGAAGCCAGCTTCAACCTCTTCCAAGTCTAAACCTGGTCTGAATGTGGTCCGCACACATAGACACACACACACACACACACACACACACACACACACACACACACACACACACACACACACAAACCAAGCACAGTAACACTCGCTGCGAATGCGTTCCGAGGGTTAATAAAGCTGTCAAGGTGATCCTCCAAGGGAATCGCAAATGGCCCATGCAAAGCTACATTTGTATACGCCTTCTGAAATGTGTAGACAGATTTCAACAATGTCGCGTATTTTGAGGAGTGCTTTTTAACAATGGAACACTGAGTAACAGAGCTTAGTTTATGGTGTCTTGGATGCGTACAAACCAGGACTGTACTGTAATGACTTGTTTAAGGGCAAATGGATGGTAAACTTACGTTCCTCAGGCCAGAAGGGAACACATGGTAATATGATTTGCCTGTATGCACATGTATGTGTGGCTCCGCCCATGATTGTAGGTGTGTGGTTGAGGCAGTGGTGCACTTCTTGAGTATTATTTTTAATGGCAAGAATTGTATCATTCTGATTGGAATATGGGTTCTGTCTGGACATCAACTCATTACTTGTTACCTCAAAGCGCTCACAGATATACGTAGCCATTCCTACACGAACAATTTATGAGTGCCTTTGATCATCTACTGCTGTGCCCACATCTTCCTTCATCTCCAAAACAGACCAAACTACGTTCCATAATCTGAATAGACCTCATGCAAATCATGGACAAGGCCGGCTCTTCCAGCTCCACAAAAAGCAGCGACACAATATCAATTTCTGCTGGTGTGTTGTGTGTGTTGCTGAAGAATCACCAACCAGGTATGTGACGCTGAACAGCTTCCTTTATCAGTGCTAGTATGGAACTGGGTATTTGCTACAAGGGTACTAAAGTGACATTCCACACACTTTTTCGATGGAAGAGCCTTCTAAGGGACCAAAACGGCTGTAAACTCAACTTGAAATACGACTCGCTGTAAGGCCTTCTTTGTCTTTAGTCTCGTCTTTTGCCTAAAGTTCTTACTTCCCGTTGTTACACATAATTAGAATACGTTTCAATAGTGCGTGCACTTTCAAAGATTCGTGCACGTTGTGTTATATACACACCGAGGGTTTAGCACTTCAGTGCTGTTTCATTAAAGTAATGGTTGACAGGTATGAAGAGCTGAATTAATATCAGTGTCTGTAGTATTTTCATAAAAAATGCAGGTGAGTAGATGACAAAACTGATGGATGAACTCCAACCTTTCATCACGCACGCTCACTTTCTGTGATCCTCTGTAAGAACACCAGCATCTACCACACGAACAGGACTCCCCCGCTATACCAAATGCCAGAGTCATTGTGGTAGAGGCCGAACAGTGTCACTGATCAAAGTTTCTCACTTCCAGCAAGGAGTGTGAGACCTTGATCCAATACATAAGAGCAAAGTGAAGGTATCCAGCAGTGAGGGTACAGTTGATTTGACTGGGGGGATCAGCCTCACAAACTCCAAGAGCTCTCTGTCGAACAAAGCACTCTTAATCATATTGCACATTTGAATTGAATCTGCTGAATCAACAATGGCAGTAAGGAGATCACAGTACTCCTGAAGAGACGAGCTAAAAGCTCTGTTCAAAGATGTAATGACTTCCATTCCCTTGAAGGTTAGAAAAGAGATGTTGAGAATGTGACTGTGTGAACGTTCATGTGGCATACCAGTAGTGTTCAATGAATTCACCATTTTCAACAGGCCTTACTTACATAGACATAGAAATCAGTCATCAGTCTCTCTTTCAGGTACATACATTTTATAAGTACACATGAATGCAGGGCCGGCGGAGACGGTGGGGCAGGTAGGGCATTTGCCCTACCACTTTTTGGTGATCCATACAGGAAATGACGTACTATGATTATCTGAGGTAGCTACTAGGCCAGCCTGCGTTCGCATCCTAATCGGCCGATTTTCGCTTCAATGCATTTTGGGTGTGGCTAAATTGCATTGAAGTACAAGTGTGCGCGCGTAAGCTACATATATATGCCTGCAGTGCACACGCACGCGTGTATAGTACCCTACACGATGGACATATCTATAGCCTAATCGACGACACGATCGGATGTATGTAGTACAAGTATACAAGTGTGCGCGCGTGGGCCATTAGGCTACATGCGTGCGTACATGCATGCCTAATTACACATGTAATATGGACAAGTTCAACCATACCCAGCTGCCAGATATCCCTGCTCGTCCTAATCAGCCAGTTGACTTTAAATTTCCAAAACGCGCATTTGGAAAGACCATGCGTTCCTGCCAATCTTCTTGGTTCAAGCAGTACAATTTTCTTCACTACGATGAAGCAAGAGACCTTCTATTTTGCCATATCTGTGTCTCTGGATTCCATCAAAAGAAAATCAAAGGAAGCAATGCTGATCCTGCCTTTGTAAGTATATACTGAGTATATACTTCATCAGGTGATATATTTGCATGGTACATTAAGTAGCTAGTTTAGCTAGCCATTGCCCAATTTAATGCTCAATAAACAAAAGGGAACTACACAAATCATTGCTTGTTATTTGACTGTAGGTTTCTAAAGGTTTTTCCAACTGGAAGAATGCAACATCTCTCTTCCAGAAGCACCAAGACAGCAAATGTCACCATGAAGCTGTTGAAACAATGGTGATTCTCCCTGCTACTACTCAAGATATTGGTGAGCAGCTTTCAAGCCAACATGCACGAGACAAAGAGCAAAATCGGCGAATGCTGCTGAAGATTATTTCATGTGTGCGTTTTTTAGCTCGACAAGGCCTGTCTCTGCGTGGAGATGGAGATGAAACGAATAGTAACTTCTTAGCTTTGCTGTCACTGCGTGAGGAGGATGACCCAACAATTGGTGAGTGGGTCAGAGCTAAGTGGGGTGGTTGCAATTACACTTCACACCAAATTCAAAATGAAATTCTTAAGATCATGGCCACTGAGGTCTTGCGTAATATCTCCACCAGCTTGCAAGCCTCGCAATTTATCTGCTTGATGATGGATGAGACAACAGATGTCTCTAACCATGAGCAAGCAACTATTGTATTGCGCCATGTTACCAATAACATGGAAGTGTTGGAGGAGTTGATTGGTATATATCAAGTTCCAAACATTAATTCTGAAACACTTGCAAAAGTAGCAATGGATGCCCTTTGTAGATGCAACCTTCCTCTTAGTAAGCTAAGAGGACAGTGTTATGATGGTGCCAGTGCCATGCGTGGGGCAAAATCTGGTGTTGCCACAAGAATTCTTGCTGAAGAGCCCCGTGCACTATACACACACTGTTACGGTCATTCCATCAATCTAGCTGCCTGTGGTGCCATTAGGAGAACAAAGGTGATGAAAGATGCCATGGAGACTGCTTATGAAATAACAAAGCTTATAAAATATTCACCTCGTCGTGAGGAGATTTTCCGCACACAAAGAGGCTCAGCTGATCACCTTTATGGTGCTGGTTTGCGTGTCTTATGTCCAACACGTTGGACAGTGCGAGCTGATTCTCTGGCATCAATTATATCCAATTATGTGGTTCTTCAGGATACATGGGCAGAATCTATAACAATCACACGTGACACAGAGACCAAAGCCAGAATAAATGGTGTTCAGGCACAGATGAGGGACTTTAACTTCTATTTTGGCATAGTTCTTGGTGAGCTGATTTTGCGGCATACAGACATGCTCAATCAAACACTTCAGAAAAAGACTATGTCTGCTGCAGAAGGCCAAGAGGTGGCTCGAATGACCATATCTACCTTGGAGAGCCTTCGTGATGATGCATCATTTGCAGCCTTTTGGCAGAAGGTGAATGCTCCTCTTGACAGGTTTGATATTCAAGAACCAACTATACCCAGGAAACGTAGAGCCCCTTCTAGGATTGAAGATGGCTTAGCACCTCCAGAGTTTTCAAGCTCTGTAGAGGACCACTTCCGTCGGATCTACTTTGAGGCTATTGATAATGTAATTGGAGGGCTGAAGGATCGGTTTGAGCAGCCGGGTTATGCCACCTATAGTAAACTTGAGCAGCTTTTGATCAAAGCTTGTAGAGGAGATGATTTCAGTCATGAACTTGACTTCTGTTGCAACTTCTACAATGATATTAATAAAGCTTGTCTTGAACCCCAACTTCACACTTTCCAGCTTGACTTTGTTAGACACTGCAAGCAAAAGTTTGGCCATCTAGTCAAAGTAACAATTTTGGATATCCAGGAGTACTTTTGTTGTCTTTCTGATGGACAACGAAGTCTACTTGGTGAAGTTACCCGAATTGTTCAACTTGTTCTTGTAATTACTGCAACAAATGCTACATCTGAACGCTCATTCAGCGCTCTTCATAGGGTTAAAACTACCTTAGAAGCACAATGATGCAAGAGCGGCTGAATCACTTGTTAGTGTTGCATGTGCACAAGGAAAGAACTGATGCATTAGACCAAAAGGATATAGGGGAGAAATTTGTTGCTGGGAGTGAACAACGCCTAAGAACTTTTGGAAAGTTCAAGTAACTGCATCATACATTTACGTCTCTATCTGTTATCTCTTACGTACGTAAATAATTACCAGTGCTGCATTTTATACCTCTAATTCTAGACTCGTCCCTGGCCTCTCTCTGTAGAGAAGCCTGGGGACAAGGCTAGTAAATACACTTGAATATCTAAATACAAATATCCGACTGACACGCACGGCCATAGAGGCACGCGCTACCCCCTGCACACGGTGTTGCGCTTTGCCTTACCACCCTTTGTGGAGCTGCTCCGGGCCTGGAATGAGTGAGGCTTCAGAATTGTATTACAGATGATTACATCACCTTACCACTATATTTGTAAGGCTTTTTTGCTGGTTGTTGTGCAAGGCCAGGTTTGCCACTCTGCTGTACAGCGCGAAAAACAGTAGTAGACCTGTGCACTCAGTTTGATATGAAATGCTATGATCATCTGGGTGTATTCGTGTTCCTTCTCAAAGGACCCTTCCAGATTGTACCCATTATGTCAGCGCTGCCACAGGGATTTCAGAAGAGGTTGACAAGCAGCTCGTAATAGTAGCTGATGTAGACCATTGTCTGGAGCGAGAGAAGTATACTGTGATCCGGATTGATGAAATGTATATCAAAGGATCTTGTTTACAAATCCACTGGTTGGCTTCACGAATCTTGTAGCAGACGAATGTAGAGCATTCTTTGGGGAGCTGGAATGAGTAATGGAAATGATTTGCTTCTCCAATGAACATATATACATCGAGAAATACATTTAAAAATCACGCCGTTCAGATGAGCCTCTCCTCAGCAGTTTCACAGGTACGATGTTCTCTCTTCCCTTTTGTTCTTCGACCAAGACAAGCTTAGTAGCAATATTTCAAACCTTCAATGCAGTGATACCTGCTACCCATATCTTTTCAGTCAAAACCTGGGACAATCATTGCTCTGGAAATGCCCTATTGAGCACTCTTACCACTTCGAAGGTAAAAGTTTCTGCTGAATCCTTTTGTAGTCAATACTGATCCATTCCAGTAGTCCTCCGTTAACTGTCACAAACCAGTGTCAGTGGGGCCAGAAGAATGTGGAATTACATCAAGCAAAAGCTCACAAAGTGACTCTTCCAGTATTGCCACGGCTTGCCAGGTGTCAGGTGCGCATTAATTTGACCCCAGGTACAACGAGTGTGAAGTGCATGTTAATTGTTCCATTTTCAATCTGTTTCCCTGCCATAATATCTATCCCACCATCACAACTAAAGAGGTGATACTTTATAGCCCCTTAATTGCTAGGTGGTTTATATAGCTGAGCAATTCGTCATTACAATAGGTACTCATAAAAACACCCCATGGAGGGATGTAGCGTGTTTACATGCCCACCACCCAAAGGGCACATATGGTTTAACTGATTTATAGCAATGGTTATCAAAGAGTTTACCTACTTGAGCCTGCTTCACCCGTGCACCTGCTGCAAACAGCAAACATGCCAAATCCAGGAGGGATGTAGCGCCAAATCCATGGAGGGATGTAGCATGTTTATGTGCCCGCCACCTGAGGGCGCGTATGGTTTAACTGATTTATAGCAACGGTTATCAAAGAGTTACCCACTTGAGCCCACTTCACCCGTACACCTGTTGACAAACATGCCAAATCCGGTAAAAACGCACCACAAGCAGTGCAAACCTGTCAATTGGATTGCTTCTCGTCATGTGACTCTAGCACGGATCCAGGACCAGAGTGATGGGAAGAGGAACCAGTATCAAGAACATACAATGTGGTCAAGGAAAACGACCCTGCTCATAAGGCACATTTTCTGTCTGTCAACTATCTGAGGTGAAACCCACCGATCAATTCTATCTTCAGCCTTTACAATTTACGCCGACAAGGAATAGGCCATGGATTTCGTCAAGTCTGCTTGGAAAAAATAACCTTAAACAGATGGTCAAGGAGATGTTTTGAAAAGCTAAGATGGAAGGAAACTTTGTTTATAAAGGCGCTAAGCTACACAGGTTTATGATGCAGGTGTACCGGAGGCTGTTTTCCAAAAAAAAAGTGGACAACAAGTCAATTGAAGCTCTTCGACTGTTGCTACTCGCAAAGGCTTGCAAGTAGCAACCAGCTATAAAAATGTAGACAAATAAAATCCACACCATTCCCCCACCTGCATGGTACCGCATCATAATTTACTTACAATTACGTAACCCAACCACAAACACATATGCATTTTTCCATACACCTTGATATCTTAGAAAGTGTAATCAAGAATTTAAACCCCTATCACTGTACTGTGTGGTAATCCTGGCTTAATTGGTATGTTTGTGCAATTCCCTACATACAGTTCACCAACTCTAGATGATGGTTGTACCATTGAACTAAAAATTATGGTTTCGTATTCATATATTCCTCACAACTATAATCTACCATATTTAGGAACCACATTGTAAATTTCAGAAGAACAGGTTGAAATAAATGTGGTGTTCTGTTTTGGGTAAACTCAGTGAATTTAGCATTCGCTCTCTATCTCTTACGGTGCTACAATGGCACACATTGGAATTACAACACCATCTGAGGATAACAGTGCCCTGGTTATCAAGGTAACAAGTCCTAATTAGAGGTTTCTCACACTGATGTTTAAGTGATAACATCAGCTTAGGGTGAATTCAGATGGGCTGAATTATGCATTCACCACTTCTGCAAGAGTTTTGCAGATTTGCCACATATACATCAAATGTGTATATATTTTGTACATGAAGCCATAGTTAATTACAAACCGTATAATATGCAATGAGCAGTTCACTCTCTGAATCCTTTATAGCTTCTTTGAGGGGCTGGACAAGCTCTAATGTGTGCTTGAGATGAATGATCTGAAAAAAGAAATGTAGAAGTATTAAATATCTCATCATACTAAGAACACTCTTGTCTCAGTTAAAAATTCATGTTTACACACACTGTCACATCTCTTTTTAAAATGACAGTTGCTCTGCATTGGGATGTGGAGTAGGAACAGTATGCACCAAATTTGTGGTCAGGTCAAGTGGCATTGGGATGTAGAGTAGGAACAGGAACAGTATTTGAACCAAATCGGTGATCAGGTCAAGGATTACATAATGCCCATTACTACTAAAGGCTTCAACCTTGAAAGGAGAAATAATACCTAACTATGAAAAGAATGGTTGGATAACTAGGTTAAATATAGACTCACTATTGTGTTATTTTCAGATTTCACAGATTACACAGTCAGAAAGGGCAGAATATATCCAGGATAATAACACATGTTTGCCAAAGGGAGTATAATTCTCCAACATTGTAAAAACTGGCCCAAGTGTGTTTTTTGCCAAGGGAGTCCAAAAGAACACAAGATTTTGATAAAGCACTCAGAACTATATGGCTAAATCTGCATGTTTAGCATATATGTATGTACTGGAATAGAGAGCATGCATTCATTGTGGGCCCTTGGTGCCTCAGTGCATATAAGCGTAAATCACTCTAGCCAACTACAGAGCTCTAACCTTCGTAATTTTGCTCTCAGCTGCTTTAATATTGTCATGCTTTGCTACCTGAACACAGAGTGATAACAAATGATCAATATCCAGAAATCGTTTTAAAATTGATTCAACACTGTAGAACATTTCCTGTAAAAGAAAAAATGTAACAAACAACAAAACATAAAGGCTTACATACAAATATTCATATGTTTACTCAAATACTAACCTGTTCATCATAACTACATACGTATATACATGACACAACATGTTATACAGTGAATTATCTATGGTTCACTTAAATAGTAGCTGACAAGTAATGTAAAATTCAGCTATATCCAATAATCTCCTTGTAGGGATTCCGTAATTGAAAATATTGACTTACACATAATTCTTTCTTTATCGTTCATACATTGTATTTAACATGGCTAGTCAACAGCAGGCAACCCTGCAGGTGCAGTGCATTCATAGTATAACACAAGAGTTATGGCACTCTTCTGCTCACTACAGCTGCATGTCCATTCCTGTCAGTCATGTCCAGCTAGAGATGCTACCTGCCATAAATGTAAAAAAAAGGGGCCACTACAGTGCACAATGCATTTCCAAGCTAAATGCGTCTGAGGTCAAGGTTGTACAAATCATGTGATATCCTTCCTCCCACAGCTGTCTCTGCAAACATGTCCAAGATATGGAGCGTTTCAGTTGCTACCAATGGACAAGAGTTGCTCTTTAAACTGCATACTGGAGAGGAGATGACAGCAATATCTGACCAAGCTATGAAGTCACTAGATAAGACTGAGCTGCAGTGTTCAACTGAAAGACTGTGTGGGCCTGATACATGTTCCGGGAGAGTCAGTACACATTTGCGTCGATTTCAATGAGAACATAATACCTTAAGGTGAAAATTACTTGCAGGTACACGGATTTAATTCTGTGCATTTTACTGGTATAAAATTTTGCTATTGTTAGCCACCCTTGGCACATGCATGCGCAGAGAGGGTTGGCTTACCTGGACCAGATTCTTCCTGTTTGTGCTCTGTGAATGCATCAGAACTTACACGAAGGGTGTTTTATGGGATCTACTTAGCCTCCCTTGGACCACAGCTTTCTCATAGTCCCAGCATGTTTGATCGCGTGTAATAATGCGTGCATGCGTTTACACTCTGAACGCACGTGTGCGTGTGTGGCGCCGCTGCAGTTATCATGAGGGTTTGTTCCAAATTTTGCAAGTATTAAATTTGGTGTTCTGATGCAAATCCGCAGAAATATCAAACTTTAGTACCCGCAAATAAAGTCACCCTAAGGTAACAGAAACTGACCCTCTCCCAAAAGTCAACAACACTCTCGCGCAGCTTGCTGGAGCCACTGTTCTCAGTAAGATAGATGCAAAGAGTGAGTTCTGGCAGATTCCACTGGAGGAGAGCTCATAACAGATGACAAACTTCATAACTCCATTCAGCAGATATTGTTTTAGCAGAATGCCACTCAGCATTTCAAGTGTACCTGAACACTTGGAAATAATCCTCACTGACCTCGAACAACAGTGTTTTATGTACCATGGACGATGTACTGACATTTGGAAAAACACAACAGGAGCACAATAGTCGACTGGACAAAGTCCTTCAGAGATAGGGATTATTTTGAACAGGGATAAGTATGAGTTCAATAAAGACAGACTCACATTCTTGGGGCATGTCATTGACAAGCACGGAGTATCACCAGATCCAGAAAAAACCTCTGCAATTGCAGCAATGCCAAAACCAACCACACATGCCAACAATTCATGAGACGATTCATGGGTGCAAATCAATTGGGGAAATTCACACCCATGATAGCTGAAATCTCTCAGCCACTGAGGGAGCTACTGAGGGAGCTACTAAGCTCCTGAACTAGCCACGTGTGGAAGACTTTAGATTCCAAGTACAAGGTAAAATGCAGAAACGCAATTACGACTGGAGACAAGGCTCTGCCCACATTGCCAGAGAGACTCCCAATATGGGTTGACCATAAAGGCTCTCAAATTTCCTGGTAAGACTGTTCAGAGAGCGAATACTCCCCGGTCATATTCTGTTGAGACATAATCAGGCAGATTGCAAGGCATCTCTGTGAAAGACTTAAACTGACTGTGGAACTAACACTGAACCATCTCAAATCATAACTCGCTCTCAAACTGGTACACCAGTCTACCCTCCTGACGGTCTATCTCAATAAATCTAAGAGGGGAAATGTGGTAATGACTGCGACATTGAGATGTTGTATGTATGACGTCATTAGGTTTTGTACACATGTTCATGTTTGACTACCATGTGTAAATCTGTACACAATAGTTCAAGAGCTGTATGTGTATTGAGTTGCTTATTGTGAGCTACCGTGTCCCAGCTCTAGCCCATGTTACACTACACTAAGCTATATGCAACATGTACAAAGTGAGATGTGTTTCATATATAAAGGGAGAGGTGTGTTCATCAGAGGAAAAAGTATTCACTATGAAGACCTGCTGCACTTTCTGTTTGACCTCATTGTGACAGAGTGCCTCCCTCAGATATAGTAGTGTCTCCCTGGTGCTTCTGATGGTAGATCAAGTCATTAACCATATAATGCACGTGAATGTGTGTAGTAAATAGGAGTGGATGTCAGGCCATTGACAAGAGGCTACCCAAGCCTTCTATTGAGCCTGTTGAAGTAAGCAAAGCTGCAGGAGGCTTACAAATACAGTTGTCTGAGTGTATTCTGTGCTCTTGATTAGTGGTATCTTCTGCAAACATACTATGTACTTTACAATGTGTGAGAAAAATGGAAATAATGAGGGAGTTGTAGGATTGTGATTAATCAGAGTCAGAGTGACTCTCACATCTTTTGCCCACTTTATGCCTATGGTGTTACTAGATTCTCACCTCATGGGCACAGGGGATGAATTATGCCCAGTGGCAGCAACAGTCTTGTATTCAAGCTGAATGAGCATCAATTCAACAGTGGGTCCCCCCTAACCAAGGCCCACTTTATTTGATAAGGGTCCTAAAAACGCTAACAATGGGCTAAATGCTTGATGTAAGTCTCTCTCTAGTCTCCGTCTTTTGCCTAGAAGTCTTCTGCATACTTCCTGTTACATGTAATTGGAATGTGTTTCAATAGCACGTGAGCCTAAGAAGGATCTGCGTGCACGTTATATACACGTACGTACGAGCCATCTAGAAATGCCATATTGTTAGAGGTGGAGAAGCCAGCTACATTTAGGGTAGAGATAGGTGTTGCACAGGGCTGTAGCTTATCCCCAGTTTTATTTTCAGTATTTATAAACGGCTTATTAAAGGGGGTAAAAGAGACTGGGCTTGGGATAGAAATTAATAGTGGTAAGAGGATGGGAGGAATGTTGTTTGCTGATGATTTGCAGGTGCTAGTGAGTCAAGAGAATGCCTTATTGGTGTCGTATATCAGTACTAAAACAGGTGCAGACGAAAGGCTACTGTGGGTAAGAGTGCAGTGATGGTTTTCCTAAGGATAAAGTAGAGGGTAGGTGAACATGAAGTTTCACGTTACTGTTACTTAGGCACAGATTGGTCAGATGGTTCACAGACCACCATAATGTTGCTCGCATTGTGTTAAGTGGGTAGTACTGCTTCAAGCAGTGGTATTCAAAAAATGTTTTCTCTACGTGTACAATATCTCACCAGGCTTGAGCCTGAATCAATCCCTAGAGCACTTAATGAGAAAGTTGATCGACTCTGCCATATAATTGATTACAACAATAGGCAATTTTTTGCAGATATTGAGGAAGCATGGGGCATACACTCAGCTGATTGCTTGGACATCTTTCACAATAGGCAATTGCCACGTTTTAATAGCTGACGTTGGAACCCTGGCTCCGAGCTATTGTATTTGGTGGTGTCCCCTCATTGGTTTGCTCCCTACAGTCATTTTTTAAAGAAATTGAGGAAGCATGGGGCCTACACTACATTGGTTGCTTTGCCATCTTTCATAATAGGCAATTGCCACGTTTTAATAGCCGACGCTGGAACCCTGGCTCCGAGGCATTTGGTGTACTTGGTGGTGTCCCCAGGGCCAGAAAAGTGTACCATGACAGCAATTGGTAAATCAAGTGGTCCTCCTGTGAGATAGCAGATGGCTTAGACAGCTCCCATTTCTCCACTGACCAGACCAACATCAACCTACATACATGAATTACACAGAGATAGATGATGAGCATAACTGGTGCTGTGTCAGCTAGGCAAATGACTGCCTCCAGTCCTCCTGCAACATTAGCTGGGGCCTTTGCTGCATTGGCTCCAGTGTGTACAGCCTTGTTGGTGGCAATTGGCTAGCCACTAGGACACAGATCTTGGACATGGGCAGCAATCTGTGTCATAAGGCAGTTCCAGTCGGCTACAGTGACTTTAGCATCCGTCAGCCTCAGTAGATTGTCACAAATTGGACGTGCTGAGGATCCTGTTCAGTCTGACGCATGATTTGGTTCAAGCCTTCCTTCACCATGCTCAGTAAGTGTTTGGTGGATACTCCGTACTCTCATATTCTCTTGGAAACTTCGGCCAGCTTCTTTTTGTAATGCACCTTCTATATACAACCAATTCCTGTTCCGAAACGTCTGATCAAGGATGAACAGCCTACCAGAATTTCCAGCAGGCAGTTGTCCTCACTGGGTGAGTGTTGTGCAGTGAAACCAACTCCCTCTCTCCCCTCTCTCTACCTGTCTCCTCTCTCTTCCTCTCCCTCTCACTACCTCTCTCCCTCTGGGTGAGTATGTTGTCAGTCTGGGTGGGTATTGCATGATGTTGACTTACTTTTTCCGTATAGTTGGGGATGAGCACACACACACACACACACACGCGCGCACGCGCACACGCACACGCACACGCACACGCACATGCACACGCACACACACACGCACACACACACACACATACACACACAGTGTTGATACATGTATATCATAGTCATGTCTGTGTTGCAATCCTGTTTCTGTTGTTTTTTCTGTATTCAAATGTACTATATGACTGCATGGTGCATGATTGTTACATTCCTATACCTGTTAATACTGGATAGCATTACCGTAAGTTTTGTGTACCTCATTCTCAGTCAGTTCTGCAAAATGATATAGGTACATCTCATTTAATATGATTATACACAAACATGTGTGCTAAGAGGATTTACACTGCATTCGAATAAGATACACACATACATATGTTAAGCACTGCTTTACAATTCAGCTGGCCTTAGCTGGCCTTGAGGCATTGTGAGAGTTTCAAAATTGGGCTAGGCAACAGCTTGTTGTTCCCACCAACCACTTTGTATGCTGCACTGCAAGGCTCTAAGTCACCTAGAAGCATGCATGAATTGCTACAAGACCCCATAACTTCACATGTTTACTGAACACATATAACTTTCGATGACCCACTTTTAGATCACACAGGCACAAAACAATATGACAATACAACGTTATTTCCCGGAGCCCCATCCTTATCAAACAGCATGGTAGCACTGTGTACATAGGGATTGCTATGATCTATTCCCATCAACCACATGTGTATATAGAAATTGCTATGATCTATTCCCTATCAACCGATTTTAACATGAGTAACCCCATAATATACTGATGTAGGGAGGTTCCGCATATTATTATTGTTGGATGCCATTATTCTCTACCCTTGTTTCATACTCCCCCTTGTTTCTCATGCCCTCATCCTTGCCTTTGTCTGAACCCTTGTTTCTTTTTGGCACCGTCATCCCTACATCCACATTTTAATGAAACTTTTGTTTCACTAGTTTTTCATTGTACGCTCCTTGCAAGTGGTGGCCTGCACAAGCCCCATCCTTTATGCTCATGGTCACATGAAACCACATGTGCACAATAATGAAGAAATGGTATTTGTCTATAAGCAAGTACTACTTCTACTCGTTGGCAAAAGGCAATGCACATATTAATAATTAGTAACCCAAAATTAGAAGATGTAGGGAGGGGTTACAATGCTATTATTGTTGCATATGCATGTTATTACTGTTGCATACCCTACGCATGTTATTATTGTTGCATACCCTCATCCTCATCAAGGGGTTACGCGTGTTATTATTGTTGCATACCCTCATCCCCTGTTTTGCCGCATATACTTAAGTTTCGGATTGCACATATTACTCTTGTGTGCCCTCAATCCCTGTGTTGCTGCATATATACTGCTCTTGTTTCTCTACTTTTTGGCACTGTCCTCCATACATCCTTCAACATTTTAATGGAAATGTTTTTATACACTTGTTTCACTGATTTTTCATTATATACTTGCTTGCAAATGCAATACTCTTTGTGTGAGTGCAAGCCCCACCCCTTTTGCTGCTTGTGGTCATATGCATGTGAGTAATAACGAGGAAATGGCGGTCAACTACTAGTAGATTCTTGCTGTTCTTGTTCAAGAAGGATCATAGGAAGATTCTGATGACTAAGGATCATGCACAGGAGAGAAAGAAGCCATTTTATGCCAAAACTAAGGTGAGCGCGTTTGCCAATTTTGTGGTAGGCCGTTTGATAAAGAAGAAGAAGATGAAGAAATCAGCAGTTTAGCAATTTTCTGTAAGTCATTGTAGCGGTGTATTTTACCTACTTTTGAGAGTTTTATTGTGTATAAGAACACTCGTAGGCCATGTTATGTGTCTGAAAAGGCTTATAACTGTCCCGTTCGAGAGATCTGAGCCGTTTTATTTGTTAAGGCTAAAGCAACCGCACGGGGTTCGGAGCATGCGCAGAAACCCCATTATTATTATTATTATTATTAATGGGTGTGTCGGTGCCATCCCTACATATAGAGTCTACCGACTCTATGATTATGTATACCTAACCCACACTGTACATACCGTAATGCTGTACGTCCTTCTAATGTACTGCCTGTCAGGAGCAGCAACATGCTATTCTGCCGAGATACTATCACCAAGCCAAGTCACTTGTGACCAATAGTGAAAAAAACTTTATACACATGTTACCTAGTCATCAACATTGGTCATACCTTTCCATCGGAAAAAACAATGACAAGAGTTGGGAACTTGGAAATGAAATGCACGTGAGGATTACATAAAAAGTGCAGAGACAAGATTGGGATACAGATATGTTATGGTATATCAACATCACATTATGGCTAAGTTAATGCATCCTCTGTCCAATCTTGTCTCTGTTACTTTTTATGTAATCCTAAATTTTAAATTTCCTAGCTGAAAATGATTGTTACAAGAACATAGTGTTAACAACTAAAACATTTGCTGTTGCTAGGTAGCCATGATATCTTCTAACATGCCAACTTTCAGATTGGTTGTGAATGCTACGTATGTTGAGTCACATTCACCCTGTGCTGCATGCACAATCATCAGTCAGTCAGTCTTTCGTTGCTAAGTGTGCAGCAGGCTAATAAGTATATCTCGATATGTTCCTGTCTCATCCACACATGTCTGTGTTTGATCCACCTATCAATCACACAGTACGGTAGTACTGTGTATCACACAGTACGGTAGTACTGTGTATATAGGGATTGCTATGGTCTATCCCCATTGAAAACCATATATAAGGTTTTTCATCACTTTCACTTTCAGTTTGCTACCTACTGGACTTCTGTTGACATGAATGTGTAACTATACCCAGAAACTAACTGTGATTATAAAATGGTATAATTTGATGCACGAGAAAGGTGTTAAATTAACAAAAGTCCGTTTTGTAAATTCTCCATCTTCTTCTTCTTCTTCTTCTTCTTCTTCCGCTTTAACAAGCGTAACTCACTAACGGTAACACATCTAAACATGAAACTTGGTACAGTTATGTAGTTCCACTGGGGATAGTGCATCGTCATGTTAAAAATTTTGTAAACAATGTACTTCTTGTAAAATAAACAAAAATAGCCTCAGGCCATGTATTATTAATGGAGGGCACACAATCCTATATCTGACTAATGAAAGGGCTGCTAAATGTGAAATTTTTTATGATAGTATAGTTCAATACCCCAATGATCAACGTTGTGATAAAATCTCTGTAAACAATGTAAATCTTGTAATATAACAACAAATAGCCTCAGGCAAGGATTACTGTATCTCACTAATAAAAGCTCCATTAAATGTGGAAATTGGTATGATGGTAAAGTGTAATACACTAATGATCAACGTTGTGATAAGATCTCTGTAAACAATGTAAATCTTGTAATACAACAACAAATAGCCTCAGGCAAGGATTACTGTATCTCACTAATAAAAGCTCCATTAAATGTGGAAATTGGTATGATGGTAAAGTGTAATACACCAATGATCAACGTTGTGATAAGATCTCTGTAAACAATGTAAATCTTATAATACAACAACAAATAGCCTCAGGCAAGCATTACTGTATCTCACTAACAAAAGCTTCACTAAATGTGGAAATTGGTGTGATGGTAGAGCTTAATGCCCTAAAAATCAACATTGTGATAAAATCTCTGGAAACTATGTAAATCTTGTAAAAAATAGCCTCAGGCTAACATTACTGTATCTTACTAACAGAAGCTCTACTAAATGTGAAAATTGGTATGATGGTAATGCTTAATACCCCAAAGATCAACATTGTGATAAAATCTCTGTAAACCATGTAAATCTTGTAAAAAATAGCCTCAGGCTCGCATTACCGTATCTTACTAACAGAAGCTCTACTAAATATGAAAATTGGTGTGATGGTAGAGCTTAATACCCCAATGATCATTGTTGCCTGGCTGAGTAACAGATCAAAGGCTAAAGTGTGCCAACATATCATATGTGGCACACTTATTACATCACTAATTACATAAGGCTAGTAAGGGAGTGGTTAGGGGCTGGGAAACCATAGAAATGGCAACAAATTAGTTGTTGCATGGGCCCTCGTGCTCACACAGGATATGTTGGCACAGTTATGATGTAATCCCTCGGGCCTGCGGCCCTCGGGCTGTACATCATAACTGTGCCAACATATCCTGTGTGGCACTCGGGCCCATGCAACAACTAATACATGTTGTGATAAAATCTCTGTAAACAATGTAAAACTTGTAATATAACAACAAAATATCCTCAGGCAATAGTTAGCTATATCTCGCTAAAAAAGTAGCACAAAATGTGGAAATTTGTGTGGTGTTAAAGCTTAATATCCCAATAATTAATGCTGAGATAAAATCTTGTAATCTTGTAAATAGTAGCCCCAGGCACTACTTTGCTGTATTTGTAAGTAAAATTTGGTACAATATAATACACAAACAATTGATGTTGCGATAAAAATGTTGGATAGCCTCAGGCTACAAGCTCTATTAGCTAATATGTTTGCTACCAAGTAAACTACAAAAATAGCAAAATGCATGTAGTTAGGTCCAGAAAAAAATGATGGGAGACAAGTAAATAAAATATTTAGGAAATTTGAAAGGAAATATAGGGATTGCATAAAAAGGAACGGAGACAAGATCGGGACACAGACATGTTATGATATATCGACGTACCCATAATGTTACGTTGATATTTCATAACATGTCTGTGTCCCAATCTTGTCTCCGTTCCTTTTTATGCAATCCCTATATTTCCTTTCAAATTTCCTAAATTTTTTATTTACTTGTAATATATGCATAGCGTGATATCTAAAGTTTAGAACTATGGAGAGTGCCAAAAGGAAAACATTCTTTACATTTCTAGGTCCTTTTTAGCATTCACCTGCCTATTGCTTTTGAGTCTGTACTTAGAAAAAGTGCACATTGACTGCATATCATAATTTAGGGATTGCTACGGTCTATCCCCATTAAATACCATATATAAGGTTTTTCATCACTTTAACTTTCAGTTTGCTACCTACTGGACTTCTGTTAACATGAATGTGTAACTATACCCAGAAACTAACTGTGATTATAAAATGGTATAATTTGATGCATGAGAAAGGTGTTTAAATTAACAAAAGTTTATTTTGTAAATTTTTCTTCCGCTTTAACAGGCATGGCTCACTATATCTAAACATGAAACTTGGTACAGTGAGTTCCACTGTGGGTAGTGCATCGTCATGTTAAAAATTTTGTAAACAATGTATGTCTTGTAAAATAAACAAAAATATCCTCAGGCCATGTATCATTACAGGAGGCCACATAATCCCATATCTAACTAGTGAAATTTTGTATGATAGTATAATTTAATACCTCAATGATCAACATTGTGATAAAATCTCTGTAAACAATGTTAATCTTGTAATATCACAACAAATAGCCTAAGGCAAGGATTATTGTATCTCACTAACAAAAGCTCCATTAAATGTGGAAATTGGCATGATGGTAAAGTGTAATACACCAATGATCAACGTTGTGATAAAATCTCTGTAAACAATGTAAATCTTGTAATACAACAACAAAGCACCTCAGGCAAGCATTACTGTATCTCACTAACAAAAGCATTGGTATAATGGTAAAGCTTAATACCCCAAAGATCAACATTGTGATAAAATTTATAAATCTTGTAAAAAATAGCCTTAGGCAAGTATTACCGTATCTTACGTACTAACAGAAGCTCTACTAAATGTGGAAATTGGTGCGATGATAAAGTGTAATACCCCAATGATCAACGTTGTGATAAGATCTATGTAAATAGTGTAAATCTTGTAATACAACAACAAATAGCCTCAGGCAAGCATTTCTGTATCTCACTAACAAAACCTCCACTAAATATGAAAATTGGTATGATGATAAAGTGTAATATACAAATGATCTAACAAAAGCTCCAGTAAATGTGGAAATTGATATGATAGTAAAGCTTAATATCCCAAAGATCAACATTGCGATAAAATCTCTGTAAACAATGTAAATCTTGCAATATAACAATAAAATAGCAGTTAGCTATATCTCACTAACAAAAGTAGCACTAAATGTGGAATTTGGTGTGGTGTTGAAGTTTAAATATCCCAAAAATTAATGTTGTAGCACCAGGCACTGCTTTGCTATATTTCATTAACAAAAGCTCCACTAAAAGTAAAATTTGGTACAATATAATACACAAACAATTGATGTTGCGATAAAATGTCAGGCTATATCTATTAGCTAATACGTTTGCTACCAAGTAAACTGCAAAATAGCAAAATGCAAGTACAAAAGAAAATGACGAGAGACAAGATTTAGGAAATTAGAAAAGACATATAGGAATTGCATAAAAAGGAATTCTCTCCGTTCCTTTTTATGCAATCCCTATATTTCTGATTTCCTAAATTCTTTATTTACATGTAAACATTGAAGCTTTAAAATAGTTACTGCTAGTTGAATGCACTGCATTTTTTGCGAGTGAGAGTGACCGAACTGAGGATGTTGCCTTGCTCGGTCTTGAGCATGGCATTGAGAAGATGTGTCTAGCCATAGCCAAAATTAGCACATGCGTGATATTCGTTGACAGTCCTTTCAGTTGACCCTCGCACTCTTCAGCCGTCTCGAAAGCAAGACACTGCCTCACTAGCTGCCTCTGAATCACGCTCTCTGATGCTGCCTCACTAGCATTTTACTTTCAGTTGTGGTGACAGTAGAGCGTTGCTCCACTGTACTTGAAGATTAAGAAGTATGGGGCATTGGCGCTTTTGGTAACTGTCTATGTTTAGAGAGAGCACAAGATAGTAACAGGAAGAAATGATTTGCACTGCGTCAGCTTCAGGACAACAGCAGTAGCTATATTTCAGCTCAGGTGCAGTCTGTAACACTGTCACTGATGCTTTTCTATCTGTGATGTTCCAACATCAGGTGGTCTAGGCTCCTTCTGATTTATTTATAAACGATAAATTGCCTTCATTGGCATAGCAGGTCAGTGCGAAGAAAAGCTATGAAAAGAAAAGGAGTGGCAGTCTAGAGAACCTTCGACCTTTAAATGAGCCAGCTTTACGTTTGCACGTAGCGCACAGGCAGCCCCAGGGGATCAGGTACAGCCATTTATACGCAGGAACAGGTAAAAGCAGTGCCTGTCACATATAGATAAAGTGTGAAAAACATTTCATTAAAGTGTTAGAGGATGTAGGGATAACAATGCTAAAACGTACAGGAACAAGATGCAGTATACACAGGCAAATCCTGTGAAAATAGCATGAGAAATAAAGAGCAGCATGAAGGCAAAGGCAAGGGATGGGCATGCATCAATCATAACATGTAAAAAAAGCTGCAGGGGGGGGGGGGCTACGCCTGCATATACTGCATCTTGTTCCTGTACTTTAGCATTGTCATCCCTACGTACATCCTTTAACATCATCCCTACATCTTTCGTTTTTGAAATGTTTTTCACACTTGTTTCATTGCCAAATACATGCAATAGTATTTCACGCGTGAGCACCACCTCTTTTGCTCCTTGTGGTCACATGAAATCACACGTGCATAATAATGAGGAAATGGCGTTCGTGTATACGGAAATACATGTATTCCCAGCCCTACTCTTGCAGGAAAAGGTCCTACGAAGATTCCATTGGGCAAAGGCACTCTGCAGGGGGAACATGAAGCTGTTTCATGCAAAAATAAAGGTAAACACTGAGGTATGTCCAGGATTGCCGTGGACTGTCCCGGGATGTCCCATGATTCCTATGTATCTATATACCACATACATATATATGTGCATATCATCTTCCGCGTAGTCTTCGTCGCGAGCCCAGCCTCCTCCCCATCAAAAGGGGGTGGAGCCTCACCATGCATTCGGCTCCACCCCCTTTACTGATGGGGAGGGGCTGTGGCTGCTCCTCAGACGGGGTTAACTAGTTGTCAGGGAGGAGGGGAGGTAGGAGGTGAGGTCCTGAGGGTGTTATTATTACATCATTTACCAAGACTTTTCACAACATACAATTTCCACACTTACTCAAGCTTTTGTTTACTGAAATACAGTAATGCTGCCTGAGGATATTTTGTACAAGATTTACATTATGTAGAGAGATTACATCACAACATTGATCTAATCATACAAATTTCCATATTTAGTGGAGCTTTTGTTAGTGACATACGTACAGTAATGCTTGCCTGAGGCTATTTGTTGTTATATTACAAGATTTACATTGTTTTCACAGATTTTATCACAACATCAATCATTGGGGTATTAAGCTTTACTATCACACCAATTTCCACAATGAGCTTTTGTTAGTAAGACAAGTAAATAAAAAAATTTAGGAAATTTGAAAGGAAATATAGGGATTGCATAAAAAGGAACGGAGACAAGATTGGGACACAGACATGTTATGAAATATCAACGTAACATTATGGGTGCGTCAGTGCGTATATCATAACATATCTGTGTCCCAATCTTGTCTCCGTTCCTTTTTATGCAATCCCTATATTTCCTTTCAAATTTTTTATTTACTTGTCTCCTGTCATTTTTTTTCTTGCCTGAGGCTATTTTTTACAAGATATACATTGTTTACAGAGATGTTATTACACTGTTGATCTTTGGGTTAGTAAGCTTTACCATCATATCAATTTTCAGTTTTGGTGAAGCTTTTGTTGGTGAGATACAGCATTGCTTGCCTGAGGCTATTTGTTGTTATATTACAAGATTTACATTGTTTACAGAGATTTTATCACAACGTTGATCATTGGGGTATAAAGCTTTACCATCACACCAATTTCCACATGCAACCTAGCTTTCGTTAGTGAGATACAGAAATGCTTGCCTGAGGCTATTTGTTGTTATATTACAAGATTTACATTGTTTACAGAGATTTTATCACAACGTTGATCATTGGGGTATAAAGCTTTACCATCACACCAATTTCCACATGCAGCCTAGCTTTCATTAGTGAGATACAGAAATGCTTGCCTGAGGCTATTTGTTGTTATATTACAACATTTACATTGTTTACAGAGATTTTATCACAACGTTGATCATTGGGGTATTGAACTTTACCGACATACAAAATGTCACATTTAGTGGAGCTTTCATTAGGCAGATATAGGATTGTGTGGCTCCCATCATAATACATGGCCTGGGGCTATTTTTGTTTATTTTACAAGAACTACATTGTTTACAACATTTTTAACATGACGATGCGCTACCCACAGTGGAACTACATAACTGTGCAAGTTTCATGTTTACAAGTGCTATAGTTAGTGAGGTACGCCTGAAGAAGAAGAAGAAGAAGAAGAAGAAGGAGGAGAAGATGAACAATTGGTGAAAGGGACTTTTTAATATTTAACACCTTTCCTGTGCAGTGAATTATGCCATTTTTTAATCAGAGTTAGTTTCTGGGTATAGTTACATATTCATGTTAACAGAAGTCCAGTAGGTAGCAAACTGAAAGTGAAAGTGATGAAAAACCTTATATATGGTTTTCAATGGGGATAGACCATAGCAATCCCTATATACACAGTACTACCGTACTGTGTGATACAGTAATACTTACCTGAGGCTATTTGTTGTTGCATTACAAGATTTACATTGTTTACGGAGATTTTATCACAACATTGATCATTGGGGTATTAAGCTTGATCATCACACCAATTTCCACATTTAGCAGAGCTTTTGTTAGTGAGATACAGGAATGCTTACCTGAGGCTATTAGTTGCTGTATTACATTGTTTACAGAGCTTTTATCACATTGATCATTGGGGTATTAAGCTTTACGATTACACCGATTTCCACATTTAGTGGAGCTTTTGTTAGTGAGATACAGAAATGCTTGCCTGAGGCTATGTTGTTGTATTACAAAATCTATGTTGTTCACAGAGAAATTTATCATCATATTGATCAATGGGGTATTAAACATTACCATAATGAAGCTTTCATCAGTCAGATATATGATTGTGTGGCTCCCATCAGAATACATGGCCTGGGTTTATTTTTGTTTATTTTACAAGAACTACATTGTTTACAAAATTTTTAATATAACAATGCGCTACCCACAGTGGAACTACATAACTGTGCACAGTTCCGTGTTTACAAGTGCTGTAGTTAGTGAGGTACGCTTGTTGAAGCAGAAGAACAATGAGAAGATGAGCAATTGGTTAAAGGGACTCTTTAATAAAAATCTAGTGTAATATAGGGATCGCACAAAATGAACAGAGACAAGATTGGGACACAGACATGCTATGTACATCAACATACCTTTGTTGGTACATTGATGTATATAGCATGTCTGTGTCCCAATCTTGTCTCTGTTCATTTTTATGCAGTCCCTATGTGGTTCACATACGTGTGGCGCCAAGGGTTCTGCACTTTAGTGCATTCATTGACTGGGCAAAGGAGCTTGTCCTAAGTGCCCATTTTTCGAAGGTCCCACTGCATAAATTTGCACACTCCCATTCTTTGGAGGAGAAACAGTGAGCATAGGTACACATACAAGGCATCAACACTAGCCATAGATACAAAAATGTTAATGACCTAACCTTGAACACAATCATGTCTTAAGGTGATAGTTTCCACATCTGCAGATAGGAATAAACACAAAAAACCTGTGTGACATATTCAAGAGTGAAAATATATACCATTGAAATGTTGAAGAACTTTAAGGATGAAAGTGCCAAATATCAGAGAAACAGAATGCGGTATGCAGGAGAAGGAAGCAATGATAGCGTGAAAAAAGGAACGGTACAAAGACAAAGGCAGGGTATATTATATGCACCAAGACAGGGGATGAGAGCATGCAACAATAACATGCGTAACCCCATAATGGAAGAGATGTAGGGAGGGGTTACGCATGTTATTATTGTTGCATGCCCTCATCCCCTGTCTTGGTGCATATAATATACTGCCTTCATCCTCTGTCTTGCTGCATATAAATATAGTCCCCTCATTCCCTGTGTTGCTGCATATATATACTGCACTTGTTTCTCTACTTTTTGGCACTGTCATCCCTACATCCTTTAAAATTTTAATGGAAATGTTTTTACTCACTTATTTCACTGTTTTTTTATGGTATAGAAACAGTCGTATGCCATATTATGTGTCTATAAAGGCTTATAACAGCACCGTTCAGGAGTTCTGCGCTGTTCAATTAATTATGGGCGTGTCAGCACCAAACACTTTCAAGCCAACTTAGTAAGTACGCGTGATGGAGAGTAAACAGCAGATTCTGAGAACAGAGTGGTTCAACACCTGTAACACAAAACGAAGTAATACTAACCAATTTGCTGCACACCTATGCTGTAGCCTTGTACCCAGGCTCTCTCTTTCTTTGAGAGCCTGGGTATAAGGCTAACCTAGACTGCGATCACGTGATACGTACTGTCGTATCTCCTCTGAACCTACTCCGCGAGCTCGAATACGTGCACAAAATAAAAAATGGCGTACAACAGAGAGGAAGTCCATGGGCGTGGCTTCTAGTTGTATTTTATATAACCATTTTTTGGTGAAAGGCACTGTGCCGGCCAAAAAGAAGCCGATTTGTGCAAAAATGAAGATAAAGCCAATTTTGAGTTATGCCTGTTTACTGAAGAAGATGATATGGGAGAAATCGGGGTTCTTAGCGATATCACACATATCATTGTAGCGATGTATTTTACCACCATTGAGGGTCTTATTGTGTATAGAAACACTCATTGGCCATGTTATGTGTCTAAAAGGGCTTATAGCTGCCGCGTTTGAGAGTTCTGAGCCGTTACATTTGTTAAGGCTTAATGGGCGTGTCGGTGCCATCCCTACATAGAGAGTCTATCGACTCTCTAATATCCTGTATTTCATGTCATACACAATATTTGAGCCTGAGGCACGCCCTCTAGGCCTTTCCTATTTAACCCAAGTACTCCATTTCCTGCTTCCTGTAGATATCAATTCATGTCGATCACATCACACTCCCTAGGATTTGAACTGTATATCCCTCAGGCCTGCCCTTAGAAGTTCCATCAGTCAACTGTTAAACGTAGGTTTGCAACCTACAGTAGGAGCCGATTTTTCTGGTACCCTCCTGCTCTGCAACTGCAGCACACTCGGTTTTCATTATAGGCTTATGTACAACAGAGCATCCATGCAACTTTCTCCTATATATATGCTACACGCAAAGTACGGACTCGGACTATCCATGGATTTTGTTGTGCAAACCCCAGATCCATGCTCTGAGCAGCAAATCCCAGGATCACATTCCAGCTTGCTCTATCTGCGGATTGCACTTGCGCAAACCTGACCAACGAAATGCACGTGTGGATATATAAAAATGCATACCGTAGTTTCTGCGGCATCAGTGCCCACTTGTCAGTGCTGATCGCTTGATGAACAGAATTCCTGGAGATGTAAAATGACACTGTGGAAGTACCAACTTTAGTTCTGTTTGTTGAAGTAGGAGGACCTTTTTGCGGTCAGCATGTGAAAATGAGGTTTAAGACCAAACAAAAGATGATATTTGATTCCCTCTGGAAAGACATAACAACACTTCTATCCCCCCCCCCCCCCCCCTTCTAGCAGACATCGGTGGATCATTAATGTTTCTTCTAAGACCCTATATCGAAAACCAACACACACTGACCAATATTTACATTTTTCCTCTCATCACCCAACTTCTCATAAGCGATCAGTTGTTCGTACATTGTCCTCAAGGGCATCCACGCACTGCAGCTCTCTCATCAAACGAACTGAGGAAGAATCCCATTTACATCAGGCCCTATGCAAGAATGGATATCCCAAAGGGTTCATTTGTGGCTGCAGATTTTCTTGTTCACTGAAAGATAGTGACTCTCCGCCACTCATTAGAGTTTGTATACAGGACCATTCGGATGCTATCAGAAGAATCCAGCCCCTTACAATATTCAGGTAACCTTCCGCCCTCCGTTATCTTTACGCCATATTTTATCCCACCCAAAGGACCCTAACTCTCCTCTAGATCACTCAGGTATGGTTTATATGATTTGTTGCTCTGTCTGTGATTCTTGTTACATTGGTCAGACTGGTCGTAAACTGACACGACGACTTAAAGAGCACCAGAGATGGGTAAAGAACGACACCCAATCTAGTGCTTTAAATGAATATTCGAGTCAGATAGGACACCGCATTGATTAGGATGGAGTTTCTATCCTCGGTCGTCATACGCCAACATTGTCTCCTAGAATCATGGTTTATCCATCAGTACAGTGGTTGTTCGATCAACTGTGAGCGAGGCTCTTTACCACAGTCATACATTTTATTGCAACGCTCTTCTGGAGGTGGGGCTCCACACTTGACACCTGCACAGTCATCACTGAAAACCTAGTCACCCGCATAACATGAACATTACATTCTTCTAACACTATAAACTGCACTGCATTCTGTCACTGTTATTGTATGCCACTGATGAAGATAGTTGTACGAACTATTGAAACGGTTGGCTGCTTTACTGTCTGGTGTCTTATTCATAATGTTCTCTCAAGATATTACGTTGCCCAGACATCCAGGTCTCTTAGGTACTACCTTGGATAACTGGTAACACAACATCAAAGCGCTGAGCTGCAATTGCAGGTGGCAAATGAAATTTGAGTGCAGTACCACACTTTTGCACTGCGTGTGTTATTTTTATCTGGCTACGGTCGATGGCAATAATGCTATGATAGCTTAATGAGTATTATTATTATTATCTGGCCACTGTAGTGTACATCCAAGATCTGCACTAGGCTATATACTGTGCAGACCTTGGATAATTGTGACACTAAGTGCTGAGCTGCCATCGCACGTGGCGGATGAAACTCGAGCGCAGTACCACACTTTGGCACTGAGCGTATCGTTTTTATCTGGCTACTGTAGTGTAGCCTATAGACATCCAAGGTCAGCTAATTACATAACATCCGAGGATTGTCTGAGTGAAGGTCTGCCGCAATACCAAATACCATCCAAGGATTGTGTGTACAAACCTCGGATTTGCTGCTCAGAGTATGGATACGGGTAACAAATCTGCGGACAGTCCGAATCCATATTTTGCACCTAACATATACACCCTAAATTTCATGCAATGCACACACTACGAGCCTGAGGTCTGCCCTCCAGGTTGTACCTACTCAATCCATAACGATGATGTAGGGAGTGATTATGATTGTTTATACTCACCCCCTGCCTTGGCCTTCACACTGCTTCTTATATCTCATATCGCCTAAATTTATGTTTCACTGGTTTTCATTGTACAGTGTATATGCACGCAGCAGTTATATTTGCATAAGCCCCACCCTTGGCTCTTCACACTGAACTCACTCGTGTAGGAAAGATCCTACAATGATTCTGTTGGCCCAAAGCAATGTGCAGGGAGTTCCTTGCAAAAATGAAGGTTAACACTTTTATAGTCAAAAAAAGCACTTTGATTGGTTAACACTGGGGTTCTAAATCTGGTGGATTCTACATGTAGAGGGTATGGACTTCTACATACAGAATCCATCCTCTAGGACTGTAGTTTCCAAATCGCATAGTTTCCTAGATGACAGCTCCAGAGCATAGTAAGTCCATAGTTTTTATTGACCACACCTCCAAAGGAAAGCCATAGCCTGATCAGCCATTAAAAATTCATTCATCATACTAACATTCATTCGATGCGTTAGTCGGTGATTTAAATATTGCGAGCGTCCACACAGTTGCTATACTCTAAACTAGGGCAATGCTAAGGCATCGAGTGGGTGAGTCTGAGCTGAGAATCTTTGTGTAAGGCACAATTTATTGAGGTGCATGTTGTTGGCATAACCACACATAATGTATGTTGTGCACGGATGATGGTTTGGTATTCAAAACAGAGAAACTTAGACCTAACTGCAGTCTAAGTAAATGGTCGCTTCCTCATGTAACAGTTATCTAGATTTCATCATTACAATATCATCTTAAATAGCCATATGTAATTCTGTATTCTCTGTGGTTTGGTGTGTTCCCTGTATCCACTGTGTTTTGCTGTGTCCCTTGTGTTCCATATGTTCTCTGTGTCCCTTGTGTTCTCTGTGTTCACAAGGAACACAGACACAAGGAACACAGAGAACACACAGGGAAACACAAGGAACACAGGGAACACAAAAGACACAAGGAACACCGAGAACACACTTAAGGGAACACAAGGGACACAGCAAAACACAATGGACACACCAAAACACAAGGTACACAGAGAACACAAGGGACACAGGGAACACAGAAGACACAAGGGACACAGCAAACATAAGGGACAACATGGAACACAAGAGACACATGGAACACAGGGGACACAGGGTACATAGAGAACACACACACGGAACACAAGGAACACAGAGAACAAAAGAGAACCCAAGGGAACACAGGAACACAGAGAACACACGGGGAACACAAGGAACACAGAGAACACCAGGGAACACAGGGACACACAGATAACACAAGGGACACATAGAACACACAAGAACACAAGGAACACAGGAGAACACAAGGGACACAGGGAACACAGAAGACACAAGGTGCACAAGGGAGACAGGGAGCACGGGGAACACAAGGGACACAGGGGACACAGAAAACACATGGAACACAAGGGACACAGCAAAACACAGCGGACACAAGGAACACAGAGAACACAAGGGACACAGAGAACACATGAAACACAAGGGACACAGCAAAACACAGTGGACACAAGGAACACAGAGAACACAAGGGACACAGGGGACACAGGGAACACAGAGAACACAAGGGACACATAGAATACACAGGAACACAAGGAACACAGGAACACAGGAACACACAGGGAACAAAAGGGACACAGAGAACACATGGGGAAAACAGAGACACATAGAACACACAGGAACACAAGGGACACAGGAGAACACAAGGGACACGGGGAACACAGAAGACACAAGGGACACATAGAACACAAGGGAGACAGGGAACACAGGGAACACAAGGGACACAGGGGACACAGAGAACACATGAAACACAAGGGACACAGCACAACACAGTGGACACAAGGAACACAGAGAACACAGGGGACACAGGGAACACAGAGAACACAAGGGACACATATAACACACAGGAACACAAGGAACAAAGGAACACACAGGGAACACAAGGGACACAGAGAACACACGGAACACAGAGAACACAAGGGAACACAAGGGAGACAGGGAACACGGGGAACACAAGGGACACAGGGAACACAGAAGTAACAAGGGACACAGAGAACACACGGGGAACACAGGGGACAAAGAGAACACATGGAACACAAGGTACACAGCAAAACCACAGTGGACACAAAGAACACAGAGAACACAAGGGACACATAGAACACACGGGGAACACAGAGAGCACAAGGGAGCACAAGGGAACACAAGGGACACAGGGAACACAAGGGACACATAGAACACACAGGAACACTAGGAACAAAGAAGACACAAGGGACACATGGAACACAAGGGACACAGGGAAAACAGGGAACACACAGGAACACAAGGGAAACAGGGAACACAAGGGATACAGAACACAAGGGACACAGGGAACACAGAGAACACAAAACACAAAGCCAAAACACAGAGAACACAGGGAACCAGAATTACATATGGCTTTTCATATAATGTAAGATGATATCATAACGATGTAATCTAGATAACTGTTACATGAGGAACCAACCGAGTATATAGCTAGAGGTATACTTTAAGTTGATAATTGGTGATGGTGATACAAAGAAATTGTCGAACCCAGAAAGTCTAAGCCGCCCCCTGTGAACAGGAGTCTTGGATGTTAGGACTCACTGACAATTGGTGCGAAGCTAAGGCGAGCACTTTTCTCTTCAAAGTGAGAGCTTCACGTTGCGCTCTCTTGGTTTAGCTAACTTTGCCTCACTCTTTCTTGCCAGAGCACAATGTTCCCTTTTACGGTCTGGCTTACAAAAGTCTCCATTTTTCCTCTTATGACTTATTCCTCGACAATCACGGTCAACTATTCACCACTACTATTATAGATACAGCTATAATGCCTTAGTTATTTCTTACCACATGCTTAGCCTGTAATCACAGGATATATGGAAATTTGACGTCGCATATCCTAACGGGGGGCCCTCGCAGGACCAAACTGACATACGATGCATATATGGGCCCCTCGCAATGTCCAACACACTAGATTGGGCTTGTCTGACAATACGTTAGATGCACTCAAGCACACTGACAATTGGTGCGGAGTCTACACCATGCTCAAATTCATTTTTTGCTTTAAGCCAACGAAATCTACAAATCCTGTTGTGGGTGACTATTTTGGATCATTTCTTTCTTGAGTTAAAGTCTGTGCTCGGACGCTACAGCCCAGGGCCCTTAGCCTTTTAAATCACGTAGATCCCTACGCGCCACGTCTAACCTGTTTAGATTTGCGTGCTGTAAATTCATTGAACAATAAGATTCAAACCGACGCATGTCGCTATGTAGATCGTAGATACAGTTGTAGAGCCAAGCGTAAGTCGCATGCTAAGCTGCGCGTGACTGCTGTAATTCATGTAAGCCAGAGGCCAACTATAGAGTCCTAGCAACTAGGACTCTACGGAAAATAAGGATCATAGCTTTCTGTAATCTGATTGGATAATTCAAAGTTATGCAAATCTAAGATATATATATTATGAGTGCTTTCCGTAGAAAATGGCCAACTGTACGCATGCTTTCGACAGAGCAGTGTGGATCTCTGCAACGGAGTGGTTTCAGAGAAAAACCCACAAATTGTTTGACCTCCGTTGCCTGCTGAGTATGTGCCAGTACTTTCAGGACAAACAGATGCTCCAGAGGTGAGATGTGACTTAACAGACAGACACACAGATCCAACTACAGTAACCCTCTTGCGCATGGGCGCCGAGGGTTAATATGGGTCAATTGGGACAGCTAGGTGGCCACTCACAATAAACATGACTGTAGGTCTGGAGAAAACTTTACGTACCATATGGTGGTTGAAGAATGTTTGATCGAAGTAGTCGAGCTGCATATAGACACGTAACAAAGTCTATTAACTATACCTGAGAATCGTACACTCAAATGTATTAAAATGTGTGTAAAATGTGACAATATGCAGGATAACAATACAGTATGAACACCTACTAGAGCAAGGCATACTCACCTCCTCCTGGAGTCTTGGTGTAGTTTAGCACTCCAAATAGAGTGTGTGTAGATGATGGATCACGAATATTACTGACCAATTCAAGATTCTTAGCAGTGGTAACATCTGTAGTGGCACAGTAATCAACATACCTCATCTGAGTGCATACATACGTATAGTTATACTATAGAGCATTAAAATACTATATGTCATACTTTGTCACAACCCTTTGCATGGGCCATACAAAGTAAATTATCTGTGGGCATGGGCCATACAAAGTAAATTATCATGGGCCATACAAAGTAAATTATCTGTTTCATATCCCCGTGCATACATGTAAATTATCTGTTTCATATCCCCGTCCAATGGTGTAATGATGTTAGTGCTATGTGTGTGATGTCTCATACATGCACATAAATAAAATCTTCCGTGTGTGCTTTTGATATTCAGATTATTGACTGAATGACATCATCAAGTGCACACATGTACATGTAGGTTCACGCGCTGTGGGACAGAAAGGTCATAAAGTACTGATAACTGACCTATTTTGGGAGGGTGTAAATATTCAATCCTTATTAAAATTTGTGTTTATGTCACTTTAGCCTCTGTTCTCCCTCCAGTTCTATCTTCCAAAACTGCCTCTCCTTTCATCTTCCTGAGTGGTCATGTAGTGCAGTGTTTTAAATATTTGTAGGCCAGTGAGCTTGAGGATCCAAAAACAGGTCCGTCTTCCTGATTGCTGTTGCGTTCTTGTGGGTATACATGTAAGTCCACAAGCTTGAGAGCACATGCATGTATCTGTGTGTGATCTGATAAGTGAGGTCATCAGTGTGTACTGATTTATAGGGATAGCAGACATTGCTCTGTTGAGATTCTAATGTAGACTCCTCCACGCTGAAACTTATTAAAATGTCCCTCCACGTAAGATGTAGTTATACTGCATTTTCCATCACTTTCACTTATGTGTGAGCTACTACATATAATGTTCATCCCCTATGTATCTTTCTCCACATAGTTCACAAAGATGTCAGTGGGTCGTCAGGTAAATGTATAGACATGTACACCAGTATACTTATGATGTATACAGCACAATTAAATAAAGAAATTTGAAAGGAAATATAGGGATTGCATAAAAAGGAACGGAGACAAGATTGGGACACAGACATATTATGAAATATCAATGTAACATTATGGGTATGTCGATATATCATAACTGTGTGTATCCCAATCTTGTCTCCGTTCCTTTTTGCAATCCCTATTTCTTTTCAAATTTCCAAAATTTTTATTTACTTGTCTCCCGTCATTTTTTTCTGGACCTAGATACATGCATTTTGATATTTTGCAGTTTATTTGGTAGCAAACGTATTAGCTAATAGAGCTTGTAGCCTGAGGCTATCTAACATTTCTATCGCAACATTAACTGTTTGTGTATTATATTGTACCAAATTTTACTTTTAGTGGAGCTTTTGTTAATAAAAAATAGCAAAGTAGTGCCTGGAGGTACTATTTACAAGATTATAAGATTTTATCTCAACAGCAATTATTGGGATATTAAGCTTAACACCACACCAATTTTCACATTTTGTGCTACCTTTTTAGCAAGACATAGCTAACTATTGCCTAAGGCTATTTATTGTTATATTATAAGATATATAGTATTTACAGAGATTTTATCACAACATTAATCACTGGTGTATTAAGCTTTACCATCACACCAATTTGCACATTAAGTAAGAGCTTCTGTTAGTAAGATACAGTAATGCTAGCCTGATGCTACTTTATACCAGATTTAGATGGTTTACAGAGACTTTATCACAATCTGGATCTTTGGGGTATTAAGCTTTACCATCACACCAATTTTCACGTTTAGTGGAGCCTTTGTTTGAGAGATACAGCAATGCTTGTCTGGAGCTATTTGTTGTTATACTAGTTGAATGCAAAGCATTGTTGAAGAGCGGGAGAGTGCACATGCAAAATTAGAAGCACGTATAGTGTTACGGTATGTACATCGCCCATCACATATAAATATATATATATACAGAAAAATCAGCCCGTTGACATGACTAGGTGGGCTCGCTACGCTCGCCAATTACAAGATTTACATTGCTTACAGAAATTTTATCACAACATTGCTCATTGGGGTATTAAGCTTTACCATCACACCAATTTCCATATTTAGCAGAGCTTTTGTTAGTGACACAGTAATGCTTGCCTGAGGCTATTTGTTGTTATATTACAAGATTTACATTATTTACAGAGATTATATCACATTGGTGTATTACACTTTACAATCACATCAATTTTCACATTTAGTGGAGCTTTCGTTAGTGAGATACAATAATCCTTCCCTGAGATTTACATTGTTTACAAAGATTTTATCACAACATTGATCATTGAGGTATCTACCTTTATATGCAAGTCCTAACTATTGCGTGCTCTACATAATGCGGTAATGCCCACGCATTTCTCCCGCAATACTGATTGAGTAGAGCAAGCATCTCTCTGGCCGTTGTGGAAAGCGTTTTGTGTCTGTTGGCTCGTATCATCTCCTGTGTGGATAGCTATTGCACCATGAGGATACACAAGGAGATGCAGGAAGGGGCTATCTACCGCGTATAAGATCGTCATCTCCGTATACACTGCATATAGCATAGCCATCACCATTATGTACCCATGTACCTCTCATCATCATTCCCTACATTTAAGTCCAGGTCATCATCACGTCCTTCCATCATTGGCTCATCCAGCATCTCAATCACTTCCTCTGTATACAACCTATAACTTCCGGTAGCCATCACGCAACGGATATGGGTGCAGTCAAGATATGGGTGCGGTCAAGGGTAATGGCGCGTCTTGGCAAAGAATAGCGCTTGTGAACGGCTCAAACAGGGGACTGAAGTCACAAACAGTAAGTACTTTATGAAAGCAAAGGCACAGTAGTACACCCAGCTGCTTGTGCAGCTGTTGTCCATTAATAAGGCAGCTGCTCGCTCGCATGTATATTCCGTGTCTGTCCGTATACTTTGTTGGCCGCTAGCTTATACAGATGGTCTCAGTATTGCTTCATAAGAACAAGACAGTTCATTCGGACTGTCTCTGTGACAGTTATCTACTTTTCGTGTGAGTACTCTGAGTGTGTTTGCTATAGTAGTGAATTTAAAACAGTGACAAATGGCACCGTTATCATTGACGGGAAAATACCTTTTGGCACTATTGTATATAATGGGTTAAACTATACTGTCATACAAAATTTCATTAGTCAGATATAGGATTGTGTGGCCTCCATTAGTAATACATGGCCTGAGGCTATTTTTGTTTATTTACAAGAAGTACATGTACATTGTTCACGAAATATTTAACATGACGATGCACTACCCACAGTGGAACTACACTACTGTTCCAAGTTTCACGTTTAGATGTGTCACCGTTAGTGAGTTACGCTTGTTCAAGCGGAAGAAGAAGAAGAAGCGGAAGATGGAGAATTTACAAAATAGACTTTTGACACCTTTGTCTTGCATCAATTATTAATTATACCATTTTATAATCACATTTAGTTTCTGGGTATAGTTACATATTCATGTTAACAGAAGTCCAGTAGGTAGCAAACTGAAAGTGAAAGTGATGAAAAACCTGGTTCTCAATGGGGATACACCATAGCAATCCCTATATACACAGTACTACCGTACTGTGCGATAGTGCTTGTTAATGAGGGGTTTATACATAACAAGCACTATGTCAATGGCACAACAGTCATCCTAGTCTTGTCTGCAGCCTTCTTATGCCATCTGTATATTTCCCCTTAAAGGCATTGCCTAAGACAGTAGTTTTTGTGTTCCAGTTCAGATACAAGTATTACAGTAACGTCTGGCATACATCATGTGGCCTGCTTTGTATCAAGTGGTGTCTTGCCTTGCCTGGGTCTTGCCTGGGTACAATGCTCCCAACCCCTCCTGGACTGCCAAAAATATTGATTGGCGGCAGCATCTGGCTATCATGAGCCACTACATATTACCAGATGTAACAGAAGACTACAACAGGAAGAGTTGAAAATCATGCGCGCTACACTAGCTCAGCAACTGGAACAGGAACAGCTGGCGGCAGCGGGAGAAGCAGCCGCCCTAGCGGAATAGTTGAAACAAGCTCAGCAGATGGCCGAAGCAGCCTCAGTGGAGGGTGCAGAGCAGCGACGTAGAGTCAAGGACGTGGAGAGCCAACTGGATCAACTGGTGAGGGAAAACAAGGAACTACAGCACCGGGTGTTTGAGACCAAGGAGACAGCGAGGACCGAGGTAGAAGCCACTCGCATGAGACAGGAGCTAGAGGGACTGCGGCAACTCAAGGAGGTCCGGAGGCAGTTCGACAAGGAGTATGACCATTACCAGTGGGAGCACGACCAAGACACGACACCTACATGTACATACTCTTCTACATGATGGTATTACTCAGCGTCTGACTGGTGGACCTGAGCGTGAGTTGCCTGCCTCTGCGGCTGTATCTGCACCGTTGCATGGTGGTGTGGAGTGTTATTAGACTACTGAGGGGAGTTGGGTTGGTGAGAGGTTTGTGTCCTTTACTGTGAGTAGCGTGTTAGGCCCGCCGTTACTCAGGCTGCCCACACTCTAGAGACCTCAATAGGGACAGGTGGCCTTCCTGGTACTGTGAGCCTTGTGGCCATGGGTAGTAGTGTGGCTTCAGCGACTGATAACAATGCGGCTGATGGTACTGAGCATTGTAGCAGCTACAGTAGTGGTGAACAAGGTGGTACAGGGGATGGTGAACATCCAACAGCTTACCCAACTCATGCAGACTCAAACAGCCATGGTGGCTGCCCAAACTAGAGCCATGTCGCCTCAGAGCCTCCCTCCAATCCCCACTTGTAGCGGTGAAGGCTTTTCAGACCTACCGCCTATTACCCGAAGATGTCAAAGCCAGTTACAGTGCTACTGTAAGTGCCCTCAAATCCAAATTCAAGCCTATTGAGTCGAGGGGCATGGAATTTCACCAACTAGAGGCCAATCTATAGAGCAGTTGGGGTTAGAAATGCAGAAGCTAGCCAAAAGAGCATTTCCTTGCCTGTCTGGTAAGGACTTGGATAGGCTACTGAAGGGACATTTCTTTCAGGCCCTCCTCCCTAAGTGGCAGTGCAGGCTAGGTGCCCCCAAAGTAGAGGAAAGCTTTGATGAGCTTTTAGCTGTGCACATGTCTCTGAGTGTCATGAGCAGCAGTATAGTAACCTGGCTGAGAAGCGTAAGAATTAAGGACAAAACAAAGAAAACTGATGATACTGATTCTAGCAGAGATAGGGGAAGTGGTAGTTCTAGCAAGACTAGCACAGGGGTGCTCCTATCCAGTAATGATGATGCTGGTGATAAGCATCCTAGGAAACATGGGCAAGGTATCCTGTGCAAAGCTAGGGGCAGAAATATCATGCAGCCCACACTACGGCTAGTGTCACTAATTCAGTGATGCTATAATTCTTTTCACCGTGATCAAGTGAGCGTGATGTATAGGTGAAGCTGGTTTTCCTCGAGAGAAGACAGCCTCTAGATCAACTCCACTCGCATCAGTCTCTAAAACAAACTCTGCCCCGAGCTGGTTAGTGCACCTAAAACAGGTACACTAACCAGCAAGCCCCTTCAATTCATCAAAAACTCGCTGACATGCAATAGTCCAGTATATCCTCCTTTCAAGGTACATGTACTTAGGGGAGCTGCTATATCAGCAAACTTGGGCACAAACGCCTATAGTACGAAGCCAAACCAATGATCTGCCTAACACCAGTAATGTCACGTGGGATGGGGAAAGACTGGACTTTAGAGATCTTAGCAGGGTCTGGCTTCACCCCTTGAGAGGATATTATGTGTCCAAGGTATGGTACTTCTTAGTTTAAGACATAAGCCTGCCTCTCAGAGGTGCTCAAACACCTCCCTAAGCTGCACCAAGTGTGTATCAAAGCTCTTTGAGGCTATCAGAATATCATCCAAATATACAAAAACTCCTTCACTTAATAATCCTGCTAAGACTGCTTGCATAACTCTTTGGAAGGTCGCAGGGGCATTTCATAGCCTGAAGGGCATTTGGACAAATTCAAATAGGCCAATGTATGTAGTAAAAGCTGACTTGGCATGTGCGTCGTCATCCGGTCCTATTTGCCAATAGCCTGAGGCTAAATCTAGGGATGTAAAGAATTGAGTTCCAGCTAATGTATCAATCCACTCATGGGAAGGGAAACACATCTTTTTCTGTAATCGCATTAAGCCTACGCAGAAGCGTACGCTACCATCCTTTTTAGCCACCAAAATCACGGGGCTTGCCCAGGTGCTCCGGGAAGACTGTACTATCCCTTGCCGCTGCATTTGCTCTACCATCTGTCTGGTGGTATTCCTCTGTGTGGAATGACGTACAATACCAGTGTACCCCAACTCTGAGTCAGTGAGTGCAAATACATGTACATCAGAATATTCCTGTATTGGGCCCATCAAGGTCATGCTCAAGTTTATTTGTTGGGATTTCTAAGGCCTGTAATAGCCGCTCATAACGAACAGGGTCCTCTGACACAACTTGCAGTACTGTCCCACTAGTAGGGTAACAGGGGACCGGGAAACAAGGTTGGCCTTCATGCAGTACTTACTAACCAATCCCAGCTGACTCCCCTTATGAAGGGTGACACAAGTACACTGATAGTTTTGTAGAGGTACCATTGCATGACCACCTCTATCTAGAGTGATTACTGACTCAAATGCTGTTACACCGGACTGGTTTAATGGGTTCAAACAAAAGGCAGGCATTTCGGGCATGCTAACTCCTACTTTGGCTCTAGCCAAATATCCATTTAGTCGTTGGAGAGTAGTGGCCTGAATTAGATTAGCACTATAGTTTTCCAGAGGTCTGGGATTTATTGTCACAGGGTGTACATTAGCCCTAACCACAGAGACACCCAAGGTGGGTAGTACATTAGAACCTAAAAGGCATTCCTGCTCACTGTTTGGTTGTACAAACACAGGTACAGAGGCTTCTTTCTCATCCAGACTTAGGGTAAGTGGGACCTGTGCAGTGATTGGTATGGGGTTTCCCCCTTTCCCCTGAAATTTATTGCAGGGTTCCTGGAGTCCAGGGGGGACTTTACCAGAGTTCATAATATGGGCACACACTATGTGGAGCAATGCATGTGAACCAGTGTCCACAATAGCAGGCACAGCTAGTCCCTCTAGAGACATGTCCACTTGATATACTGAACCTATAGCACCAGTCACCACATTTACTACTGGGGAAGTCCCATCTGCCAGCTTTTGTTCTTTGTCCAACCTCCTACGACTTAACTCCTGCTGAAGTTCTTGGTCAGTACAATCAGAAACACTGTGGACCTGTAAGAAACCTTGAGGCTTAGGATTTATATTTTATTATGTGCCTGGAGCTTCCGGACCCCGTCTTCTCCTCTGTAAACAGTTTCGTTCTATATCATATTGCCCACAACTTACTAGGACACCACACTACAGTGTACACAGATCATTCTGCCAGTGTTTCAGTGCTTAGTACCGTCCGTCCATCTGGCAAGATTGTGCAGCGGGCCTTAACAATACAAGGGCTGAATTTAACATTCAGGCATTGGGCTGGCAAACTAAACTGTAATGCTGATGCCCTATCATGTAATCCCACTAGCACAGGTGGGGGTGAATGTTGATGTCGCCTTGATGGGTGTAACAATTGTGATGGTGCCTGTTGATACTGATGGCAGTCTTAACTTTGTCTCAAGCACTGGTTTCAGTGTTGAAGATATTTGTAGTGGGTGTGGTGTGTATAATGGTTGTGGTTGCAATTTGGTAGTTCTGATGCTTCTGACAATTGTGCACTTGTTGTGGTGTTGGTAAAAGTGGTAATACCCAGTTTTGTTGTCGTAGTAGAGAGGATGTTGAGGTTGAGATGTTCACACATGGTCCACACACATGACATTGTCCGACCTACACACTACTGGCAACCCATAGAGTCCCAGTTACACATGGTCCGACCTCAGCTACTCCACAACGCCCATGCCGGGTGTTTCAGTGGACACTTCTCGGAGAGGAAGGTCTATGATAAAATTCGTTGTAAGTACTGAGGGATATCACACTTTGCCACAAGAGAAATTCACATTTATGACAATCCAGACCATAGCCCTAGCCCTAGCCCTAGTCCTAGCCCTAACCTACCCAGGGGGATTATAGAATGGCCAGGACTCCCTTACGCGGCAGTCACACGCCCTTTTTAGACACATACAATTACTCTACAAGTGCTTCTGCACCTACTAAGACCCTCAAAGTATGTAAAATACACCATTACAATGACATAGTTAAATAGGTCAACCTGCTTTGCTAGTAGTAACAGGCCTATTGCTTCTTAACTTGTGGGTCTACTTTGTACATCTATACCTCTCCTGTTCTTTTCAATTACAACCTCGAATCTTTATAATATGTTACATGCATGTGCTACACCCAAGTTGTTTGTGTGCTATATGAGTAATACATGCATGAGTAGGGTGCATGTAGCTCTATTCTAGGAATGCAATACAAGTATTTATGGCCCAGTACAGGGATCCGGATCTAATGCTCCACATATGTCCAAGTAGTAGGCATAAATGAAATGATACATATTTACATACAACGTACATGTACATACCTATCATGGTAGTTTGATCAGAGCCTTGAAAAGTAATCTTCAGAGAACTTGGTGCATACACAGCATTCTGGATGTACTCCACATACTTAAGAAGAGCCTCCGAGGAAAAGAAAATAACATGCATACATACACATATGTGTATGTACTTGTACAGTAATTTGACTGGCAAGGGTGCACCTGGGCTCAAGGCTACTGGGTGTGGACTGAAATATACAATCTATCACACAGTACAGTAGTACTGTGTATATAGGGATTGCTATGGACTATCCCCATTGAAAACCATATATAAGGATATTCTTCATTTTCACTTTCAATTTGAAGTTGATTTCACTTTTAATGATACCAAGGTAAAAAATGTGTGAAATATAACTAGTATGCAAAAATTGGATGTGTTGTGATGTAAAATGTATGTAATAACTTAAAAAGTGCTTTTCACATTTTTGCCATGTTTTCCATATTATTATTCTTCTTGAAGAAGCGTAACTCAATAACCATAAGGTCAATGAAGTTGAATCTTTGCATGTGGAAATGTATCATTACGAACTGGGGAATAGGGGTATAATATTCCTTGTAGTTCTTGTACTACTGATCGTTATCTCTCCCAGCAATGTATTATGAATGAGGATAACTAATGAGCAAAACTCAGCAACCATGGTAACCATCAACCTGAAAGTCAGCATGTGTAGAGATATCATCGCTAATAGCAACATAATAAAAGTATATGTTGTTAACCCTTGTGATTCTTCTAATACTGATGTAAACACTCCTCTCAATGCAATACATGTATACATGTGTATAGTGATTACGTAATATCATATTGAATGTACGTGCAGAGTACATACATTGTACGCATATAAAAGCATGCGTCATATAATAAACCGATTACGTAATGACAGAGTACTCGTTAATGACGTCATTACATCTGCCGCGCATGCGCAAACGCGTAGCAACTAATAGGTGCAACTAGCGCGTAGCAACTAATAGGTGCAGTGAACTGGCTGCTTGATAATAGAGAAATGTGTTGACGATTGATTGGTTTAGCAACTAGCGCTTAGTACTACATAACAAAAGACAGAGGTGTTGACGATTCTTGTGCTACTTCAACTGTCAGAATACTGCATACGCGTACAGTGTGTTGCTCTCTGCCAGGCACTACTCTACGTATGTATATACCGGCTGTTGGAATAGCGGCACACTACCAAGTCAAAGCGCTGGTGACCGACAGTACGTTGCTAGCATGTTTGCTCAGCCAATAGTACGTTGCTAGCAGGTTTGCTCAGCCGATAGTACGTTGCTAGCAGGTTTGCTCATTGTTCGTGTACGCAGCTGCTTGTAGCCACTCCCTACTAATCATACATCTCAGAGTGTGATTATTAGGGCCTCTAGCAATAATGGGCCAGGTATTTTATGGATATGGTGAGCATGTGCTAATGGGAATTATTGCTTAAAATTGTAAAAAAATGATTAGAGACAAGTAAATAAAAAATATTAGGAAATTTGAAGTGTATATAGGGATTGCATAAAAATGAACAGAGACAAGATTGGGACACAGACATGCTATATACATCAATGTACTAAAAGGTATGTTGATGTACATAGCATGTCTGTGTCCCAATCTTGTCTCTGTTCATTTTTATGCAATCCCTATATACACTTCAAATTTCCTAAATTTTTTATTTACTTGTACTAGTTGAGATGTAGAGCATTGTGGGGCGAGCGAGACCGTGCGCGACCTGACCTTTGTTGCGCACATGTGCATTGAGGGACGACATACGACATACCATACATATACAGACAACACGACTGCTTGCAGTCCCTAGGTGGGGCAAGCGAAGTTCGCCAAAACAACTGAGGGTACTAGTTCACTGATACAGTAGTTGAGGTGGTGAAGTGCATGACTGCTCGATAAAGCTGCTCTTTTATAGTAGGAGAAGCACAAAGGGTTGAAGAAGTCAAAGACTCCCAGTAAGGATCAGTGTGGTAAAATCTGTGTTAAAGTGTTAAGTGTTAAAAAAGCAGCCATCAAAAGCCAAACTGTTGCAGTATATGTATTAGTTATAACACCCCCTCGAGTGATATGGCGCATATATACGCACGACGCCCGAGGGCGGAGTGCGTATATACCAGCCATATCACAAAGAGGGGGTGTTGCGAGTGATTTATAGCCTAGCACCAAGCGGTTCCTGGCACACAACCGAGCGCGGCAGAATGGTTAGGGGACAGTTGGACCGACTCCAGTGCCTGTGAGAGCGAGGTTCAGGATGCTGCACTATATGCCATCATCGCCTGTCTAGCCGCATATACATGTATATAGTCTTTGTTTCTCTGATTTTTGGCACTTCCATCCCTACATCATTCAACATTTTAATGAAATGCTTCTTACACTTTAGTAATCTACATGTATACGCATTTATGCTCACTTCACATCTAAACTTACTGCAGCAGTGGCAAGGCAGTAATACCTAATGGAGAAAAGTGTGTGCATGTGTGTGTGCATACATGAAGAGAATATCCGTGAGAGAATCATACACATATGTTAAGCAAAAAAACAGGATTAGAACCTGAGATGACAAGTACACTAGAAGCTCAGCCGACTGGCTAAACTAACAAACTGAAACGCTAATTTGTGTGCTTTTCACTTCCATTATCCTTTCACTTGCAAAAGTACACAACTTTGTGTACAATTTTGAAATAGCAAAAATGTAATTTCATTGTCAGCATGTCAGTATTTTCTGATAAAACCTCCAACACACTCAGAAGTGGTAGGTCAAACTTGGAAGTGGCGATAAGAGATTTGAAGTAGCTTTTCTTTATACTGTCAGTACACAAATCAAGAAGTCTAGCAGGGGTGCGGTAAACTGTGAAGACACTAAGCAAGGCTAGAAGAGCATCAGATGGTAGCCGTTTGGCCTTATCAGGATCCAGAAAAAAGTCGAGATTTTCAAATGGAGGGTTGTAGTCAGTGGGACTCTATGGGTTGCCAGTAGCAATGGCAATATAGTTGGACGTGAATGGAGCTCTACCATGCGCCGTATCATCTTTGCACTCAATGGAAGCAAAGGGAAAGGATTGTCTTTCAGATTGCTTTTGTGAAAATTGTGGAGTATGTTTGCCTTGGAGAAACAGATCTCTGTGGATTCAGTACAAATGGAAGGAATGTAAAACAAGGTGAGCCTATACAACAACATTGGAATATTACGAGGTGGTGAACTGTTTCATTGAATATCCCAATGAAGAAAGCAGTGGGTTTGGTATATTTTTGGGCTATGGGCAAGATATGTGTCTGTGAGTGTTAGTTCGGCCCTAGCCCATTGTTTAGCACATTTCTTGGCCCTAGCTTAGCCCTAGCCTAGTGTATGGGTGTACAAAGCCCGTGAGGGGGTGCAGCAACCCAATTAAATTAGCATGGAGGTGAATGGCATCTAGTGAGTGGTCTAGCATACTTTTAATGTGGGGGTGTAATGTGCACAGAGAGGGTGAACAATGTGAATGCATCAAGTTAAAATTAAGAATTCAATACACCCTCAACATCCAAAGGAGGTAGAGCGTGGTGACTCTCTCTGTCAGCTGGCATGGGCGGCACCTACATGTACATGCACATCTCCTAAACTCTGTCCAACCAGCGGCACACTCACACCTTGGGCCCTATCACACTTCCACTACCTGGCCTCAGAACATGTTTTCTCCTCCTCACCTTTCAGGAATTGACAATTGATAAGTGAAAACAAGTCTACTTTCATGTACTTAGGGGGTATGGTATATCACGTAAATGCTATATGCATGTACACTTCATCTTCAGGTACCGCTGACCTTGTAAAAAGACATGTGCTTGCCGATGGCGGATTCAAGATTCCTTTCTCTAATGCCTACATAGCTATCAGCAGTAAAACTACTGGAATCGGCCACCAAAGAAGAAATATGCTGCAGTCTTTGTAGCTGACGTTACTGCTCATCTAGACACACATTCAAATATACCTTAAAGCAACCACAACAGCAGAGGGAGAAAAAGTGAACCAACTTTCACCAAATTCAAACATGTTACGTATAAATTCCTACTTAGATGGTAATCACTGACAATGCTAACAGAATCGCTGACAATGTGGGTGAGCCAGTGACCCTCATCCTTCCCCATCACCTCACATCTAAGGAAATGATTAATTGAACTATGGAATATTAAAAATATGGTCTTCCACCCTATGGAAGAAGTTTATGTAAAAAGAGCAACAGGGGTTGAAAGGCAACTTAATTGACACGGCAGTTGGATAAAGCCTGGGACTTGTGCTGCAGGCCAACCCAGCCAAAAAGGGCCTCGTAAGCCATGTACAGAATGCTATGAAATTTCAAAGGTGCTGTATGGGTGTTCTATGGTGCTGTGTTCTGTAGACAAGTTGCGAACAGGGAGGGTGAAGGCTGGGCTATACACGCAGAATCCAGTGACATTGAGAGTGCAATTACAGGGCTAAGTCATCGGCTCAAGAGAGATAGAGAGGAGCTCTGTGGACTGGAAGTCCACCACCAGACTCAAGATAACAAGAGAATAGATCAGCTCGGCATCACTATCCAGCAGCTAGGAAGAGCAAGGTACTTCCCTTGATTGTGGAAAAGGACTTTGACCGCATAATCACGGGAGGCCCTGAACCTTCCTCTACCATCGCCCAGAGGGACTATTGGTGAATCAACTTATATATATTCCACAGCACCCAGTAGCCTGTCAGTTACTGCTACACCCTAGCCCAGTATTCGTATTACCATCTAGCCTTGCCCCTACAGTTGTAACCTCTCACGGGACTCCATCACCAAGTGTATCTGTAGCACGTTCATCAGCTGCTGCAGTGCATCAGCTGCTGCAGTGTCATCCCACAAGACTCCACCCCCAACTATTGTTACTTGTTCGTTGCCCAGTACTCCCATAATCATTGATGATTTGCATGAAGACTGTCCAGCGCTCATAGTGTCATGAGCTCTCCACTCAGCTCTGCTTGCTGACTAGCAGACATCTTGCCAACTTTTTCAGTGCATGGAAAGTGAATATTTTCTCTCGAGAGTCCCTTGATCTCTGTGTTGACATTAACCAGATGGTCATCCTTATCTTGATCCTGGCAGGGTAGCCAACTGTAATGACTAGCAGCAGATTGCTGGCTCTTCATGTAGCAACAGACATATGACACACACTCTCTTACAGATCATATGATGCATCACATGACGAAACCGTGCATAGTGAAATGGGCATGTGTACAATAGGGTCAACGACAGGTAAAGTCTCTACAGGTTAAGTCAATTGCCACCAGCATTAGAAAGAGAAAAGGTCAGTGAAGCCTGAGGGTGGAGCCATCCCGGAAGGTCACAACCTCCAGAGATGGTGTTAGTGAATGCTGCAGAGATCCAGAGTTGGTGAAATGACAAAGAAAGCCAGGTGTCCCAAGGCCGGATGAGAGTTTCCACGACCTGGCACTGAGGAACACCTCCTCACCCAGAAGGGACTGGCGAAAGAGAGTACACTCATGCTAAGCAATAATAACACTATCACTTCAACATCTGAAGGAAGTGACTGGCAATCTGCTGGAGGTGGAGGTGGAAATTGAAAGTGTGCCAGTCAAAGCCCGGCTAGACACAGGAGTCGACAATCATCTCGAGGTCTACTCTACATGCGGTGGTAGAGCACCTCTGGGATAGCAACTGACCAGTGCCAGAGCAGGAGTTGCCAACTACTCATCTGTACGGCAAGGATGGCTGGAAGGGAGGGAAGCCTGTAAAATCACTGCCCAGTCCAGACATGTGTACTTGAGGGGGCAAAATTAATAATTGTAGAAACTTGGGGGGGCATATTTGGCAGGGCGGGAGACGGATTGTTGATGGTATCATATGCTTGGGGGGGCATTTGCCCCCCTGTGTCCCCTTGAATTAAACCCTAACTGCCCAAGTGCCACTCATGGTCACTGAGTCTGCCAATGTTTGTGCAACCAGAGCAACCATGCTTGCTTGAATTTTATATCTCTCCTTGGCATTGAAGTGAGACACAGTGATGCACCTAAATGCTGAATGGAACACCAACAACACTTCCACACTTATTACGTATCTCAACTGTCAGCCTTCTTACATCTACTGAAATCCCATCATACAAGGGCTGTGTCGTGAATGTGCAGTCATTCCACCCCTTTTGGAGAGATACTTCCTGTTTGAGTCCAATCGAGAGTCACGGCCTGTCAGCCATGAAGTGTCTTGTAACAGCTCAAAAGGGTAGGGTGTCTTTTCTTGTGAGGCATTCACAGTCCATTTAATGTTGGTGAAGAGAAGAGGTAGACACTCTACAACCACTAGATGCTAGCAAGGATTTAAGCACCTGGATTCATCTCAGGAGACTTTATTCAGCAACGACAGAACCAACACTAATACAAGTACTGTGAGGCAGTCGGCAGAACGACTGGAAGAACTTCTCAGACAACTCCAGCTTGAATAACTCCAAGCCCGGCTACACAAGTCTGGTCCAGCACAGCATTGAAACAGGAACAAAGCCACCAATCCGACAACAACCGTATCTTACGCCAGTTGTCCAGAGCGATGGTTACAACATGAAAAAACAGGGTATTGTTCAGCCATCATCCAGTTCATGGGAAGTCCTGTTGTCTGTGTAGCAAAGAGAGAGGTTTGTGATGACTAAACTCCACTACAACAAAACATGTTTACCAGCAGCCCAGGGTTGACAACTGCACTCAGAGACGTGAGGTATTCTTCAGACTTAGACTCAGGATACTGGCAAATTGAGCTGGATGAAGAAGCTAGCAAGTACAATGTGTTCACCACTTTTAACCTCCTTGAGTTCCTCCGGATGCCCTTCAGGTTGTGCAACACAGCATTTTTCAACGGCTCATGCAGAAGGTCCTCTCGGGGTAGGAGTACAAGTGGTGCTTTATCTACCTAGATGATATCGAGAGGTACCTTACCGCCTTCATTCGTCTAATCTCCGACTAAATCCCAAGAAATATGAGTTGATCAGGGACAGAGTAATATTCCTTGGGCATGTGGTTTCATCAAATGGCATTGAGCCGGACCCAACAAAGACACCAACAACTTCCCAGCACCTACAGATGTGTATGAAGTGAGGGGGTTCCTCGGACTGGCCTCCTATTATTGGCCCAAGTTTGAGTCCACCGAGACAAACATTCAGTGGACAAATGAGTGCAGTGTTGTCAACACCGCATATTTGTCTACCCAAAGTTTGGACCGCATATTTGTCTACCCAAAGTTTGGTCCTGGAAGAATTATTATCTTAGAGACAGATGCAAGTAGGGTGCAGTCCTCTCCCAGAAGCAGGATAATGGGAAAATACATCTGACTGCCTATGCCTCTCGGTCACTGAACCAACATGAGAGAAACTACATGTACAGTTTATGCAGGATAATGTGACAATACATCCAATTGCCTATGCCTCTCAGTCAATCAACCAACATGAGAGAAACTACGGAATCTCTAAACTTGAGACAGTCGGCTAGTGTAGATTCTCCGGTACTTCCGCCCTTATCTTCTAGGACATCAATGCACCCTGTATACTGACGGCACCACCTCACTTGCTATCTCGAATATGTCCAGATCATCTGGAATGTTAGCCAGATGGGTCCTTACTATACAGGAAATGGATATCACTATCAAGCACAGAGCCGACAAGAAATGTGAATGCTGATGTACTCTCAATAGCAGGGGAGTAGTACCGGTCAGGTTGACACAGAGTGTCTGCAACCGTCCTACCAATCAACCTTATATACCTGCATTGGATGAAGTTTGCAGGCTGCAAGAAGAGTTCAGTGAGTACAATGATCTGATTGCATACTTAACAAATGAAAACATACCAAACAACAAAGTCACCTCTTGTAAGACTGCCTTTGGAGAGAAAGCAGTTTCAAGCATTCGATGGCATTCTCTACCACGAAAACCTTGCGTTCCCCAATCAACTTTGCATTGTTGTTCCTGAGAGTCTACTTAATCCCTTACTGAAGGAGTCATACAGCGGCCATTTCACCAGGCACCTCGCCAAAGAAGGTTATGCGGTGGAGAGGAATGAGAAGTAACACTCATAAGTTCTGCCGTGCCTGTCTGAAGTGTGTCTCTTGGAAAGGTGGTCGCAAGACATGTCATCCACCCTTACAACCTATCCCCGTAGGTGGATCATTTCACCGTGTTGCGGCGATTATCCCACAACTGCTGATCACAGAAGAGGAATTGCTATGTTGCTGGGTTTATGGATAACCTGACAAAACGGCCCAAAGCTGTTGCCATTCCTGATCAGAATGCTGACACTATAGCTAAAATCTCCGTTGAACCATGTGTCCGACTTCCTGATTCAAGATGTTTGCAAATTGTTGAAAATTATAACTTGTATGGGAACAGCAACCACACATGATCTGATAGTAGCTTTTGAGTGCTTGGAAGGCTACATTACAAACATTTTCTTGAGGGTTTTGTGAGATGAGCTGCCTTTAAATGAGCACATATACATATACTTATGTATTGGACTCATTTTTTTCTAAGACTAGAGGCTGTAGAGGTACATGTACGTATTTTTCTATGCTAAGATGCTGTTACTATATTTTCCTAAGCATGGGTTCCTTTCTATTGCTTCTTCGCTAGGGTGGTATACACATGTTATCAGCATGCAATTTCCTTACTTCGTTGCTACCTCCATCTCTACCATACTGTATTCTGAAATACAAAGCTCCTTCACATATTGCAGACCTGCAACAAGAGAAAGTACACATTGCATTAGACTCTTAACTGTATTGTACACACACATGTAATATTTACTGGGAAGTGTTGGGATGGTAATGGGAAGAGAAGGAATGATAGTAAACATTAAATGTTCGGAATGAAGTATCCAAAAAATGTAGGAACAAAGTGCATGCTAACAGAAAGACCCTCTGTCTGAGCATAGAGACAGACATACACACAGACACACAAACCAAGTACTGCAACCCTTGCTGGACATGTGCCGAGGTGAAGTATACACGCCTCAAGAGAGAGAATGATTGCATACAGCAATAACAACACATGATAAAGGATGTGGGGAGGAGTTACGTATGTTATTATTGTTGCATACCATCATTCACTATCCTCAGACATATATACATGTATGTATAACAAGTAAATAAAAAGTTTGGGAAATTTGAAAGGAAATATAGGGATTGGCATAAAAGGAATGGAGACAAGATTGGGATACAGACATGTTATGAAATATCTGGGTACGTTGATATATTAAGGGTATTAAGCTTTACCATCACACCGATTTTCATATTTAGTAGAGCTTCTGTTAGTAAGACACAGTATTGCTTGCCTGAGGCTATTCTTTAAAAATTTACATGGTTTAGAGGTATTTTATCACAATGTTGATTAACCCTCGGCGCACATGCGCAGCTAGGGTTACGGTAGTTGGGTCTGTGTGTGTGTGTGTCTGTTAAGTCACATCTCACCTCTGGAGCGTCTGTTCGTCCTGAAAATACTGTCACGTACTCAGCAGGCAACAGAGGTCGAAAAATATGTGGGGATTTCTCCGTTGCAGAGATACACCGCTTCCTGCATTGTAGGGTACTGCAGCTACATTCTGCACACTTTTTCAAAGGCAGAGCCTTCCAAAGGTCCTAAAAAGGCTAACAATAGGCTAAACTATACCTGGAATACGACTCGATATAAGGCAGCAAGCTTCTTTCTGTTCAGTCTCCGTCTTTTGCCCATTAACATCATTAGAGATCTAGCATGTGCGCTTTCAAGGATTCACGCTCACACGTACGCCAAGGGTTCTGCACTTTAGTGCATTGATTTTTGGGGTATTTGTTGTTATATTACAAGATTTACATTGTTTACAGAGATCTTATCACAACGCTGACCATTGGTGCATTACACTTTATCATCATACCAATTTTCACATTTAGTGGAGCTTTTGTTAGCGAGATACAGTAATGCTTGCCTGGGGCTATTTGTTGTTGTATTACAAGATTTACATTGTTTACAGAGATTTTATTACAACATTGATCATTGGTGCATTACACTTTACCATCATATGAATTTCCACATTTAATGGAGCTTTTGTTAGTGAGATACAGTAATCCTTGCCTGAGGCTATTTGTTGTTATATTGTAAGATTTACATTGTTTACAGAGATTTTATCACAACGTTGATCATTGAGGTATTAAACTATACTACCATACAAAATTTCACATTTAGCAGACCTTTCATTAGTCAGATATAGGATTGTGTGGCCCCCATTAATAATACATGGCCTGAGGTTATTTTTGTTTATTTTACAAGAAGTACGTTGCTTACAAAATTTTTAACATGACGATGCACTACCCTAGCCTCGTCCCCAGGCTCTCCCCTGCGAGCGTACAGCGAACGACCTTTGAACCGGTAGTAAAATAAGACAGGGGAGAGCCTGGTACGCGAAATCACGTGCACCGCCCTAGGGTAGAAAGGGGGTAGAAAGACTTGGCAATTAACAGCGTGGGCGGTATTTCCTGTGCACAGCAAAGTGAACGTACAGGCAACAGTACAAGGCAGTAGGGCTTACTGCGTGCCAACTGGAATGAAAGTAAGGCGCCTCTCATCATGCTGCAAGCTCCTCACCCGTAGACTCCACAGCTTTAGAGCACGTAGTGGACTAGCGTTACATGTACGCGTGCACACTTGATGTCGAACTATAGCCTAGCCAATGCATGAAGAGAGCGATATACATCCCAATAAGACGGCAAATCGGCTATACACATACAGGTAAAGGGTACAGGGAAGCTCTGGCAGCCAAGTAGCTATGTAAGGAAATTGCGTAATTTGGGATCACGCGATTTCACGTACCAGGCTCTCCCCCTTCTTAAGTTTTGTTCAGGTGCAAAAGTCATTTGTGCGCGGCGCGAGGGGAGAGCCTGGGGACGAGGCTAGCACTACCCCCAGTGGTACTACATCACTGTACTAGGTCTCATGATTAGATGTGTTACCGTTAGTGAGTTACGCTTCTCCAAGCGGAAGAAGAAGAAGATGGAGAATTTACAAAATAGACTTTTGCTTATTTAACACCTTTCTCATGGAACAAATTATACCATTTTATAATCACAATTAGTTTCTGGGTATAGTCATGTTAAAAGAAGTCCAGTAGATAGTAAACTGAAAGTGAAAGTGATGAAAAACCTTATATATGGTATTCAATGGGGATAGACCATAGCAATCCCTATATACACAATAACTATACTGTGTGATGCAGAGGGGTACAGTACTTGGTCTATGTGTCAGCATGTATGTCTGCCTCTACACCTGGACAGAGGGTCTGCCTGTTTGCATACATCTGAACTGTTGGATACAGACGAAAGGCCACACTGCCAACTCGAGAAAGACGAGGAAACCCAGGTCAACACCCTACTCTATTCGATGGGGGACGAGGCGGATGACATTCTCCGCTCCTTTCGACTCTCGGCGGAGGATGCCAAGAAGTACGAGATGGTGAAAGGCAAGTTCGACGAACATTTCATCAAACGCCAAAACGTCATATACGAACATACAAAATTCAATCAACGACGGCAAGAGCCGGGTGAGTCAGTGGATTCCTTTATTACTGCACTGTATGGCCTAGCTGAGTATCGCGGATATTCCGATCTGAATGACAAGATGATACATGACCGTATCGTGGTGGATCTGCACGACGCGAGACTCTCAGAGAAACTACAGCTAGATCCAGATCTGACGTTAGAGAAGGCAATTACGTAAGTGCGACAAGCTGAAGCCATCAAGCAGCAGCAACCATTAGTGCGTGGCTCTGATAAGCAGCCAGAAAACCGCATGGGCGCGGTCAGCAAAAGGAGGAGTCCGAACAGATCAGATAAGAAACCAGCTGATAAGGACAAAGGTGAGAAGACCTCTAAGTCTACCTGCAAGTGGTGTGGGAAATCCCCTTCGCATGCAAAACAGCAGTGCCCTGCCAGGGAAGCTGTGTGTCACAAGTGCAGAAAAAGATGACACTTCAAGTCAGCTTGCCGGACTGCCAAAATGAGTGAAGTGCATAAGGACACTTCTCCCGAGGAAGAGGAACCATTCATGGGAGGCATAAGAAAAGATGACAAGCACAAGGATAGTCCATGGTCAGTAGTTTTGTCTCTAAATGGTACACCAACCAAATTCGAGATAGATACAGGGGCAGAGGTTACAGCTATCTCTAAGAAGGCTCACAGAGAGATAGGAAGCCCTCCACTCACTCCACCCAGGAGAACTTTGCATGGCCCAAGTAATAACAAACTGGGCAAGTTTACTGCAACGCGTGGTATCCACGATACTGAACAGGAACTGTTTGTCGTGGAGAACCTACACAAACATTTACTTGGACGTCCAGCTATTGAAGCATTGGATCTGGTTGTCCGTGTGAGATCTGTTCAGTTCAGCACCAAAGACGCAGTGGACCGGTACCCAAATCTCTTCAGAGGTCTGGAACCACTGGATGGTGAGTACACAATCCAACTGGAAGAGGGAACCAAACCGTTTGCACTAACTGTTCCTCGCAGAGTTGCTATTCCCCTTATGTGGCCAGTGAAAGATGAACTTGCCAGGATGGGGAGACTGGGAGTGATTACTAGAGTAAGTAAACCTACTGACTGGTGTCCTGGAATGGTGGTAGTGCCGAAAGGCAATGGGAAAGTTCACATTGGTGTGGATCTCACCCACCTCAACAACAGTGTCAGACGAGAGAGACATCCTCTCCAAGCCGTAGAACAATCCCTCGCACAACTCGCAGGGGCCCGGGTGTTTTCTACTTTAAATGCCAACTCGGGGTTTTGGCAGATACCACTCGACAGAGAGAGTGCATTGCTGACGACGTTCATAACACCATTTGGTAGATATTGTTTCCATTGTTTACCATTCGGAATCACCTCAGCACCGGAACATTTCCAGAGGCAGATGTCCGATATCCTAACCGGCCTTGAAGGTGTCATGTGCATGATGGACAATGTCCCTGTCCATGGACAGACTGCCGAGGAATATGATGAACGTCTGGATAGAGTTCTACAAAGACTGCAGGAGGCAGGTCTGACCCTGAACAGACAAAAATGTCACTTTTCACAATCGCAGGTGAAGTTCCTTGGTCAAATTGTTGACAGCGACAGAATCCGTCCTGATCCTGACAAGGTTCGAGCTATTCGGGAAGTCCCACCACCAACAAATGTGGGCGAAGTCAGAAGATTCCTTGGAATGACCAACCACCTCAGCAACTTTGCCCTGAATTTGGCTAAGAAGACGAAACCGTTGCGTGAGTTACTAAATAAGCACAACCAGTGGGTGTGGGGACCAGCACAGCAGACAGCATTCACTGAGATTAAACAGGCATTGGAAACCGATCCTGTTCTCTCACTCTTTGAGAAGAGTCGTGAGACTGTGGTGTCAGCAGATGCGTCCTCATACGGACTGGGGGCGGTACTGTTGCAGAAACAACCCAATGGAGAACTGAAACCAATCTCGCACATCTCTCAATCGCTGACTCCGACTGAGCAGCGCTACGCACAAATTGAAAAGGAAGCACTCGCCTTTACGTGGGCATGTGAACGGTTTTCCGATCTGTTGGGACTGGAATTCCACATTCACACAGACCACAAACCACTAGTAACTCTCTTCGGGTCGAAGAATTTGGACGAGTTACCGATCCATGTGCAGCGTTTCCACCTACGAATGATGCGTTTCAAATTCACTATATCCCATGTTCCAGGGAAGAGCCTACTGGTAGCAGATGCTCTGTCAAGGGCTCCATGCTCAGAAGCAGTGGAAGAGGATCTCCTCCTGCAGCAGGAAACTGCATCCTATGTGAACAGTGTGATCCATAACCTGCCAGCTACAGAGAAGCAGATGGAGCGAATTAAACGTCACCAGGAGGAGGATGAAGAGTGCAAACTAGCAACCGAGTATTGCCAGTCTGGGTGGCCTTCTAGACAATCCTTAAGTGGGGTAATGAAACTCTACCACCCAGTGGTCTCAGAGATTTCAGTTAAAGACGGTCTGTTAATGAGAGGTAACCGAGTTGTTATACCACCAGCACTCAGATTGGAGATGCTGGACCGAATACACACTGGACATCAGGGAATTTCCAAAAGCCGTGAACGTGCAAGACAGTCACTCTGGTGGCCAGGTCTTTCAAGACAACTCGAGGAGCTCGTGAAGAATTGTTCTGATTTGTCGTAAGTGCACTAAACAGAGGAGTGAACCTCTGATTCCCACAGCCTACCCGAACTGCCATGGCAGCGAGTTGGAACAGATTTGTTTGAATTCAAGGGAAAACCCTATGTGCTGCTGGTCGATTACTATTCTCGTTTCATTGAAGTGGCCCGACTGAATCATACCACATCAGAGGAAGTTATTCTCCGCACTAAAGGAATATTTGCTAGACACGGAATTCCTGAAGTTGTGGTATCCGATAATGGACCTCAGTATTCTTCTGAAGTCTATGCAGCTTTTGCTCGACAATTCCAGTTTGAACATGTGACTAGCAGTCCTCACTACCCACAAAGCAATGGTGAGGCAGAGCGGGCAGTACAAACAGTAAAGAATCTGTTGAAAAAGGAAGGAGATCCATACCTAGCCCTACTATCCTATCGTTCAACTCCGCTAAAATGTGGGTTTAGCCCTTCCGAGCTGTTAATGTCCAGGAAGTTGCGGACAAACGTACCTATGACAAGGGAGCCGTTGAAGCCAGCAGTACCAGATCCTGCTCTCCTACAAGAGAGAGAAGAACTGTACAGGAACAGGGTACGTGAGAACTATGACCAACATCACAGAGTCAGAGATTTGGAACCTCTGAGCCCAAGACAGGCAGTTTGGATTCCAAACCGTGGTGAGGAGGCGCAAGTAGTACAAGAAGCTGATACTCCTCGGTCATATGAAGTTCAGACTTCTGAAGGAACATACCGTCGTAACCAACGTGCGCTAGAGGATCTCCCGAACTCAGAGATGGAATCCGATGCTATCGAGACGAATCAGAATGGTAATAAGATGCAGGAACGTCCGCTACGAAGAAGCAGCCGCGAGTCCCATCCACCAGACAGATTGGACAATAGCTGGAACACAGGACATTCCTAATTTGGTATCATTTGTGTAACCATAATTGTATGCATATTAGATATTGTAATAGTGCATGCTTTGGTATTGGTGCATGTTCTTATCCCAGAAGGGGAGATGTGGTATTGCAATATTCTGTACATGTATGTATACGTGCATTGATTTTGTATCACATCATCTGTATGTGTCACATGTGTGTGTTGTAGTTCTTACTACGCTACTGGAGAAGACGCGTGTTCGAGGTATCCTCCTGCATCTAACCTACGGCGCATAGAACCCTAACACTACAGGCAGGAGTTGCATGGATAATGTATACTCGTTGAATGAGACTGTGGAAGGCAGGTTGAGGGAGGGTAAACATACATTGTACATATGCTTTCTTTTTAGATGTATATAAAGCCTATGATACTGTGTGGCGTGATGGTTTGTGGGTAAAGCTATGGGATATGGGTGTGAAGGGAAGGATGTGGCGTGTAAGTAAGAATATGCATCAAGCATCTAAAAGTGCCATATTATTAGATGGGGAGAAGTCGGCTGCATTTAGGGCAGAGCTACATGTAGGTGTGGCACAGGGCCGTAGTGTATCCCCAATTTTATTTTCAGTATTTATAAACGGCTTATTAAAGGATGAAGAAGAGGCTGGGCTTGAGATAAAGATTAGTAGTGGTAAGAGGATGGGAGGAATGTTGTTTGCTGATGACTTTGTAGGTGTTAGTGAGTCAAAGGAAAGCCTACAGAAGCTTATTGATGTTGTATATAGGTATTGTAACAGGTGGGACTAAAGGCTAATGTGGGTAAGAGTGCAGTGATGGTGTTTTCTAAGGATAGAGTAGAGGGTAGGTGAAAGTGGGGAGAACATGAGCTTCCTGAGGTGTCAAGTTACTGTTATTTAGGCATAGATTTTGCAAGTAATGGAGCATGGGATGTGCATATTAAAAGGTGATTAATAATGGCAGGAAAAAGGTAAATCAGTTGCATAGTGTTATTAGTAATTGAGATATCAACTTAACCACACGTAGGCTGTTGCTTCTTTCTGTAATTAGACCTAGTATAGAGTATGGAGGGGAGATTTGGGGAGGTAATAAGGGTAGCTGCATTAGAATCTATTACCTTGGGCGGAGCTAAAAGGATTCTGGGTTGTTCGTCCAAAACTTGTAATGAAGCAGTTAGAGGTGATATGGGTTTAGAATCATTGAGGGATAGAAGGGATAGAGCTAAATTAAAGTGGTGGTATAAATTAGTATCAATGCCTGAGGATAGATACCCAAAGCAATTATTCATTCAGGAATGGGAAACTAAGCCTCGTAGAGGTAGACAAAGGAAAGCATGGGGTAGAGTGGTCGATGAACTCTTTGTGTCCTTAGGTTTGGATAAGCATGAATGGGTGGAGGATATTAAGAGGGGAGAGAGTTTGTTAGCTGCATTTTTGACTTGTATAGAGGAGAGTATTAGGGTAAGCAGTTTGAGGAAGGATTGAATAGTAAAGTAAAATTAGATACAATGTTATTACAAAAGGTTTAGGAAGAAAGTAGGATTTAAGAGGTACTTGCATGGTGTTGGTGATGCAGGAACTAGACTATTGTTTAAGTTTAGGTCAGGCTTGAATGAAGAGCTTGGCAGGCATAGAGGTAGAGAAGGCAAATCAGAGTGTGTGTTGTGTGGTGCTGAGTGTGAGAGTGTAGTTCATGTGTTGTGGGAGTGAAGGAATATGTTGTCTGGGATGTGAGTAAACAAAAATTGTACGGTGATGACTCGTGCCCTAGTCAACTTCAGTCCTTGGCAGAGGATCTGCAGCTGGCTGGAGTTGAGGGGCAAAGGGATGGTAAGTTATGTTCCTCAGGTGAGGGAGGAACAGATGATAAGGATTTGCCTGTATGTACATGTATGTGTGGCTCCACCCATGATTGTGGGTGTGTGGTCGATGGCAGTAATGCTATGGTAGCTTTATGAGTATTATTACAACAACAAATAGCCTCAGGCAAGCATTTCTGTATCTCACTAACAAAAGCTCTACTAAATGTGAAAATTGGTATGATGGTAAAGTGTATGATCAACGTTGTGATAAAATCTCTGTAAACAATGTAAATCTTATAATATAACAACAAATAGTCTCAGGCAAATATTTCTGTATCTCACTAACAAAGCTCCACTAAATGTGAAAATTGATATGATGGTAAAGTATAATACTCCAATGATCAACATGATAAAATCTCTGTAAACAATGTAAATCTTGTAATAAAACAACAAGTAGCCTCAGGCAAGCATTTCTGTATCTCACTAACGAAAGCTAGGCTGCATGTGGAAATTGGTATGATGGTAAAGCTTAATACCCCGAAGATCCACATGGTGATAAAATCTCTGTCAACCATGTAAATCTTGTATAAAGTAGCCACAGGCTAGCATTACTAACAGAAGCTCTACTTAATGTGCAAATTGGGGTGATGGTAAAGCTTAATACACCAATGATTAATGAATGCTGTGATAAAATCTCTGTAAATAATGTAAATATTGTAATATAACAACAAATAGCTTCAGGCAATAGTTAGCTATATCTTGCTAAAAAGGTAGCACAAAATGTGAAAATTGGTGTTGGTGTTAAAAAAATCTTGTAATCTTGTAAATAGTACCCCCAGGCACTACTTTGCTATATTTTATTAACAAAAGTTCCACTAAAAGTGAAATTTGGTATAATAAAATACACAAACAATTGACGTTGCGATACAAATGTTAGATAGCCTCAGGCTACAAGCTCTATTAGCTAATACGTTTGCTACCAAAAATGCATGTACCTAGGTCCAGAAAAAAAAGGCAGGAGACAAGTAAAAAAATTAGGCCATTTGAAAGGAAATATAGGGATTGCATAAAAAGCAACAGCAACAAGATTGGGACACAGATGTTATGATATATCAACGTACCCATAATGTTACGTTGATATTTCATAACATGTCTGTGTCCCAATCTTGTCTCCATTCCTTTTTATTTCCTTTCAAATTTCCTAAATTTTTTATTTACTTGTTATATTATTCTGCATTAGCTTGGTGCTGGAGTTTTCTTGACAGTATTTCAGGGCCAAAAGTGAGGAAGAAGTGATTCTTGGTTGAAGTTTGCTGACTAACGTAATGCACATGTACATGTATACATGCATGAGCAGACTGGTGATCAATAACCATCTCCAGTTACCATTTGATTGAACATGTATGAGGAAACAAGTACATGTAGCTGTTTACATTCACTTTGATTCCCCCTCTTTTCCAGCCCAATGAGTAGTATGAGCCAACAAGAGCACAAACAGTACATACTCACCTTTTGTCTCATTGAAGTATTTTCTCTGAACTGTTACAAGGTTAGAGGATGGAACTTGATCTGACACAACCTTGAAGAGCTTGGTCATATTTCCACCATCACAAGTAGTGTTAGGCATTATCACCTACATATGTATTTAACATAAAATGAATTACCTTAAAGGTGACAGTTTTTTGCAGGTATATGTAAATGCTTGTGGGTGTATACAATGTCACAAAATTATGCACACCTCAAGTATAGAGCATGTTCATTGTCATTGACATTATTGGTGAATGTTGCCTTTCGCATCTTGACAAGCAAAATAGCTTATAAAACACCCTGATGCAGGTACATGTTGTGCATATCCCCTGCTGATGAGAGCCAATAAGCTGCTGTCCAGGGATCACTTAGCTTGTCTGGCCCCACCAGATATGTTTTTTTCTCATGTAGATGTACCCCCAGTGAGTATGGGTGTCTTTGGTGGCTTCATGGCACCGGCTCAACCCGTGACTGGTGGTTTTTGAATAAGGGGCCTTGCCCAGTTCTGGGCACAGAAGGCACTAGGTAGGTAATGATGCAGTGGATGAATCTCATTAGTTCCGAAACCGCCGAAATACTAGAGTTCTGATGTGCCTTGCATATATAAACCTGTAGTGTGCTAGACAAGTTGTACGTACACATGTATTCTCTGCTGATGAGAGCTAATAAGCTCGAAACTGCGCTGTCCAGGGATCGCTTAGCTTGTCTGGCCCCACCAGATACAATGTATGTTTTCTTCTCATGTATACAGTCACCTTTCACTGAACTAAATGCTTACCACCTAAAACTGAAATCTTCTGGTACTGTACAGCCTTAAGCAGAAAGCGTATTATTGCAAGGAGTTACGAATTAGACCTTTGCAAGTTACATATTTAAAATCACCAGAGTCAACACACATACTGGAAGCACTGCATGCATATATACATGTATATATATGATTCGTTGTAGAATCTAAATGTATGTGGCGATTTTTGATTTACTTGGTGATGTCACGTAGAACTGTCTGCACAAAGTGACAAAGTCACTTTTTAAGGTAATCTTTCTATAAACATACAATGGTATAGGCATAGGAACCCAGAGGTCATTGTTCATGTACACGTAGATACGTACATGTACTTCCATACATATACACATGTACCTCAATTGGCTGCATTACATGAAGTTTCATCATCACTTGGGCATATGTCTGTGAGTCTGAAAACTAAAGTGCGAAACGCATTAACTGTGCTCATGTGGGTACAAAAATTAAAAGTGCAAATACCTATAGTTGCAAAACTATTTGCTTAACTGTTTCTATACCAGTTAATTAAGACTCTCAATAGGCTAAAACGGTGATTCTTCATCTTTGTCTAACAGTCACTGTAAAATTGGCATAACCACTCAGTCTGTTATGCATAAACAACTTCTTTCTTTCACATGCACGATCCTTGAACAACATTCTCTAGAGAGAATGACTACATACGTAGGAGCTTCTAGAACTTCTATATAGAAAGGTCTTCATTGTGCATATGGTAGCCTGTGCCATTCGGAAAAGTCATGGGGCTTGCATTAACATGCCATTAGCATTATTGAGAACTATCCAACTAAGTCAATAACTTCGCAAGAAAACAAAGGTTACACCTAATGGAAAACCAGTGAAACGTGGCCCAGAATTTGATGATTGTTTGGCTGCTACTGCTGTCATAGCCACTCCTATGCAGGTGTGTCAGGACTAGCATGCAGCCTATTTATGCTTCTTAGGTCAAATTCATACTCCGTCCCCTTGACAGCCATGTTACACATTCAAAAATGGACCTGCTCAGAGCAGGGGTTACCTACCATCTATCTCGGGATGACGGACTATGAGTTTATTCCTAGTAGTGGCTTTGCAAGACCTCATTTCCATATCTGTCTCCACTAAATGTGAAATTTTGTATGATGGTAATGTTTAATGCCCCAGTGATCAACATTGTGATGTAAATAATGCAATATACAATGTACATGTAACAACAATTAGCCTCAGGCCAGCATGCTGTATCTCACTAATAAAAGCTCTACTTACACGTAGAAATTGGTATGCAGGTAAAGCTTTGATAAAATCTCTGCAAACAACGTAAATCTTGTAATATAACAACAAATAGCTTCAGGAAAGCATTACAGTATCTCACTAATAAAAGCATGGTATGATGGTAGCGCCGTGATAAAATCTCTGTAAATCTTGCAATATTACAACAAATAGCCTCAGGCAAGCATTACTGTATCTCACTAATAAAAGCTCCACTAAATGTGGAAATTAGTATGATGAAAAAGCTTAATACCCTAATAATCAACGTTGTTATGAAATCTCTGTAAATCTTGTAATACAACAACAAAATAGCCCAGGCAAGCATTATTAACAAAAGCTCCACTAAATGTAGAAATTGGTATGATAGTAAAGCCTATGATTAATGTTGTAATAAATCTCTGTAAATATTGCAAAAGAATGCACTAAAGTGCAGAACCCACAGCACCATGAGTTCATGCCAAAGACCATGCTTGGAGGTATGACCAATGGCAACTCACGAAACTCAACCACTTCACGTGTATTGACTGTAATGCACATGCGCACTTTACGCAGAAAAAAGGCCAACCATACATACAGCTTTTAACAAAGCAGTACTGGATCTCTGCAACGGACAGGTTTCAGAGAAAACCCCACTTCTTTTGACCTTCGTTGCCAGCTGAGTATGTGACAGTATTTTCAGGACGAACAGATGCTCCAGAGGTGAGAAGTGACGTAACACACAGACACACAGACACACAGAACCAACTACCGTAACCCTCACTGCGCATGCACACCGAGGGTTAAAAATAGCCTCAGGTAAGCATTACTACATCTCAGTAACAAAGCTCCACTAAAATGTGGAAATCGGTATGAGGGTAAATTTTAATACAGCAATGATCAATATTGTGATAAAATCACTGTAAATGACATAAATCTCAGGGAATACTTTGCTATATCTTGCTAACAAAAGTAGCACTTAATGTGGAAATTGGTGTGACAATAATACATCAATGATCAATATTGTAATAACATCGTGTAATCATGTAAATGATAGCCCCAGGCACTATTTCACTAACAAAAGCACTACTAAAAGTAAAATTTGGTATGGTAGTAGAGTATAATACTCAAACAATGCTGTGTTAAAATCTTGGTAAAAGTGCTGGATGGTCTCAGGCTACAAGACCTATTATCGAGGCACTACCGAACGTGAAAAGCGGCAGAGAGGTAGTAAATGATTAATCCCGGAAAACATGACGGGAGACAAGTGAATACAAAATTTAAGAGGAAAAATAGGGAATACATAAAAAGGAACAGAGACAAGATTAGAACACAGACATGTTATGATAGCCATAATTTTACACTGATATTTCATAACATGTCTGTGTCCCAATGGAGTCTCCGTTCCTTTTTATGCAATCCCTTACTTACATATACATGTATGTTGGGGACTGATTCAAAAGTGTCAGCCATTTGAAGCTGTTGTTGAGAATGAAATGTGGCTATAGAGGATAGACATTACAGCAAGGAACCTCAAAACCTGGCTAGGGTGCTCAATGGCTAAAAATGACATGCAGAGTTATCCAGTAATAGAGTATTGCTGAGCATGCATTGGTAAGAGAGGCATTTCATCATGCGACATTGCCATTCGACTGCACATATGTGTTTGTATCTCCCAAACCTGCAGATGCCCAGGGCATTCCATACATCAGGATGCCACAGTTGGGTTGGAGTTAGGCTTGGGTGGAGGTTTCCCCACTTGCAGCCTATTTTGGGGCAGTTCAATTCTGTGTGCTGCGTGCTGTTAGTTGCTGCTAAACTTACTTGAAAGCGGCTATCCATTGAAGGTGGTTGTCATATTGCTAAGATGCTTTAGTTGCTACATGTATACCAACAGTTCGTTTCTCTGATCTAGGTGCTTTTGGGGCATACATGTACATGTAGCTGCAGAGTAGACTGTAAAGGCTTTCACCCAGTCTATGATCAACTCAATCTGCCTCCTCTTAGGGCAGACAATTTCATGGGGATAGGGTGAATTTACGTAGCAGGAGCACTTGTCATCTCGTTATAGACAATGTGGGCCAGTCAGCCAGGTCAACCTATATATTCTCAGTGCTCAATTTATTCTAGTACAGCTATATGTATTAGTTTCACGTATAAATATCCTACTTGAATATTGTTCACAGGAAACTTGATGCAACAAGTACATACAAGCGTGTAGACAGAAATGTGAACTGCAAATTTCAGTTCCTTTTAAAATGCGTAATGTGTAATGAGTGCGCCTAGTCCGTGAGTACCTGCAACTATTCTCCATCTTAGGTCATTGGAATATGGCACTCTGCGTGTAGGTTCAGTTGACGTGAATCCTCTGCCCTGCTTAGTTAGCACTTGGACTTAGCAGATACTTGTAAACAACTCATACTTTGTACGGTGCGCATGCACACTATTTGAAATTTTTAACGGAACTGAAATTTGCAGTACACATACATGTATGTGATTGCTGAGCACTTACACTTTATGAGGAATAATAAGATGCTGAATGATGAATAAAAAACTACTTACTAGAGTGTACATTGTACATACTACATGGATATAAGATCACCTGTCACTTTCATTTTGTAATGGCATATACTCTAAGACTTGGGCGAACTGCTTCTGGATTATACATGTATATAATTCACAACTGGTTCTTTCGACATCTATCTTTTTTAGGAGATCTTTCAACACTATATGTAAGTATTCCACATACATCTCTTAAAGACGCCTTGACCTCACTCTTTAGTGAGGCATACAAAGTCAGAGAGAATATTTTTCAAGTCATTGACAATGAGGGTCATGGGGTAGTCACTACCGCATACCTGTACAACCACCTGCAGTCACTACCCCTTGCTACAAAAGCTACATGTATATATTAAACTTCAAGTATGGACAATCAACCGTACTGTACCGTACTGTACCGTAGCATAGCGAAGTAAATTATGCACTCTACGGTCAATCTACAATCGGTACTGTACTACCATAGGACGGGAACGTTTTTGGCCCATACTGTATCTCATTTAATAACACATACATGTACACCTATCCTCCAGAGCTTGAGCTCAAGAAGACAACAGAATCTCCTACAACACTGGCATACCTAGATATATATAGTACATCCTGAAACGTTTCGCGCCCAAACACGTTCAAATGCTTTATCCACTCATGCCCAAAACACGATGTACGTTTGCATGCACTTGAGTTCATGCATGTGTGCGTGCATTTGTGTGTGTGTTCGTACACCAGTGTGCATTTACGCATTCGTCCCTGTACGTATGTGGGAGTACACACGAGGCTTATTGTGCTCACCATTATGAAATCTGCACCTGTAAATAGTCTCTATTCAAGCGTGCATCTATACGTGCGCATGCGCTACTGTTCCTGTGACTTGTGCAAAGCGTGGGCGTCTGCGTGCATTTGCAATTTGATTTAAATTAAACGTCAGAACGTGTTTTGACGCAGCAACATTTAGCACGCAAGGGGTAGTCACTACTGCATACGCATACAACCACCTGCGACCGGGGTCACAAAACATTTTCACACGGTCACGTATTGTAATGTGTATGCATAGAACATCCGAACCAAAAGTATGTTTGCATGCCAAGGGGTAGTCACTACGGCATATGCATACACCACCTGTAACCGAGTTCACAATATTGTGACCGTTAAATTTCATTTGTGACCCTCCAGAAAACTCTTCCGTGACCTGTGACTACTTGCGTGATTTCTCTACAACTCCTAGCCTCACCCACTTAATGAATACACTAAAGTGCAGAACCCTCAGCGCCACTGCATGGTAAATACTATGAATCCAATACTATAATGTGCATGCATGCTTTCCGCAGGAAAATACAGAGTACATAGTACATATGACCTTCAACGGAGGTAATGCTGGATCTCCGCAACCGAGCGGTTTCAGAGAAACCTAACCATTTTTTTGTCCTCTGCTGCCCGCTGAGTACATGACAGTATTTTCAGGACAAACAGATGCTACAAAGGTGAGATATGACTTAACAGACACACAGACACACACACAGATCAAACTACTATAACCCTCTTGCGCATGCGCACTGAGGGTTAACAAGGCTGTGTGACCCATGACCGTCGCAAGTAAAGTGGAGAAATGGGAAGTATTTGACAACAGTTCTTGATGAAAGGGCAATTAACTTTACTCTTGTGCATTTCCCACATATCACCAGCAACATCCCACTTATGGGAAAAAATATTTTGCAGTTGGTACATATTGTAGTAGTTCTGCGTAGTTTAAGGATAGATGCTTGCAGAGGAACTGATTAAACAAGCATTCATGGTTATGTAACGCCTTTAATACTTCATGATCCATGCAACCATTTTTCTAAATACAAATGTAGGGTTTATAAACACAATGAAAAAGGGATATGAACGTAAAGCATTGTGGGCAAGCCCACCTAGTTGTACAGCTAGATGATGAATACTGAAACTGTATAAGAATATTTGGTATTTGACATGAATGACGACGACAACCAGGCTACAGTAACACACATATAATGCATGTTTTTCCATGTATATCAGTGGTGTTTGTCACTCTCTTCCAAAAAGACATTCCTAACACACGATGGCACTATTCATTGGGTTCAAAATCCTTACTAGTTTTACCATGTTTTACCTCTGTTAGTTCTGCTATTAGAGGTACAACAGAGATGAAAATGTCCCTTTCTAACCTTAAAATCAGCCACTAAACATTCCACTACATAAAATTGTGGTACACTACACAGAGATGGTGATAGTTTAAAGATATCTTATACATGTACCTACACATAACTCATTAACAATGCAAATAGTGAAATGCATCACACTCAATTCTAAAACACACCTGCGACAAGAGTAACTCAGGTCTTTTAAGATCAATACTTGCCATTCCAATTTCCCCTTTAGCCAGTCCTCTTCCCTCAACCAAGGCTGTAGAAAAAAATGACAAAACACGTACATATATTAAAAAATATCTATTTAAATGCTGAAGGATGTAGTGATGGTGAGGTGAGATGTGATTTAACCGACACACACAGACCCAACTACAGTAACTCTCCTGTGCAGGCATGCTGAGGGTTAATCATCCTAGCTTGCTGAGTACACATAAATCTAGGTACTATATACGGGCCTACATGTATGTGTTGGGCGTGATTTTCTCACTGTAGCATCACATGATCCATGTGCAGCAAAAGAGTGGTAAGGTTTACGTGTGTGCACACATGCACAAGTATGGGTTCTTGAATATGTACATGTACACGTATATAGAATACAAAAGAATGAAACTTGAGTAAAAACTTCTACTCAATCTTCAAGGATAAGTGCTATAAATCATAGAAACAAGGCATACACATGCATGGCATGTCAGACAGCAATAATACATATTTTGAGAGGGTCTGGCTGGCAAGACTACTGTGTACCGAGGGTTTGCACTTTAGTGCTATTCATTTTGTTCATCAAGGCTTGCTCATGCTCCTAAATGTAGATGTGTTGTGTAAAAAATCAAGCAAATACTTGCCCCAGTTCCGAGTTACATAGGTCATTAAATAATAAGATGAAAATTGGGGGATTGGCCATGTGTCAATGTGTCAATGTAGCCGTGGTTCAAGGGTCTTATAGAGTGCAGAAACACTTGTAGACCTGTCACCTCTTCAAAAAGGAGCATTAAGGAATTCTGAGCTGCACTTGTCAGTGCCATCCCTACATATACAAGTAAATAAAAAATTTAGGAAATTACAAAGGAAATATAGGGGATTGCATAAAAAGGAATGGAGACAAAATTGGGACACAGACATGTTATGATATATCAACGTAACATTATGGGTACGTTGGTATATCATAACACGTCTGTGTCCCAATCTGGTCTCCGTTCCTTTTTATGCAATCCTATATTTCCCTTCTAATTTCCTCATTTTGTTATTTACTTGTCTCCTGTCATTTTTTTCTAGACCTAGGTACATGCATTTTGCTATTTTGCAGTTTACTTGTGTTACTGTTAGTGAGTTACGCTGTTAGTGAGTTAGCGGAAGAAGAAGATGATGAAGAATCTACAAAATAGACTTTTGTTGATTTAACACCTTTCTCATGCATCAAATTATACCATCACAGTTAGTTTCTGGGTATAGATACACATTCATGTTAACAGAAGTGCAGTAGGTAGCAAACTCTGAATGTGAAAGTGATGAAAACCTTATATATAGTTTTCAATGGAGATAGACCATAGCAATCCCTATATACACAGTACTACCATACTGTGTGATAGGGAGTCTACCGACTCTCTGATTATCACACAAACATCCTTCTTAAAATTACAGATGTATATACAAGTAAACAAAAAATTAGGAAACTTGAAGTGTAATATAGGGATTGCATAAAAATGAACAGAGACAAGACTGGGACACAGACATGCTATATACATCAACATACCTCATGTACATTGCTGTATATAGCATGTCTGTGTCCCAATCTTGTCTCTGTTCATTTTTATGCAATCCCTTCAAATTTCCTACATTTTTTATTTACTTGTCTCATCATTTTTTTACTATTGTAAGCAATAATTCTCACTAGAACATGTTCACCATATCCATAAAACATCTGGCCATTATTGGCCCCAATAATCACACTGAGATGTATGATTAGTAGGGTGTGGTTTGGTTACTAGCTACAAGCAGCTGTGTACACGAACTATGAGCAAACCTGCTAGCAACCTACTATCGGCTGAGCAAACCTGCTAGCAACCTACATCGGCTGAGCACACCTGCTAGCAACGTACTATTGGCTGAGCAAACACGATAGCAACATACTGTCGGTCACCAGTGCTTTGGCTTGGTAGCGTGCAGCAGACAGTACATACATAAAGTAGTGCCTGGCAGAGAGCAACACACTGTATGGGTATGCAGTATTCTGACAGTGGAAGTAGCACAAGAATTGTCAACACATCTGTCCTTTGTTAGGTACATGTAGTACTAAGTGCTAGTTGCTAAATGAATCGTCAACACATTTCTCTATTATCAGCCAGTTCACTGTGCCTAGTTGCTACGCGCTAGTTGCTAAGCGTTTGTGCATGCACAGCAGATGTAATGACGTCATTAACGAGTCTTGTGTCATTACGTAATCGATTTATTTTATGACACATATACGTACAATGTATGTACTCTGCATGTACATTCAAAATGATATTATGTAATCACGATACATTTCCACATGCAAAGATTCAACTTCATTGATTTTATGGTAATTGAGTTGCGCTTCTTCAACAAGAAGAAGATGAAGAAGAACATGGACAAAATGCGGAAATCTTTTTTCTGACATATGTACATGTATACCTCACATCACATTACTACCAATTTTAGCATACCAGTTGTTTTTGACATGCTCTCTACCCTGATATTATTAAAAGTGAAATCAACTTGAAATTGAAAGTGAAATCCTTGTATATGGTTTTCAATGGGGAAAGACCATAGCAATCCCTATATACACAGTACTACATACTGTGTGATACTCTGGACTAAGGTTGTACTCATTAACACCCTTGGACATACACACTTGTACATATACATGTACATGTACATGCATGGATTCTTAAAGGGGCCACATACCTACTATCACAGCTGCACTCCCAGCTCCAGGAGTAGTACCTGATGTACCTGATGCAGGAGTGTATGACTTCGAGGTATGAGACAAGGTATGAGAGCAAGATGCAAGCACAGATCCCTTCAAATGGTTCGCACATGCAAAACTTCGTGGTACAGACTCTCCTGCAAATAAAAGAGGTATACGTATATATATATATATATATATTGTGTGACAGGAATGTCTAGTATGCCACATTGCTGTGTAGCATTTGGAGGACAAAAAAAAGCAAGTCTACGGTTTTCATAAGAAAGAAGCAAGAAGGAAAGGTTTGAAGACCATAGCTTCATCACAGTTAGATTTATTATCTAAGTTTGCTTAATTTGATTCTTTCCAAAGGAAGGCATACACCCTCAGAGTTTGTCTTTTATAGAATCCAACTGTCAAATTAGTCTTCTTCCTCGATACAATTTCCTTTCTCAATCTGTCTGCTTCATCTTCACACTTTTCAGTCTTTGCTGCATATTATCAACATCTGTTCACCTACTTTGCATAGGCTCAATAACGTCTAACAAATCCTCATCATCACTGGGTATATCATTTCTTCACAAACTTGTCCAGTGGCTGACATTTTTTTCTGGTCCATATCATTACTCTAGTTTACACCGGAATGCCCAGCTTTGAAAACTTAGTGATGTTTTTTTCATTTAGCATTAACGGTAAGAATGCATGGAAACAGAGAGTTAAATAACTTCAAGTTTAAGTAACACTTTCTATACTCCATTTGATCTAAGAAAGAGATTTAGGGCTTTGTTGGAGTTTGTTTCACACACATTGCACAAGTGGATTAATAATAACACCAAAATTCCTCATTCACTGGTCCTCAAGGGAGGAAATTCAAGTAACACTCTCTGAATGATTTCATGCGAATTCTTAAAAAACCCTTGGCACACATGCACAGCGAGGGTTACGGTAGTTTGTCCTATGTGTGTGTGTGTCTGCGTGTGTTACTCAACATCTCACTTCTCGAATGAGTGATTGCGCTATAAAAAACGTACATACTCAGTGGCATACGATTGTCAAAACTATTGTGGGGATTTTCCTGAAACGACTGTGTTCAACAGGCGCAAAACACAAGAGAAAGAGCCAATATGCTAATTAGATCTAGCTACTCCGGCTTTACCTGCAATCAGTTCAATGTACAGCGAAGGAAACCCAAGCAAAGCACCAGAGGTTACTTAATGACAGCTCTGGTCAAAGCTATAACACATCCAGCAGTGTAGGTGTCACTTGCTATATAGTTACGTACATGAGATACACACACAATCTAAACCACAACCATATGTAAATGCCACTAGGAGTGTGTAGGCTTAATTGTTCAGGTCAAGCTACACACATATAGCACATCCTGAAAGTTGTAGAATGAAACTCTTGGGTTGGCTTACGCATAATCTGTTCTTTACCACATGCACACGTGCTAATCACACATACGCAAACACTTACATGTACGATCATGTACCCTCATCCACTAGCACCTATGCAAGCGTTTGCTCAGCCCGCATGTATTAGAGTGTGTAGTTAGTGCTGCACGATACGTAAATAATATAATGTATCACACAGTAGGGTAGTACTGTGTATATAGGGATTGCTATGGTCTATTCCCATTGGAAACCATATATAAGGATTTTGTTAATTTTCACTTTCAATTTGAAGTTGATTTTACTTTTATAATATCAAGGTGAAGAAAGTGTGAAAAATAACCAGTATACAAAAATTGGTTGTGTTGTGATGTAATATGTACATAATATCGGAAAAAATGATTTACACATTTTGTCCATGTTTTCATCTACTTCTTCTTCATCTTGAATCAGCATAATTCAATAACCATAAAATTAATAAACTTGAATCTTTGCATGTAGAAATATATCATTACGTACTGGGGAATAGACATATAGTTAACCCTTGTAGTTCATGTACTACTGATCGTTATCTATGAAAGTATACAGAAAATGGCGAAGGATATACTGGCCCAGACACAGACAAGCTCATTGCATTATATTTGCTCGTATTTCAGGTACATGTAGCATCTAGTGCCCGGATAGGCTTTCAATTAATATAAACCTGAGCTCTGGATCGCTGTAATAGGCCTTTGGCTTTTGTGGTAAGCAAATGACACCATGACTTTTGAATAAAGCGTTTATAGGAAAATTCGAAAATCCGCTCTGTGTAGGAAATCCGTTCTTATTTGTGTTGCGCCAAAGCCATTGGTACCTTCATTAAAACATGTACATGTATAAACTTACTGTGACTGAGAAATAGAGCATCAGACAGACATACAGACACACACAAACCAAGTAACATGATACTCACTGCGCCTGTGTGCCAAGGGTTAATAAATCATGATCAAATGGATGGTGGATGTACCAAGTTGACCAACAGTTCAAGAAATTGAGACAAATGGCAGTTCATGAACTATTTGAATGCTCCACTTTGGTGAGGAGTATTTTTTAGGAATTGCTATCATACATGTACATTACTAGCTCAGTCGCTATTATATGCTGTTACATAATCATGCGTCTAGAACAGTTCCTACTTTTAATAGTGTGCTATGCACTTGTACATGTATATTATATATAGCGTACAAATCACATAGCTATCGATGATACAGCATGTATAGCACAGATTAGACTGCACATATAGCACAGACTAGACTGCAATAGCATACCCATTTCAAGTGTGAAGGAGTTGCCAGAAACTGTAGTTCCACTTTCTGCTAAATGGATACTCTTGGATAGCACAGATTTATTTGAAGTACACATAGCTGATTTGGTTTGTCAACTGCTCCCTGTAAAAGGGACGAAGGTCCAGTGGCATAGCAATAAGCAATGTACACATGCATTGTACATGTACATGTATGTGGCACGTACATGTATTCCACCGAACTGCGCCGCCGACACCAGCGAAGTTGTACATACACAAACACTAAATACTACAGACAGTATTTAAATGTCAAAAAAAAAAGAATGTGCTTACTGTACTACGGAGAAGACATTTTCGTAAGCGTACCCCAGAGTCCAATGACAGAGAATATCATACAGTCATAAATGCAGCAGGAACACAAACGGGCTCTCGCAACAGCTGCACAATGTAACGTCTGCGCATGCGTGCGGAAGGATACACGTGGCTATGTGGGTGTCCGTACCCTTGTGTGTGTAGCTCGTGCTGCTGTTTCTGGTGTCTCTGGGTATTGCTGCCACGTCTACGCAGCCGGCTGGACATGTGCACGTGGTCGGGGGAGTGTGCCAGCCTCGTTTCTGGTGTCGTGTTTCTCCTGATCACGGTGGGATGGGTAGCCTCTTCAGTACATGTTGTCGACAGGCTCGTGCTTGGATGCCAAGAGTTCTCAACTGCTAGATGGATACACGTGGCTATGTGGGTGTCCGTACCCTTGTATTGTCATGGTGGGATGGGTAGCCCCTTTGGCGTCCATTGCCGACATATGAGACTCCTGTGGTGGCAGATAGTCCTTTTGAGAGACAACCAATTTGTGTGTGTTCAGTGTTGTCTTTGTGTTACTCTATAGTTGGTGTATGCTCATGCCCCTTGTAGGGCTTCTCGATCTCATACGATCTACGTGTTGCCGCATTTCATGACGTCTACGGACTAGATAGACTACTAGTGAAATGTAAGTCATTGTGGTGCGAGCGTGAGTGTCTTTTAAGATATACAAAACGGTTGTATACGCAGCATGCAATACAGAGCGCTTAGCGCTTATACGCTGTGCATACGCGATGTCACCTGCACATGCGTATTTTGCTGTCTTCTTTCCCGGTCTCTCTGATTTCGTAGGTTCCGTCTTCTGTCTCTCTCTTCTGGTGTTTCTCTGGCACGTCTCTCCCGTTCCTGTTGTCTTCTTCGTTCCAGCATCTAGTGCAAAAAGTGCCTAAAGTGCATGACTACCATTGAGACTGTGAAGAAATACAGTCTGCAAAGGCATTGTGAGAGAATGCATCCAGAAGTACTTACATGGAGTCTGGAAAGACGAAAGTTGTTTATCAGTCAGGCAAAGCATAAGCTGAAAAAAATGAATGAGACCCTGACATCCTCCTTACAACCAGCTGCGCTTCTAGGGGAAGCAACTTACAAATTGGGGATGACCTTAGTAAAGCATCATAAACCCGTTTCTTTTGCTGAACCAATGGTGAATTGGGCAGCATCGTGTGATCCTGAGTCCCGCATTTTTAAAAATATGCCAAAGAGCCGTCAAACAATTTCCACAAGAATTTTGGATCTATCACAATACATTGAGAGTGAAACACTATCAGGTTTGCATGAAGCTCCAGCGTGGAGCCTACTCATGGATGAGAGCATGGATTCAGCAGATCATGCACAGGCTGTGCTCTATGTTCGATATCCTGATATTACTAATGAATGTGTTGTCACCAAGTTTCTTACGATTTTACGTGTTGAAGGGAGCCCCACTGCCGAGAATTTGTATCAGACTACGAATGACTTTATAGAATCCAAATCTATTGTAAAAGAGAAGCTTGTGTCATTCACTAGTGATGGAGCATCAGTTATGCAGTCGTTAGGTAGGGGAGTAGCTGGTTTTCTTCATAGAAACTATAACCCTAACCTCTTTGTGCAACATTGCATTGTTCATCGTCAGGTACTAGCATCAAAAGATGGTCTGTCAAAACTACCAAACAAAGTTCAGAGCACAGTTGATGAATTTTTTCGCAACAGTCATGTGTTGTTCATCGTCAGGTACTAGCATCAAAAGATGGTCTGTCAAACCTACCAAACAAAGTTCAGAGCACAGTTGATGAAGTTATGCGATTTTTTCGCAACAGTCATGTGCGTAAGGAAAAGCTACAGGCTCTTGTAGAAGCAAGTAGTGATGAACATGATTATTATACCCTTGTCACCTACCATAAAGTCAGATGGCTCTCTTTGAATGAGTGTGTGCAGCGATTTACTGATCTTCTTCCTGAGATTTGTCAGTTCTTTGAGGAAGAATCACATAGATCACGTAACAGTGTAGCTGAGCGAACAAGATTGGGTGAAATTCATCAGAAACTTGTGTCTGCAGAATTTCAACTATACCTATTTTTCTTACAAGGGCAGCTACCAATAATTGCTGGAATTAACACCCAACTCCAAAAGTCTAACCAGGATCTGTTTACAACATATCAGAAGATAAAGTGCTTTATGCAAACCTTGTTGGAGCCAGTTCTCATTGAAAAAGACAAAGGATTAGTGGAAGAAAATTTGCGTGTAGATATTGACAGCATAGCATACCCAGGAGATGATCTAGTACGCTTTCGAGAACAAGCTGTCACTTCAGGGCAGATCACTATGGGACAAATGCATGATGTGCTACGTAATATGTACAACTTTGTTGTTGCCACTGGAAAAGCATTGGAGTCTCGATTCCCTGAATTAACCTTTGTGCTATCAAACCTAAGTTTTCTTAACCCTGAGAATCGAAAGTTTTCCAACTCCGACATTGGTGCTGTTGCTGCAAAGTATGGTAACGGAAATGTGGATGTTGTTGAAGCTAAGCTGCAATATGCATTCTACAGAAACGATGACACACTAGATTTCTGGGCTATGAAATGTGATAACAAACCCGACAAGTATTTTTGTGCTATTGCAAAACTACCAGAGTATGGTCAGTTTGGTGCACTAGCATTACAATTGCTCTGTATGAGCCCAGACACTGTAGAATGTGAAAGGGCCTTTTCTCACATGAATATGACAAAGACAAAGCATTCTGCCAGAATTACCCAAGAAAACTTGCAGGCTCGACTGCACATCTACATGAATGAGAGAACACTAGAAGATTTTCCATTTCACTCTGTCACACAGTCACATTGATGTTATATAATTTTTCAATATTGGCCCCTATGATGTCTGTTTAAATGATTGGCCCCTACAAACGTATAGCTTGGACACCCCTGTCGGCTGACGTTCAACTTGCTCCATCAGGACTCATTTTCAAAATAGATGTCACGTGATCCTGCTTAGTCACATGATTTCGCGCATGCGCAAACATGAGGACGTACGTGGTCAGACGGACGGACACGACTGCCATTGATATCATCAAGGTAATGCTCAACATTGAGGGGCGAGCGGTAGCGACCGTTTATGAGGGAGGGGCACCAGAGCATCGAGCCTGAAAGTTGAAGCTTGCCGTATGTTTCGTACTATTGCGCATGTGTATTGCAGTTCACGTGGTGACTGAGTTGTGAGTAGTAGAGGTTCTTCAGTTTACCAGATCTATGGCAGACTTGCACCAAAAAAGCGACTTTTAGTTGAGATGGAGGAATTTGATGAAGTGAGTAACATTCGCGAATCTAAATCTGCTCGAGTTCGGACGCATCTGTCACCTGTAAAGACTAATGCATCAGGGACAACAAAGTATTTTGAGGGCGAGTTAAGCGATGGAAAGAAGAATGTGAGATTGGTTGGATTTGACACCAAAGTGCATCAGAAATTACAGGGGTTCTACGAGAACCAAGAAGCAGTCGTGGTAGGAAATTGTGAAATTAAAGAAAGCAAATACACGTTGCAGTTGGAGTAAGTGGTTCGGAACAATTCTGAATTACAGAAGTCTCCTGTGAAGTTTAATGTTGACATGACTCAGTTTCGAGGTCGGGGTAAGGATTGTGAAATAACAATTGGTGAGTTATCTAATTTTCAAAGAGTTTCAGTACGTGTGAAAGTGGTTTGTGTGAAAGAATGTGAGGTGGTGAAAAGGGGACTTGTTAAGCAGGAGTGCATAATTACTGATGCCAGTGGATCTTGTATGATCACACTATAGGAAGATATTTTAGAGGAAAACAGTTCATATCAATTGTCTGGATTAATGGTGCATACATTTTAGAACAAAAAGTACCTTTCTATTCCGAAAGAGAACTTTCAAATCGAAGTTATTAGTGATATTGGTGATGTGGAGGATAATGTAGAAGAAAATAATGAACGTGTATTGAATGGAGCTGTAGTTGTTGGTGTTAAGAGTTTTGATATTTACAATGCGTGCTATTCATGCAAAGGAAAAGTGGAAGCTGTGACAGATGATGTAGGAGAATGCGGCAGATGTGGCATAACACAGAAGTTAGACAAATGCAAGGAGATTGCATCAGCCAAAATTGATTTGGAAGTGGAGGGCATTATTAAAAATGTGTCTGTGTTTTCACCTATTATTGAGGAACTGTGTCAAGGTGAACCAAGTAAAATTGCATTGCTTTCATGTGAGGCTTTTAATGCTGTGTATTCTGAAAAGAACGTGATTGTATCTGTAAGTCGGTAGAGTTGTTGGCAGAGGTAGTCTCTTATGAAGTCAAAGTTTTTGTACAATAATCCAAATTGGTTCCTTATGATTTATGTACATGTGTTGAGTTTTTCGGATTACTTAATTGCTCTCCACTTCGCATGCGTAATAGTCATATGAGAAACATGCGGTTTTGTACACTGCTTACCTGCGTAGGTCAGTTGACAAAGGAATGGGTAACACTGAGACTAAAGACAGAGACAGTGAGGTGAGTACAAAATGCTTTTGTGAACGTGAGCGCATGCGCACTTGTGTGCAAATAGGAAGAATAATGCAAATCGTATTATGTTGATTAGAATGAGGATGTTGCGAATATGAAGCTGAAACTAGATGAAAAAGATGTTGAAATAGAGAGATTGGAGAAGATGGTGAGAGATAAAAAGATGAATACTCACTGTGAAATTGAAAAATTGAAACAGTTATTAAAAGATACTGAGAAAAGGAAAAACATCGAGATATTGAAGAGATGAAAAGACAAATTAAATATAAGAATAAGCTAATTGAAGATGGAAAGAAGTACATAAGGAGCCAGGAAAGATTGATAATAAAATTGAAAGAGGAAAATGAGGGATGGAGGCAAAAGGAGCTCAATAGAAAGAGAAAAAGGCAGGAGGAGGAGGATGAAAGAAGAAAAATAAGAAAACGTGTACTAATGGTAGAAGAGGAAAGAGGAAAGATGAAAGATAAAATAGGAAAGAAGACTGAGTGACCTCTTGTTGTGCTTGGTATTTGTCAGTATATATACTAACCACTCTAGATCTGCAGTGACTGTGTACTTACATTAGCACTGGCAGTATTATATTATAGCAGAGTTTGTAGATGTCCAAATTAATGTCATCATGCATATAATTTATGTATACAAAGATGTGATAACAGTTCACTTCTCTGGTCTCTCCTGTTAGCCTCCTTTCAGACCACACCCCGGGGAGCTTGAGGTCAGAGAGGATGTAGTCCAAATCGTGGGACATGAACTAAAAACCTGGTGTGCATGGAGGCATATGAGCAATAATAAGGGGGTGTGTGCATTATAAAGACCAAATCCTGGGGAAGAGATGCAAAATGGTGGATAGGACAAGAGGCGTGGTTAGTCTGACCATACTTGCCCAGGTTTGTAGTCACAATGCATATACCAGGCATTAACCCTATTCTGTTATATCCTCTGTACCATTTACATGCTTTATATAGAGTGGTAGTAGTAGGTTACATAACTATGTAAAGATGTGATAACAGTTTAGTTCTCTCCTTTTAGCCTTCAGTATGAAGTTTCCAGGCCACACCACGGGGAGGTCGGAGAGAATGTGGTCCAAAGCGTGGGAGGTGAACTATGTGTGCGAATGAAAATCTGGATGTGTATGTGGCATGGAGGCATGTGTGCAATACTAAAAAGATGTGTGTGTGTGTGCATTATGATGACAGCAGCAAAACCAAATCCTGAGAAGGGAAACAAAAAGGGCAATTAGTAAAATTAGGATAAAGAGGCTGGTTAGGTATTTAGTGTTGGTTGTTGTACTTGGTATATAGACCCTGTTGTATATGTCTTAACTTTTTTGTGGGTGATAGTTAACTGAATTCTCTTCAGCACGTCAAATAATGTGGACACAGGAGCTGTTCTTCACTAAAAGCACCAGAACACAGGCATCAACTTGACTTTTTTCACCAAGTAGATGGGAGGGCAAAGGAGCTCTTCTTCGCCAAAGCACCAGAACACTGGTCTTTTTCACTAACTGGACTTCCTTCACCAAGTAGTGAGAGGTGGACTTACAGCTATTCTTCACCAACCCCCCAAAACACTGGTATTTTTCACCAGCTGGACTTACTTCACCCTGTTCTGGGCAGTGGACTTGTGTAGGTGAACTGTGCCCACTCCCCTCCCCCCAAAATTCTTAGCCAGCTTGGGTAATGAATGCTTGTTGTTATGGCTGACTATACTTGAGAGTGAGAAGCCGTTTATCTTCTTCTTGTCTTTCCTTCAAACGACAGCTGTTAAAAGACTTGATAAATGCTGATAGGGGAATGGAGGGCTGAAAAGTAGATCTTGTAACTGACGGACACGAGAGCAGGCAACAAATGTGAGGCCTGTAGAGAACTCTCTTGTGCCTACATCAATGACTGCCTTGTCCAGAGTGAGACCCTGTGACTTGTGGATGGTGACTGCCCATGCTAACTTCCGGCTACACCACTTGGTGCTGCAACATGAAGCTTGTGCTGAAGGAGAAGTCTTGTCTTCCTGCAAGAAGAATAGGCGCAAGAAGAATAGGCGTGTGTGTGTGTGTGTGTGCTTGTGTGTGTGTGTATGTGCTTGTGTGTGTGTGCTTGTGTGTGTGTGAACAAATTAACATTGAAAGTATATTGAAAAAATTACCTCTGTGTCACTACTTTCCTGTGTGTCCTGTGAAGTGTGTTGGAGGAGCCTATACATATCATCTTCAAGACAAGGTGGAATTAGACCAGACTGTAGGAATATAGCATAATTTTCATTACCAGCAAGAAGATCATCCATATGGCGAAAGGACTTGTGTTTCATTAGTGACTAGCGGCAATACTGTTCATACTTGGGACCAGCAGAATCACGAGAACAATATGGACGAGGGATGACAACTATACGCTTGCTTCTTCGTGGAGGCTCTGATCCCAATACTTTTGGCATTGAGTACTCCCTAGCAAAGTCCATAAGTGTTATGTTGCTAAACTCTGAGGAAGAAGGTCGATGCATGTAATGGTCAACAATGGATGGTGCAGTAGCATGCTGTCCTTCTTCCAATTGATCTTCAACTGCACGGGAGCCATCAAGGCTTAGGACAATAAATTCTCGTGATGACTTGAACATTGGCAGCTGCAGGAGGAGGTGGCATGTCTCTTGAGCTGAGTAGTCTCTTTCCCCTACTGTGTTAATGAGGAGCTTCTGCACTGCCTTGAGAGATGTATTTCCTTCTTTAAGGCTGTGAACAATAGTAGTAAATGTTTCTTTCAGTGATTGTGAACGTGGTTCACTCTTGGTGACATACTTAGTGCAGTACTCAATCACTTTGTGACGAGATACTATGTACTGCATATCTACATTAGCACGCCAAGCTGACAGCTGCACAAGGTTGTAGCTGTTAACCATGCCATCATTCCGTGCTGTGAGAAGAGTAGGTTCTTCTTCCAAGGTGTGTGATTGAAGAGGCTTTGGGTAACCAAAGCGACACTTCTGTTGTCCATTATGTGTAGTACGCAGCTGAACATCGTGTGTGACGTTGACAAGTAGCAACCAGTTCAGCAAGGTCCTCATCAAAGTCTTGAATGTCTCCGAATACCTTGTTACAAATATGGGGATCTGTCTTTGGATGTGGGGCAGCATCAATGTTGCTTCCATCTGGAAAAACAGCAGGATTGCAGGTAGAGACAAGATTATCAGCAGATTTCTTCCTGTAAAGAATCATGGATATTATCTTGAGAAGAAACCAGCTGCATTACATCTGGTGCATCAGGCAACCAGGCTAGACCATGCACATGAGGGCTGCCACGATGCTGCCATTCAAATCGCACCCAGTAGTCAGTAGCTCCAAGAACCCCAACATAGAAGGTTTTGATAACTCAGGGGTATTAAGGCATGGCTCTCTGTACAATTATTTGACTACTCATACTAGACAACTGGTTGCAGCTATAGATTTCAAATTTGATGTACTGAAAGTATTCATATATGCCTCTTTCAAAACCGAAAATGAAAGTCACATGACTACGTGGGCGGTACTTACACTACAAAATAAGTGTTTTTACAAATGGCAGGATGAGCAGTTCCCATATACAGCCGCTGAATTATCTTCCATTGATATAATCACAGGTCATAGTACTAAGTAAATCTCGCTGGGGATAAAAAATTGTCATCTCGTTTGGAAGATATCGGTAGATACATTCCAAGCCAGCTCATTTTTGGCGATTTTTAAGATTTACAGGGCGTGTCATTCCGGTGTACACCAAAGATAGGGGTTCCACACAGGAACATAAAACTTGAGTTTTGAGCAACTATACATGTTAACCTATCTGAAAAAGGAGCTCACATCAAATTTCACCAAATAAAATCAAGGGGGCTTTGCGGTACAGACGCTCAAAGTTAAGATCGTAGAGGTCAAAGTTCACTCGTTTAAACGCCCTAATTAGAGAGCACTCTACACGCGCATCTGTGGATCCGCTGCCAGTGAAAGTGCGCTCAAGGTAAGCCTCCTTTTATAGAGAGTATTTGTAGCTGCTATGGACTTTCTGGTGTCTCCGTAGGCTAGCCGATTTCCTGTTTACCCAGTTAGCATAAAGCCATATTTTGGCCACAACGGCATGCAAGCTGGTTCCTCACAGTGAATATGTATAGAGGGTTGGTGGATGTGTATGCAGCATTAATGAGAAAAATGTCTCTTGCTTCTTGCCACCTGGGTGAAGGTGACATATTTGACTCCTCTCAGACTTCTGTACATACGTCTCAGCATGTCTTTTTATGTGAACAAACATTAGTGTTTCTTGCGTTGTGTCTCTCTAGGTCTACTGTAGTAGTCTCTGGAGAAATGTCCAGAAGATCTCTTAAAGGTATGTATATCTAGTAGTAACCTAGCAACCAAAGTTACCTGGAGTGTTCTAAGGCTTGGCATGGTGTGTTGCAAGTATGTCAATTGTCTACATTGTGCATAGGGTGCAGCCCCACGTATGGGGAGCTTTTTGACACATTTGAGGTGATTGAAGGGAAACCAGATGCAGCGGATCTGCTCTGTACTGAACTCTGTGAACGCTACCCTCATATTACAGTTGGCCGGCCATCTAGACTACTAGATACAGTCAAACGGCTCATAGCACCAACACGACCAAATGCTTTGGGACCGGCAAAACTTACAGGATCGCCTTTGGCACACTACCGGAGACGTGTTTGGGAACCACGCATAAGAACTACTGGCAGGGGTGAGTTGTGTAATTTCAAGCTTAAATGTGTGTACTAATGCAACCTCACATAATAGGGGCAGCTTCAGTGTTCCCACCTGAACTGGAAGATGAAGGACTCTCCAGAGAAGTTTTACTTTCAAGTCTTGAGCAGGTGAAAACTGGTCACACTGATTGCTCGTGGAAGCTCCATGACACTCCTACCATTGGGTTTTATCGACAACTACATACTTACCTGAAATCTCAGCACAAACTTTCTAAGGTGACAATTGGAAGACTCTATTCTGCTATTGACTGTAACTTCCAGCAGAAAGGAAGCAGACCAGATAATACCTATAGGTTTGTTGAGAACATTGTAGCATCTGAAAGGCAGTCCAATAGCTCAATGCTATACAACATCCCTGTACTAAGGAGTACTAGCTCGATACTGAAGCAATGTTCTCAACAGGTTCAAGAGTTGGATGTGGAGTGTGCGAAGTTACGCAGTAAGGTTGAAACGTCACGTGCTAAGTTGCATGCTGCTAATTGTGCCTTGCGTGATATTACCAATCAAAAGCATCAACTCGAGAAAAAGTATGAACTTTCGAAGTCAAAAGCTAGCAAGCTTAAGGACAGGAATACACAGTTGGAAACTGAATGTGCATTGCTGTTCCAGGAGTTGGAAGAAGAGAGTGATTCTGACACTAGCTTTCAAGAGGTTGATGAGCCAACCGCTACTTTACAAGAAAAATTGGTCATCAAAAGTACTCTCCTGAGATTAGGAGACTTTACTATAGCTTGTTGGCTGACCAAGTTCCTGCATCCAAAATCGCTGATGTCATCAAAACTGTTCTTAAATGCTTCAATCCCTCCTTGAACCCGGAAGAAGTCAGACTGCCTAAGAAAACATGCGCTGGGTACATGCGTAAGGAAGAATTGAAGACCATCAATGATGCCCACAAAGCTCATGTGCTATGCAAGGATGCCAGCAAGGGAAAGGGAATTTCCCTTAATACCGATGGGACAACTAAGCATCAAAGGAAATTGGGTGGGGCTGTAGTGAATGGTCTAGTTCTTGGTGTGAATGAGCTAGCAGATGGAAAAGCGATCACTGCTGTAGAGGATATATCTAGGAAATTCGAGAAGCTAAGACGTGTTGGAGAAATGCTTGGGTTGCCGAATGCCCATTCTATTAACTGGACTTTAGTGAAGTCCTCAACCTCGGATTCAGCCTCTACGCAAAAGCGAGTGAACCATCTCATCGAAGAACAGAGAGAAAAGGACCAAGAGAAGTTTGGCCCGGCTGCATGTACCACTGAGATGCTTCATCTTGTAGAAACCTTCTGTTCTATGCACCTGGGGGTGAATCTCAGAAAAGCATTCTTGGACGGAACATCTGAACAAGATGAGAGGTGTCATAGGGTTGATACTTTTGTGCATGAATTCTGCAAACTGTTCAGCAGAACAGGGGGCCCTGAATATGCTTGTGGAGTGCTTTCATTTCCTGATTTTTTGGAGCTGAAAATGTCTACAATGGAAGGTGAAGAACAAGCATATTATCTAGAGTGTTTGAAGGTAAAGCTCCACAGGCAAGTTGGCAATAAGTACTTTGTAACCGCTGCCAATGCTACCAAAATCCTGTTTCTGAAGAATGCTGCAATAGAGTTTCTCAAGTTCACTGGCAAGAATAGGTCAGGCAACAAACTAGAACAAGATGTTTCAGAAAGCTACATGACACTAGTGAGCTTGATCATCTCAAAGCCGACGCCCTGATGTATTATCACGTGTACGCTGACCTCTTGATGCTATCCAAGTCAAACGATCTAGGCTTGTCTGTTTTGACGATGAATCAACACTACCTGGAATTGCTCAATTACTTGACTGAGATTGAAACTAGCCCACAGATTGTATTTGACCAAAACCATCATGTTTTCACTTCTGAAAAACGCCTGTACGGAGCAGATCCCAAAGTAAATCCCCGTCTGAGTTCAGCACTTGTGTATGAGAAGCTATTCCAAAGCATTGAGGGTGACTCTGACTACTTGACTCAGCTGTTGATGAGTGGTGCTTTGAAAATGAAAGAGAAATTATGCTCATACGCTGAAAATCAACTCCCAGGGGGTTGCTATTGGGAACCAGACGAAAAGGTGAAGGAAATTCTGCGTGAAGTGAGGCCCAGCAACGATGTGTGTGAGTCAATCTTAGGATTGAATGACTACCTCACTACAGCAGTTCCTAACTTGCACCAGCTTGCACAATCTAACCTTGTACAGGTTAAGAAAAATGGATCATTAAAATGGTTGTCTAACCTCAAGGAGGAAGATCAATCAGCAGTCATTGACATGGCAGTAAGACGAAGGCGACTGGTTAACAAGGAATGTAGGGATGAAGAAAATGCACGAGCACAGCAGCGTAAGCAGAAGATGTTGCAAGAAAATGTTAAAAGAGTTGCTCAAGAGAAGAAACTCTATGAAGAAAAGGAGAAGCTACTGCAGGCTCACCTTATCACATCATCAAATGAACTCATCAAAGAACTACATGCTGTCGATAAAGAATTGTTGAGTGCCACAAAGAAAAAGAATAAGAAAGTCGAGATCTTAAAGACACAAGTACGAATAAGAAAGAAAGTCTTAAGCCAAAATGTATCTATTGTGTTTACCTCAAACTGTAAACAACGACCACTAAATGACATTGTGCAGGAGTTATGCGATTACATTGACAGCAATCCATTGCCTGAGCACTGTGAATCTTTCATCAGAAACCCAATCTCATTGATTGGTCAACGAGTAAAGCAAAGATTCCTCGATGGAGAAGCTACATGTACTTCAACATGGTACTGGGGCACTGTCAAAGATTATTCACCTAAAGAAATGACGCACTGCCTAATGTATGAAGGGGACACTGAAGAATACCATTTCGACCTTACAATTGACTTGCTACTTGGAGATTTAATTATTTTTTAATTAACCACTTTACAACTTTTAAAAAGATATTTTCAACTAAACCAACATGAACACAATTCTGTAAAACACAATCATAGATTGCCACTTCCTATTATATAGGCTATTGAGTGGAGGATTGCTGCACTGTGCAAGCAGCAACAGCTAGTTGCATAGAGTCCGTTATGTCTAGGTGGGAAGCTTCCACTTCATGTTTGACAGCTTGAAACTCTCTGATAAGGTTATGAATAAGTTCCTTCAGCTCCATGACTTGCTCTTGCAGGGTTTCAAAGTCAGACAGTGACACTGTATAAAGTAAGGAAGATGTTAGCACTTATGGTATATTTTGTACATGTATTATACATGCATACAGACAGACAACAAACAAAATAACATTCAATACCAGCAATCTGCCCATATTAGCGGTCATCATGTTAAATATGTAAACCGATTTGTTTGCAACATAAAAACATAATTGATTTGTAAAATATCTTGGTCAAGCTTGTTAAACTTGTAAATTAGCTCGTTCTCCTTGCGTATCCTTGGACACGCATCTTTTCGAATATCCTAGCCTGGCTACTAGTGCTCTATTGTTCTGAGACGTAGTTGAGAAATATGTCAGCCTACTTCACACGTGCAATTTCGAGGCCTGCTGGGTTTTACCGCACTCTGCACGCTGGTAGCACAGTTGATGTTGTTACCAGCTCATTGTCTACTCAAGACGTCAATGATCCGGACGTATATGAGGTGGAACGCCTTGTATCTTCTCGAAAGGCAAAGGTAACTTAATCGCTTCGAGGAAGTTGTATTTAACAGACAACTTTGCTTTTAGGGCGGGGTGGAATATTTGGTATTGTGGGCGGGATACCGGAAAGAGGATGCTACATGGGTAAAGGAGGATCAGATAACTCTTCCAGCATTACAGTGAGTAAAGAAAATTTCTTGTTTAGTGGTATTAAATTCATGCCTCATTTTCAGGTGCTTTGCTAATCCCAAACCCTCCAGGAGGGATATCTTAGACAGCATTAGTACATTTACAGATGCGATAAATAGAAGCTTGAAAATGGGTGTGAACAAAGGATGCAACATAACAGTGAACTTTTGTACAGATGTTTTTAGGTTTTTGTTTAACAACAAAGGAACTGATTACACCCATGGTAGAGGACACATATACAAACTAGATGACTTTGACGTGACATATTTTCCTAAGGACTGGTACAAAACATATGACAGACTTGGTGATGGCTGTGAAATTGAATTTCCAGTTCGTATGTACAGCAAGCTGAAGTGGTCACCAGTGTTCTTCACATATGACAATACATCGGGAGTTTCTCCAAAAAATACGCACTTTGAAGAAGTATGTGTGATTTGGATATGTAAAAAGCGCTGTATGTAAAGACCACATGAAATATACCAAGTATGTATTATACAATCTTCCTATATTGTAGTCTACACTACCAATAACTTTACCCATAGATATTACGGAGCCATAACATCTTACGATGATCCAGGAACAAGAGACCTTGACCCACCACACGCATGCATATTCTAATTAAAGAACCTCCCACGTTTGTCCTGCCTTAGAGGTCACAGGTCATTGGATCAGGAGTTTGGCTTTGTCACTCGTTGACTGTTGAGGCCTAGGTGAGTGCATATTAAGGACTTAGGATTTTATTGGGCTGTGGAAACTCTAGAGGTGTAATCTCCTGAATCTGTGGTGGCTTTTAGAAAAGCCGTTTAAAAAAAAAACTTAGTGGGAGCGCCTGAGTCGCTTGGCTGCCCTGCTCTCGGAAATTCCGTGACTCCAGTAGTGAGCATCACGCTTGATGTACTGTCTCTTCTCTCTTCGGCAGGTAGTTTCCAGCTGTTCCAGTCTCTTCTCCGTGCGAAGCACCTCGCCGCACGGATCGTGGCGATTGCTAGAATAGAAGTGGTGCTTCGCTAGGTCATTGTTCTTCTCAACACCTGTGTATGAGCCACAGGTGAACAGTCGTAGATCAGGAACATGTTACGATAAGCGTACCTTGTCCAGAGAACTGAAGAAGATTGCCGAATCTTCGAATTTGATGTGGAACATGGTACACCATGCAGTGCATATATGGAGTCACGAACTTCCTTTGGAATCCTTCAAATCTCCCCAGAGCCACGAAATCCTTCACCCACTGCTTTCCCTTTATACATGTAAGTAAAGAACACATACATGTACTTCTCAGCTCCATGGATGAACCTTAATGTACATGAACATATCTGGGTATAATGCATGTACGTGTACCTTTCTGTGAATTTCATCAGCACAGGATGCATGAGAGCTGATCAGGGAGTACAGTGTTAGGAAGTCCTTCATAAAGATGTAAATTCAACAGTAATATGTAGATCCATGCATGCATAATTAGCACTTTACCTTTAGCAGGGCACTGATTTGGGAAGCATCGCCTTCCTCCAAAAGGTCCTGCAGTTTGTCTGGGAGCTTCTTCAGTACCAAAAGGTTTTGCGAACGATTCAGGGATGTCCACTCATACATACCACTGACTGCTCTTCCATTCTCATTGTGGACCTGTTATAATACATATGTGCCATCATTCACATTTTTGTTATTTTAGAAGTTACACTATGTACCTGGGTTACTTTGAATTGTACTCCACAAGAATTCACTAGGGTTTGCAGGGTTTGCATGTGGTTACCATGTGCACCATCTCTCTGCTTCTGCCTCTGGTCCAGCTGATCTGCCAAGTGTATCAAATTGCGGATCAGAATATCTGACACACGCAGAAGTAGGTGGAGCTCATCTAGCACATAACTGGATGGCTCCAGTTCAAGCAGAGGTGGATGTTTGCTCCCGAGATGTTTATCTGCTCTGGAATAGTGGCAGTTTTGTTTCAGTGAGGCCAGAGTCCGTGATTTTCCTGATGGAGGGGGACTGGTGTACGTCTCCTCACTGACACTCATATCCCACCTATACAGTGTTAATTGGAGACTGTAAGTGGAAATGCACATATCAGACATGTGTTCTTACTGTACATGTATTATACCTCTGCTCCTTTGAAACTGTGCACCAAACACATGCATATGTTGAATTGGCTTTGTTAAGGCCTGTCATGATTGCGAGAAACTGCAATAGACACACGTGTTAAAAGTCATACATCTGATACATGTATGTGCATGTACACAACACCTTGTAGTCTGAACCGAAGACAATGTTGAGGGTGCACTGCTCATCCATTACAGTGATGTTGGGATGGGAAATGACCTCACCAATTTCCTCCCACACAGGTTGGAAACATGACTTTAGAAAGTCATAATCTTCTGGACCCTTTACTGATGCAAAGGTGTGATTGCCTACCAAAAAGGACATGTACACACATGTACATGCAGGTGCTATTGATGTTACCTGCTGCAGAGAGGACATTTTCACATAGTCCAGGAAATGAAAAGGTGAGAAACACCATTGAAGCTGAAGCTGCAATGTTTGCACCATCACCTGAAAGCTTCAATGTTATCCTCTCTGGGATGGGTCCATGTGATGTCGCTAACTATATACATGTATAAAGTAATACAGTACCACATGTGAGGATAACGTCTAATATCCACTCGCATTGTGTGTATGCACCCCCCAGCCCCCCCCCCCCCCCCAAATGTGTGTATGTGCTTATTGCTCACTAGACTGGTTAAGGTCTTTGTCACAGTCTCACGGAAGTGCATATATTTTCCAATGTAGGGTGGAGGCAGCTGTATTGTTTCGATGTCACTGTTCAGTGACTGTCGGAGCCCTTTCACATGGTGAAGTCTCGGTATGCTGGGGTGCAGCTGTGTCCAAGAATAATTAATGCATGAAATGCGTATGCATATTCATGTGTAGATGGGGTCTGTCTGTACCTGAGCCAGTTCATGATAGAACTGATCTGAGACACCGAAATGGTCCAGTAGGTACAGAGTACAAGCTGCCTCAGACACATTGGAAGAGGTTGATGGGTTCTCCGTGGAAGAAGAGGGAATTGTGAGACTGTTATTGAGGGGTATGGTGACAGGCACTCCACTGGAAGAGTGTGCAGTCAGTGTGGTTGGTGTCAGTCCATATGACTCCATGCAGGGCTCCAGTGTTGAAGAAGCATAGGTCTTAATTTGAGACAGTTTCCTCTGCTTTTGCCGTACACCAACCTGTATAACACAAAAAGGCAACCCTTTATATATGCAAGCACATGTATACATGTATATGCATACCTCATCAAATGTCTTCCCTGCATTCTTAGCACATCCAATGGCTGTCTTCAGTCTCTCCTTCTCCCTCTTTTCTTCTTCCAGGAGAAACGACAGGGCCTCATCCTCCAAGTCCTTCAGCTCAGCTGCCTCAGTCAGAGCCGCCTGTTTGATTCCAAATAATAAACCAGATATATATTTACTACTGCAACATTATTACTCACACTTATTATTTTATGTACCATACACATGCGTTTACCTCTGCCTGTTGTAGTCTATCCTCCATAGCTCTGGAGTCAACCGTTTCTCCACAGCTCACAGTCACCCGCGTCTTGCCATCCTTAATCTTCTTCCTTTCAGTCCCTCCCTTTGCCCTAGTGAACTTTGTGAACAGCTTCCCCACAGTCTTCTCTAATGTACTTCGCAACCGTGTGGAGTTTTTGTCCAAAGTGATGGCATTGCTACTTATCCCCTTGTTGATTTCCTCCAGCAGACTCTTTCCTTCCCTTCTGACTTGAAGCAGGAAGTCATTGGAAATTTCGAGAGCTAATATTGCCGAGTCCACTGAATATGTAACATCCGATGCGGAAATTATCTTCACTGGAGATTCCTGGTCCATTTCCGTGAACAGCCGCTACTCTTTGCCGCCAAACTAAAATTAACTTCCGTTAACATTCCACGGTCCCATATTAGTGTATTATGTGTATTGATGTGAAATGTTACTAAAATGTAGAGTTATGGCATAGAATCTATGGTTATGGTATGGATGCCTAGAGTGTGTACCGAAGCGCAAAGCCTGGAAATGCCACTACCCGGCCTTGTGACACCTGACTGATCAGCAGTAAGCTATCGTCGTATAGCGACTGTGGAGACAGTGATTCTGTGAGTCGCCGACGCTTTACCTTTACAGAAGCTTCTGGCAACCACATGGACGCTAAGGCTAAGATGCCCGGCGCTACGAAAGGCTACCCCGGCGTGTTAAGCTGTAGTATGGGTACTAGGCGTACAGCCGTAGATCTACGAAGTGAACCTGGTTCTCTTTGCACCCCAGTTGGCATGGGCTTAGCCTTAGGTTTGCTGCTACTGGCTTACATAGCTTATATAACCTTAGCATGGAGCTGCTACAACGTATATTGTTAGGACTACATGACGTCTCCGTACCTCCATGTATATACTTAGATGATCTACACCTCAATTTTTAACGCCAACTGGCCTAACGCATATACTACCTGACCTACTATTTTTTGCAGATCCCCAAAATATCATCTTATTCCAGTCATTTTGGATAGTCGGAAAGTCAAAATAGTTAAAACGTTGTCCGCTACAGATTTTTAAAACGGAAGAGATATCATATTTTTGAATGAAATTATTGACGTAATGCGTGAAATTGATATGGTCGCTGTTTGCCTCTGTGGCCTAACAGCTGACGACAGGAAAAATATAAATCCCACACAAATAGTTTCAAGAATGGCCAAAGAATATTTCTGGATAGTCGGAAACTGCCTCTGCGTCATTGAACGTGAGTAACTCCTTCATATAATTCACGGTTCCATTGAGCTTCATACGACGAAATCTTGTCCAGCTGTTATCAGATTTACGTAGTACGTAATTTCGTATGTCCATCGATTGCTGGTATTGATAGTCACCTAGTTACCAAGGAAATTGTATCTGATGACAAAATGGTCTGGACCAGCAATAACTACTATGCAGACTGTATGCACATTTTTGATTATGAATTAGTGTCCACAGAACTATTAACACAACATTGTAGTATCTGTGTTTCTTGAAGAGTCTGTCATTTCTCCAGAGACTACTACAGTAGACCTAGAGAGACACAACGCAAGAAACACTAATGTTTGTTCACATAAAAAGACATGCTGAGACGTATGTACAGAAGTCTGAGAGGAGTCAAATATGTCACCTTCACCCAGGTAGCAAGAAGCAAGAGACATTTTTCTCATTAATGCTGCATACACATCCACCAACCCTCTATACATATTCACTGTGAGGAACCAGCTTGCATGCAGTGTGCAACGTTGTGGCCAAAATATGGCTTTATGCTAACTGGGTAAACAGGAAATCGGCTAGCCTACGGAGACACCAGAAAGTCCATAGCAGCTACAAATACTCTCTATAAAAGGAGGCTTACCTTGAGCGCACTTTCACTGGCAGCGGATCCACAGATGCGCGTGTAGAGTGCTCTCTAATTAGGGCGTTTAAACGAGTGAACTTTGAGCGTCTGTACCGCAAAGCCCCCTTGATTTTAGCTGGTGAAATTTGATGTGAGCTCCTTTTTCAGATAGGTTAAAATGTATAGTTGCTCAAAACTCAAGTTTTATGAACTTTGATTTTTTGTGTGGAAACCCTACCCATAACAAAAAGTGGACGGACATTTACCACGTACTGTAGGCATGCGTGCCACGCCCACGTTACGTAAAGAAGTGAATACAATTTCTAGGGCGTTCTACATAATGGGGATGACTATAAATGTACAACAACTTTTCTTACTCCTTACAGGAAGCCAAGTGCGGCCTTTTACGCTGAGATTACAGAAGTTCTACCTTACTACTTCGTCCTGATGGAGCCTGAAGTTAGTCTATGAGGCATTAAATATCCGCCTTTTGCCTCAGAGGTCACAGATGTCCCGATTCTAGGCAATGTATTGTGCATTGCGTATGGTCTCATAAATGGAATATACTTTCTGAAATTACTCTTTACGTTGATTATGTTGTTTAAATAGACCTTTTACGGTCAGATCTATGTCCTCTGAACCTTGAGCTTTAATATGATGTCTAAAATGACTGGGTTAACCCACCGCTATACTCCGCTTTTTGGGCGTTCGTGTTGCAGCTATATCGCTTTTCAGCTACCGACATTTACTTGCCCGTTGCAGTATGTCTACCTAGCGTACTGTCAAACTTGCCGAGGTGACGATACTATCTGAGCAAAGCCGAATAGATGGCCAGTTCCACCATAGATAATAGAGGGGAGGAGGGATTGGAAACGCTATATATTTATACGATAAGGGCTCGACACGGTCACGTGATCACATTCGGCGGGCGCGGCACTGCACTGAGACTGAGATGGCGAGTGGTTTCTTGAGGTCTATGCTTTCCTTCGTCCTTACAGATTCTACCTTCACTGGAGTTTCTGAAAGAAGCAGGATAGCTCTAGGGCAGACAGAAGGTCTCATCAAAAAGGTGACTGAGGAAGCGTATATAGATCATTTTGATGAGTTTGCTGTTCAACTAGTCACTGCCCTCGAGTCAATTTCCGATGTTTGCCCAATTTCAGGCACTTCGAAAACAGTGGGGGTCCAAAGAGAAAAGCTATGGAAGGTGTTTCATGAGAAAAGAACGACAGAGTTGCCTGAGCTGTGGAAGCATTTTCTGCAAACAGTTGATCATGAGCTTGACACACTGGTGTACCAGAAAGTCAACCAGAAGCTTTTTGACGAGATAATTAAAGGTAGATTTAGTGTGCAGCCAAGGAAATCTTCCCAGGTTAGCCTTACTTGTGATGAAGAGTGTGTTGTTCGATATGCATCAGGATATATTCCTTTCGTCTTGATGAAGAGGTATGAGAAAAATCCCTCAGAAGCCTCAATTTCTATCATGGAATGTCTTGGTAGCATGGCAGTGAATGGAGATGAATCAGATTTCCTTCAGTACACAAGGAGCTGGCTGGAGAGCATCAATAGAGGTGGATTGTTTGAAGTGAATGATTTAGCTTATCAGCTTTTAAAAGAAATCGAAGTTAATCTCCAAGACAAACTTATGAATCGGTTAAAGCCCTCATCAGAATACTAAAGCAGAAATGATAGCGTCAGTTCTCTCGAATGAAAACATACATGGAGCATGCTTTCCACAGACATACAAGATGAACAATCCAGTCAGGGCCTGCTACGTTAGATTGTTGAGCTTTGGCTAACAATAAGGGGGTTTTCTGTTGCCCGTGAATGGATGGAAATGCACAAAAAGTATTCTTCAAAAGCTACTAAGAAAAGCAAGCCACTGAGAAAAGCACTTAAGAATAAAGCTAAAAAGGCAAATTATGTACTGTAGCACAATATTAAATGTGATAATCATGAAACTTGTAATAACATGTGATAATCATGAAAGTTGTAATAACATGTGAAAATGTGTTTTGTGTAACTAGCTATTGAGGATCTGTCTTGGACCTCTTACGTTTCGGTAAAGGGTCACTATCAATAACCATGGGTGCATTCCTCTTCCTGGAACAGTTTCCCCTGAGGGGTTCAAGAGCAGATGACCCTTGCACACGTAGAGACACAGTGTTATCAAGGAAATCCTTGACAGATGGGTTTTCATTTCTTCCACCCTTGTACCTCTGCTTCCCGAAAAATGATTCAAGAGGATCTTGGCAAAATCGCTCACTTAGAACACATGTGACTCCTGGTACACTCAGCAAAAGAGGTATCACTTCAGCGAAGGAGAGCACTAAAAGAATTTTTTACATTATTGCACTTCGTGTATAATGTGAAAACCTACCTGTTGTTCTTAAACCTTCTATGGTTTCCCTTGACAACAGCATCATGTTTTTTTGTGGTGATGTAAATCCTGTACGCTGTTCCACACTCTCCTCCCACTCATTGAGATAACCTAAGAAATCTTCTTTTAGCCACTGTAATATTTGGTAAATATCAAAACTGAACATGGTATAATTATGTAATTGCTAACCTTTAGCCTGCAATCATCAGGTGAACGATACGGCCTTAAATCTGGTTTGCATGAGTGTATACTTTCAGACATGCTCCTCACATTCAGACAGTCGAAGAATCTATCAAAGTTTTTGACAAATGTCTGAGTCTCTTGTGTCTCATCAAGGCCAAAGTAGTCAAGAGCACAAGCTACTGATGAGCTCAGGACCTAATTAATTATGCATACTTCCTACTACAAATATAGTAACACTTACTTGAGCTGCCAGGTTGACTCTCATCCGCGAATAAGAATTCAAGTATAAGTGCTCTCTTTTGATCTTTGGAATCAGGGTTAGACCTGAAGCAAAGTTGCCTTTGCCATACAGATCTGTAAGGTGTGTCCAACTGATATGACGTCCACTCTTCTATATGTGCAATGACAACATGACAGAGATATTGAGGCAACAATAAGATACTTACCCAAAGTGCACGAGTATTGGTATGACTGAAAGAGTTGGACCAGCAATTTCAAGTCGTTTTAATCAGATGTGGTACATCTGACATAAAGTAGATATCACGGCTGTCTGGGCTGTATGGATTAGGGGTCTTGTATACAATCTCACCAGGGGATTTTGAGGCTTGATGCATTTTTAAAAAATTTACGATTGGGTGAAGCACCATCAGCTGTCACGACCATCACCTTTAGACCACACTCCTCTATATTCCTAATTGCTTCCCACACAATTGGAAAGAGTTCATCACCTGTTACACCATTGGTAGGAAATTGAGCAAAAGGAACCTCGAGACTAGTAAAGAGGCCTCTTATCATGAAAACTAGCATGTGTGTGGCTATTGCACTTTCATTAATGATGGGTTGTTCTCCATCCTTGCACCTTTGCTCAAATGTGTTGAGTGTTGTTGATTTCTCCTAAATTTACAAATCCAACAAGCCTGCATGAGTGCTTATCAAACACGAGGTCCTCCCTAACTTTCATCTCATCGAATACAAGTGTTACGTATTCATCCTTCTCCTCCCTTATTTTTGCTTCTTTGATCAGCTGGCGGTTGACAGAGACCTGGAATCCAACCTCGCCCTTTATCCAGTGCGTATAATCACGCAGAGTTCTTTCAGATGGGAGGGTAAGGACACCAGTGCTACGTAGAGCATGATATGCACTGGATGATTTGAATTTAAGATGTAGACACCATTTAATCAGTGCTGGGTGCCAACGAACTTGCCGAACATCCTTTGCATTAATAGCTTGCAATTGCTGCTCCCAAAAGAGTCGTCTAAACGATTGTTCAGGGTTCATTTTTCGTACGTCATTAGACATTTCCTCCATTATGCTTGTTAGGTCATCCTGCATTTGTGGCTCTAATGTTTCACCATGTTGAAGTGTCAGCTTTTCCACTGCATTCTTTAGCTTCTTTTCGGTTGCTAATGACCGAGTTTTGAGCTTCTTGTAACGCTGTAGCTTCTCAGGCGTGTAAGCAATGCAAAGTTCGTACAACTGGAGGTAGCTGTACGTCGACTAGGTGAAATGATCATCCAACGATGAAATGATTAAGACTATCTCTATACTGAACGCAATGACCACATTTTGCACTATTAACAATGATTTCACATGACTTGTTACGAACGGTTTGGGTACACACTTCACCATTTAACACAACTGGTGCATATGAATCAAGTGAAGTAACAATGCCATCTCCATGCCGTGATGTAAGCTTACCCTTCATAGATGATAACATTTCAACAAGGTGCTTGTCCGGATGTCCTGGACACACTGTACCTCTATCTAGCTGTGTGAGGAGGGCATTAAGTGATTGTGAATCAAGCTTCTCAGAAAAAGTTGCCAATACTTGTGATTTCTTGCCATCCACATGGTGTTCATGTACATGTGCTGTCCATGTGAAATCATTATTTACTGTGAGACTGTGAGTGACTATGGGCTGACTTGACGATGACATCATAGATGAAAGCTTGCACACTTGAATAGCACACGATTCCTGAGTGTAATGAATCCACTGTGATGGTAAAATCATTTCTTGTCTCAGGTTTTCGATTGTTGTCACAGTTATATCCTCTTGTGTGACTTCCATGGCTTCACTGGAAAGAGTAGAGTGAATATCCTTGGTGCAGTTTTCTTGATGTGTTGACTTGCACTTAGGGGGTCGCCCAACAGGGTTTTTATTTGTTGCCTGTCTCTTCTGCTCATACCTTTTGTGAGCTCTCCCCAATCGAAACTTCCTTCCACCCATTGTCTTTTCAGGTACACCTTGCAGATAGTAATGAACCTCTTCCTACAGAAAATGACGTATGAAGCCAATTATTAACCATAAATTAACTACGACAAGATAGAAACCCACTGTCACAATAAACGAGGTTTGTTAGAGTTATATTAATAAATGAATCATTCTAGTACATTCCTTGGATCACAACAACATGATAGTGACTTTGAAAACCCATATTTGAGTCATATTTGTGGGAAAAAAATACAAGAATGATTTTTACAGCTGAAATTTAGTTTATACATTCAAGAAAGCAACAGGGATTGTATTAAATGCATCCCTGTAGACTAAAAGCAACACTTATAGCAATGCACAAGAGAACAGCTGATAATTTACCTCAGGAATTCGGGAAGCTATAGGTGTACTCGCGGAACCGCCAAAACAGCAGGTGGGCGTGACCGAGTCGAGCCCTTAACGTGACGTCACGTATCTTACGCGTATAGCGTTTCCAATCCCTCCTCCCCTCTATTATCTATGGTTCCACGGGTTTTTCTTCAGTGACTAACAGTGATGGGGTGATGGTGCGATCTGTTGAAGTAAACAAGTATGTAACTACGTTTATGTGCGTTTGTCTATGCAGCACAGTGAGCGCTGGCAGATATGCTTGACGAGCCGAGAACACCTACAGCCTGAGCAAAATACAAATGAATGTTTATATAAACCGAGTTTCCCTATTTTTTGCCTTTACTGTTCGGTGTTTGTGGTGTGTATGAATATGTATAGTATACTACGTCTGACAAAGCCTTTTTCTCCTGTAGTTATATTTTGTATGACTTCAGTCACCCAACCAAGCGTGGTGTGCCACCATAGATGGAGGAGGGATTGGAAACGCGTACGATTACGGAGATATATCCGCCTTTCGCTACGTCGTATATTTTCGCATACTAAGTAGCTACCACGTACTCTCCCTACAGGTATATACAATGTCGGCTTCTGGGATCGTTAAAGGGGCAATTTCAGCCATTCTACAGGACAAGGATTTCGATCTGAAAACGGCAAGAATGAAGTTAGCCAGGGAGTCCGCTCAGGCGGTGCTTGACGCGATTTCTGGCGAGGGAAAGAATACCGAAGTGTTCGCAAGATTTGCCGCGACGCTAAACGGAAAGCTCGAGGCACTGGCTGCTCCGTCTGGCTGTAAAACGTTGAGCGCACAGAGACAATGCTTGTGGAGTAGCTTCCACTCTGCACGAGTCTCTGAACTACGCAGACTTTGGAATGATCTGTTTACCAGTCTCGGTGTAGATCTCAAGTTCGCTCAAGATCCCCTACTTGCAGAGTACGTCAACGAAAAAGTGTTTGAAAGGCACATAAAGAGCACATTTGAGGTGGAGGATGAATTTACTGAACCAGGAGAATTATCAGAAAATGACCTCAATGCTCTGCGATATGTGGCAGGGTACGTTCCCCGGAAATTGAGGCAGAAGTTTAGTAAGGGGACATGCAAGCATTCCAATCAGAAAGATTTTTTGATGTGCCTGGAAAAGATGACTGAAGGTTCTGAAGAGAGTGATGATTCGTACATTCAATACACAAAGAGATGGATCAATGCAATTGATCGTGGTGGCTTATTTCGTGTTAGCGATGAGGTCTTTGTGTTATTCCATGAAATAGAAAGGATGGTCAGGAGATTTGTCGTCAAACTTACCAGCCAGAGTTCACAGCAGGATAAGCAAGAAATTGTCGATGAAATTGTCAGTGATGGTGATGTTCAATTCCATTGGTCAATGATAAGCGTGGACCTTGACCATGATGCTGGAGAACAACGTCTACAACAGATAATTCAACTTTACCTAACGATACGTGGATTCTCAACAGCTGGGGCCTTTGTTGAACAGTACAAGCAGGTTACAGAGAAAACCACCAGAAAGTCCACTAGCCTGCGCAAAGGACTTAAGCGGAAGAAATTGGACATGCAACCTGATAACTAATGGAACACAAACTTTACGCATGTATAATACATACAAGTACACTATTGTGACATGGCTAATCTATTTGTTTTTGTGACTGGATCGTCTGCGTTTTGGTAGTGGTTGTTCATCCACAACCATAGGTTGAGTGTTTCGACCACGCTTGCAGTTACCACGTGTAGGTTTCACTGCTGTTGAACCCTGTACCCTGAGTGACTGTGCTCCATATAGAAATGTAGTAACATTGGGGTTGTCACTGTATCCGCCCTGCATTCTTTGCTTTCCAAAGAAAGACTCCAGGGAATCTTGAGACAATTTTGCTGTTAGCACATACTGGACTCCTGGTTGTCTGAGAAGAAACCTCACTAGCTCAGCAACAGCTTTAGCTATTATACAAAAGAGAAGACGGAAAGAAAAGTAAGTGAGAGAGCAGCATTTGGGGAAGATAATCATACCTGTGAAACGAAGGCCTTCCATTGTTTCACGGCTGATGCACAGTTTCTACCTGTCATCTTCAGTCAATTCTACCCAGATTTTAGTACTTTTCTCCCATTCATCCAGGTAATCTATGAAGTCTTTCTCTAGCCACTGTCATGATGTGTGTACATAATATTATGATAATATTATAACACTTACCTTCAAGCGTGCTTCTGAAAGTGCATCATTCCTATATGGGCTGAGATTAGGTTTCCGTTTGTATACACCTTCTTTAAGACTTCGCACATTCATCAGGTCAAAGAATTTGTCAAATGTTCGAACAAATCTTTCAGTCTCACGTGTGTCCGGGTTCTTCTCATAGGCAAATGCTTCTGCAACAGATGTGCTGAGGACCTACATGCAATAAGTACAGGTGTTAGGAAGAAACTCATAACTCTACCCGAATTACCTGAGCTGCGAGATCCACTCGCATCTTGGAGTAGGAAGTGAGTTTGATGTGTTCCTATTTTAATTTTGGGAGAATGGAGAGGCCAGGTGTTGTACACTGTACTCCACGATGTTTCTGATAGAGATCAACGAGATGTTTCCAGCTGATGTCTTGCCCGTTCATCTGCATTTGAAAAAGGTGGTACTTAACCACATTTTCATGTCTAGCTCTACTTACATACTATTGGTATAATTACATCCCTTAGAAACTGAATGTATTTACGCTTACCCATAGTTTTCTTGTGCCATTGTGACTGTGTGAATTTGCCCAACAGTTGCGTACAGTTTTTATCAGATGAGAAGGGTCTGATATGAAAAACACTGGACGTTCATTGGCATATGGATTGTTCGTTTTGTAAATAAGTTTCGTTTCTGGAGACTTGTGTAGCTTAAAGAATTTGCGGTTGGCAGAAGCACCGTCACAAGTGAAAGCAATGACTTTAAAGCCACATGCTTCCAATCTGCGAACACACCCCCACACTAATGAGTACAGTTGATCGCCAGATATTGACGAACATGGAAACGAAGCATACGGAAACTCAAAGTTTGAGAGGATGCCTGACACCATGAAGGTAAGAACATGAGTCGCAAGCTGTGGCTTTGGGCTATCAGCAGAAGCATTTTGTTCGAATTTAGAAAGATGATCATTGACATCTCCAATTCTGACAAAGCCCAAAAGTGAAGCAGAATGTTTATCGTACACAAGATCCTCTTTTACTTTCATTTCGTCAAACACAAGGCAGACATATTTCTGGTACTCAGGAATGCTATCAAGTTTTGCTTCTCTGCAGATCTGCTCATCAATTCCTGGGTGAAAACCAGGCTCCGCTTTCACAAAATGTGTATAGTCTCTTAGTGTTCGCTCACTAGGCAAAACAATGAGATTCGAAGACCTGAGTGCACTGTAACAGGCAGATGATAGTAACTTCAAACTAAGACACCAGCGTATCATCATTGGGTGCCACCTGATCTGATGGTTGTCTCGGACCTTGAGAGCTTCTAACTGTTAGTCCCAAAAGAGGCGATGAAAGGAATTTTCAGCGTATTTTTGTTGAATTTCTTCAGTTTTCTCGAGCATGATGGTTTGTAGATCACCTTCTAACTCTTTCTCAATACAGATCCCCTTCTTTTCAGTTACTTCTTTTAACCGAATCTTCAACCTCTCCACTTCATTCCTTTTGCTTTTGATCTCAGCCTTAATCCGCTCCTTTCTCTGAGGTGTCCTCAGGTAGCGGTAGTTAGTGTGGCTTGATACAGCTGTGTGCTTTTCAGTACCTGCTTTGAGCTGCCGCACCCACTGACTATGCAAAGAGTGAAGTGCAGACCGGTAATTTTTGCACGCTTCACACTTCGGTCCATGCACTAAAATTTCACAAGCAACAGTACGAATAGTACGGGAGTAAACCTCTCCGTTGAGACTTACTGGATAGGTAGTATCAGTAAATGCGACTGTGATGTTGCTATTTGACTGAAATTTGCCCTTACGGAAGTCAGCGAGGTCAAGCAAATGCTGATCAGGGTGACCGGCACAAATGTGGAGGCTGTCGACCAACTTCAGCAATCAATTAAGAGCAGCCTTATTACTGATAGTAACAGGAACACCATTCAATGCACTGCATCTGCCTGACTCTAGAGGTCTACCATGAACATGGACACACCACGTCAGGTCATTATTCACTGCAACAGAACGAGTCACTGTCATGGATTGACCATCTACATGTTCCAATTTGCATGCCACAAGTTGACCGGTGGAAGTTGTTGACTGATCAACCCACTTTGATGGCAAGCACAGTCCAGTGCGAAGATCTTGAATATCTACCTACAGGTAAATAAGTGGGCATTCTGTTTGCACCCAACTCTGAACTATGCTGTCAAACCTTTTTGCTTGGCCTTCCCATTTTGTTAGTACCCTGAGCTTGGCGGGATTGTTGCCTCTTTCTTTCTTCATTCTTGCGCACCCTACCCAGGCGTAATTTCCGAGGCATCTCTATGACAGGAAAAAGTTGGAACACTTATCTACCATCCAAAAACACTCTTCTACTGTCAAGTATGACATATGCACAACTACTTCCTACAACTCATTGACACATGTAACTATAAAAGTACGCAAAGTTTAGGATGAAGAGGCCATGTTTTACAGACTCTCCACATTTCACGCCACAGTATTAAAAGTAGCTCTCAAACTCTCAATTTCCACTACAAAGCCACTGTATGATAGCAGTACCTGTGATATGAACGCACTGTGTTTGTAGAAAACGTTTCACTTCCACATAAAAAGTACACAAAGTTTGGCTTCAAAGAAAATTACTATCAGCTGTAACGAAATTTGCCGCACGCAATATGACGCAGCCTCGTCTGCAAGACTGCGCGTTTAGCGTATACTGTGCTCCTATTTGCAGCTCACCACCGCGGCTCAGCGGTGGGCAACGGCTCTTGCTATCCGCGCCGCTAGCAATGAGGACGGTTAAGAGGAAGTGACGTCACACCATAACGCGTAGTTACGGCGTTTCCAATCCCTCCTCCCCTCTATAATCTATGGTGCCACAGGTGGACCTATCAAGTGACCGTGAAGCATCAGTTGATCTACAATTGGAACTGTGCCTTTCTTCTGATCGACTTGCAATAGAAAGAGTTATTGCAAAGGTTTTTGCAAAATATCAGTGTGATGTTATTGTTACAGATCGTTTGCGATCACTATTCACATCGAAGCTCTACAGAATGGGTAAAGCTATACAGTCGGCTGGTGGAACAGGACGAGCAAGGCTGATTAAAAAATGGAAAGAAACAACATGGACAATTGATCTAAAAGGTAATGAGATGATTCCTTATTGAAGAAAGCCAGACCATGTGATAGTTCGATCTTACAAACAAAAACAAGCTAAATTAGGCCATACTAAGTAAATACCTTGTTTCACAGGCAATCCCGCATGCCATTTAACTACCGCATGTAATATACTTATTTTTTATTAATTTCCGGTATAAAAGGAAATCTCTGGCGGCGCGCGTGCCCTACCGCCGGAAGTTGGCCCGTAAGGCCACGCGCCCTAGCCCTGAGCCACATTTCCACGATTGTGTATGTAGTCATGGTAGTACTGTCAGTCCAAATCTCTTAGTGTGCTAAAGGATAGGGGATTGCATCCACTGGACGAGCTTGCTACCCTTGCAGAAGTCCTGGAACAGTTTAAACGTGGCGAGATTGAGCCAGCTTTATGTTCCCTGATGCTCTCTTGGAGCAGCCGTTCGAGTGCTACATCGCTCCAAATTGTCTGGGCCGTTTCAGACAGTTTATCTAAAAAATAATAAATAACGCACACGCGCATGCGCAGGTGGTGTAGTAGTGCCTGTGAAACAATGAATTTACTTAGTATGGCCTTAGAGAGTGAGCTTAAGGAAACTACCAAAAGGTTAAAGGATGTAACTAATCAAATGCACCTTCTTGAGGAATCAAGCAAGAGACTGTCAATGGCACTAAAGGATAATGGAGACTCAACTACAGGTAGGAGATGTAAAAAGGCTTGGTCAGACTGCTCAGCTCAGTACCAGCGGAAAAAACGACGACAAATTGCAACAGATGTTAAAACAGCTCTTTGCTTTACAGAGAATGAGGACTTTACACCTACCCGTGTTGAACTAGTCAATAAAGACACTGGAGAAGTAATGTTCATTGAACAGGATGGTAGCACTACAGCAGAAAAAGGGAAGGAATCTGAACCCAACACTGACATGGTCGTCAATAAAACACTTTACATAAGGGAGAGATTCAACCTGTCTAACCAGGCATACCATGAGCTTGCAATGGTTAATAAGGAACTTCCATGTACTTCAGCACTGATTAAAAGAGCAAGAGAACTAGATAGCAATTCTCTTATCCGTCCAACACCTGGAAAAGTAGTTGGAATACAACAGTCGCTAAGGGAACAGCTGGAAAAGAGAATACAAATTCTGGTGAAAACACACCCTTCTCTTGCTGAAAGTGCAAGTATACGAGTGAAAGTAACTGGAGATGGAACACACATAAGTCACAGTATGCATGCTGTTGTAATAGCTTTCACAAGATGGAGCAAATCCTAATTCTCCAGGAGGAAACCACACAATAGCACTTTTGAATGCCAAAGAAAGTTATGCTGAACTAGCAGAAGCATTAGAAGACATACAAGACGAAATAAAACATTTGGAGTCAGTAAAAGTCGGTGAGAAAGAATTTAGTATCGAGATTTTCTTGGCTCTGATTGGAAGTTTCTGGCCCTTTGTATTGGAATTGAAGCTGCAAACGCAAAGTATTCCTGCATTTGGTGTACATATCCTTCAGAACGACATGACATAAGCACAGTGTGGTCAATAACAAATGAACAGGAGGGTGCTCGAACGATCGAGAGAATTCAAGAGCTAGCTAAGATGAGCAAGAGAGGTAATCAAAAATACAGTTGTGTCCGACAGCCTTTGTTTCCCTCAATTCCAATTGATCATGTCATTCCAGATGTACCCCACCTTTATCTTAGAATATGTGATATTCTGATTAACTTGTTAATATTGGACTTGAGGCGACTTGATGGAATTGACAAATGTAAGCTTCAAGCACTACACTGCAACGCATGTGGCACTGTATGAACAATTTCTCCAAGAACAATGCAAGATTTCTTTTCGCATGTATGTAGACAAAGACTCTAAGGTATTAAAATGGAGAGACCTGACAGGTCCCGAAAAGTGCAGGCTGTTCAAAGGAATAGATATTCCATCTCTGTTTCCAAGAATCCCTCATGCTACAACAGTACAAAGAATATGGACAGAGTTTCAAGAGATTTATGGCATTCTTCAGTCCAATACACCTTTGGATAAGGATGGCGTGAAAGGCTTTCAAAGTTGTGTTAGAAACTGGTTCACACTTTTTCTGTCAGTATACCAAACTAAGCATGTGACACCCTACATGCACCTACTTGTGAGCCACATACCTCAATTTTTGGACCTGTATTGCACCTTTCTCACAGCAAGGTTTAGAGAAGCTTAATGATGACATAACCAAGGATTACTTCCGGAGTACAAACCATCACTCTTCCGATGCCCTGAAGCAAATGCTCTTGAAACTTAATCGTTTGGAAGAGCTAACCGATCAAGATTGTAATCGTCCAAAGCAAGTTCACTTCTGTAAGCTTTGCAAAGCTACTGGTCACAATGCACGTACATGTCAACTGAAATGCATGTAGCATTCTGTATATACTGTACATAAAAATGTCATGGAACAGATGTGCACGTATACATGTATGTAGCCACTGGGTGTGCAATATTTGAAACATTATTACATTCAACAGAGGTGTACACATATACCTATATAGCCATTGGGTGTGCAATATTTGAAACATTACATGGAACAGATGTGTACACATATACATACAAGTAAATAAAAAATTTAGGAAATTTGAAGTGTAATATAGGAATTGCATAAAAATGAACAGAGACAAGATTGGGACACAGACATGCTATGTACATCAACATACCTTGTAGTACATTGATGTATATAGCATGTCTGTGTCCCAATCTTCATTTTTATGCAATTCCTATATTACACTTCAAATTTCTAAATTTTTTATTTACTTGTCTCTTGTAAACGCGTGATTAGTACTGAGGGCGTGGTTTAGTTGCAAGCAGCAGCTGCGTACACTTTGGTCTATAAGCAAACCTGCTAGCAACGTACTATCAGTCACCAGCGCTTTGGCTTGGTGGTATATAGTATCGTGGTAGAATAGCGTGCCGTTTCTCCAGCAGACGGTATATAAGCATAGGTACTATATGGTATCTATGATATAAGCTTACCGAGGTACATACGTAGAGGCAGAGCACTGTACGCGTGTGCAGTGTTCTGACAGTGAGAGTAGCACCAGAATCGTCAACACATCTCTGTTTTGCTTATGTAGTACTAAGTGCTAGTTGCTTTACAAATCGTCAACACGTTCTCCATCAGCCAGTTCACTCCATGCCTAGTTGTTACGCGCTAGTTGCTAAGCTTTTGCGCATGCGCGGCTGGTGTAAATGACGTCATTAATGAGTCTGTCTCATGACGTAATCGTTTTCTTGTATGACGCAAGCTAACTATATACGTAAAACGTATGTACTGTGCACGTACATTCAAAATGAATTACGTAATCGCATGTACATAATATGTATTGCATTGGGAGGAGTGTTAAAATCATTATTACAAGAATCACAAGGGTTAATAAAATATGCTTTTGTCATGTTGCTATTAGCGATGATATCTCTACACATGCTAACTTTCAGGTTGATAGTTACCATGGTTGCTGAGTTTTGCTCATTAGTTATCCTCATTCATAATACATTGCTGGGAGAGATAACGATCAGTAGTACATGAACTACAAGGGTTAACGAAAAAATTATACCTCTATTCCCCAGTACGTAATGATACATTTTCACATGCAAAGATTCAATTTCATTGATTTTATGGTTATTGAGTTACGCTTCTTCAAGAAGAAGAAGAAGAATAAGATGAAGAACATGGGTGAAATGCACTTTTGTGATATTACGCATATCTTACATCACAGATCAACCAATTTTTGTTTCATGGTTATTTTTCACACATTCTTCACCTTGATACCGTGGAATGAACTTCAAATTGAAATTGAATATCCTTATATATGGTTTTCAATGGGGATAGACCATAGCAATCCCTATATACACAGTACTACCGTACTGTGTGATATAGCCATTGGGTGTGCAATATTTAGAACATACTATGTCATGTTATTGAGTGTAAATGCTTGGGACCTGGCATGACTTGAGAACATCACTCCACTGTGAACAAGTTCCATCACCTCGAACAAATTGAAATATTAGATGGTATCCCTCATCATAAAAGGATTCTGAGAGTGTACCATCAGCCTGCATTTGGAAATCAATTTTGCCCTTACATGGTTTTAAGTAAAATTTTACTGTGCCTGGTGTAACAAAACAAAAGTCTCCAGCTGAATTAATGCCTCTTATGTACCACCTGTGTCCTAGTATATCCAGTTTGGTCAGCGTAGGCAGAGTATACACCTGTCCCTTTGAGCACCTTGAGGTTAGGTTTGTACTCCGTCTGATTGGTCCTTCAAAATATATGGTATCAAAACTCATACTAATACGGCAAACAGGATCAGCCTTTCTACATGATATTCGTCATAGGTACTGCTGTAGCCAATGTACCTCACTTTTACCAGGTCATTTGCTTTGTCCTCTTCTAACACTCTCAATCGATACAGTTTATCAGGCGATTCTTTACTCTGAGACTTAGTTGAAATGCGACTACGTCTAGGAACGCTGATATCAGCTAGTATTCGATAGTCAAGCCTTGAAATGGACCTTCTTGGCCTTGCAGCCATTTCGCTAACTGAACCGCCACTGCAGAGAGATTACGGAAATATTCACAATTTCCTAAAAATGAGCGGAAATTCATTGAGTTTCGCGCGTACGTTAGCCGTTTTCAATATGCAAAGACATGACTTCCCCAGCGAGAGTCACCCACACAACAATCCAGTGGTTGCACTGAAATAGGTAGAGGTCTTTAGTGGGCGACGGAACTGCTCTTCCTGGACTGTTTTCTATGTACCGCAACACTCACCACCGCACTTTCTCGAATGCGGAAGTATACGGATTTATTGCGCGGGTCTGAGGTCAGCGCACTCGCTGAAACAGCTGCGAAGCACGCAAGCGTGACAAGTATTTTAATAAGTAAAGACATAACAATACAATACAGAGTGTTCCACTCTTCTGCTTGAGGAGAGTAGATAGGTCTGCACAGTGTCACCTAAGTGGTGTATGTGTTTGTGGGGGGAGAGAGAGAGAGAGAGAGAGAGAGAGAGATTCACGTAACTTTTAACCACCCCTAGTGTAGTTCAAAGAATCGAAAACGAGGATGTTTGGCAAATTGACTGTCATTGTACATCATCAGATGTCTGAAGTAATTGCCTATAGTGACTGAAATCTGACGTCCTAAAAAATCACATGCTCCAGAGGGGAAAAGTGTAGGGAAGGCACATGAGAAGTAGCCCTGTGTGGTAAACTCATTGACAGGCATTACTCCAATAGAAGGCCACATCAGATTAGAAGGGGAAGAGGTAACTGACGTTGCAAAAGTGAGTGTTGTACTGCTTCTTGCTCCATCATAGACCTGGTAGCAATAGGAACACACAACTGTGGAAAGTGAGAATCATATGAATCAGTACTGTCAGAAGTAGGACTGTTGGCAGAGGGAATGTCACTTGTAGAGCAGTCTGCTGAAAAGCGATGATCAATGGAGTTCGAGCTGTCAACAGTAATGGAAGTAAGATGAGTAAGATTTCCATCTTGAGGTAGCTGTGCAAGAGTATTAACATCAATAATTATGTGGAGTGCACGGTAGTACTTGTTGTGAGTAACAAGCCACTGCATGCAGAGCTTGATGAACTATTCCTCTTCTTACACGGAAATCACGATGAGATTGATTGGCACCTTCTTTCCTCACAACAATGACTTCCAGTTGTGAAGGGAGCTGAGGCAAGCTGTTGGCGAAGGAGGCAACATCTTGAGGTAGGTTGATAATATATCCACTGTACCCATACTGGCCGTGAGGTAGACGATAAATCGACATGACGGGCATTATAGCTGATAAGCATTTCTTCCGTCTGTGTCAACCCCTGCAAGATATATAGAAGCTGTCAATCACAAGAAATCTGAATCCCAAATATACTAATAGTTGAATGCAGTGCATTTTTGGCGAGCGGGAGCGATCAAAGCTAATTGCCATGCTTGAATTTTGCAGTTATTGGACACCAGAACAGCCGAAAAAACTGCATGCCAAATGCATTGAATAAAACTGATGCTATTACACAGAAAGCGGGCTAACTCAGTTACTCTTAAGTTGACCAGGAGCAGACGAGCTTCTCTCTCCTATGGCGTCTCCATTGCTCCATAGATAACTACTAGTCCGTAGTTATCTATGATTGCTCTTACTTGTCGTCCTTTGTTGCTGGAGGGGTGTCAGCAGCACGCCGCGGTGGATGTGGAGCCCAGCGTCGAGAAAAGCGTGTTTCTCGCTCTTCGGCCGTCCTGGAAGCAAGACGCTGCCTCTGAGGCTCGGTAACGGTAGAGCAGGTTGAACTCATGAGTCTGTACAGACTAGTGTACAAAACAACCTTTGACCTTTAAATGAGCCGGTGTCATAGTGGATTTGGCTTCCCCGGTTTACGGCATCCCCGAGTAATATACCCTAGGGGATTTGGCATCCCCGTACCAAATTCCCTAAGTGGATTTGGCATCCCCCGTGGTATCCCTCGGGGAATTTGGTATCCCCGTATTTAGCAGCAGGAATGAATAAGCACAAATCTAAGTAGACTTGATCGGTGTACTTGCTTTCCATACTTACTCTATGATAGTAGATAGCCAGCATGACAACCGTTTTAGTGTGGGGTATGTATCTTGCTGCACAGTCGTACTGCGAACATCTTGCTGCACAGTCGTAGCTACTGCGCACATCTTGCGGCAAGGTCGTACTGCGAACACGACGGATACCTTTAAAAGGCCCTTATTATGGACAGCAAATCTGCTGGAAATAGTCTACCGTCATCTTTAGAGTGCCAAATTGCTCGTATCTATTCCTCTAAAAAAGAAAAATTCACAGTTGAGATGGTTTTTGTTCACCATGCAGCAGGAAGGGAGTGAGGACTGTGGTGTTTTCGCGATAGCTTATGCTGTTGAATTGGCCTTTGGTGGTGATCCTCGTGCAGTAATCTACAGGCAAGAGAGCATGCGTAGCCACCTGGAGAGTTGTCTCTGTGAGGGAAAACTTCACCTTTTCTCCGTGGCCGGCGTGGCAAAATATATGGAAGAAAGTTTGCAACCATCGAGGTGTACTGCACCTGCAAACTCCCTGAAAGCTTTGATGACATGGTAGAATTAATGTGAAGCGTGCTTAACATGGTACCACTGTAGTGACACATGTATCGTTGTTGTGGATATACAGGAAAAGAAAAGCAATGGAAGTGCAATTACTGTGCACCAAAGTCAAAAGCGGAAGTATTGACTTGCTAGATTGACTTGAAATATCACTATCTTGTGTACCTGTACCAGTTGTAATCTACGTATGCATGCATTCTTTTGTTTACTGTCTGTATGGAATGTACATTTAGTGTGGGGTGCTATATTCCCTAGGGTATACTACTCGGGGATGCCAAATTCCCTAAAATCTTGGGGGTGCCAAATTCCCTGTGGGGATGCCAAAATCCCTAGGGAATTTTACTCAGGGATGCCAAATCCCCTGGGATGCCATATCCCCTGTGACACTGGCTTTACGTTTGCGCGTAGCATGCGGGCGGCCCCGGGTGGTCCATATATAGTACAGCAATTTATACGCGGGGACAGGTAAAACAAACAGTGCGAGTCACATATATATATATATATAATAATAATACTTTTTATGACATACAGAGGCCAAGGTGGCCCATTAGTCAAACACATAAAATAAAGATAATATTAAAGTCGAACACTCTTTCTAAACTCAAAACTGGAAAAAATATACCAACCTAGTTTTCTAATTGTTGGGGTGTTGTTGGTCTCAAAGAGATAGCACATTTTTCTCATGTTGGGTAGGCTATTAAACTCTGCGTTGTATTGCATTGCTGTATTATAAAGACTTCTTCTATAGTTATCCAAGTGACAACATTCTGTTATAAAATGAAGCTCATCATCTACTTTTCCACTGGTGCAGTATGTACACAGACGATGCTCTGGAGGAGTTGGAGGGATGGTATATCTGCCAGTCTCTATTGCCAGGCTATGACAGCTGGTTCTGAATCTTGCCATTGCTATCATATGACTTCTTTTGGTGATTCTAGATAGATAGAATTCCCATGCAAAAACAGTTTTGAATAACCTGTATGTTCGAAGTTTGTTTCTACCACTCTGCCGAATGTCATTCCAAAGCTGCTCTCTCCATGTGGCAATATAGGAGTCCTGTAAATTCTTTTTAATATCAGTCATACTTATTTGACTTGCATTGATAGATTGAGTGTTCATATACTTCATAATTGTTTGTGATACACTGGTATTCCAATTCCTTTTTTTGGTTGGTAGGGTTTTCAATACTGTAAGAGCTTCAAAGACCAGTGGTGGTGAGCTCACATGTATCCTGACATAGTACTTAATTACTCTGTAATATATCCTCAGCCACTGAGGAAAGGTACCTGTTTCACCATAGACAGCAATGGTCGATGCGTTGGGAGGGAGTCCTAGCATTCCCTTACAAAATTTGAGTAGAACCTTCTCTATTATTTGATGGTAAGTAACCCCCCAGATCTCACAGCCATACTCCAGTATAGGTTGGACCAATGCTGAAAATAATGAGCACATCACATCAGGAGAAAATCCACCGTGTTCTCTTGACATTGTTTCAATTCTATTAATCACCTTGAGAGCACTTTGACACAATGTTTTCACAGCTGTTGCAAATGAGCCAGTGTTAGAGAAGATGATACCCAAATATCGATATGACAAAACCTGCTCCAATGAAGTTCCACTGTATGACCACACAAAGGTACTTGGTGAACCGAACCTACCAAAAATCAGAACTTTGGTTTTGTTATGGTTGACTGTAAGGGCCCATTTTGAACAGTACTCCTGAAGGGCATTCAGACCCACTTGCAGGTCCTGTGGATTGTCTGCCAACAAAACAAGATCATCTGCAAACATTAGACCAGATACTTTTCTGTGCCCTAACTTAATTCCACATACTTTTCTAATTTCATCCAATAGGTCATGGGTAAACAAAGTAAACAGAATTGGGCTGAGTGGACACCCCTGTCTAACACCAATACTGCAGAGGAAACTGTGTATTTGCCATTTAATTGAATGCAAGATTGTGTATTTGCATAAATATCTATTAAAAGTCTCAAAAAATTTGTACTCACTCCAATAGTAGATTGTTTATACCACAGCAGCTGGTGACGCACTGAGTCAAAAGCCTTCTTAAAATCTATAAAACAACAATAAAGATTCTGCCTCTTTATGAAGGCACGCTCAACTAGTGCATTTAAGGCATCAATTGCTCTGTGATTAGCCAAACTGTTCCTCAGGAATGATTGCATGCAATTCAGCCCACTCATAAGTCTTTTGGATAATGTGGCAAAGAAAAGTTTAGCAACAACAGGCAGTAATGTAATTCCACGGTAGTTGTAACATCTTGTTTATCTCCATTCTTAAGAATTGGAATAATTATTCCCGTACACCACATTTTAGGTATTGCACACTCATTTGTTTGTTCCAGAAATTTACTAATAACTGTATGAATCTTGGTGGTAGGGATTTGTAGATCTCAATCCTGAGACCGTCTCTCCCAGGTGCTTTACCACATTTCATTTGACCTAATACAGTACGAAGTCCCCTCTGCCCCCCCCCCCTGCGTCGCTGCATATATATATATATATACAAGTGTAAAAACATTTACATTAAAATGTTGAAGGATGTAGTGCCAAAAAGTCTAGAAACAAGGTCAAAGTGCAGCATGCATGCAGACAAAGGCAGGGGATGATAGCATGCAACAATCATAACATGCGTAACCCCTTTTAGTATTTACAGATGTAGGGATATGGGGTTACGCATGTTATGATTGTTGCATGCTATCATCCCCTGCCTTTGTCTGCATGCATGCTGCACTTTGACCTTGTTTCTATACTTTTTGGCACTTCAATCCCTACATCCTTCAACATTTTAATGTAAATGTTTTTACACTTGTTTCACTGTTTTTTACTGTGTGTAGCAACACATATAAACCTACTGACTTTCGTGCAGAGTTCTACCTCCCTTGCATACCTATAAGCAGGATATCTTGTCAGTGTCTCCTACATCCTGTCTTGTACGTACTGAGTACAACAGCGTGTCCAGTTGCCTGCAACAGTTAGTCATTCAAAGAAACGGAGCAACCTAGCCAAAAAAGACAACACAGCGCTCAAAACAGCGGCAGCTCAACGAACACTGAAAGTCTGCATATGATTAGTGCATGCACAAAACTAACTTCACATGTTCGGCACGTGAGCAAACAAGAAAATGGCGTCTAAAACTAACACTTGTAAGGTTGCAGAGCTGGAGTTTGACGGCTTTGGGAGAAGGTATGAAGATTTTGTGCATCAAGGATCATGTACGCTCCAGTATAAATGATTTTCGTGAAAGAATTAGAGCGATTACTAACCCCGGTAGGCCGTTTGAGAAAGAAGAAGAAGTAGAAGAAGACGATGAACAATCCGGGTTTTTACAAATTTCCGAGATTCACTATAGCTGTATATTTTAAGTACTTTGAGAGTATTATAGTGTATAGAAGCACTCGCAGAGCATGTAGTTTGTCTGAAAAGGCTTAAAACATCCGCGTTCGGGAGTTCTGAGCCGTTACTTTTGTTAAGGCTTAATGGGCGCGTCGGCACCATCCCTACGTATAGAGTCTACCGACTCTATGATATATATATATATATACACTATGTTGCTATGGTAATGGCAGGTTTATATATTGCATATACACCTCATCAATATTCAACATAGTATATATCGTATAAACCATGTCCAATCAGTGTATATTTTCAGATATACACCTGCTATGTTCGGAAGTTTATTTGTGATAAATATCACAAATAAATTCCTCACAGCAGGTGTATATCTGACATATACACCTCTTGGCCATGGTTACATATATATATGCAGCGACGTAGCCAGGGGGGGGGCAGAGGGGGCTCGAGCACTCCCTTTCAGTTGCGCACTAGCATATCCCAGGAAGTTGGTAGTATGTATTTGTGACGCACCTTCGGCTTAGCTAAGCACAGCAGGCTTCTAGCAACAGTAGATTCGTAGCATGTCGGCTCACGCGTACAATAACAAACTTCGGCGTTTATAGTTCAAAGGACAACTACCACCCGTGCATGGATGCATATTCATCATCGCTTGGCCTGACAAGCATGATAGTTACATGCTCGGGATCGTTTCGCTAAAACAGCATACAGACGAGACGCCGAAGTAGGTCAAATAAATCTTGGGTTCGAACGAACCCCCCTCTAAATGAGCCCTCTAGTAGCTATAGCTACACGTATACTGTAATGCTGTACCGAGTGCTACTGCTGGAGCTACGCATCTCACGATCGTGGTCCAATGGTCTCAAAATGAGGGCGTGGCTTAAAATTTTTTATCGTTAAACGTCGCTGAGCCCCCCCACTCTCTAAATCCTGGCTACGCCCCTGATATATACAAATATATAGAAAAATCGCCCGTTCGCATGACTAGGTTGGCTCGCTCATGAATAACTTTGTGACATTTAAGGCGAAAACACTTACCATCAGTTCAGGTGGCACAGGCCTATTGTTATCAGAAGAAAAAACCTTAGGACTTTTGTTGTCACGTGAGCAACGAAGGCATTCCATTGTATCACTGCCAGGAGATGTGGGTCTAACAGTCAAACCAGGTAAGCATGTTTTACACGCTATTTTGGAATGGAACTTCTTGATTTTTGAACGAACAGCTGGCTGATAAAAAAGTGGTAGTTCAGATGTATTTGAAGATGTTTGGCACATGTGACGTTGTCTGTCTTGTTGATGTCTATCCTCCCTCTGTTGTGGAGTCTCAGAAGAAAACCACTCTCAACTGCAAAAGACGAGCTTCTCTTTCATCTAAAGTTTCCATGGAAATTCTGTGCTGTTGATTACCTCTCAATTGTTGAAGACGAGCCTCTCTTTCATCTGAATTTTCCATGGAAATTCTGTGCTGTTGGTTACCTCTCAATTGTTGAAGACGAGCCTCTCTTTCATCTGAAGTTTCCATGGAAATTCTGTGCTGTTGATTACCTCTCAATTGTTGAAGACGAGCCTCTCTTTCATCTGAAGTTTCCGTGGAAATTCTCTGTTGCTGATTAACCGCAATTGTTGAAGGCGCGCTTCTCTCTCGTATAACGTTTCCGTATCCACTCTGCGTTGTTGCGTGATCCTCATTTGATCTAAGCGGCGCCCCCTTGCTTCTGCACTCTGGGCAAGATGTCTTGCCCTGTCTCTAACTCTACGTCTCGCTAATCTCGTCTCCCTTTCTTTAGCACTCTCGGAAGCGCGCCTCTCTGCAGCACGAGCTGCACATCTAGCTAATTGCCTCGCTCTGTGTTCAGCAGTCTCCGAAGCACGTCTCTCTATCTCTTTCTCGACGGCGAGCCAGTCACATCTCCCTCTGTTCAGTGCTACCAGTCGGGCAACCTTCTGTTGAGCTACCTTGCGAATCAACATCCATGAATTGCTAGTTATGATACACGTGAAACCAACCAACAGAGGCGAACTCTGACCTTTAGCGTGACTGCGTAAAAAGGAGCAAATAGAACATTTACTGTATGTGACGGTTGGCCCGATATATATATGGAAAATTCGGCCCAGCTGTACGACTAGGTGGGCTCGCTCCCACGCGCCCAATTAGGACATGCGGCTAGAGACAGGAAGGAACTTTTACCTCTGTCACTGCGATTGAAGCGTTGATTGCGCCAAGACTTGTGCAGTATCTGGCCAGTGCATGGTGTGTTGTACGATAGCCTCACCCCTATCAGATGATGAGTCAGCATTTCTGATAGGATACCTTACTCGGGCCATGTACAATCACTGGACTGGACGAGGGGATTGGACTAGTGAACTCGTTGAAATCGTTCGCAAACTTGTTCCTAGGCGTGAATTATGAAATACAATAGTTGGAGATATTCCAGAAGACATAGAAATTTTAGTGAAGTATGAGATACACGGTCATAAAATAGATACATGTACCGTACTAGCACAAATAAAGAGGCTACATACATGTAGCTCAGATACCCTGATCCCTCCAAGCTCATGACACAGACCTATGTAAGGTCAGCACAAGCTTACCTATACAACTAGGTAGTAACCACTTAAAATTCACTGTCTTGCTTAGGTTAATCCTGTGAGTATTCAAATTCATGCCTGGTAATGTGTTTACAAATTATTTCAGGGAATCCACCAGTCCAGTCTAGCGATTGGAGACAGCCTTCATACTGATGCACTACATTAATTCCAGGGTTGTGTGGTTACCAATGTTCGCTGACCATCCAAGTCATCTATTTATAAACAGTCCCGTGACTTACTATTCTGTCAATGTACTCTTGAGCTGCTATTATTCATTCTATGTGGTATTACACATTAACCACATGGTAACTGCATGACCACATGGTGAAGTACATAGTCAGTCAACTTGCTTCTGGGATACACATCAATGGGAACATTTGCTTTGCAAGCAATGTTCTGCATGTCTGTCTCAATCAAAAGTTGTTTAGAGAACTGGTGCTAGATACAGAACAGTCACTGAGTGAGTCATACATGCTTGTGTGTATGGAGATTGCAAGCAATCCTAGTAGTAAATACGTACATCCCAAGTCAGGCAAGTGCATCATATCAGCTCTTCGGTGTCTTAACACATTGGTGGCAAACCATGACATAATTTACTACATAGGAGCATGTGTCAAGGTCACTATGGGGGGGGGGACTGTGCCCCTCCCAATATTATAGGAGTGGGGCCTGGCCCATCCAATAATTTCCCTGAGTCAAGCTTGGTCTGGCTGGCGACACTTAGCCTCGTACCCAGGCCCCATTACGCAGGAAGACAGCCGCATTCTGAAAACACCACAACACTTCAATCGTGCCCAATTGAGATCAAGGAATCGAAAGAATCACAGCACTTCTTCCATGTGCCTAAAAATCAGCTGTTCAATCATGATCAAGGGCATCTCCGTATTATAGGACGAGGTGGGGCAATGGGCATTGACAGAGGTCAAAGTTCGATGGCAACGTTCCTGTCACTAGCCGCATGATTGTATTTAGGCTTTTCTTTCATTTTTTTGTACTGAACAGGGTTGGTATTCAGAGTTATGTAAGGCCTTGAAATACAAATGTAGAAAGTTTGTCAACACATGAGAGTGTAGTTCACATGTGAGAATCAGCTTATGTTTTCGTGGGGAAGCTTTGTAGAAGAGGGTTATACTGACATGTAATGCTTAGGATACAGCTGGTGGTGAGCATTATTTCTAAAGCCATTCCACACGTGTGCAGTGGAAGTGAATTCCACCATGGAAGGATGAGGGTATAAAGACCTAAGTTGGTTCACTCTCACCCTTCTGTGGTGTAGTAGTCCACACCCTGCATACATGACTTCATTATCCATGAGATGCTTAGAGAGAAAGAAAGACAATGCAACACAACACAACACAACAGAAAATGTAGTAGGTCGAGGTAAGGCCAAGGCTCTAGGCACAGGATGACCCCACTCCATGCAATAAAAGATGTACGGAGGGTTAATCAAACAGGGTGCTCCGAGTCCACTGAATCTTTAGGTAAGATATAAATTTGATGTACAGTACCCTCGGCCTAGGCATAAAGGGGTGCTTGAGCACCCAAAGCACCCCTGCCTGTCTACGTCACTGTTATTGGATGTCCACCCCCTGTTTACAGTACATTCCAAAAGCTTATTATATCATTGGACAGCTAGGGGCTTGAGGATCCTCAACTACCTCAAGTGACATGATTCTTGATCCCGATGATAACATACATGTCTGACTAGTAATCAGAAGGTCCTGGGTTCAAATCCCAGCTGGATCCTGAGTTTTTTTCAGGATCATTTAATAAAGGCAGTGATGTTAGTTGATAGTGTCTCCATCATTTAGGCTATTAATCTTGATTACTTTACATGCATGCACCACATGGGATTGTGTTTATAGTTTATGGCTTTTTTTCTAGGCAATATGACCCCTAGTGTTTCAATGAGTGTGGTTCTCAATTCTCAGTTTGCTTTTAATGTTCACACTTCTCCCAAGGGTTGGGGATTGGCTCTACAAATTTACTTTGTGTTTTTTTCAAGGCTAGCTACAAGTAACCATGCACCACTTTACGTGCTGCATATTATATTGCTGTGGGTGATGACCAAGATATGCATATACATCATACCACGATTTAGTGGAAGTTACTAGGTAACCTCATGCATAAGAAAACTTACTTCTAGAGGTGTATATATCATATATGCCCCATTCACACCCATGGTTTTTTAGCACTATGCCCATCCAACTCTATGCCCTTCCACTAAATTAGTTGCAGAGCCCAGACGGAGCTGCATATTATATTACTGGGGGTGATGACCAAGATATGCATATACATCATACCTACCACAATTTAGTGGAAGTTACTAGGTAACGTCATGCATGAGAAAACTTACTTCTAGAGGTGTATATATCATACATGCCCCATTCATACCCATGGTTTTTTAGCACTATGCCCATCCAACTCTATGCCCTTCCACTAAATTAGTTGCAGAGGCCAGACGGAGATGTATGAGCCCTTACAGGGCTCATACATCCAGTCTGGGCTCTCCAACTACTGTGTAGATCTAGAATAACACAGCCCTTGCATACTGCTACTTTGCCACTATTATTTGGGTACACTTCGATGGTGACACTTGGATGGTGATGTGGGTACACTTCTATGTCGCCGTGTGTGTGTGTGTGTGTGTGTGTGTGTGTGTGTGTGTGTGTGTGTGTGCGTGTGTGGTGTGTGTGTGTGTGTGTGTGTGTGTGCGTGTGTGTGTGTGCGTGCGTGTGTGTGTGTGTGTGTGTGTGTTAGTTAATCGACATATCACCTCTGGAGTGTCTGTCCTGAAAACGATATCACGTATTCAACAGGTATCAAAATTATGGCGTTCATTTGCTTCATTTGCTTACCATGAAATCCACCAGTCCTATTACAGCAAACAGACGTCGTTCCTTCAATGCCATAGGATACAGGCCCGTAGGAAGCAAATTTCAATTGGTTAGGCGGGCAGTGTCGCTGAGTAATTAAGCGCGAAGCGCGCTCGCTAGGGGGGTGTGGGGGCATGCTCCCCCAGGAAATTTTTGCATTGTAGACCACCTGAGATCGTTCTGGTGCAATTTTGGGTTGAAATTCGTGCTTGACGTCTTGCTCGCATAATTAAAGGCCTGGCTTCGCTACGCCCTAGGGCTCCGTTTGTAATAGCGATTGTGTGGGAATGTATATAGCTTTAGTACTCAACAAAGAATAAAACATACAGAGATGTGGAAAAGCTGAACTGTTTTCTGTTTGACCATGAACAATCTTAGCATGCATGTTTACATCAAGTAAACCTGCCAAACAATCTCAGGCGGTGCTCACTGCTGCTCACAAACTCATTGGCGATGGCTGTGAGGTTCAATTCATCAAGTTGCTCCTTGTAGATGTTGAGAACCATCGTATGATTAAGCCGGGCTTGGTCCATTGTGCTCCTTAGGTAGCTCTTGATTCGTCGCATAACGGAAAAGGACCGTTCACTAACAGCATTGGTTGCTGGCATAACAAGGATCAAACGAGCTACAGCAGATACTTCACTGTAGAAAGTCTTTGCAGCTGCAGAGAGGCTTCGGAGGTACTTGAAGCATTCCTCCAGTGAAACTGTGATGTTATTCTCTTGGAAGTAGGTAGCCAAATTGGACAACTGCATCTTCAGTTGGCTGGCGTCAAGTTCGTGGTACACTCCTGACACCTCTTTCAGCTGCTCACTGAAATCACTGCCAGCTGCTCCCCTGAGTAATAGCTCCTCAAGGTTGCGGTATACAGCATAACCTGGCTGATCAAATCTATCCTTGATAGATGCTACTGCCAGGTCTATTGCTTCAAAGTACTGCAAGCGATAGTGTTCTTCAACTGTCTCACTAAAGTAGTCACCACCATTACCATCATCAATCCGCCTGGGCACTTTTCGTTTTCGAGGTAGGGAAGGTTGCTCAACACCAGCTGAGGTGCGAAGAGACTCAATGAGGTAAAAAAATGCCTGCAATGCTTCATCCGTTCTCATTTTGGACAAAGTAGTGACAGTCAGTGAGGCAATGTGCTGTGCCATGGAAGCAGACAACGAGCGTTTCTGCAGAGTCTTGCTCAGGTTATCTGTCATCTTTAAAATTCGTTCACAGAGCTTCAAGCCAAACAAGAGATCGAAGTTCAACATCTGACACTGCACTCCAATGATTCTGGCTTTTACATCAGGATCAAGACGGGTTGCCGACTGCAAGCACTCCTCCCAAAGAATGCCAAGGTTGCTGTAGTTGACCAGAATACTCTCAATGGCATCCCCTCGAACTGTCCACCGTGTAGCACAGAAGGTGCGGATTCCAATGGGACTGGGATAGCAATCATCTTCATTGCCAGACTTGATTCAGTCAAATGCTGCATTTCTCTTGGGCGAAAATTTAATAAGCCTAGTTATCTCAAATGCTGTGTCTAATGCATCTCTGCAGATTTTAGACTGCTTCACTGTGTCAGCAACTGCAAGGTTTAGAGCATGTCCATAGCAGTGGGTGTAGAGAGCACGGCTTTCTTCTTGTGTAATGATTGCAGCTACACCTTTCCTCGCACCACTCATATTTGATGCACCATCGTAACACTGCCCACGACAATCAGCAACTTTCACATTCATACGCAACAACACATCCCTGATGGCAGATACCAAGCTCTCAGCATCAATTGTGCTCACCTGATAGAGACCAATGAACTTCTCATGCTCATTCAGATGTTCATCAACCCAACGGATGTTGATGGTGAACTGCTCCTTGTTTGAACAGTCAGTACATTCATCTGCCATGATGCTGAAACAGTGGCTACCAGCAATGTTGTTACTTACTTCACGAAGAATATGTAGCGCCATCAGCTTCAAGCACTCATTTTGGATGTCAGGTGAGGTGTACTTGTTAGTTTTCTTGCTCAACCATGCGTCAATTCCTTCGTGGTCAGCACCTCTCAAACGAAGCAGCTGCATGAAATTACTACCAGACTCGTCACCATCCCCTCTCAGGGGTAAGCCTTGCCTTGCAAGAAATCTTATGTTCTGAAGCACTAACAACAGCATTTCTCGATTCCGTGTCTTCTCCGCTCGATGCTCTACACTCTGTAGCTCACCAACATCCTCAGTTCGTGCACCGAGGGAGAACAATTATAGCGTCTACGGCCTCCCGGTGACAATCACTTCCTTGGTGTTTCTTAAACGATTTTGGGCCCTCTCCAGTACTTAAAACCTTTGGATATAAATGCTGAATCCCGTTTCGTACTCACTAAAAACTTCTTCTCAGCCTCGCAGCGCGTACAAACGTAGCAGAAAGCAGCGTCTGAGGCAACATCGTAGTGCAGCCAGCTGAACGCATCACACCACTCAGCGCGAAAACTCCTCTCCTCGCCCTTCAAACCAAACTGCCGCTTAGGAAAGCGAAATGATTTCGGAGGTCGAAACTGCTTGGCGAAGGCGCGCGACTCAGCCATGCTGGAGTTACATGTACATGGGTCGACAGCTGCGCTCATGCATAATTGTGTCATGCGCTTTGCGCCATATACACCGCCCACTTTTTGGCCAAACTTTGGTCCAGCGGCCGCCGCACCTGCCGGACCTGCTCCTACGGCCCTGGGATAGTACTGTTGTTCAACTGGGTTCTCAAATACGAACTGATGTAGTCAGTCCTCTAGCTTTCCCTGTGGCTGATCCAGTATGTCTTCGGTATACTTTTCATTATACATGAGAGGCAGAATAAACAAGGCCAAGTTGGGAGGCTAAGTTTAGGATGATGAAGCAATTGTATGTGTACTCTACCCCACACAGGTGTCTTGCCACTGACAACCTGTCTATGGTAACCTGTCTATAACACAGAATTACTCAGTCTATGCAAGGAGCACCTACACAAGTGTTGCTGTAGTACATTCTGAAGGCACCTCCACGTGTGTACTGCCATAAAACATCATTTACAAGCTATGTAGATTCCTTATCGTATATTCTGTCAACAGTACTCCAAATGCACCTTTGATTGGTGTCTAAACTGTGGCATACTCATATAGTGTTTTGGTATGGAAAGCGGTTTTACGTAAAATAGAGCATGACATTACGTTCATGTCCTAGATGATTACGCGCGCATGCGCATAGTAGTTGAGCACGTGTTAGAAACATGACAGAGAAAGTTCTGGTAGGACTGGGAGAAAGAAAGCGTCCAGTAAGTTTCCAGGACCCATCAAAAGAGAGAGTCATTGCTGGCAGCTATTAAGACGGTTCAGGATGTTTTGAATGATGAGAATGAAGAGCACATGGTGCTTCTGGTCAAGAGTGACAGATGGAATGGAGAGTTTGTAGAATTACATGGTGACATGGTAGTGCCGAGCAACTCTATTGTTCACTCGTCTGTGGATGCCCAAAGCAGTGCACAGGAGGTATTTCCCCTAAGTTCACATGTAAAGTTAGTAATGTTGACTTGAGCAGTCTAGGTTTTAACCAATCAATGAGCATGACAAGTAAAACAAAAGACTACTGCCAAAAAGTTGGGAAAGTTTCAGAGCAAAGTGCGTAAGCATTAAAGAAATTGTATCCAGAATTTAGTTCACAGTCAGTTGCATCCAAAGGGAAGAGAAAGTTTGACCCAGCTGATGAATGTGTTGTTGCTAGTGCGAAGAGAAAGAAGAAGTCTACCAGCACGCGGATAAAGCCTCGCACATTTTGCATAGTGTTTTTGCCCAAGAAGACAGTTTATGTTCCAAAAGGTTACACTAGATCACGACTTAATAAGCAGGGGCGTGTTCTAAAGGCTTTGTTTAGAAGAAACATGAGGTAAAAGACACCGTCATTAATGCATTTTCTGCTTTCAAGTTGGACGATTTCAATTTCCTGAGGTGTGGAGAAGACAACCGTCTTAAAGCAGTTGACGACAGTAATCTTACTGGATATGAGATTTTTGAATTGGCCGGACAAGGAAGTATTTACATATGTTTGGTGAGTTTGTTTTGGAGTATTAATATCTACGTGTGTGTTTGGTTATTATGTACAATTCAATGGTCCAGAGTGATTCTGAGTACTGTGATTGGAATGATGCGGTGGTGGTTAGTAGTGACTCAGATGAAGAATTTAAAGATTTCAAAGTAGTATCCAATCCTCAAGTAGGTTCAGTATGTAGCGGTGCTATGTCACTCCAATCAGTACAGTACATTCCAATTAAAGCACAGGCGCAGTGAATGAAGCGAAATTAGTGTGCTATCAAAACATGACTTGTGTATTGGATGTTCATGCAGAATTCGAGTCAACTTGAAGATGAACCCATTAAGCAAGACACTGACATATGTATTCCACTGAACCTAAGCGTACCTAACAGCAGTGGTCAGTCAGATCACAGTTCTCCTGATCTTCCTGGATCAAATTCACATGACTGCGGTAACGGAAATTTATCACAGGAGTCACTGGACGAATGGAGGGCAATTCGCAATGAACAGGACAAAGCTTATGAAGAGTCACTAGAAGCTGATAAAGAAAAGGTTCATATATATATCAATGTAGGGATGGCACTGACACGCCCATTAAGCCTTAACAAATGTAATGGCTCAGAACTCTTGAATACGGCAGCTATAAGTCCTTTTACAAACATAACATGCCCTATGAGTGTTTCTAGACACGATAACTCTCAAATGCGGTAAAGGAGATTGTTACAATAACATTCACGAAATTGCCAAAACACCAATTTCTCCTACATGTCCTTCAGTAAACAAGCCTACATCATAAACGGTACAAGTACTTACCTTCATTTTTGCATGAAACAGCTTCATATTCCCCTGCAGAGTGCCTTTGCCCAACGGAATATTCATAGGACCTCTCCTGCAATGTTTTTCACACTTTATATGTATTCTACTGGATTCCTCTCCTCAACTGCCTTTTCTATTCATTGTATTCATGTATCTTTGGTTTCAGCAAACGAAATGTGAGGTACGGAGAATGGTATATAATAATACTGTTTACATACATAGTGTATTATTCACTAATACACATGTACATTATAGAGGATCGATTCCGTGAGAAGTGACTGTGCTGAGTCGTTTCAAAGTAGTAGATCTAGTGGCACTGTGAGGGTTGCATTCAAATATTGTAGGAGCAAGAAAATGGAGCACAACTTTTTCCACAACTCACCAGTCAAAATAAGCTCATAATATTACTTACTAGGTATCAAGTGGTTTTGTGCATATGACTATTTCTGTACATATATATATATATATATATATATATATATATATATATATATATTGTGATAAACTGAAATTCATTCAATCTTTCTACAGGATCTCTACAGATTTGTATTTGCACAAGGCATTCCACCTCCTTTTACCCTTACTACTTCTATCCCTCGGATGTGTCTATCTCTATGCAATGTTGGCTATCAGTTCTATGGATCTTGAGATGAAGAAGAACTAGACCACTTTCTAGATTTCTTGCAGCTCTCCCAAGAGGTTTGTTGTTCTTTGTCAGTATGTTGCAGTGACATTAACATATATGTATATAAACCCAATGATCATAGGAGCCATGTGATAAAGAATCCACAGAGAACTTTAAACTAGCTCAAGAGTCCCAACAGGAGGGTGAGTTTACATAGGATATACATGCTGGGGCATATTAGGACATTATGGGTTACACTAAATGAAGTATGGTAACAAAGAGGGTTGTTTGTATATGCATTACTGCTCTAATGTACAAATCAAGCACATTTGCGAAGTGCTTCTTTTTAATCCACAGAACGAGTTCGGTACATGATGAAGAGTTGGTTTGCTCCGTTCAGTAAAGCGTTGTAACGTCTATTAGGATGGTTTGAAGATGCACCGGAAATTCACTGTTTTGAACAAGTATCCAATACATATTGAGTTTGAAGACGAAATGGCAGTTGACCAGGGTGGAGTTACAAGAGATATGTTTTCTGCTTTCTGGGATAAGTGTTATTCCACATTGTTTGATGGCTCGACACTGCTTGTTCCAATGCTTTGTCCACAAACAGATACATCCCTGTTACCTGTGGTGGGAAGTATAATGTCCCATGCTTACAGTGGCTTTCTACCTGTAAGGATAGCACTTCCATTCATTATTAGAATCTTTTGTGGTCCTGTAGCAACCATACCTCAGCCGATTCTTTGTGAAGCTTTTCTTGACTACATCTCGGCTACCGAAAGAGCTATTTTCAAGGATGCCTTGGGTACTTGCACCAGTGCATTTACTCTTGATGTCTAGGAGAAACTCCTTTCTACCTTGAGTAGGTTTGGTTGTCAGCAGATGCCTTCCCCTTCCAACCTCAAGACGTGCTTACTTCAAGTTGCACAATTTGACATAATCCAGTTGCCAGAAGTGGCAGAGGGGCGTGTTTCTGGCTATCTTGTTGAAATGATTGGAAATATGTCAAGCAGCTATGTGCAAAGGCTCACTACTGGCAGTAGTGTTCTTACTGTACCAAGCCTGACTGTCCAATTCAATCGTCTGAGTGGGCTTGCACGAAGACCTATTGCACATACATGCAGCTGTGTGCTTGTGTGCTACACGAATTACAGTGATTTCCACAGTGAGTGGATGTCTATTCTTAACGATCCTGAACTCTGCTGGTTTATGGACTCCATCTAAGGTGAAGTGGAACATTTTGACAAGCTTTGTTTATCTTATTGGCTGAATTACATGATGTTATATTAGTTATCACTTATACAAGTTTTGATGTATATGCACATGTATATAGTGCTGTATTGAATGTTCTCAATTGTATCACTGATTATATATGTATATATGCACTTTCCAATTCATCACTTATTCAGCAATCATACATACACTTGTATGAATTAATACATGGTCACTTCAGGGCCATGCCAGGCCATTCATATGGTACGTATACATTACATAAGAGTACTTATAATATAGTACTAGTGCTATATCAAAATTAGACCAACATAATTATGATATATATCAGTTCACATTCCAAAGCACCAATAATATTGAATGGGAGCAAACACTTTAAAGCATTATATACACTACAAAAATATGGACAACTAAATCAAAATACAAAAATCAGGTGCTTCTCAAACTGGACACAAACTGCAAAACTTGTTCATAGAGATCAATCCCAAATTCATCTGAAGCTGTGAGAGGATCCACTGTTCTCTTAAGTTGTGAAAGATTTTCTGAGTTCAAAGCTATTGCTACCTCAGGGACTACTACATGCCCTTCTTGAGCAGGGACAGGTGCATCCACATCTATTCCACAACTGTCGTCTACATCATCGAAAAAATCTAGTGCAGCAAGCCCAGAATGCTGTAGTAGCAATGCACCAGCAGTGAAAAGCTGGTGAGGTGATTTATGGTTAGCACTTCGAATGGGGTGGTAGTTCCATCCTCTCATGAACTCTGATAGTGCTTGATTAACACGTGGAATAAAACCATAATGAAGTGCATAAAGATGTTCTTCATTTAAAGGATCGAGTATGTCTGTTTGCTCCATAAAGTAAAACAATTTGTAGAAAAGCACAGTGACACACCTATGCGTATCTCGCCAGAGCCGCTCTATACGTTGGTTGTGCACTGATGAACCAACAATAACACTCCTCCTATCAGATCCTCTCTTCTCCAGCATGTGCTGGGCCACCATCACATTTTTCCCACCTTGGTCAGTTCTGATGCGCGATGGCAAATGATATTGTTGCACAATAAACAATTCATACACTGTTGTAGCCTTGTTGTTTCCACAGCAGTGTAAATAGGTTACCAGACGACTATAGCCATCAATGCAACCGTGTGTGATAATTCGCCATCGAATTAATTTATGGTGAGAATCTAGAGTTGTATGAGGAATAACTTGTGTAAAGTGCAATATGGATGTATGTTACTAGCCCCATGCATCGTTACATTCAGGTTCTGTGTAAGAGAGGGAAATGTTAGGGTTCTCTAATTGGTATGAAATACAGACATGTCCATGAGTAAAGAATGCTTGACTTTCAACCCCAAATGTATATTATTACCAATGTGCCAGAGTGAGTTTGGGCCTGCGACTGAATAAGGCTGTCTCCTACTCTAAGCTCCAGTCCATCTCGGAGCAGAACTCAGTGGATCACTTGCCCTTAAGGCACATCGAATTCTCTCTCTTGACACTTGATATCCCATGCTTCTTAGTCTCCCAGTTACAAGTGTGATTCCTAACGTTGGTGACTCAGAACGTATCTCATCAATTACAGCAGCATCTGTTATTTTACTTGTGGAGTCATCTAGCATTTCAAATTCTGCTCGTCTTCTGCATATAATAAATGTGTAATACTGATAGTGCACAAAACAATTTTCTGTACAAACCTGTATATTGTCATTCTTGATACCCCCAAAAGAGATACAATTTCACTCCAAGTGAAATTGAGCGAAGATAAGTGCAACAGCTGTTCCTTGCTTATGTTAAATTGTGGGCGTCCTCTTCCTCGAACAGTACTTTCAATCTGAGACCAGAATCTAAATCTAAAAGGTTTTGCAGTTTGTGTCCAGTTTGAGAAGCACTTGATGTTTGTATTTTGATCAGTTGTCTAGTGCCTATATGCTATAAAGTGTTTTCTCCCATTCAATATTATCGGTGCTTTGGAATGTGAACTGATATACCATAATTATGTTGGCCTAATTTTGATATAATCATATAGCACTAGTACTATTATAAGTACTCATATGTATGAAATAATCAAACCAGTTGATCAGGGTGGAGTCACAAGAGATGTTTTCTGCTTTCTGGTATAAGTGTTATTCCACATTGTTTGATGGCTCGACACTGCTTGTTCCAATGCTTTGTCCACAAACAGATACATCCCTGTTGCCTGTGGTGGGAAGTATAATGTCCCATGCTTACTTCGTCAGTGGCTTTCTACCTGTAAGGATAGCACTTCCATGCATTACTAGAATCCTTTGTGGTCCTGTAGCAACCATACCTCGGCCGATTCTTTGTGAAGCTTTTCTTGACTACATCTCGGCTACCGAAAGAGCTATTTCAAGGATGCCTTGGGTACTTGCACCAGTGCATTTACTCCTGATGTCCAGGAGAAACTCCTTTCCACCTTGAGTAGGTTTGGTTGTCAGCAGATGCCTTCCCCTTCTAACCTCAATACGTGCTCACTTCAAGTTGCACACTTTGAGTTTTGCTGTAAACCAGCAGCAGGCACTCAAGGTCTGTCAAAGGTGTTTGTTCTATTTACAAGACTTTGGCAGTGTCGTGCAGCAAAGTATTTGACATAATCCAGTTGCCAGAAGCTCTAAATTCTGCAGAGGGGTGCTATCTTGTTGAAATGATTGGAAATATGTCAAGGAGCTATGTGCAAAGATTTCTACTGGCAGTAGTGTTCTTACTGTCCAATTCAATCAGGCTTCCACGAAGACCTATTGCACATACATGCAGCTGTGTGCTTGGACTCCATATAAGGTGAAGTGGAACATTTAGACAAATGTTCCACTGTTTATCTTATGGGCTGAATTACATAATATATTAGATGTTATCACTTATTATATAGTACGCAAGTTTTGATGTATATGTACATGTATATAGTGCTGTATTGAATGTTCACAATTGTATCACTGATTATATATATGTATATACACTTTCAAATTTGTCACTTATTTAGCAATCATACATACACTTGCATGAATTAATGCATGGTCACTTTGGGACCAGGCCATTGACATGGTACGCATACTAAGTTTGAGTTAGCCTGTTCTTCAGGTTGAGAGACGCTTTGCCTTGAGTTGTGTTGCTTTGTGCATGTGATTCGTCCCCAGCCAGCTGAGCTGCCTCGGTAGCTCAGTTGGTAGAGCATCTGCCTAGTACACAGTATGTCGCGGGTTTGAGTCCTGCCTGAGGCAGTTTTTTTTCTTTGAAAATAACTGTCTTGGGTGAGTTGTGTTGTGTTGTATTGTATTGCTTTGTGAGTCTCTTGGTTTGATTATTTCATGTATATTACTTAGTTTGAAGTTTAGCGTCTTGGTGATTAATTTCCCCGGTCTTCTTCTCTATACTAAGTTTGAGTTAGGTTGAGAGACGCTTTGCCTTGAGTTGTGTTGCTTTGTGTGTGTGATACATCCCCAGCCAGCTGAGCTGGTGAGTCCCACCTGGGGCAGTTTTTTTCTTTGAAAATAACTGTCTTGGGTGAGTTGTGTTGTGTTGTATTGTATTGCTTTGCGAGTCTCTTGGTTTGATTATTTCATGTATATTACTTAGTTTGAAGTTTAGCGTCTTGGTGATTAATTTCCCGGTCTTCTTCTCTATACTAAGTTTGAGTTAGCCTGTTCTTCAGGTTGAGAGACGCTTTGCCTTGAGTTGTGTTGCTTTGTGTGTGTGATACGTCCCCAGCCAGCTGAGCTGGTGAGTCCCACAATGCACTGGTGCAAGTACCCAAGGCATCCTTCTTTCGGTAGCCGAGATGTAGTAAAGAAAAGCTTCACAAAGAATCGGCTGAGGTATGGTTGCTACAGGACCACAAAGGATTCTAATAATGCATGGAAGTGCTATCCTTACAGGTAGAAAGCCACTGACGAGGTAAGCATGGGTATATATTATTACTTACTATACTATTATACTTCCCACCACAGGTAACAGGGATGTATCTGTTTGTGGACAAAGCATTGGAACAAGCAGTGTCGTGCTATCAAACAATGTGGAATAACACATACCAGAAAGCAGAAAACATCTCTTGTAGCTCCACCCTGATCAACTGCCATTTCGTCTTCAAACTCAATATGTATTGGATATTCACTCAAAACAGTCAATTCCCAGTACATCTTCAAAACATCCTCACAGACAAATTTTGATAGCCCTATTATGGAGACACTTGATCACACCGGACAGGACTCTTGGGTGGTGATGTGAGCGAAAGTTCAAATACCTATCAGTGTGTGTTTTCTTACGGTGCACAGAAGTGGACATCAGTTTTCCAGATCCCTTGACCAGGACATCCAGAAAGCTATTTGACCTTCACTCTCTTGTTCCATGGTGAACTGTATGGATTCCCGAATACTGTTCAGATGTTCCAGAAAATGAGCTAGGTTAGTCTGATTGTGTGGCCAGATGACAAACGTATCATCTACGTAACGGAGCCATAGTTTAGGTCTGAGAGGGGCCGAATCAAGTGCTACCAGTTCGAAGTGTTCCATATATATGTTGGCAATGATAAGAGATAATGGGGAACCCATGGCTGCCCCCTCAGCCTGTAACTGGAAATACGTAGACATCAAACACAATTCAGTTAAGGATACAATGGTATAGATGTTCTTTCATGTAGGTGACCTTTTCACGACCACCTCAAGTGCTTCACCTACTGGGGCTCTGCTGAACCATACATTTGTGGTGGATTGCAGTAGCTGGGGATAAGTCTATCCTTATGTTGGTTTGAGCTGTGTCCAGCCCAGTGTAGTTGTCTCACAGCCTTGGCCACCTTTTTCTCAATCCGCGTGGTGGGGTCCCTCTTCAGTTTCTTGTAAGTACCTTCATCAGTGACAATGTCGTTCACCTTGTCATCCTACATGGCTCTGTCAATCACCACAGTAGCATTGCCCTTGTCTGCTGGTATAATCACTATATTGAGGTCATCCCGAAGGTTTCTCAAGGCAGCACATTGTCTATGTGAGAGGTTAGACTTAGGTGGTCTAGCAGAGTGTAAGACTCTGCTCACACCAGCTCTTAGTTGTTCCGCCATGGCTGGGTCTAGCCAGTGGGCTGTGGCCTCTATGGCTGCAATGATGTCAGATGTTGGAATTTTGCTAGGAGCAATGGAAAAGTTCATTCCCAGGGGAGCACATCCTCTTCGATCGAAGTCAAGGTAGTGGCGGATTTACCCATGGTTCCATGGGTTCAATGGAACCCCCCCCCTTTTTACCGTACAGCTTCAAGCAGATCCCACTTGCCCACTCATTGGAGCGTACTACTCTAGCCAACTTCATATAGCGCGCATGAGTCTCAGTGTCCAGTACTATAATTTCAATTTTTTGGTATTTCGCTTATTTAGAATTTTGTTCCACGCGGTGCAGTTTCCGTGTAGAATAATTAACCTCAGAGCAGAGGAGGTACGACAGGCTGACGTCACAACCGAAGTCACACGCTAGGAATTCAATTCCAGCATGGCGCTGGAAAGTGCTGTAGTACCTCCCCTGAAGAATGATAGAGATGCTACGTACGATATGATAGTGTTAGAGGTGAAATCTCTACACTCTTATACAATACCGAGTTTTTATTCTATCACGCTAAAGCTGAGGCATATTCGGGTGAGATGCGAGGATCGGTTGGGTGTACACTATTATGACGTGTTCTTCCACGAATTCTCGGGTTGTTCCAGCCTGCAAGTTACACATCCAGCGGTTGTGTGTGTCACAAACGGATGCATAGTGAAAGTAAAACTTATAGTTACCCTATGACTACGGTGTCTAAATCTCTTTCTCTTCTTTCCTTGCAGCTAAACGAGTTTAAGAGGGGACTACATGAACTGAACTATGAAGATCTGAAACTACTCCCAAACAGTGATGTATTTGTAGCATATGCATGGCATTGGAAACAAAGTGATGATAGCTCTGGAGAGGAGAGCATGGACTCCGAAAGTGTACACTCATCAATATCCCGAACCCCCCCTCCCCTGTCTGAAGATGAACTAGATTTCAACACTGGCTTCACTACACATACAATAACATTCAAATGTATGGGGACAACCAGGGACACGAATCACCAGGAAGTTCTTAGTGCTGCAGCTGCTGCCCTGAAAGAAGGCAAAGATGTACCTACTAGGCTACAACCGGAGCCAGATAACCCTGTTGATGCCAATGCTATCATGTTTGAATGTCAGGTTGACAAAGGTTGGAAACGAATTGGGTATGTTGTCCAGGACATACTAACATTTCAAAAAAGGGTACATGGCCACATTCATGCACACGCTTTGCTAGCACTGAGTAGATGTCCTGTAAATGAAGAAATAAAAACAGTATCATATTAGATGTGGTAAGTGTTGATCATGTGCTACTCTGGGTGGGGGTGGGGGGGGGGGCATTTGCAGAGGAAGGTTATGGAAGGTCATTCTAATGATGAAGCAAGAGGAAGAGTAGCCCTACCACTGATTAACCCAGATAAAAGTTCGGTGTGACGTGGGCGCTGATTCCGAGGATTTCTTTTCGATCTCCCTAATGGCTGATTGAAACTTGGACATTCCCCTTCATAAAAGCGGTCATGGGTAAGGCAAGATGGACCAGCTAACATTGACTTAGAACGTTTTATGGAAGCACTACATGACCCCACAACAAACTTGACGTACCCAGCCTTAACAGGTGCTCGAAAACAATCTGTTACTGATGTCGAGCGCTTGTTCAGTGCTGATATGATTTACTTTATGGAAAGCAAGGGCTACACTGCAGAAGCACAGTATATATCTGTCATTCACAACTGGAGGCGAGCATGTGATGAGCGGGGGCTATGTGCTGAAGACAGAGTACAGTTCAATCAAGAAATATTCTTAACGAACTGATGCCTTGGCACTACGAGAAAGACTTTAGTCACTTGGAAGTGAACAGGTAACATGATCATGTATATCCCTAATCATCATGCATTTACACTCATTGTTTTTTCATTTAGACCAATCAGTGGAATTATTATGTGAATTTAGTAAAGAAACGTTGCTTGCTCTCATTGCCAACATTGAAGGAAGAAACTGGTGAGTCATTAAAGAAAATGAACTAAGTGAGGGCCACCCAAGAAGCAGCACCACAGATGATGTTGAATGTATGTTCAGTATATTATGGGACCTGGTAGGTGCCAACTTCACATTGAAGACCATTCAACACACACGGAGAAAAGTATGTGCAGAATTTATAAAATGGCAGGATCCACAACTCCCGTACTACTAACACACCTCTGTTGATTGCCCTATCCGCTGTAACACATAAAACCTCTAACACCTGGATCAATTACCCAATATATTATATACCTTAAAAACATGCCCTTCATCCTCTTGTCCTAGTCCTGTTTCTGGATGGTCTTCTGGAACATACAGGGGAGTTCTGAATGGAATTCCTTCTCCATCGTAATACTTAATACGGTAGGACTACCTAGAATGGACCTCAGCATGGTAGGGACTGACTCTTCTTTCCCTATGTAAATAAGTGTATAAGTATGTGCATGTGCGTGTGCGTGTGTGTGTGTGTGTGTGTGTGTGTGTGTGTGTGTGTGTGTTACCATGTGTCCATGTGTGATATGTGTACCCCCTAGGCACAGTTTCCTTGCGCAGCTCTTTAATAAGGTCCTCATTACACATTCCATCCCTCTTCCATTGTAGTATCCTTCGAAGGACATCACTTGAGATTTGGTAGTAGAGCACGTACAGAACCATCAGGGTCCTCTAAAGAAATATGTGCTAAGGTACACAATTGTAATAATCATCATACAAGTTACACTCACCAATGGGCATCAGCATCTCAGTCATTCTCTGTCGTGACATCTTTGCATACTTCTGTCTCGCATCTCTTCTAATCTGGAGTATTGAAAGTGGCCGTGTGTTTCCTTTGTACCTGAGAGTGTTCCACTCGCCATTGGTACACTGGCCTATGTGGTAAATTGTGTTATACATGTGTCAAAAAGTGCATCTGTGTGCATACCAGCAACTTCCATCCCCAACAAAGTCATCTCCTTTATCACACTGTTAAAGCAAACCCCGAATTTCAGAATCTTTCAAATTTCTGTATGGAATACACTGCACAGGTAGTGCATAAGGGTTCTTGTTGCGGGTTTCCGGGCTTATCATTACGACAAGTACATGAGTAGTAGCAGTGCGACGATAGCGGTAGAATCCCCTTACAATTTCCCGAAGCGTACTTTTCAGCTTTGAGATTCGGTGATTTTGGTAAGCCCTCCTCTGGTCAACAACATCACTTTCTAGACTATCCAGGAGACACTGAACTTCAACACGTGTCTTGCGGCCAGAATCAACCGGCTAATCTCGTCAACATTCCATGCCAATTGATGTAGAGTATTGGTGGTGCTGGTTCCCTTTGCAACTTTGGTAGCATATTCATCAGACATTTTAAGGTAGGCTGTACGGATAATGAGTTGGTATATAGCCAAAAAGATTAGGAAAGGCTCTTACTAGTATGTGAGGTGGGTTTCCAAATCCTTCTGGAGGTGCTTCAAATCCAGTATCAACATCTGGTGGGACCTTCTTGATCCTACACCAACAGAATCCAGAAACCTGAGAGAGAATCAATGTACTGGCTGTGTAGTTCACGGATTTTTCCATTGTTAAGATCAACATCACCACTCCACTGCTTGATGTGCTGTGCCCTTCATTTCGCAAGACCTGGCACTACAAATGGCAAGCCATAGGGTGTACAACACTGAGTTCCATACAATGATTCCAATAATTTGTTGCAAAATTCTGTCAGCGATATATGACCATCATCAATGTGGCTTGGAGAAAATATAGCAGCTGTCAACAAGCAAACACCAACGTGCATCAGCAATGATTCCATACAGAGCAAAAAAACAGAATATATTAAAATCCAATTTTTCCAGTCATCAGCAGTGACTGATGCAAAGCTACATTCAATTTTACGGGGCATGTGGCCAATCTTAGGGGGGGAAAACAATCATAATAACCTTTTCCTGACGCAATATCTCGAAGTACACCGTTTTCTTTCCATGTCTTTATGGTATGCTTTGGTAGTCCAAGGAATATGCAGTGCATGGGATGACAACGAATAATGTTAAAGTGAGGAATTAATAAAAGCTCAGAGTATTTGACACCAGATTTATGACAGATAGCTACACGTTCAGCATTGGTATGAGCATCTTTATACTTAATGTTTATGTGAACTACCCACCATATGATGGCTTACCACCAAATTCTGAAGTAACAAACCTTGTTTTGCACTTTGAGTAGCCATTAAAATTGGCAAACCCACATACTTTTCGAGTTGCAGGAAGGTCATATGCAATACATGCTATACTAGCTCTTAGAGTTGTGTAACCAAGTATTGCAGAAGGATTAAATGTAATACCACTAAATAATCTCTGTAAATCTTGGACAAGTGGAAGAGGAAATGTGTTGACATGTTGTTTAGGTTCATTGGGCCCAGGTGTCATTCCTGCTAAAATCTCTTTATAACGTTCACTCCTAGGTAAGTTTAAAACACAGAGGTAGATTGCTCCAGCAGAGTAAGGGCTTTCTTTGAATTCCACAACCACCCATCGTATAATCTCCCATCATATTTCCATGCCCTCTTTTCTATGACTTCTCCAATGGTGACATTTGTTGAGGAACCCTCTCGTTTAGCCAGATCTAGTGATTGTAATATGCTAAGGTAAACATATACTTTTCTTGGTACAAATTTGTATTCTTCTCTTCATTAGTATTCATTGCAAGGGTTACGTCTATATTCATGTGGATGATTGGGAAACGTGCATTGCTTGGATTCTTGCTGGCCACGCACAAAGCGTGGCCAGTAATAACAGCAAGAAAATTAATTAGAGTCTCAGGAGGGTGCTTACTGCACATTCTGACAGACAATAAACAAGAGCAAGTAAAACAAAATTCCAGATACAACAGTGCTAACTGAAGAAGTTGTGTCATCTGCTGGCTGTTCATCATCTGATTCAGTATCATCCCAGACTTCTTTATCTGAGCTTGATTCCCGAAAACGTTCAGAATCACTACTTGTAAAAGACATCCTTTCAAAGTATTCATTTCCATTCAGCTGTCAATCCTCCAGACAATGCTGTAATTGATGTGTTGCAACACTTTCAAACTAGCATGGAAAAGCAGCTCACTGCAGTGTGTAATAAGCTTGTTAAACGAATGGCAGGGCGTAGCTAGGATTTGAATAATAGGGGGGCTTAGAGAGAAATTTTGTTTAGCCACGCCCCCATTTTGAACCCATCGGCGATCGCTCTCTGTAGTGCGCTATGCGGTCGGTTTCGTAGCTACTAGATCTAAGCAGTAACTAAACGTGTACTGTAGTGACACTGTAGAGTCTCCCAGTTAAATTAGCTACTGGGGCACATCTCGAGCTAGAGGGGGGTTCGTCCGAACCTGCTAGCCTTCGGCGTTTCTGTATATATGCAGTTGCAACGAAACGAGCGCTAGCATGTAAGGTAAGTAGGGTAGAGGTGGGTATTGCAGTATTGCGAAACACTCACGAAATTCTTGAATTCTTGAATTGACTCGATAACCAAAGGTAGCAAAACTCTGCTCGCGCGCGTTCGCGCCCACACAACATGACCAGCGCTTAAAAGGTTAAAGGTTAAAACGTTCAATGGCGTAAACGTAACTTAAGGTAACGTGGGGTAACTCCGGACAAACTTTATTCTTTTTGGCACAGCTCTGCCAATACAACAGATATTTTGACCAAACCAAGGGTACACTTACATAGATACCTTGGCAGTATTTGCATACAAACCAACTTGGGATACGTAAACTCGCGGCAGCATTAGCGCCCCAAACCTTAACCGCGTCATAAATTAGTGGGCGCGGTAACTTCGGACACTTGGAATTCAGTGCATGTGAACAGTTTTAGAGTGCTTAAACGTGTTTCGAAGACTTCTACATTTAAATAAAGCTTGAATCGAACATCACAGATTGCATGGTATGTACTATAACTGAAGCTAGGGAATACGAAACAAAGGGAATAGCTAAATACTGGATCCACGTTAACATGAGCCATAAGTTATAATATTATATTGTTTGCAGGTGGTGCAAAGGAAAGTTGTGCTCTTTCTGGGCATTCGAGTGAAGCCAGCACATTGGTAGTGAAACCAATTGGAACAACTGGGGCCATCACAGCCAATCCAGGTCTTTTTTGTGGTTTCATCATCATCCCCATATCTTTGCCCGCACCCCTGACACAATTCATCTTCATCTACGAAAAGAGGAGAATCGTTCCTGAGATATTTATATATCTACATAGGATTCTAGCTTACCATCACTTTCTGCATCACTGTTATCAGCATTTGCATCATCAGGTATTTGTTTTGCCTTCTTTCCTTTCCCTTTTTTCTTTTTTTCTTCTCCTGCTCTTCCTCTTCCATTCTTTCAATGATTTCATCCCTAGTTAGTACCTCTCCATAATACCTTGGGTTCAGTCGGCGTTTATCCTTAGGCCTTTGCTGAATTTCTTTTTGTAGATGTTGAGTAAAATATGCAACAACATGCATTCGAATTGGTGTCATGGTGCTGCCACAGTCTTTGCACTTAAGATCTAACACAGTTGTGGCTTTGGCAGTAGGTTTGACAGTGGCTTTAGCATTGCCTGTGTCAATGGCTCTAGCAGTGCCTGTGTCAATGGCTTTAGCAGAGCCTCTATCAATGGCTTTAGCAGTGCCTGTGTCAATGGTTTTAGCAGTGCCTGTGTCAATGGCTTTGGTAGTGGTTGTAGCAGTTGCTGTTTCAGGTGCAGTACCTCCAGTGCAGGTGCTAGTTCCCACAGTGAAAGGCACTGATGTTGCCAACTTGAATGGTGCTATGGCATCTCGATTGACTGGGAAAAGTCCACATGCCCTGAAGCCACCTTTAAGCTGAGCAGGAGTAAAAGACTCCTCCCACAGTTTGTTGATCAGACCTAGCAGGCATAATGTCCATTTTAAGTACATGTGTAACATTCATGTACACTGAATTTTTTAACTAACCTGGAAACACTTCTTTGTTAACGTTTGCAGCTAGGGTTTCGCTTTTGAAGTTTTTTAAGATCTTCCAAGTCTGCTTAAGAGGGCTATACCCCCACATCCAGAGGTTGCAGAATGTGGGTGGTATGTGGTGGCAGACAAAAGAGGTGAATGCCTTTCTCTTTTGCCACCTTTATGAGGGAGAGAGAAAGGTGAGAATGGTGCCCATCTACAAACAAAACCACCGCTCCATTAGTCAGTAAGTGTTGAACAACTGGTACGAACCCCAAAACAAACCAGTCTAGAAAATTATCACCTTCCATCCAACCACTTTTGCTGACCCGTATATTGCTCCTGCTGGCCCACCCTGCGTCCATCGGGCATACAAATTAACTCCTTTATAGATAATGTATGGAGGTAATCTGACTCCATCAGCTGCTCCAGCACCCAGCACTGTTATATAACCTCTCCCACTCCCACCTGCTGTTTCATGAACTGTCTTAGCTCCAAAAACACGAGTGGATGCGACTGAAGTGCAAAACCCAGTCTCGTTTGCATTCCAAAGTCGACTAGCAAGATCAGGCATCTCAAGCAAGTTCACCTCATTGAGAAATGTTGTAAGTGTCTGAAACCATTTGTCTACAACCTGTAATATATATTTCATTAAAATAATATTTACAGCTGTGCTATTTGTTTATTTACCTCTGGCCGAGATCCTTGAGCTCTGTTTCTTGGTAGGTGTTCAGGTTTTCTTTGACTGAGGCAAGGCCACCGTCTGAAAAACCCATACCAACAGTCACGTCCTGGAATGCCACCATGTCCAAAGCGGTGTGGACGGTCAGTCGATATAACGTATTCTTTTACAATTGATCCCACAATATCTGTTGTCATTGGAAAGGCAAATTGCTGAAGTGTTTCACAGGCTACAACGATTTCCTGTTCCTCACTATATGTAAGCACAGTTGATGGCCCCCCAAAACGCTTCATAAATTTTCCATTTAAATGGTCACAGAGTGTGCTTCATAGAATTCCATATTTCTCTGCTGCAGCTCGCCTAGACAGCCCCTTTACTTTTACATCCTTCATAGCTGCCTGCAGTTGATCATCAGACCACTTATTTTTGGTTGAAGACTTTTGGTATCGTTTCTGCATACTTGTTGACTACGATATATTACTATTTTGAAACAATTGCGCATGCGCAGTGTACGCAGTTGTTGATGAGCGTGTTGAACGTATAAAGTATATACAACCTTTACAGTTAAAGTGTGAACACATGTAGAATACGTATCTGACACGTGTTGTGAAAATCAAGGTTCCTTGTAGGGTCAGTAAAGTTTTTACGAAATTTAGCCGCGATTCACTGATACTGCAGCGCCCTGGAAACGGAACGTAGAAGCTGTGTTGTCTTCATACGCTGGCAAACAGAAGTCCAGATGAGTAGGTATCCTCAGTCTAAGTTTGAAAAATATCGGTTGTATTTTCAATGAGTTACAAGGGTAGACATCGGAAACGTCCGGAGTTACCCCCCTTCCGAAGTTACCCAGCGTTACCTTACCGTAAGCATTTATAGAATTTGCACATGCGTGTGCGCCACGGATCCGGAGCTGTGGCTCTATCCTAAGAAAGAAGAAAGCCCCTCCTGGAGCTTAACGGCAAGACAGGATGCTACATCCCCTTTTTACCAAGATAGACCAACGTGTTCCGCAATACCTGCACATGTTCCGCAACCCCCTCCGTAAATACGTGTGGTAATCCGGCGTGGCCTAGTGGTATTACATGTATGCGGACTTAGATTCCCGTGGTGGACTGAGAAAGCTTCTAGGACACTCTATAGCAAACAACACTGTGAGTTGTGAGTTCATTCTTTGATAACTGGGGAATATTCCTCTCTAGTTAATTGTTCTGCAACCCCGTCTCTACCCGTTCTAACTGTTTATGTTTGTCATGCTTGTCAGGCCAAGTGATGAGTCTAAGATAGTCACTGGCCCCAATTTGAAATTACAAAGGGGGGCTCGAGCCCCCCTGAGCCCAACGCTAGCTACGCCCCTGAATGGCTAACCTGGAGGGGCGGCAAACGACACTGGAAGATGAGGTAAAGGCAAATACATCTCTTTCAAGCTCATCTGTTTGCACACCAGAACCGAGACCAAGACAATGCCATTGTGTGACACCTACTTCACTGCAGGTACATGTACATGAAGGGGTGTGGTCCCCGCAAAGGGAGAGCCCCCCGGAGGGTGGCGTGGCGATGCTCCCACCACTTTTCCTGGAGTGGCCTGCTGCGGCTCCTGTCCTCGCAGTCTCTGAGACTTGCGCGTGGATCTCTGAGGTAAAGGCTCGGAGGTAGCCATGCGCAAAAACACCAGTCAAATAAGAGTAATACTTCCCTACTACTTTCGGTGATCGGTGACCGTAGAGGAAGGATGGTGAAAGAAGGAAGGGAAGCACCCGGTTCAGAAACTTTTTCCAGTACAGGTACTGAAAAAAGAATGGAACTCGCGTACTACGTTTACTGGGAATAGTTCTCCCGCGTTTGCATTGTGATATTTTCTTTATTAACTCTTTTCATTCCGGTATGCATCAGTCTAGCTGTCACGTTGTGTGTCTACCAAGATATATACTATGGAGAGTGAAGAACTATTCTCATCGTCAGAAGAAACTTCTAAAGAAAGTGAAGAGGATTCTCGTCCATTTTACCTGCGGTCTAAGCGGTTCAGTGCTGCTCAACGGGCCTGCTTGTCGGTGAATGGTATGACTCGAACCAGTAAGAAATATAGTCCCCTCATTTCTAAAACAGCAAATGACACTGACCTAAGTGTTAAGCAAGTGAAGGTATGATTACTTATGAAGAAAATGTCTGAACCTGGTAGTTATTAATATTGGTCGTGTAGGCATAGATAAAAAAGAAGAACTACCTGCAACAGCATGCAAAAGCACAGGGAGATATGAAAGCAGACATTCCACCTCCCACTAAAATTGCCAGATTGACGCCATGGCAAGTGTTTTTAAAGGACTTTAGTGAAACTGAAGGTTAGTTACATTAAAATACATATATTAGCACACTAGCAGATAGCCTACAGAAGAGCTAAAAAAGGAACCAAACCCAGTAACATAGACAGACCAACCCCCACCCCATATACACACACATACACACAAAACATAGGACACCCAACCTTGAGAACTGGGATAGTGGGTTAAAGATCGAGCTTGAGAAAATTGGGTACCATGCAGTTGCTTATGTGTTCTTCGAAAATGATGTCCAGGCAGCATACATGACTTCTTCATGTTGTGTTACCCCTCAAATAGTTAACTATATCCGCGCTGTTACTGTCGCTGGTATTATGTTATGTACATGTAGGAATGCCACCTTATAGCCTGTTGCTAAGTGGTTGCTATGTTTATAGTGGCACTATAACATATGAAGTGTCATGAGTACCTATATCAGGTGTATATATATATACGATTGCAATTACCAATTTTTAAGGTATGTAAACCACCTATCTATGGGCTATAAATCACATCCTTAGTGGTGATATAACTAATACTTGTACATTGGAGATACATGTATTTCAGTCACGGTCACTATCTATGCCCTTGAAATTTTTTTTCCAGGAAATCCACCTCCACTGAATGATTATTCCTGTGATCAAAAGGTTTTGCTTGGCAAACGTAAGAGCCATACAAGGAACCAAAAAGAACCATTGTCAACTTCTAGCAATGCCCCTTCATCCTCCTCTTCTTCCTCCATCACGAAGGACAAAAAATCCACATCCTCCTCTTCTTCCTCCATTATGAAGGACAAAAATCCAGATCCTCCTCTTCTTCCTCCATTATGAAGGACAAAAAATCCTCATCCTCCTCTTCTTCCTCCATTATGAAGGACAAACAATCTGCACCATCCTCCTCTTTTACCTCCATTAAGAAGGACAAAAGATCCACATCCTCCTCTTCTTCCTCCATTATGAAGGACAAAAAATCCACACCATCCTCCTCTTCCTCTTCTATAACTGTGTTGTTGCATCTTCCTCCACCACCCCAATATGTTCACCTGAAGAGCCAATAGCCGAATCCATTAGTTCCACCATTATGAAGGACAAGAAATCTTCACCATCTACCACCTCCTCCCCTTTCTCTTCCACCACCACCACTACCGTTTTGCTTTCTTCCTCCACCCAAAGGCCAATGGCTATATCCTCTAGTACCACTTCCTTCTTTACAAAGGACCAAAAACCCTCAGCATCCTCCATCACCATCACACCTCCCTTCTCTTCCTCTTCCACCCCCACCACCACTGTTTTGTTGCCTTTGTCCTCTGTTATAAATAACATCTACCACCTCCTCCCCTTTCTCTTCCACCACCACCACTACCGTTTTGCTTTCTTCCTCCACCCTATCTCAAAGGCCAATGGCTATATCCTCTAGTACCACTTCCTTCTATACAAAGGACCAAAAACCCTCAGCATCCTCCATCACCCTCACACCTCCCTTCTCTTCCTCTTCCACCTCCACCACCACTGTTTTGTTGCCTTTGTCCTCTGTTACCACCCCAATGGCTTCACTTCAAGAGCCAATAGCTATATCTTCTAGTCCCATGAAAGAGGATTCTAGAATTTGGATATCCAGGTTAGATCTCTCTATGAACAGGATAAGAAAATACTACAGTCTAATGCTTGGCTTAATAATCTATGCCGCACAATGCTTATTGAGAGAACAAAAGGGAGGATCTTTGGATGGCAAAGTACCCAGTGCGTCAAAAACACCTCATTCAAACCTATACCATCACAATTTCCGTTTATACAGGTGTTAAATGTTGTGGAGTGCCACTGGGTGGTTGCCTCTAATGTAGACCACAGAGATGGCAGGTGTATTACTGCATCTGTACATTATTATGACTCTGGTCAACCCTTCACAATTAGCTTGAAAATGAGGGAGACTATATGCACATTTATTAATGTGATGCTGCTTTCATACACTTTGACATTGTGAAGCAACCAAATCCCTACGACTGTGGTGTGTTTGCCATAGCGAATGCCACCGAGCTTGCACATAATTGTGACCCAGCATTGTGTCGCTGGGACTGCAATAATCTCAGGGAGCACCTACTTCTCTGTTTTGAGAATGGTAGGATGGAAAGATTTCCAACTCTTGGAACAAGACGAGTTCGCCTAGGTTCTCAGATATGCAAGTCAATTACTGAAGCAGTACTATGCATTTGTAGAATGCCAAACAATAAGTCAAGGGCCATGATACAATGTGATAATTGCAGAGTGTATTACCATATGGACTGTATGGATCTTGATGACCACAAGTCATGTGAAGGCCAAGCATGCATGAACATGTTAGATAAGATGAATAATTAATGTTGTTGGTAATATGTACTGAACCTCTCTAGAGCATAGGAGGACAATTTTCAGTAAGTGTTTCCACTTAATTTTTCAGTATGAGTAGTAAACCATTCACAATATAGTTGTATGTAATATATATATATATATATATATAGTGGAACCTGTATGAGCTGGAAGCAATGATTTCAGTTCACGGAGTACAAAATTAGAACCAGGTTTTCACTTTTTCCAAGTTGGACACACTGGGTTCCTTCACCTACTTCATGTAGTGGAAGAGTGGCACTATTTCCCACTACTTTACTGCAAAAATGGAACCAGGATCCAAGTTGGATGCACGGGTTCCTTCACCTAGTTCATGTAGTGGAAGAGTGGAACCATTTCCCGCCAGGTTACTGCAAAATGGAACCAAGATCCAAGTTAGACACATTGGGTTCCTTTACCTAGTTCATGTAGTGGAATAGTGGTACCATTTCCCACCAGTGTACGGAACTAAGATCCAAAGTTGGTTCCTTTACCTAGTTCATGTAGTGGAAGAGTGGCACTATTTCCCACTAGTTTACTGCAAAAAGTGGAACTAGGACCCAAGTTGGATGCACTGGGTTCCTTTACCTAGTTCATGTAGTGAAAGAGTGCCACCTTTTCCCACTGCAAAATGGAACCAAATTACATGCTGGGTATTGGAAGAGTGGAACATCTGCAGAATTCTTTATCACTTTATACTGACATACAGTATTATATAACAGCTTGGAAACAGGAAGGTAAATATATATAATTGCATTAAATGTCATCTGAGTCATCATATTCACTGGAAGTGTTGCTGGTATCAGAGTAGTCTCCTTCAAGTGTTTGTGTGGTGAATTTGAGACTGGATCACGCCAACTGTCTTAATGCTATCATTTAACAGAAGAGTTGGTTGCATGATTGCATTTTATCAGTCAGCAATGCTCTTGCTCCTCTGCTGAACAGGTCTGAACCAAATGACAGGGATTCAAGTTCACAGATTATTATCTGCTTTTTGTGTTCATAAAAGGCAACGCAATTTCTTCATTGCTGCGACACAAAGTTAAGTATGCATCAATGATTTCCCGTCTTCTGCCAGTAGCTATGGCACCCCAGCTACCCAGTTGGTGGAGTCGTGTTCCAATTGATGAAGGATCTAAAGCTTCTGAATGAGTCAATATAGCATCAGTTGGTGGCAGACATGCTCTATATTCTTCAAAGAGAGAGTGAATTGCGTCTGTAGGAATAAAATTTTAATGCACCTGACCAATATTCGCAACAGCTTTTAGTTCCTCTGAACATACCCGCATATTTCTTTTTGAGCTCTATAAGGAACAAACGTCTCTCTCCAGTTTTCCACATCTGTACAAGGAGTTGCTCCTGCTTTGTGAACAGTGCTGTATACTCAATATCCTTGTACTCCTTGTTCGTTGGAAGCCAGCGACCAGGAATTGAATGTTTCGTTCCAACTGACCTTGAAGCCTAATGATTTAAGCTGATTTTAACCTAAATGATCAACTAACCATTCCAGTTCCTCCATTTTGGCTTCACCAAACATCCCAGAAGCCAACTGGCTTCTGCATAAAAGGATAAACCATGCAGGAACACAAATGAATACCTTAATGAGTAATAGGAGTGTAATGGCTGAAAGTATAACAGTTTCCATTGAACTGGTTCTGTGGGGAACAAAAGATGCATAGTACTTAGGTGTAAGGCACAATTGATCCTCTCCTGACTTAGTCTCTTATTGAAACTGCACTGATTGCTAGCTATCTCTTCCTCAGCTATCCACCGCTCTACTTCATTAGGTTGTTCTGCAAAAGTAATATAATCAATGAGTGTGATACATGCAAAGCCAGTAACTACAGCAGTGTGTGTGTGTGTGTGTGTGTGTGTGTACATGTGTGTGTGTGTGTGTGTGTGTGTGTGTGTGTGTGTGTGTGTGTGTGTGTGTGTGTGTGTGTGTGTGTGTGTGTGTGTGTGTGTGTGTGTGTGTGTGTGTGTGTGTGTGTGTGTGTGTGTGTGTATTTGTACCTACAAAATGTGTGCTCATAAAATTCCAATGACAAAAGCAGGCATCAATTGATGTAGGGACTCCTCTGCGACAAGCTTTGATCTCAGTGCCCTTTCTAGTCGCACAAGGAGCAGAGAGGCTAAACATGAGATATATAGTTCAGTAGACACATGAACAACATGCACATACAAAGTTTAGCCTTCGTTTCACTGCCGTAGAATACAAGTGCACTAGTAAGTACATCGATGCGGTGGGACGGCCTCATTTCTTTAGTCATTCTCCCAAACTTACGTAAGTATGACCACAACCTTTCCCCATCACTCATCCCAATCCCTTCACATCTCCGAGAGCCAAAACGAACCTATGGGAGATTATACATACACATCCCTCTCTATTGTGTCATTATACTTACCTGACAAGAAACCTTAGGCCCATATGAGTGAAAGGTAAGCAGCAGCTCTTGAGAATATCTGCCCGACCTTGAGACTATATTTATTATATGTTTGTAATATAGACTTTACATACCTTTAAATGAGTAAACAAAGAGCATGCTATATCATACATCACATATATTTGATCCACTGCCTTCATGCTTCTTTATAATATTCTCCAGTATCCAAACACTGTAAAACAGTCTGTTACAAATAGTTGTGCTTAATAGTTGCTCAGAAGACACATGGTTGCCATAGTAACTTATTGCTCTCCATGCTTGAGATTAATGAATTTTCCAGGAAACTCATGGCGACAGGCATAGCCAAAAACCGCTATTTCATCTAAGGCCTTATATCTGGTGATACTGCGCAACATACTACCAGCCAAAAAATTGTTGCATTCCTGTACAAAGAGGTGCATTTATATTAGCACAATGGATCAATATTAACTTACGTATGAACTTCTTGCTCTCAGAAGCAAACTCATCAACACTGGACTCTTCATCAAAGAAGAGATTTGCTGTGAGAGGACCACAGTGACTGGCTTCAGCAAATTTCTTGCGTGGCAAGCCAAACAAGGCATCCATAGCATAATTATATGATCTTGCCTCCAGTCTGTATATACAAGTAAGTTGCACATAATATCACTGTTGTGTTCTGGCAGCCCATATAATATTTGAAGAATAACCTGTGGCCAAGCTGGACACACATTTCCCTGGTCAAGGTTTTCATTAATGTAGCTAAGGTGCCGGAGATTGTGTTTCAAAGACCTATAAAATACAATGTTTGGATCCATCACAAATATGTGCATCTCAGTTTAAAATCACCTGTACTCTTCAAAAGAATTGATAAGTGAGGAATACAGCTTCCACTTTTGAAAACACAGAGTAGATCTACATGAAGTCTTAACAGTTTTGGAAGACTAGTGTACCTTATGAATTTGATATGGACATCTTAATTTGAGGGTTTTACAGAAATCTTTCAAGGAAACCTGACTCTCAAGCATTAAAGCTTCTGCCCAGTCAAGGAGGCCAAAAGAAAAACAAAATCGTGGATTACAAGGAGTAGCTGACCACAGGTCTGCCCTGGCTAATGTGACTGGGAGAGGTTCACATCCACAGTTTGTGAACTGCAGTGTGTGTTCCATCCCTATAAAAGAGTGCACAACACAGTGCACATGTGAAGTAAATCAACAAAAAAAGACTTACCATATTCATCAACACAGGTGAGGGTAACCCTACTTTTAGATATGCAAACATGATTAGGCCGAATGTCAATGTGACGATTATGAAGTAGAACAGGTACATAATGATTGTCCTGAAAAAATGAATATTTTGAACAGCTTAACCCTTTATTAGTGAACCAATTACCTCCACCTTTCATGCAGGCACATGAAAAATGTTCACAGAACTGTGGCATTTCCATTCTTCACAGAAAAAGCCAAGAGGCCCACACTGTCAACATCGAAACAAAGCAGAGAGGTCACAGTTAACACAACCTTGAGAAAGACGCATTGCTGCAGCTTCAGTTACTGCTGTCAGAATTCTGCTTCGTACCCCTGCCCACCCAGCAGCATTAGCTTTGCTCTCCAACTCATGACCTGTAGGCTCAATAACGTCACCCATGCCTTCAGATTCAGTTATTTGGAGAGACCTTGAACTTCCCTCCTCAACAGTACAATCACCGCCACTGTTTCCCTACACTTTATTGCCTTGACACATACTGTTTGATCTCTGCTGTATAAAATGAACGGACTTCTCGCCAAAAACGGGCCTTTGCATGAGCTTGAGAGAAGGAAGGGAGAAGCTACGATACGCCATAATTACCGCTAGCATACGAGCTTTTATTCAGCAACTACAGGGTTAATAGAGAATATTAGAGAACTATTCCCAGTAAACGTAGTACGCGAGTTCCATTCTTTTTTCAGTACCCGTACTGGAAAAGTTTCTGAACCGGGTGAAGGGAAGCGTCTCTTTGGGCTGATGTAACGCCGCACATGATGTCCGAAGAACAAGATGGAGAAGTATACGTAAAACATGCTCCTTCTTATCGTTCAAATTCATTAAATCATTTTATTTCCAAGTTGGATCATCATTTGGATACGGACTTACCTAAAAGAAGTCACCCTCGCTTACAAGAATGTACCAAGTGGATGTAAGAAGTGGATAGTAAAGGAGTTGTGGGTTAATGGTGGTGATATCGATGAAGCCACAGAACAAGGAGCTGTCGATGCTTCCTTAAACACGTCTTATATTGAACCAATAAGCTTAGTATAAGCTTCGAGTAACTTAAAGAATAAGCTGGAAATACACCATGTATAAGGTTGCTTAAACTTCAGTTTTTACACAGTGATCGTCACGGGTTCGCATGAGCAACGTCGCGTGCGCACGGCGGTCCAGTGGACCCTTGGGACGCTCCGACGATACAAAATTAATAACCAACAAATATTACAAATAAACGCAAATGAAAATGTTGAAACACCAGAATAAGGTAAGAAAAAATAAAAAATTAAAAACAAGTGTGAACACTATGTCAAATCCATTTGTACCTCTGCCTGGACCAGATCCACTGGTTCCAGTCGCTGAGTCCTGTGGCACATGGAGCGAGATCCGCGAACACATCTGATAGCTGACCTTGCCAGCGAGAAAGCCAGACAACACCTCATCCACGTTACAACACGGCTGTAACTTTCGTTACATTTCATAGCGAGGGCATCAGCCAACTTCTTCACCACCACTGAAGCCTCCTGGCCCATGCCACCACAAGTAGAGAAGACAAGAGGTGTAAAGGAGCCATGCTCAACTTCCTTTATCCGCTCTCCATACTCTCTCTTCTTTTCCTCCTCCATCTTTCAAAATAGAGACTTGAGGGGCTTGGACTGGTAGCTTCGTGCGTAGGGGTAAAACACCCGAGTATCGAAAAATGCGTTATTGCCTTGGGTCCAGAAACCCTGCACACGGATGTCCGCTCTGGCATCTGGGTCAGTGTTTGCAGTGCGGTGCCTGAATGTTTCACCTGTCAGTGGTTGTAACTTTGGCTCAACCTCAACGTCATTGTGAACTTCCTTCATGCATGATGCAAGGAAAACAGTTGGATCGTCATGGCGCATGTGAATAAATCCTGACAGCTTGCAAATCTGGGCATGGTCCACTGTAAATTGTTCTCCACATGGACAGATAGAAGGCAGACGCTCCGACGATTGCCGACATGTTGCCAGGGCATTCCCGACACGTCACAGCGACGCGATCGGTGGAGCGACGCATTGCCGACATCGACGCACCGTCGTCAGCGCGACATCGCTCGGGAATTGCCGACTCCTCGGCGTACTCAATGGCAAGCTCCCTCGTGCCGCGTATTTCCGCTGTGTCCCAGGGACGTTTAGTGTACAGCCAGGGTTACGGAAGCCAAGAGCGGCCATTCACTTTTCACGTTTCACTTTTTACGTTCACGTTTCAGTTTTCACTTTCACGTTTCACTTTTCAACTTCACGTTTCACGATTCACTTTCACTTTCATGGTGGCCTTCACACTGACGTGAAGGCTAGACCAAGTGACAATCTTCAGGCAACGTAGGCACGTTTTCCTTTTCGCGCGCGCGCACGTATGTCCAGTTTCAAGCCACGGCTCGGAATGCGACTAGAAAGGCATGCGCACAAGAGTTTTGATGCTTTCAAGTCTCCAGATGGAGGAACAATTGAACTTGTTACAGAGGGAATACACTTGGCTACATTGCAGTGCCTCATTGCAGAAGATATTTACTCAAAAGACCACTTCTTCTCTCTATTGCCAAAGCACTTTGATCACCTGCTCGAAAATAAGCAGTTGGGCAGCACATGCTACTCACGCGAATTAGCAAAATCACTGCTTCCTCAGGTTAATCATTGTTACATAAAATTTTACTGTGAGCCAATAATAGATGCTTATAGGAGTCATTTAACAACGTCTAAAGCATCATCACTAATGAAACGTGAGTAAACCAAGGTTACTAGTACTTGTAAACAAAGGTTACTAGTACAATGTAGCTTGTGTATGCATATATGTTTGTGTTGTGTATATATATACATGTACATGTACTTGGTGAGTTTGGTTGGGTGTCTTTCTTATTTATCTGTTAATAGCTAGGGTGCTGTTTTTCCACTTGACAATGTAGGTACCCCTCCTGAAAAATTGAGTTTTCTAGTATTGCAGCGTGTGGGTTCACTGAACTCAAATACAAGTATACATACACTAGACATAAGGGTGAGAACATGGTAAAATGAGGTGATGTATATAAACAATCCTGTGAGGACTGGGAGACTTATCAGTGCACATATAAAAACAAGTGTGTGAGAACCGAGAAAACAGGGCATTAACTAGAAACCGTGCATGTACATTTTTGTATTCATTACCACTTCGGAGCAATGATATACAATGAAGAAGAAGGCAAGGGCATTCGCAATTGAAAAATTCACCCGCAAAAATTTAAACTCTTTTCTACTGCAACAATGGAGGATATTCTAAAGATGGGAAGGTAGGCATTCTTTTCGGAATTAGATCCCTCACTGGACACTCTTCATCTTGCTAATTCATCTGTTCAAATAATAGATGCAGACAGTGAAAACTGGACACTGGGAAAATATTTTGAGGAGAAGGGGTATCAGCCAAGTCGGCATAAGCTTTACATAGTCTATAAACACCCAATGGTGAGTAGGTATGTTGTAAGTCACAACTTCATATATATATATATATATATATATATTTAGCCACATTGCACAGCAATGTAAAATTCTTATTTCGCACTGGGCAATATTTTCCCATATTTCCCAGTTATATTGCCCAGTCAATTTTAACAAATTAAATTTCAGAGCGCATTGCGCATTGCGCATGCACATATATTGTTAACAATGAGTGAATGGTAAAATGGCAGAGTTTTAACACCGGGTTGAAGACAGGCTAGGTAATAAACGTCGTTTATCGGGCAATATTGCAAGTTACTGCACTCAGCATGTGGGAGTATTACCCTCACCTTTGCCTCGGGCCATACATTCATGCCATATTACCGTAATAATAGGGAACGACTACAGAATGTTCTTCATCTGATGACGAGTTTGCTGAACAAGAGGTGAATGCCCTCAAGGATTGTACCAATCCTACTCATCTGAAGACTAATCCTCCACCACTGGTACATGTTGAACAAGATTTGGGATCCGGACCAAGTAAAATAAATAAGGCATTGACATATGTCTTTCAGAGCAAAGTAAATCTATTGTGAAGGAGTGCTGTTATTTTGGTTCTGAGTATCACACATATATTCCAAATACTGATTGTGAAATGCCAGATGGAACATCAGTCTTCTATAGGGAGCCTCAGCAATAGTGTCCAGCATGTGATCCTATGCAGTGGGGGTGGGCCTGGAACAAAGATCTTTTCAAGTAATTTAAACTTTCAGAAAATCTAGAACAGTGGACCACCAAGCACAGCTGAGGTAATTTTCATTTATCATGTGCCATGACCATCACATTATTTGTATACATGTTACAAATATTGATTTAATATAATATGGCATTCAGTCAAACTAATTCAATTCAATGTATTGAGTTATAAAATAAGCATTACATGCTTCTTCTAGATTGGTTGGAGCACAATGACGCATTTTGGAGAAGCACAGGCTTCAAAACTTGAACAGACCAAGGCAGGCTCTTTGCATAAATGCCTTAGATGAACTGTAAGACCAGGATCAACTGCACAGATGGCCTGCTCAATATCTTGGGGTCATTATTTGACTTGCTAACATTCAACCACATAATTCGTCTTGAATATCTACATATAACAGTATACTTGGCTAATACATATATACCATTACAGCCTTACCCATCTATACAGCCAAATGGCTTCAGCTTGTTGTAACCATCACAATGCCAAGCTTGATTCGGGCCCTGCACAGTAGTCAGAATTGTTTGAAGGGTAAGTTAACGCTGGGTAACTTCAGACGGGGGGGTAACTCCGGACATCTACCCTTGTAACTCATTGAAAATACAACCTATAATTTTTAAACTTAGACTGAGGATACCTACTGACCTGGACCTGTGTGTGAAGACAACATGGCTTCTACGTTCGAATTCCAGGGGGCTACAGTATCACTGATTCGCAGCTAAATGTCACAAAAGCTTTACTGACGCTACAAGGAACCTTGATTTTCACAAAATGTGTGTCAGATTATCTGACACACATTTTGTGAAAATCAAGGCTGACATGTCTTCGATATATGTTCATACTAATCTCTCTAAAACTGCCACATTCAACTGCACATGCACTACTGTCTGAACCACTAATTTATGACGCAGTTAAGGTTTGGGACGGTAATGCAGCCGTGATCCAAAGTTGGTTTGTATGCACATGCTGTTGATGTATCAATGTAAGTGTACCCTTGATTTGGTTAAAATATCTGTTGTTTAAAAAGAATAAAGTTCGTCTGGAGTTACCCCCAGTTACCCTACATGTACACATAGCATATACTTACCTTATTCCTATATATACGTCGCTTTAGTCTTTTTCCTTTCCTCAAAGAAGATCCTTCAGGATCAATGAGTGCAAGTAGAGCCATCACTGTGTCTCTAATAAAACAGTCATGTTTATTGCAATCACTACAATTAAAATTACATACTGACGAACAGAAATAGATACTTGAGTTTTAATCGTTTTTGTAAGCTTCTCTACCCAAGCAAAGAGCCAGACTTTAGCTCTTTCTGTGTAAGATATAAATTATCCAGTTTAGGCCAATAGTTGGTTCCCGTCCACCGCCCGCATGCACTTTTGCTCAGCTCTAAGAAGCGGTCAATCTCTAATTAAACGAATTTTTTTGAAATTTCTCACGTGATCTTGACGAGGCAAAAATGGCATATCGTGTGTTTGTGACAGTGTCTATCTATGACTCTTCTTGCACAAGAACACTTCTTGACTGAAATGTTCCTGATGAGAGAGTAACAGTGGCTGCCTTCTACAAGATGGCCTTGGTTATGTGTAGGCCTACTGCTATTCAGCATTTGCAAGAAGTCAAACACTGCATTGAAGAAGCAAAAGTGGGAAAAACTAGGGACACTCTCACTCGCATAGGCAATACAGGTACATATATGGAGTGTTTTGCGGATGCCAGTGATACACTGCTCTTGCAGGTATGAATCTTATGGCCTTAGTGTCCTGTTTTGGTCCAGCTGTGCGGTACTACATCAAAAAGGAGGAGATTGAGCCGAGACAGCCTTCGGGAAATGCTTTTAGCATGATGATGTCTGCCCAGCGGCAAGTGTCAGCACAGCGACTTCCTCCAAGTATTCAACAGCCTCGCAACAAGAAAGAAGAGTTAGAAGGAGCAGCTATGTTGGACATCCTCGGAAGTTGCTCATGGAGTGGGAACCAGTTCTGTAAGGATCCTCAATGACATTTTGTGGTTCTTGGATGGTCATCAATTAACCCTTCATGAACGCTCTTGTGAGATTCCTGTGGTGTTTGACCAGTTTGCGAACTTCAATCGCCCTGAGCTATCGAAACACCGAAAAAGATCAACTAGTTCTCTTTCCAGTGAGTGTTTTTGTAAATGTGTGTGCGTACACTCATGTACATATATTCCAGGGGATGTTGTGCGGTCAAACTCTCAGCGACTCTTTCAACACTTGCAAGCAGGGTTTTGGGGACGATCTGAGTGGCAGGCGTTCAAGCACGAGGTGGAGATTCTGGCAAGGAGTTGGCAGAAGTACTGTGATCACCTCTGTGCTAAGAAGCAGCGCACATTTGCCAACCACCATTCGCAAGAGCAAGTTCGTTCCATCGAGAATTCCCTCTCAGTGCAGTTTGTGCAGCAGCGACACACTGTGTCTTCAACCTTACAATCTCTGTGTGAGGAAATCGAATGTGCAGGTCCAGATACTCCTGTTTCACTCCAAGATATGAATATGCTTCCTGAGGATCGAAAGAGAAGGTATGAATACATAGAGGCCATAAAGGATGGACTAAATGTACCAGTAATTCTTGTGACATATTCACCTGGTGGAAACAGTGTAAATCTGCAGTGGGTCTGGCACACAAATGCTGACAGCATCAACTCAGCTCTCCAAACATGTCAGCCAATCATTGAGCGAAACAAGCAGGATATACCACAATACCACACAAGAGCTATGCGTCAAGTTGCATTTGAAAAGTATGGGCTGATCACACCGTCAGTCAAGAAGTCTGTAATGCGACATCTTTACAAAGATTTAGTTGGAGATTCAGCGGCTGCCGAAACCACAAGCCAGGCTGATATTGATGCCCGGGTGTCTGCCTTCTTTGATCTCGAAGAGCCAGATCTTGTGTTTGATTTGAGAGAGGTGTACTCTGGAAATGGATCCAAGTTTGATCTATTCTGCGCAAAGGCAAAGGAGTTCCTTGAAGAGGATGTGGGAACAGCCGTTGATGACAGATGGCACACTGATGTGGTGCACCTTGCCAAAGCGGTTTCAGTGAGAGATCTTAGAGAGCAGGTATGTTGTTCTTGTATGCATTTATATTCTAAATGCTTCATTACATATAAATATTCTTTTCCTGTAACGAGCGCTCTCTTTTCCAGGAACAGGAAGTCATTATTGAGTACTTAGCTATGTAAACTAGAGCTACTACACATTGCCTATAACACTAGCTATAGCTTTTTACACAGATTATACACAGCATCAACAATTTGGTAATTTTACTTAACAAATCCCGCCCTCCTTTAATTTACTTCTGGCTAGAACCCTGATTTAGCATGCATGTGCACTGGTGCAATCGTTTGTATACGCTGTACATATGTTCTGTGTACTACATACATGTACACTGTTCATGTATACCTTCACTAATTTCAGGTGACAAGTCGCTGCCCACCTAATACACCCATCCCATCAGACGAGTACATCCGCCTTCAGTTCATGCCAACAATAGCAAAGTAGCAGAGCGATACACTGGACGACTCCGAGTGAAACACATGGTTCAGCAGCGACAGTGGAGAAAGGAGCATATTGGTGCTCACTATGGTGCATGTATCTTTCGATCTAATGATTAGTGCTACAGTACGCTGCCCGTTCTGACACCTACTATGCTACTGATACGAATGTTATGAGCTTTAATAAAGTGTAAATTCCTCTACAATGGGCCCAGCATAGTGGACAATCAGGACGTTTCTGTTCGCCATCAGACCACCAACATTAGCCGGAAGGGTTCAGAGGTCAAAACTCATCCAATGCGCATCGGTACTTGTCAGAGGAGGATGGACACGACCACGTGATCCTGAGATAACGCGCATTCCAATAAACCACACCTCCTTAGCTCGCATGAAAATGTATGGAGTAATACAAAGCAGTTTTTGGCATGGGTGCTCCTGATGGATCGCGCTTAAACTTCAGGGAAACTTTGACCTCAGACTAAACTTTTTTTTGAAGCCAAGCACCCGGTGTCACAGTATATTTTATCCCCCGTATATTTTATCTGGGGGATAGTATATACTATCCTGCGGATAGTATATCCTTAGTATATTTTATCCCTGCATGGTGACCAAGGTATGAATCCGGTATGTCACAGAACATTTCTGTTGCTACCCAGTCCAGCAGTCCAGCAGTCAGTCAGTGCTCACTAAACACTAGCTATGGGATGTGAAGTCACAGAGGAGAGATATAAAGAGCTGATCAACTACATTCGTGGTTGCTAGCTACATGAACCCGTCCATCCGTCTATGGCATGGACTTAGCTTTCCAAATGCATGCACATGAGTATTGTGTTACTGTATCAGCTTTTTCATTGACTGATACGTACTACATCGTTTCTTACTCGAAATACTTGCCTACAGCCATGTAGATCTACCGAGGGCCGATCTAGCTGCTAACACCGTCAAACTCTGGCTGAAGTCAGTATACAGACTCTACCTTATCATAGCGCAATGCCATGCATCTTTGTCCTTCCAGAAATCTATAGCAGTGGGGTAGAGTGCTACACAGCCCACTGGACACAATGGTTGAAGTCGCATATAGTGTCTAGCCTTATGGGATAAAATATCCTGACCATGGATGAAATATCCTAGGAAAAATTATCCGGGCGGATAGAATATTCTATCCGGTCGGATATAAAATCAGGGGGATAAAATATACCGCAACACCGGTCCACCACGTGCGAGAAAGAGAATAGAAGCTGTCCAACTTCTGAACAGGGGCCTGCACATGGTAGTGAGAAGCGCGGATCTCCAACTGGAGATACTCCGATAAAGGATGGTCTGGTCAGTCGCAGTCACAGATGCAACTCTTCACGGTATGGACGGGTCACGAAGACAGCGCATTGGTCGAGTTTGTTCTTCTGACCAGACCGGATCAGTCATGTTGGCCTGCTGACAAGAGCACTGTGTTTTGGGACCGTGCTGCACAATATGTATTCATTCGTTCAGGTAGTGGATGTAAGCGTACGGGTAAGTTTAAGCACATACGTTTTTTAATACATACACACGTACATCTACATGTAGGTGTATACCTACATTTTTCAGGTACCTCTTGCCATTCCAGAGTGACGAAGGTCTTGACAAGGACCTGTGAGTCACCACTCCATGCTGAAGTGCAATTGTGCAGTAGTACACCAACCACACCTGGTACTGGAACCAAGGACAGTGCTCCGCAAACCACTAGTAGTGGTATAGAAGCAGCAGCATTCTCAGGTGAAGTGGTTATTGCAATCGTATATTGATGCATATTATGATTGGAGTACAGGAGCAGGGTGTTAGTTCTTGGTCTAACACCTCTGTAATGTCACATACTACATCTATATACATGGTCTAGTGAAGCTGGTTTATCACAAATATAAACTCAATTTGCTTTCTTCTTTAGATCAACATGTGATGACTCTTGACCGAAAGGAACAGCTGCATTCCCTTTCACAATCTTTTGCCTCAGTTACCAAAAGATGGGACCTAAGTGTTCCAGATGGCTTCTGTGAACATGCCCTTAAGGCAATGACTGTACTGAAGGAGAGTCGAAGATCTAATGTTCTCTACCATCTAGCTAGAGCTTTGTCTACATCACGTACGAATGGGTTTGGGTCAAAGTTTCCAACAGACAGAATGCCTATGGAGTATATGGTGAGATGTTTTGACTTTTCGACTGCCCCTCAGGTATGCAGTTAATCTTTGAGTTAGTAAATGTATTTACATTGCACTTTTTTGTATACGTGGGTACCTAGCTGTCCAAGTGATTACAGAGAATGGCTAGTCACCATGTATTCAGTGCTGGGAATGAAGTGGTGTAAACTTCATTGTGGACCTATGTGGAGTGGACAACAAGTTTCACAAGGAATTGCTCAATCTAATACTTCTCTCCGTATAGAAGAGGTATTTAGGTATTGTATAGCTGTCACATGCATGTATTAAACACTAGGCACAAGTGGATGAGGTTCTATTATATATATATATATATATATATATATATATATATATATATATATATATATATATATACCTCTACACATACCCTTATAAGGGGCAGTAGATATATACATGTATAATTATGTATGTGACTGTTGTTAGAATGTGAATTTATGCACTTGTGTTTCATTTTGGACAGACTTGGGTAAACATCCCTGCCCTCAGTGACCGTACACTGCGTAGAGATATTGCTGCTAGCCCTTATTCTGTAGGCTCCGAAATTCAGGTTTACAGTTTGTTTTCGGTGTTTGTTTAAATTAAAAGCAGGCTGGTCATATGTAGGTGGCAACTCTTGATGAGGGTGCCCATCTTTTCCATGGTGCTGTGTGGTGGGTGAAGGCTGATGGTGTAGATGTACTACATGGCCTTGGTGAATCTGTAAGAAAACAATGGAGTGGTGATGTTGATCTTGGTGATGGGCAGGTCAAACGTATGCATGAGGCATACCTGAAACGCCTGCAATTTGCAAAGCAAATTGGGCTTTCATGCAGCTTGGAGCAATCAAAAGAGGATTTCATGCACTTAGTAGCAGAATTAGAAGAAGACCTTCACTTTCTTTCATCAGGTTTTCATACACGTACATGGCTTACTCACTTCATGTCTTACAACGATAGTCTTGCATTTTAAGGAATATTGTAATGGTATATTTAAGAATAAATTGTTTTTGGATTGTAAATAATTCACAACAGGTGCTTAGTAGTATTTTAAGTATAAATAACGAATCAAAAGCAAAACATGTTGATACTTTTGATTTTGCTACTGTATATACTAACATACCGCATAACTCTTTAAAATCCAACCTACATATGCTTATTGAAGAGGCCTTTAAAGTTAGAGGAGCTAAATACTTACTGGTTAATAGGCATGGGTTAGCATATTGGTCGTTAGAAACTGGTTCTGACATTAGCATAGATAAATATACATTGATTGAGATATTGGAATATTTGATAGATAACATATTTATCATGGTTGGTAATAGGATGTTTAGACAGCATATTGGAATTCCCATGGGTACCGATTGTGCTCTGTTACTTGCTAATCTATACTTATTCTTTTATGAGTATAGATATATTAAGGGACTGATGAAGGATAGTTTTCAAAGAGCTAAAATGTTTAAAAATACTGTGAGATATATTGATGATTATTAGTATTAAATAATCCTGGGTTTTCTAGTAAATATATCCCCCTGAGTTGGTGCTAAAATGTACTACTGTAAGCCCTGTTTGTACTTCTTATTTAGATATTGATATTAGTGTTTGTAATAATAGGTTTTTTACTACTGTTTTTGATAAGAGATAATTTTAATTTTGATATTGTAAATTTTCCTTTCTTAAGTAGTAATATTCCCACTTCTCCAGCACATGGGGTGTACATCTCAAAATTAGTAGGATATGTGAGAAATACTCCATACTACACCATATACTAACATGTAGACTTATTAGACAGGGATTTCTATATTCTAAATTATGTAAGGCATTCAAATGCTTCAGTCGTAAATATAATCACTTGTTGGGGAAATACAATGTCTCTATCAGGAGCCACATACATGATGGCATCTGCTTGCCTCTGTGTGCTGTAAGGGCCCTGACTAAACATATTACTTGTAGACATGTTTCCCTCGGACATGTGTCTTGACATGTCTAACAAGATACATACCTATATATGAGTAGCCCTCTTCCTGTCTTTACTTTCTCCTTGCTGTTCTATCTTCTTCGGTCTTTCCGTGTAAGGTACGGATGTAGTATTGTGTTAATGATTCTTGATATGATAGTTAAGAGCAGTGTAAGTGGGTAGAGTTTACTAGTTGTAAAAGGTGCCTTAAACCCACCAGTCTAGGTTCTCAAGGCCTAGTACTCTGCTCTTGCTGTCTGTTGGTTTTATTGTTATTGATGCTTGGATGGTTTGCTCTCCCTCTATCTGTGTTTTTGGCTAACTGATATGTCTGTTTATCTAAACATGCCTATAATTATTGTACACATCACTAATCTAGTCAGATATACCATTTATTTTTGTATGGACCTATCCCGTCTATTATATTTTCCTAAGTCAGATGTACTTTCTTAATCCAGATGTTATGTATATATATTTTTTATACGATACCTCCTAGTACAGTCCTATTATCACTATACCTATTGTTTAATATGTTTGTTTTTACACTGGACAAAAATGCAACTATCCTATTTGATCATGGATACATGATAGCACAAGGATTGATAGGTAATGACTGACCAGGAGCTGACCAGTACAGGAAATTTGAACAATACTTCACTATTTCTGTAATGGCTGATAGTTGCACTATCCCGTCATATGAGAGGTCAAGGATAGGTAGATAGTGTCTATCATGGACTGACACAGGTACTGGAAAGTTAAACTATAATGTGGCATCTAAACTACCTTGATAGATGTACTATCCTACGCATGTTTACCTTTGATAGATGTACTATCCTATGCAATAAACATGCAAGACATTGTATGATCACTGAGTCTAGATCTATACACTTTTTTATGCAGTGTAACGTTATTATTTTTATGTATACAGCTCATTGGCAATATTAATGCCATACTATTATTATAGTGAATAATTAAAAATACATTCGTAAGTGCATATAACAAGACACCAGTGGCCCTAATAATAGGGAGAAACAAATAATACATTACCAACAGATTCACTTAATTTGTCCACTAGAGATATAGTTCTACATTTAATGATATGAATAGGAGAAATGGTACAAATGTCAAATGTATCGTATTCCCAAATAGTGACTGGCTTTCCACAAATATCTTTGTCATGGCGATTCTTAAAGCAACTAAGGGACACCATAATAATACAGCTAGGAGTTCCATTGATCACAGTGGATACTTTAGCAAAGTATTCAATCCTTGCTGGGCGATCTTCAGCTTCTATTTGTGCAATGATAATACTTGTGTTCTTTACATGGCTTTTACTAGTTCCATACACTTTTCCATTGATTCTTATTGTTGAATATTTTGCATAAACTGAGCAAACTTCAATTGGTGTAGATGTAGGGTGTGATGACGATAAAACCCTTTTGATTTCTTCCAGTTCTGATGAATTGAATACTGCTCTTTTAGCATTGTGAGGCACTTCCAAATCATTGACACAATCCATACAATCAAAGCCAACTGTTCCAACAGGCTTTTTCTCAAAAGTAAGTAGCGGTTTGAATTCATCTTGATATTCAATGGGCAACAGAATACGTATTGTATGAGTGTCAGATAGAAACCGCTACATCATTTGTGCTTCAATAGAGCGATTGTTGTTAGGCAACTGTCCCAATATTCCGTTGAAGCGTTCAAATGCAAAGAGCCAAAAGTGGTTCAAAGGCCCATAATCAAGGATCAGTCTCTAAGGTGACAACTCATATGCATGTTTGGTGTAATGATATTTTTTCCAAAAAGCTGTTCTGTCCTCTTGCAAAATTTTAAAAGCAATGCATCAGCAATTATGATATCGTTTGGTTGAAGGGTAGTTTGACAGAGGTATCTGCACGCCAAGACAAAATGTCTCCAGCATTCCAAGTGTTCCGCACTAAGAAGTCCATGCAGACAAATAATGGAATAATGCAATACCCAATTCTTAAACTGGTCAGCTGTAAAACTATAAAAATTTTGTTGATTTTATGTGGTATTCGACCAATATCAGAAGGAACAAGAAGAGCAGAAACACGAGATTGTATTACATTAAAGTTGGCTTGAGAAAGTATATTTTTACCAATAAATACTTTTTTAATGAAGTGCTTTGCCAACCCAAGAAAAAGGCAATGCATCGGGTCAATGACCAACATGGTTGGAGCATCAAAGTAAGGTAAATTCAGTAATGACGAATATCTACAACCTAATTCAGACTCTTTCTTCCGCAGCTCTGTCTTTGTTTTACAGCTTGACAACTTAGCTACATCACTACGGTGTGATTCATTTGTTCGCATAAGCCACTCTTCCCGTTGAAAACCCGAATAGTCTAGTCCATGTGGTGATGAAGGAAAATATTTTTTGCATTTAGAACAGCCCAAATGGGCACTGTGTCCTAAAAATCCACACAACTTCCGTCCTGCTGGAAGGTCGCAAGAACAACATATAGCTGCACAACGAACCAGCTTTCGGTGCACTTGCGAACCACAGCGGACTTCAAGCTCTCGACCACTCCAGAATAGTCTAAGTTCGTCAACTAATGGATTGATGTACTGATTAACAGTTAGTTCTGGTTCGCAAGGGCCTGGAATTATACCAACTAAACAGATATTATGTAGCTTGTACCGTGAATTTCTGGGGAGGTTGAACACACTTAAATAAATAGCACCCACTGAATATGTCAAATGTTTGCGAGGCTGAAACCAGTCAATGTTGATCATAAGTGCATAAACATTCTCATCCCTTAAAAATGACTTTCCCTCATAATCCACAAATCTCTTCCAGATTCGACCATCATACACATCTTTCAAGCACTCATTACTAGTGCGTGTTTTCCATAATTCACATTCGGATGAAAATGTAGGATCAAGCAGGAGACTCTGTAAACAAACTTCAAGGTCAAAATAGCAGTAAGTCATCAAAGGGTAGAAGATAGTACGTTTGGAGGCTAATTCAACTGTTTTTAAGAGTGTACCTCTGCACCTTTGCTCAGATCTAGAGCGACTCAGTATCAAGGCTGAACACAACTTAGGTTTGGCACGCACACCTTGACCTTCGATACACTGAGAAAACTCCCAGACTGTACCACCACAGTACCAAAGTATTGTTATAAGCTTGTATAATGCATCATATTGCTCTACTATACTTGTTATGCAAGAATGTTATATTATAGAATATTCTTCAGATATCGTATTGCTTATATCTATCAATAACAGTAGATGTGTCTAATATCTGCATCAGCTGGAATCATCACTATATCACAGATGTCGGTATGATGATAACATACTTATAACTGGAGGACACAGGGCTTATATCACTGAGGTTTCTGGTGTATATCATAGATTTCAGACTAGAATAAGCATGCCTGATAGCAATAAGCGGTATTCAATGAATCTTAATAATAAAGAGATTGGAATGTTAAATAGATCAACTGTTGCCAATACAATACGATAATACATGCGCAATATACAGATGTACAATACACTACAGCAATAGTTTTAAACCTATTGAGTTTCCTCTTCTTCTGATATCCTAAAACTCTCCCCATCTGAAGCAGGAGCCTCCAGATTCTGATCATCATTATCTATAGCTACAGCAGCATCATCCAAATTTGTATCTTTCAACATCCAGCTCTTTGCTCTAGCTGGTGCCTGCTTCTCTATTGGAGAACCTAGCACTCTTGCATGACGTGCATGACGGGATGGTGTTCTGTCAAGGCGACTATCAAGCCTCTCAATAAATCTACTTAGTCTTTCACTTCTATAAGAAGGGGGGTGGCGAATGTATGTGTTGCCATCTTTCTCCTCATCAGACATCATATCCGGTGTAACATCAGACCAATACTTCTTTTCTTTCTCAGATGTTGCTTTAATAGCCCTACTTCGCCGCTCATAGCTCTGCAGTGCAAAACATAACACATTATATTATACTACTTGGCACACTATACACATAAATTAACTCACCCTTTGCTTTAGAGATCTGAGTTGTTTCTTTTTCTTAGTTGGAGTGGACAAGGTCTTTGGCTTTTCTGCCAGTGACTTCCTATATGTCTTGCACCCTTCTATAGAATAGATGGAAAGCCTTAACAATAGCAGTGGAATCAACTAACCTCTAATAAGTTCCTTGCTGAATTCATCAACACCAATGTCAGTAGTTATCTGTTGCACCACTTCAATATTGTGTAAACTAGTTATCCTAAAACACTTGGAGATAAAAATTTTCAGTTATGGTTACAATGACTAACTTACGGTTCACGGACCCTAAACTGGTTTTCTTCATCCAGAGCATTGTGAATAATGTGGATTTTATTCTGAAAATGAGAGTGCAAATCAAAGGACATGTTTGTAAACTCACAAGCACACCTGCAGTGATACTGGTGTTCGGCGTTTTCGTTGGAACCCGGACTCAGAAAAGCTTGACTGTGGCGTTGAGGTAATGGAAGAAGAGACACACCCTGTCTCGATCTTCTCTTCTATATTTTGTTGTTTGCTTTCTAAGGAATTCAATCTTTCTGAGATTTCTCCTAGAGTTGAGTTAATTTTAGTAAATTGGCCATCAATGGAGGATTGCAGACTTTGCAATACTTCAACCACAGATGAATTTTCCAATTGCAAACCATCATATCCAGGACATGGGCTCTCAGGGACAGACAAAGGAATGTGCTGCCCAGGTTGCCACGTGCTAGAGCTGGAAACACATATACGTATGTGTAATTTGGCACGCTTTAACTTGGAGCACACATACCGTCCTGTTTCTGTAGAGTTATAGAATGAAGATGACGGATTTCCACGAGATTCATCAGGAAAATGTAGAGAACGAACAACAGCTGGATTAGATCCACTTGAAGAGCTACGCACTCTGCTCGGTACTGCCGAACGTGAGACGCTACTAGAACCAGTAGGTCTCGTCCATTGAGTGGTCCTCTTTCGCGAAAACATCATTTTCCTGGAAACACGGTGTCACGGGACTGGCAATTCTTTGCACCCGAAAATGAAAAAGCTGCAAAACTGGACGTTACGCATGCGCACAAGCAACGCGTTGCTAGGACACAATTACTAGCGGCGATTATTATGGAGAAGACTTATTCTCGCAGAGTTTGCCCGGGATGCAAAGAAGAGCTAGCGCTGACAGCGTATTACCGCCATCAACATGGTAGTAATTGTCCAGGAAAGCAACTCGAATGTCAACAGTTTCACTGCACGACGAATTCAAGTGCCGAAAACAGTTTTGATGAAGAAAGCGGCACAGCAATGGAAGGGGGCCTAGATTCTAGGCCTAGTTCTCTTTATGGTTGCTCCAAGTGCCTCAAGCAGTTCATCACATCCTCATTTGGTAACAAGCCAGATTATTCTGGGTTTGATACTAGTGTGTGGCACCCTCGCAACTTAGCAACCCACAGAACTAAAGCATTTGCTGCTAAAGAGGCACCAACAGCATCTGCCCAGATAGAGCAATCCTATGGTGTCGGCTATTCTGTCTTGTTGAACCTGCAGTATTTTGATGTAATCCGACATCATGTGGTAGATCCAATGCATGCCTTGTTTCTAGGCATTGCCAAGCATACAATTAAAACTTGAAGGAACTTAGACATTATTACTCTGGATCATCTTAGTATAATACAAGAAAGGGTAGACAACATGACTCCACCACCCAAAGTTGGAAGGATTCCCAGAAAAATTCAAAGTGGATTCGCAGCCTTCACAGCTGATGAATGGAAAAATTGGATTGTACTGTACTCCCCATACATTCTCTGTGACTTACTTCCTGAGAGAGATTATGAGTGTTGGTGCCACTTTGTAGAAGCTTGCCAATTGGTTTGCCAACCAATTCTCAACAGGGAACAGATTAATCTGGCACATGACCTCATTGTTAAATTTTGCACTACCTATGAAGAATTATATGGGAAGGACATGTGTACACCTAATATGCATATGGCATGTCATTTAAAGGATATCATGCTAGATTACGGACCAGTCCATGGTTATTGGTGTTTTTCATTCGAAAGGTACAATGGAATATTGGAAGCCATGAATAAGTCTTGGGTTAATCCCGAAAAGCAATTGCTTTTCAAATTTCTTTTGAATTTGAACACTATTGCTGTGACAACATCAGAAAATGACTTCATTTCGTTAGTCTGTAGCGATATTACCAAGTTAAGGAATATGTCAACTACCAGGACTTCAGGCTCTGTTTGTCAGATGGCATATGAATCATTTGATCTTATTCAGCAACTTACTTCTCAATCGGGCCCTACATGCTTTATTGATCCTAAGGAAAAGCCATACCATGGAATTATTCAGCCATTTTTCGAGAAATGCCTCACAGATGAAGAATTAGAACACATTAAACATGTTTACAAAGCAGTCTACCCTAATTGCAAAATTCTTAATATTTCACGCTTTTGCAAAGAATTTAAAACACTTGTTATCAATGGTGAAGAATACATATCAGAAAAATCTAGATCCCAAAGATCTCCCACAATCTTTGCTCATTGGCCATCAATGACAGGAAGAATTGACACAACAGGTGATGCACCATACCAGATTGGAAATGTGCAGTCATTTCTTTGTCACCAAGTGACTTTTGAGAATGAAGGAAGTTCTCAATCAGTCACTGCATTACTGGCACTTGTAAAGTGGTATGAAGAACACCCAAGAAGAAATAGTTTTCATCGTTCCATCATTGTGTGTGGGACACTGTTCCGTCCTATGTGTAATGCTAGTTTTATTCCTGTTGCAAGAATCATGGGTCGTTGTACAACATGCAAAACCCATTACCAGTTTGACTATGGACAAGATCGCATCACAATTGCAGTTCCATCTTCTCCTATATATATGTCATAACTTTTAAGGAGTTGATACCAGTATGATACTTTTACATCAGGATATCTGTTATAAGTAAGAGTTGATAACAGTTATTGTTATATGATATGGCTGATAACTCTTGTATAATGTGGTCCTTATAACAGTTATTGTTATATGATATGGCTGATAACTTTGTATAATGTGGTCCTTATAGCAATGAGATAATAAACAGACAAGTAAGGATGTTATATACTATCTGATATCAAAGATAAAATCTCTATGTTGTAAGGGTCTGAATAACAGTCTTATAATTTTGGTATAGGGTGCAGAAGACATAAGCTTATTACTTGACATTAGCACAGTGCACACTGCTTACACACAGGCATTTTTTTTAATTTAACAGGCTGTAAGCCCATGTACGACCTCCTAGCCATGTAAAAGGTCGGTGGAAGGTCTGATGCAATAGAAGCACAAGGAGCAGATGATCGTCCAATAACAAGAAATAACATTTTCATAAAAATAAAGATAAAATTCATAACACGATCAGCAATATGGAAGTGGGCTTGAAGTAAAAGGAAAAATGCCAATAGCCATCAAGCTAGCACATTGGATACCATATCAGTTGAGTGTGTTCCAGTCTCAAGAGGAGAACTTGGTGGTGACTCCTCCTTGGCATTATCACAATGAATATTCGTATCATCAGTGTCATCATCACTCCAAACCTCTCCTTCCTCTGTCATATATAAAAGGTAAAATGTGTTTCATTTTTCAGTTACACCTTAAAGTACTACCATGATTTAAAAATGAAATAGTCACCTAACCTTCAGAATGTTCGGAAAATCCAGCTTCACTACAAGGAGGACTGTCATACTCTCCCTCGTCAAGCGGGTACTGTGCAACGTTTGGGTCCAAACATGGAGGAGATTCCACCTCTGTAGAGCAATACTTCATATTCTTGCCACATGGTGGGATTTCATCTTCAGATTCTACTTGCTCCTCACCCGAAACTTGGTGCCACTGGTCTTTGATCTCTTCGTAGTAGAGCCACTTGTGCGTCCGGAAAGTTTTGTAAGACAAAAGCTTAGAGCAGTGGGGACAAAACCGCTCGTCGGTACGAAGACGTTTATACCTAGGACCAGACGGAGAAGACATTGTGGCTGATAGCACGCGTACAGATACATGTACATGTACGTAAATGTATGTACATGTAACGCACGTGATTTGTGCTGGGATTTTTTTGGCGGTCAATCAACTAGTGCTCTGTCTTGGTGCCTTGTTTTTCCATGGCCTGTACACCAAAGGAAGAAGTGGTCACGAGGAGTTCGGAGATAGTCCTTATCTCAGCGATTTTGAGCGCGATGTAGACGGATCAGAGGATAGTTATGCCGCCGATGACTCCATGAACGGTACAGGCCATCAGACCGACTCTGAGCCCGAGACTCCTGAATCTGAGCAGGAAGGAGAAGATGAGTCACCCCCAGAACTGGGTGATAAGCAATCGAAGCGACGTTGCATGGAAAGATCATCCGATCGTGATGTCCCCAAAACTAGGGGAGTTGCTGGTAAAAGTAACACCATGTAATAAACAATCCAGGCCTACTCTGTCGTTGTCATACTCCTGTCATTCGAAGGAACAGGTTTGTACATCCTAAGGTGCTGAGCACAGACTCGAGAAGATGCAATGATGGCAAAGAGTCACTTTCAGCTGTACTTGGCAACATCACCAACATGCTTGGAACTGTAATTGAAAGACTTGATAAGCAAAAATCAAAACTTGAATCTATGGAGCGGAAAATCAACACCCCTTCCTCAAGCGCTGGGTCGGGGAGTGATAATAGGCGGAAAGTTCCAACTATTGTCAGGGTAAGAGCCTGTAGCTACCAGTAACTCAACCCTGCATATTATATTTTACAACTTCACTCGTCTCTCATGTCCAGACGGAAACTAGAAAGGTTTATAAAACTTTGCTCGATGGTGATGAATTCACTGGATTTGAGCTTTCTCCTGAGTAAGTATGCTTAAATTCACATTACACTGCCTGTTTATCTGTAGCATATCCTTCTAGAACAAACTACAATGACAGTGTGAACCAGAGTGTAGCGAAATGCGTTATAAAAGAAGTGTGCACAAGTAATCCCACCTTTTCTACATCAGATGTTAGAGGTAGGCAGATTTACTACTCACCTGTTCTGTACCTCTTAGAAGATAAGTCTAGGAATAATTATATTTGCATTTGTGAACAGAAGCCATGGTAGTGCGTGCACTTTATACACTGTATATAATACATGCCCACCTGCACTATATGAATTCTGTGCAGGGGCTGAAAATTACTGATGCTTATGGCTTGGCATAGCACTAGAGTAGCCTGTGTAACCTAGATGTATATGGAAGTCAACATCCATGCATCTTGCATTCTGTGCACACGCGCACACACACACACACACACACACACACACACACACACACACACACACACACACACACACACACACTGTGAGAATCTGTTTATTATACAGCTGCTGCATACACCTATTACACAAGTCTTTGCCAAGACGAGGCCCAAAAAAGGAAGGGTACCTACGCTCAGAGGAAAACACAGCGTCGTCGCCGAGAGAGAGTTGTTAGGGTAAGAATTTTTTGTGTAAATCATAGACAGACAGTACACATAAAGCCTCTTGCTCTCTCTCTCCCTCTCCCTCTTGCTCGCTCACTCAGAGGCGTGCAGAAAGGGAGGCACAATTCCAGAAAATGTCATTCTCTGAAGCTGACCGAGTCAAATGGAACAAGGTACTCATCACAGAGTTTATGTCAAGTGACGAGAGTGGGGAGGAAGATGGCCAGGCTGTATTCATTGTTAAAAAACTTCCCTGGAGAAGTGAGAGGGTGTCCAACTTTTTTGAACGACTGGATACAGCTCGTGCCTCTCGCAAAACAGAACAGGCCAGCCGTCAGACCAAGCCGCGTGTCTACAAGAATCTCATCTCATCGAGGTCACCTCCCAGTGGATTCCCAAGCTGGACAATTATCCAGCAGTGAAGAGAACTGATCATGACTTGACATGGATTTCAAATATTTATCCTCTTTTGCTGCCTTCATTTATATCATATTGTGCTTGGAATGTGTGTGTGCGGCCGCATGCGCTGGGAATGTGACAGGTCACCTAATATAGGTAATGTGCACCTAATATAGGTAGAGGATATGTGGTGTAGGTGATGGATTATAGGCATGTAAATGTCATGTGTATTGTTACTGACAAGTGCAGATAGTTCATGTGTACTCATTATAGGTGGAGATTATGTGGTCTACTTAAGGCATGATAGGTTGCTGTCAGGTCATGTGTCTCCCAACTATCAAGTACCCGGCATTTAGCTCTATCCACTATTGGTCAGGTCATGGGAAATGTCATCTCTCCTTTAGTACATGATAGAACATGACAAATGATATCCCAGCAAGCAATCCTCAGGCAATCCCATAGTAAGGGAGTTCAATATTTGTCCAGTGTTAGTCCCTGCGTCTGTGGTGCGTGATGTGGTATGTTATGAGTAAGCCCATATGAGCCCTTGTGAGTCCTAATGCAAGTCCATGTAAGTCAGTCCTAATAGTGTAATGATGTTAGTGCTATGTGTGTGATTTCTCATGTGTGCATAGTGTGATAGTTATCATTCTTGCTGTAGCTCTAGCACAAGCTAATAATGACTACAGCAGTAAACTTACTTCCGGACATGCAACAAAACAGGCTGTATTTTCCCTTGGGTGGAAGGTAGACGAGCTATCCAGGTTGGCTGAGCTAGGGTGAAATATTCATGTGTGAAGCAAAACTATCCTTAATGAGAGCAGAATGTGATCCGATCCAGGAAAATTTCCAAGGCAATTGGCAGATCTGCGATCTGACGCTGTCTCCTTCATTGAAGGGATCACTCGCAGCAGACATGTAGCGGCTACTCATCTTCTGATTTTCATGATTAGTCCTGAAGACCGACGGCAGAAGCCCTATGCTCGACCGGTTCAGGGTGTGCCATATACTGGCATGCCAGAAGGTGTGATACGGTCACTGGCCAACAAGCTGATCCAAGAAATGAATGGAAGGGGGATGAAGGTTGCAGATAATTGTGATTCTAAGTTCATATATAATATACATTTAAGCGTAGTATCAGAGTATTATAAATGTGTCTGAAATTTTGCACTAGGGATGGTGACTAATGGAGAGCACAATAGCCTAGGTATGTGGGGAAACACTCGTCCACTCCATGTGCTGCAAGTGCTCGAAAGGTAAGTGCAGCACTGAATACTAGGGCATTGTTGGCTATGCTAACACCTAAAGGTATGTATATACATATATAACTAGGGAGAGATGTGTTGACAATTTTTGCTGTACTGCATTGTGGCCTATAGTGTTGGGTTCGCACTTTATATCTTCATCCTTGTTCATATAGTGAGCAATGATGGGTCTATTGTAGCCGAGAAGCCAAACAGTGCCATTAGTGATGCTCCTCTACTGAAGATCTTACAGTTGAAAAGCAATGGTCCTTCTATGGATGACATCATTGAGCTGTTGAGGAAGCAGACAGTTCCAACTGGCTGTCCCATTCATCCTTGGAGTCCAGGTATAACTACATGTAATTCTACCTAGATTTGACTTATAAAATTGCTAATACAATGGTTGATGGTCACCCAAAGGAAACCAGAGCAGATAAGCTGCGGTCGATTATTGCTCAGATGATGTACACACACATTTTTGACAAGTGGAATCAACAGGGAGTGCCATTTCACAAACATCTATATGTCCCGGAAGTGCATCCCATTACCCAGGCTCAATTTCATGAACGGGAGGACGAAGGCCATGTCTTCAAGGTATAATATACTTTACATGTATGTAATTAACATGAATTATTGCATACTGAAACTGATATTCAGCATATTGGAAACCATACAAGAATGGGCGGTCCTGAAAACTTTCAGGTGCAAAGATTCTGTGAGGCAGCTCAAGACCCTTCTTCTGGCCTAACATACTCTGCATGACGGGGTGAAAAAGCAATCAGTTGGAGACGTTGAACGCCTGCTCAGCTCTGAAGTGGCAAAATTCATGGAAAAGAAGAACTATGCCTGTGAGGCTAATTATGTTCAAACAATCCACAATTGGCCAAGAGCTACAGATGAGCATGGCCTTTCCCAGCAGCAGAGGTCAGAGTTCAATCAGAAGATGTAGATGAGCTAATGCCATGGCACAAAGAGTTTGATTACAGCACCCTAGAGGTCAACAGGTTCGAATGTGCATGAATATGGCCACCAGCAATCCATTAATTTTGTACTTTATCCACAGAGACATATCAAGTACTTGTGGGTTTTCTCGAGAGACCTTAATAGCCGTGACGACTGATATTGAGAGCCGAGAACTAAAGAGAGTTGTCAACATGGAGGAAGGCTTACCTGCCAAGCATCCACGTGCCAGTACAACTGATGACATAGAATGTTTCTTTAGTATGATGAGGGATTTTGTGGGGCAACATTTTACCGTCAAGCAAGTGCAATATGAGTTTCGGCAGTAGTTCTCAAAGTGACTTGACCCTGAACTCCCATTCTACTATTTCACATCAGCACATGATTGTGTTAAGGAAGGTCCACTTCCAAACTTTGATGAGCCTAAACCCAAGAAGAAGACAACCAGCAATCCGAGATACATGAGGGCACCTAGGCGGGAACAGCTAGGTTCCCTTGTTCCAGGACATATATCTATGATCACTCCTGCATCTCGGTCAATTAGAGCAAAGTTTCATCAGGTTGCTGTAGAGCTATCACCTCCACATAGAGTGCCTATCAGCCTTTGCATCGACTGGGTTATCAGGTTCTTGAAAGAGAGCTACTTTCACCTCATTCTTTGCATGGATCAATTCATTTGCCTTTGCCAATGCCTGTTGGTATTCATCATCCCGAGTCACTCCTATGACTTTAAAACGAACAGTATCATGGATATCCAATTCAGAGTCACATTCATCTGATTCTGTGCTGCATACATCACATCCAGAATGTGCTTGGACAGAAATGCATGACGATCGCAGAGAGTCAAGGGAGTTTGACCAGTTCCATTTCCACACCAAATAAACTCCATCATTTGGATTTCTCAGGTGATGTGCTGGAGCAGATCTGCAAAATTCATCCACCTACAATGAAATGAAACACAAGACCTGTAAGCTTACTGTAACATGAAATCTTGACTGATTTATACCTCAACAAAGCAGCTCTCAAACACATCTAAAACTGCTGGATAGTTGTGGAGAGCCAGGCTGCTATCATCGTGTATAAAACCATCGTATGTTCCGTCAGCCAGTTCGGTGTTAAAGTGATCTGTTGGATCATGAAGGAAACACAGATAAACCTAGGTACAGTGTACTTAAATGGCACTGAGACACTGATGACTTCAATCCCCTGTTCACTCATGATAAAGCAACCACTACTAGCAACCACTACTAGCAACCACTACACCACGGTGGTACAGAGGTTAAATGCATTCCTAAGTCATGTGATTATTATGTAATCGTGCTGCCGTGTCCAACCTCCTCTGGGTACTTGTCAGATCAGAGCTGGTACAACAGTATCACGTGACCACCATCTGCAATTATTGCTGACACAGCAACCTATCTCCCGTTGAAAATACATGGCGTGACATGGCATTTTCCAGCGTCTGCTGAAGCAACGCAAAGCGAAGATCCCCAAAGGCTAGTAGCCAGTTGTATGTACCATAGCCTAAACCTCGAGAAAAAGAATCGAACCCCAGGCGAACCTGTACTGTTCCAGCGGCTTACAGCAGAAAATAGTCAAGGTCATGTAGCACTTCGTGGAGATATATTTTAACTCAGATTTCTAATGGGCACGTCGGTGTCATCCCTACATATAGAGTCTACCGACTCTATGATACATAGAGAGACAACAATATATTGACAAAATCCAAAAGTAATCGCATTCAGTTGCTCCCATCCTTAACCTATGCTCCATCTCTCTACCGAGTTTTGATAGTATTGTGACTCGATAACTTCGTCAAACTATCCGATGAACTCGAGAGGTCTACGCCTTGCCTCCCAGTACGAGTCGGTTAATTGCATTCTTTAGTGCGAGTCATTATGTCATCGGTTTAGTGTCGTACCTATTTGTCATCCGCATGCGAAGCTACTGGTATACCCTTTGCGCGAGTGTGAAGGCCACTATGAAAGTGAATCATGAAACATGAAGGTGAAAAATGAAATGTGAAAGTGAAAAGTGAAACGTGAACATGAAAAGTGAAACGTGAAAGGTGAAACGTGAACGTGAAAAGTGAATGGCCACTCTCGGCTTCCGTACAGGGTGGCTATATGTCAACTGACAAAACAACTAATTAACAGTGATGCAGTTTAAACGAAAAATCCGTAGTGCCTTCAATATGAATGTACGTTCTCAAAAATAACTTCTCAGCATTGAGAACTCCAGAAAATTATGGGATGACTACTGAACCTCTCTTAGAAGTGAGTAACAGATAGTGTCACACAAAAAATAAACTTCATCTTCTACCACACAACACTCAGAACACTAGAGTATTCGAAGAATATATACCCCGCGGCGAGTTCGGTCACTCAGAGAGGGATTCTTTCTGCACAAATAAACTACCATGTTATACTGACCGTATAAGGTAGGCGGAACAGCTACCCCGTGCATGCTCCCCGTAATTTTAAAGACCATCCATGCATTCCATTCGTATTTGCACGTAATTTGCAATTATGGTAGGCGAGGCAAACTTCGCTAATTATTGGAATGGCTAGCACTCACAAGAAAGAGCCATGTGGACGAAACCGGCGCCCAGGAAGGGAAGTAAATACTTTTTTCTCTTATTCCAATGTTCTTTAAAGCCATATACTGTGCGCAGAGGACGGATTTTAATATTTTTTTGGACGACAGACAGACAGACAGAACCGATTGCTTAACCCCGCTCTGCGCATGCGCAGCCGCGGAGTAATAACCGCTGTTCTACAGGAAGAGATATGGGCTTGTGGTATCTACCAGTTTAAATTGCCAAACAGTGGCTGCTAACTCTTGATTTGGCAAGGGCTATACGATGCTTTATCAAAGTATTTCCTAGTTGAAAGTGCTTGAGTTTGTTCAATGTGTTTCCTCGTATACTCAGTGGTCTCCGTATTTGAGCAAACCACTGTTGAACGTATTAAATATTCTTAGTTGATCTGGTGAAGATGTATTAAGTTTGATGTCAACATACCCAGGCCAAGGCGATCAAGAGGGAATGAGAAATGGCTCCTACTCTGATGAGAAGTGTTACTGGTCGATTCCTAACACATAATTTGGGTAGTCTGCAGTGTAAGGTTACCAATTAGGCAACGACCACTGCAGTTATAAGAGGGAATGAGGGGACAAACGTTTCTCTGGTGATCGTGGCTCAGTGTCTGGTGTGCTGGTTTGCTGGTCATTGGACCTGGGTTCAACTCGGGACAGAAGTTTGTCCTTCTCATTCCTTCTTGATCGCCTTGGCCTGCGTATGTTGACATCAAACTTAATACACTCTGTAGTCGGTGATTTGTGAACCTCTACAGTCAGTCTATCTTGTCCTCGTGCTTTTTTGGTCTTCATGTTTTGTATTGCCACTGTAACTTCTTCATTAATATCAGTATCCAGCTCTTCCACATACATATGGCTAATGATGTTGGTTGGGATTGAGGTAAGTACATCTGATTACACTGATTGTCAAACCAGCGTTCATATCTCCACATATTATCTTTCCTTTAGCCGAAAATTCGACAAATGTTGACCACTATTGCACGTTACTACTGAATTAATTGGGGGTATATAACAGAAGCAACAGAAAACGTCAACATCAGCCAGTGATGGCTCGATCCAGACTCTTTCCTCTGTATTACTTTGTAACTCAGTGTATTGCTGTATCCTCGTATGCACATACAGTAGAATCCTAAATGATCTGGGTCAAAAAAAACTAGTACTTCAAAATTGTAATATCTAATGATTTTAACCGTGTTTCTTGTAGACAAATGAGATCATAATCCAGAAACGATTGCCAAGCAACATGAAAGAAATGAAAGAGAAAAGAGAGAAAAACCATAGGCCTAAGGGAAAATGAGGCAAATGTTGTACACCAGTTTCTTGAAAACAAGATCTTGTGTATCTCACTACAGATGTTTTGGGAAAGCGAAACAAGGTTCTTCGCACCCAAGGCTGATTCTAGTTGTTTTTCTGACTAGATGTCTGTGAGGATTCCACTAGCATATTTTGTGCTGGCCACTCACCCAAGGGTTTACCATCATGCTTAATACTGTTCTTCCAGGGAACACCAGTGGTGTTCTCGAATTCATTGGGAGTTCTCCATCTTTCCTGATATTTCACACATTTTTTCATTTGCACGGGTAAAACTGTGCTGTTTTTTGGCCACATTTGACAGTAATGAATAGTTCTCAACTGCATTCAGTAGGAGCCACTTTTGGAGTGGAAGCACTCATGTTTAAAATAGACACCCAATATTTAGCAATATCACTTTTAACCCTCATATACAGTCTGGCAGTATATATAGAGTCTGTCTCAAGGCAACGACAGCTAACCTCTGTGACTGTCAAGGGCGTCAATTTACAGGATGTCAGAACATCGGACAAAACGAACGCGACGAAACAAATGAGACAAAACGAATGAACGAATGAGACGAATGGACGAACCAACTACCATTATACACATCTCATATCATTACACATAGTATACTGGTTACATTCTTCACCTTGATTAAAAGTGAAATCAACTTCAAATTGAAAATGAAGAATAACATTATATATGGTCCCCATTGAAAACCAGATTTTTCATCACTCACTTTCAGTTTGCTACCTACTGCATACGTAGAAACGAGATAAATGTTAAGAAAATATATTCCGCTTCTGCTTAAGCCATTAACGGTAACACATCTAAACATGAAACTTGGTACAGTGATGAAGTTCCACTGTGGGTAGTGCATCGTCATGTTAACACAATGACTAATGAAAGCCCTGTCAATTTGTATAATAGTACTCAATGATCAACGTTGTGATAAAATCTTGTAACAACAAATAGCCTCAGGCAAGCATTACTGTATCTTACTCTATCAAGAACACTGTAGTTGAAACAGAGCCTAGCTGTGAAAAGTCAAGGCCTATCACTCTGAGTCCAGTCAATTACTAGTATCTTGTAGTAGATGATGACAGATGTAAGGAATAAACACTTTATTTGAGGCGAGCAGCCACTCACTCTGCCTCGGCTGTCAGCTATGCACCCTGAAGAGGCTACCCATCTCACCATAAGAATACTGGCACTACTGCAGCATTGATGGCTGTGCATCTGGCTCGGCTCCCCAAGTGGGAGCGTCTAGCAGCCAGAATGTGCGTTGTCCCCATAAAAACCTGGGAATTTGTGCATCTTTGTATACTTTCTGTTTATGTATTCTCCCATTGTATATTCGTATATAGTGATAGTACTCGCATACGTGCACAATATTCTCACAAGCAATCTATGGCTGGTTGTGATCATTTTGTCAGTGCTGTTGAGTTCTACAGCTTGGAAATTATGATCTTACTCTTGAGCCCCAACAAGTTACCACCGTTAGGCATTTATTCGATGGCAATTATTCTGGCTTCCCACTGGATTTGGCAAGTAAGTGTGCTATGGGCTACTACCATTCATAAGAGCTAGGCAGGTGGTAATAGTACGGTACAAGCCTGTTTCTGAAGTGGGGGGTTCTTTTTTTTGTCAGTAGGTGGACCCAAAGCAATGCTCATAAAATGTGCAGTGGCTATAGGGGTTCTGCGGTATCCCCCCCATGAAATTTTTTGAATTTTAGACATTTTGAGATCGATTCCATTGCTTTTTGGGACACTGTCATGGTGTCAACAGTTGCAGTGCAATCAGATTCGCTGACACTCACACTGGCAGCTGTGTACAATGAAAGTTGAAGCCGGGGAAGCGACTCCGACGCAGCTGCAGCGCCATCATTGCCCTGGTGACAGGTATCATTTCAGGCTCCAGCTGCTCATTTTCTTTCTCACTGTTTCTGCTCTTGGCGTGACATGGCCCAGCGATGTGGTTCACATGCTATACCACACCCACTCACGGCGTAGACCAGTGGACAATCGCCTACGTCTAAAGGCTTGCTGTAATAGTAGTTTGGCCATTGGGGTTGCTAATGATTGATAAGTTACAGGACTCGGGGAACAGGGGGGTGTAACACGACTATACTTTTGTTTACTTTATTGTTGGTGTTAAAAGGTGGAGGGACTTTTAAATGTCCAAGCGTGTTTTTACAATTGTGGTGGATGAAGCTCATTGTGTTTCAAAGTGGTAAGTATGTCTCCCAAAATGCAATAGTGCATAGTGGTGTTTATTTGCAACTGGGCTTATTTGACTTGTGTAATGTAACATGCATGTAACTATACCCCATAGGAGACCGAAATTTAGATGGTCTTATGGCTGTTGTCATGAATTAAGAGCCCTTGTTCCTCATGGAACCCCACTACTGGCTGCAACAGCCACTGCAACACCTGCTGTGAAGAGAGATATAGATATAAAGGGATGTGAGGTGGCGTGGACTTCACCAGATAGGCCTAATATTTAAGGAGACTGATTTTCAAGCCCTTGTTGATTTGTTAGTGACAAGGCAAAACGAGTAATAATGTACTGTAGATCCGTTAAGATAGTCGCTGACCTATTTGCCCACTTCCAGTATACACAAGGCTATTATCCCCCTTGGTTCTGAGCATATTAGTAAAAATCGGCTTTTTGGGATGTATCATGCCAATACTTTACCACACAATAAGGAAGTAATACAGAGGAGCATGCAAAATTTAGATGGAATTGTTCACATTGTTTGCTACTGTTGCACTTGGCATGGGTGTAAATGTAGTGGGTGTAAACACCATCTGGCATTATGGTGCTCCATCATCATTAGAGGACTATTCACAAGAAAGTGGATGAGGCTGTTGAGCAGGCAAAGTCAATCATCTTTTGCAAACCTGCTGATGTACCTTTACGTCAGAATTTAAGTGTCGCCTCTAATTTGTTAGGCATTATTTATCAGAATGTAGGAGAGTAGACTTAAACTTTGCCCTCATGATCCTTTAACATGTTTGTGATGTTGAACTGTAACTGTAGTGACAACTTGAAGCGGCACCAGCAGCACCAGGAAAAAGCCAGACACTACTTCAGCTGGTGCTGCTGGTGCCGCTTCTACAACCGCCGGTACAGTCCTTGCGAAGACCACTTGCATTTTCTGCTGCCAGGTAAGGATGAAGCACTCCTCTGTGCCGGTCGTTGCCAACAATGGTTGCACAGATATTGTGCTAGTGTGAGTGTTGAGGCGTATCAGTCGAGCAAGTAGGGATGGTAAAGCAATCCACGAAGAAGTAGAATTCGAAGTGGACACTGCTGGGTATATACCCAACAAAAATTAGTGAAACAAGTGTAAAAAACATTTCATTAAAATGCTGAAGGATGTAGGGATGGTAGTGCCAAAAATTAAAGAAACAAGATTGTAATGACCTGAGTGGTGCACAGTGAACAACTGATTATGATGTGACCATATACACAACATGTATGTGGGGAAATAAAAACCGCGTGGAAATTATACATGCACAACAATGACTAACAAAGTAACATATAGTTTGGAGTTCAGAGTTCACGCTACCACAAAGATGAATTACAATTCATGCACACAAGAGATAATTGCATTCAACAATAACAACATGCATAACCCCTCCATACATTTTGTTTCGTGGGGCGAACTACAAGAGTCAGCAAGAGCAAAACAGTCGTTTTCATTTGCTTCATCTGGAAAGAAAACTTTATCAATAACTAAATCATATGATGCATTTGCTGGAAAGGTCATGGTTTGGGCTGGAGGAATAAATCTTTTCCTCACACCCTTACACAATTTATCATCAAATACCATCTGGAATCTGGGTACAAACAAATTGCATAAATTGAAGGAATATATTGTGAATAAATATACCTTAATATGTTTCAGAGGTGTTGATTTCACTTTAGAACCTTTCAGCTCCCTCATCTTTAACTGATATTTACTAAAAGGATCCTTTCTATCTTCAGGAGAAGCTACAGATGTTCAGTGTGATGTATTGTTGAGTGTCCAAATATGCAACTTACACATGACTACTGAAGAGGTGGAAGAAGCAGCAGACAATGATGATGGGGAAGGTGATGGAAGGCAATGGATTAGGTACATTCACACCAGTCCTACCTGAAATGAAAAGAAGAGATTTCTTATGAGCAATTGTTTTTGCATGTGACAAGTTGCACCACTGGTAACAGACAAAAAAGCTTGTTTGAAGAAGAACAGCGCTGATGGCTGACTGTGCATGACTAGCAGCACACCACAAGTAATGGAAAATGTTTTAGCTTGGCTTAGCTGGAACCCAGAAGTACCCCCAGAATGAACTCACACACAACAGGAGGTGAAGCAGAATATTCCTTTTCCCACAGTTCCCAGAGAAGTGCGTGCTCGCCGATGGGCATGCACCTACATTGAAGCAACCGGTCTTCCTTCATAGCTCTGAAGACGCGCAGTGAAAGGATCTTCTGTTCCTCTACGACCTTCAAAACACCCTGTCCTATCCCACGGTCTCCCAACAGCCTCACAAAGCTTGATCCATACTGACTAAGCTCACTCACATGTAAAAGTTCAAAGGTCGAAAGCATGGCAAACATGCGCAGATGCCGCTGCTACTTACACGGTATAGGAGGGCGGCCAGGGGGGCCTGTGCCCTCCTCCCCCCCAATATTTTAGGACGGTACCCAGTAACCTATTTAAGTCAATCCACTAGACAGTAAGGGTTAGACAGTAAGAGTTACTGGTCAATAGACAAGCATCCAGGAGTGGAAAGTGAAAAATGAGTGTGAATGGTGGGTGTGGAAATCGGAAACGGAAATGGAATTGGGAATTGAAATTGGAAATTGGCATGGCATCTGTCGGCCACCGTATATATTAGATCTTGTACTTACTACATCAAGTGTTGTAAATAGTACCCCCAGTCTCTTTTTAGCTCCTCTGATCACCTAACTATATCTTTTGATCTGCTTTGTAAGGTTCCTTCAACTCTTGTATCAAAGCCATGTTACGTTTTTGATTTAAGCAGACTATGAAATCATTCCTTTTAGACTTTGATTATAGTGTAATCTTTAACAGTTTTGACATTGAGTTTATATTAAGTCATCTATCTATTTTCGGAACTACTTTTGGGACCACTTCATTTCTCATAATCCAGACAATATCTGCTCATATCATTTCTTGTGTCTTTGTCACAAATGTTCAGTACTCCCTGTAAACATGCAATTTGGTAGACTGAATTAAGTTGTGTGTGTGTTGTCTTCTTCAGGATGTTGGCTATTTTGTCAATATTCCTACTTTGTCAACATTCCTCCAAATCCTTTCCAAGATATCCCTGAAGCTGTTTCAGTATTTCAATCATATCCCCATGACTAGTCTCTTCAGCAACTACATCGAGAACAATGGTTTCTGACCATTCAGCCATTTGGTCAGAATGTACATGTTGGGTCCGGTTTTGACTATGGTATACGGTGTGGGTGCGATGCCAGTAAGTTGGGTTCTTGTGTAAATCGTCCACCCGACAGCTTGCGCCCTCAACAGCCGTCAACCGCATTGACTCCAATTAATACCCCCCAAATGGCCGACCCACCAGTAGATGACGCTCTCACTCACCCGATCTCTAGCACCCGCACCAATCCCCTCTCCATCCCCATGATCACCTACCAATACAGACTATGACCCAAACACAACATTGCCATCCCCTGAACCGGTTAGTATGCAGAAATTCACTTGGGGGAATCATAGCGCTGTCAACTTTAACAATACTTTGGAGGCTACTTATTCTGAAGAAGTGCACTGGAGAAGAAACTGCTTCACTGTACCCCTTGGCAAAGCTGGTCAGGAATTTGTAGTACAACTATCTAGACTCTACCTAGCGTGGCCTCTGCTCTCGAGTCAATAGCACTCAAAACTGCCCTAATTCTTCCAATCCTCCTCCTACAAAAGCCACAAAGAGCCTCCAAAGCCGAAGAGCATGCTGCATGCCTTGAGAGGAGATTACAAGTATGGAAAGAAGGTAACCTGAACGACCTGGTACTAGAGGATAGGGCAATCCAAAGTAGGCTACCAAAAATCTCTACTCCTAAATCTATAAGGAAAGCCTGACAAGAAATTGAATTACTACAAGTGTACATGCCAAAGGTTTGCGCTTTAGTGCTTTCATATTTAATTTTCACCTTATATTATTACAATAGCAACACTGGAATATGTATGTGTGCATGAAAAGTACATCTGTAATTGCTTTCACTGTACAATACGTTTAAAGGCTACTTTGTTATCTGGAAATATTGTTGAGACAGTGTCTTGTTGCTTGCACCTAGAATCACTGAAACGGAGATCAAGGAGAACTGTTTTGATGAACTAGAAAATGAATCATAAACACTCAATCTAGCAATCAAATAAATATATGCATGATATGCGGAAAGAGCAGTTTGGTTATCAGAGTGGTGGAAACATACTTCAAATTAAGGATATTCTTGAAAAGAGTTCATAGTCTTGAAATACAGACTGGGACTGGGAGAAACAACCCTCAACTATATATTCCAGAGCATCTATTGCTTATGCACATCCTGCCTGCACCACACAGTTGAATGTTAACACTTGGATTTCACAGAGAATGTCTTGTAACCTAGTGGAAAACTGCTTGTTTGAGAGCAGCAATACTCCCACAATTAGAAAATTAATTTTCCAAGTTTTGAGTGTAGAAAGAGCATAAATTATGTATGGTTAATGGTCATCTTGGGTCTATGAAAGACGAACGTGCATGAATAGCCATTTGAAATAACTATCCACTTACACTAGTTAACTGCCTTTTCTGGCTGCAAGGACTCGCATGCCTGAACACACAAAAGAGAGCACTACACATCTTTGATTGCTAGCAAAGCAAAAGCTGTCTGCTGAATACCAGCAAATTGTGAAGAACAAACAGACAGAATATAGAAATACTTCTACAAAAGTTGCAACACACAAACACACACACACTCACACACACACACACACACACACACACACACACACCTACTCGCTGCGCATGCGCGCCGAGTGTTAACTTCATGCTTGTTAACTGTAAAATCACAATAGTTTCTACAATATCCTGTAAAGCTCTCTCTTGTGTATGATAGAAGCACAGTTTTAGAATCGAGAATGCCCTCGCTTGAAGAGGATCCTGTCTCTGTCTCCCACTCTGACTCAGCCAATAAATGACAGGAATCCCACTAACTCTCTACCAGGGGAAATGTCAACTCGCGTGCTTACCTCCATAAATGTCCGATTATTCTCAGAATTATTCTTATTCCGATGTATGCACTAAAGTGCAGAACCTTCGGCACGCGTTGAAAACGGAGATAGCATGCGTAAACCGTAGAACGCTTCAACAGCGTGCGCATGCGTGTAAGGCCAACAGCTAGGGAGGCGCACATTATACTTTTCAAATAACCTAAAATTCCATTACTAAATTCTCCCCATTATTCTCCAAGATCAAATTAGTACATGAACACAGAAGTCAGAAAAATTGAAAAATTAGTACATAAACACATCACTGTAGATCTACTTATTGTATTGAAGCATAACTGTAGCCTCTGTATAGTCTTCTAAGCAGTATGTTTGATTACTATCAAAGGATTCAAGCTGAAGTTGGCACGTGATGGGGGCGTGGTCTCTTCTCAAATTCTTTTCTATGGAAGTGAGCCTATTATTTGCGATGAAATTCCCATCCCTACCAATAGCAAAGGATGACTCCTGTTTCGTGATGCGTTACTCTCTTCAGCGTGACAGCTTCCATACACTGTGCGCATGCGTAGCTTTTAGAACCTTCCGTGCATAGGCTCAGGCACATTTCATGTTTTGTTGTGCTATTCCTTTATTCCTGACAATTTTACCTCTTCATATAACTAGAGGGTGTGGCGTGCGTACGACTAGGCATTAGCGCGGGGGAAAGGCCCGTATACAGTGATCGAATTCTTTGTGCGTGCTTACCTAAGCCACTAAGTGTTAGCTTATTAGCACCTCCACAAAAATTGAAGGGGTTAGTGGAAAAAGAGGATATGTGACATTTCAGACAATTTTAAGTTTGTGAATGCAAACAGTAGCTTCACTATTGTAGAAGCTGTATCCGCAGTTCGGCGCAATAATTCGCTTGTTCACTGAGCATGCGCGCATATTAAATAACCTACGTAAATTACGTAATGTAAGCTCACGTGAGTAACACAAGCGCTGCAATGTCGGCTGCTGAGTCTTCTCCTCGCAAGAAACGTGGAAGGAAGCGACTTAGGTTCGAAGAGGAGTGGAAGAGAACACAGAAGAAACTGAAGGACAGCGGGAAGGCTTACACTACGTATAAAGGTGACCAGCGTGCTGAAAAACAGCTAGTGGCTATCAGATGTAAGTGTGCGTACAACTGTCGCTCGATTGATGATACGGAGAGAGAAAGGTTATTTCGCGAGTTCTACAAGCTTAAAAGTCATGATGTTCAAAACAAGTATCTATTTGGCCTGATTTGCAAGCAACCTGTAAAACGAAAGCGCAGAAGCGCTTCCTTACGAAGCCATTCTATTGTTTATCGTGTAAGGCTAGGGAATGGAAGCCACGTGCAAGTCTGTAAGAAAACGTTTTGTGACCTTCGTGCCATTACTAAACGCAGAATCGAAATTCTTTCTGGAAAGCTCTCAGCTGGAGTGCTGCTTGCTACTGATGGGAGAGGAAAGCATGCTAATCGTCCGCATGCTATTCAGGGTCAGGTTAAAGACTGCATCAGGGAGCACATAAGGTCCTTTCCAAAGAGAACAAGTCATTACTCCCGTAGTGACAATAGTAAGCGAGCGTATTTAGCTGAAAATCTCAGTATTTCCCGCATGTACCGTTTATACTTGGACAAACACGAACCTCAAATTAAAGAGTCTGGTGCCAAGCCCCAAGTAAAGGAATGGCTCTACCGTAAAATATTTAATGAAGAGTTTAATCTCTCCTTTGGTTATCCACGCAGTGACACTTGTGAGACCTGTGATGAAATGCACATAGCAATTAAATCAGCTAAGACAGACCAGGAGAGGGAACCCCTACAGAGTGATCTTGCAGCCCATCAGGAGAAAGCTAGCCAGGGCTACCAATCACTGCGCAATGACACTGAATATGCTAAGGGGAGTGATGATTGCATTGTGCTAACGTTTGATCTGATGCAAAATCTTCCCGTACCCACTTTAACTCATAGCTCTGTGTTTTACCAGAGGCAAATGTGGGAATACAACTTCGGGATACATGACTGCACATCTGGTACTGCTACAATGTGTATGTGGAATGAGTCCACTGCTGCAAGGGGTGCTGATGAAATCTGTTCTGCTCTGTCTCAGTACATCTCACATCTTCCTTCTGGAATAAGTCGGCTCATTTGTTACTTGGACAGTTGTTATGGGCAAAATAAGAATTTTTTGATCATCTGTTTCTGGAACTGGCTTATTTTGCAGGGCCGCTTTAAGCAAATTGACCACAAGTACCTCGTACGAGGACACACTTACCTTCCAAATGATCGTGACTTTAGCCATATAGAAAAACGCAAGAGTACAGCAAAAGTTTTCTTACCTTCACACTGGGAAACTGTAGTGCGTGAAGCCTGTGTTACAAAGCCCTTCATTGTAAATTCTATGGACTCTTCAGCTTTCCTTGACTTTTCCCTGCTACTTAGCCAATTCACACACAGGAAGAAAGATGCAAATAAAAAGCCTGTGCTAATAAGCAAAGCTGTTTGGTTTAACTTAGGTGAAGCTATTGAACACGGAGAAACAAATACCACACCAGTCATGCACACTAACCAAGTATGGATCCGCTACACTTACAGCAGTGAAGAACCATGGAGCAAAGTTAGTCTTCTCAAGGGACGTCAGAAGAAGCAACCCTCAAAATCACTATGCTTTCCCAGCAAGTACCCACATGGACGGCCATTAAAACCAAGTAAGATTGAGGACTTGCAAAAAATGGTTCCCTTTCTCCCTGTTGAATATCGCCAGTTTTACATTGATTTAGCATCCCAGCCATGTAGTACTAATGACTCTGACTCAGACTAAACCTCATTTTGGATTTGTTTGTAGTGTTGTGCTTTTGCTACCTCATTTTGGATATTTTTTATAGTGTTGTGCTTTTGCTATGGTATAATGTATAGTGAAATGTGCTAATATTGCGCATACATACTAGAAAATTATGTTATGTGTTTACTCAATGCTTATACATTACATATGCATTCTCATTCTTCAGTTTGAAAAGATCACATAGCCTGTCCCCTTTTTCCACTCAACAAATATTTAATAGCAATATCACAAAATCCCTTCAAGATAAGATCATTATGAAATGATAACCAATATATGGAGTATTAGTAACAACTAGTTTACAATTCTGCAGTATGAAGTTCCCAACATTTACCGTTTATAAAATATAGATAGAAGTATTTGCCAAAATTTAAAGGGCATTTTCTCAAAACAAGTGAACCCCTTTTTCCACTAGCCCCTTCAATTGTATATACAAGCAGTGTAGAAATGAGAACAATATAGATCAATTTATTGTTTATCATGACCAATAGGGACTCAGCAGCCATGAACCACCAGGTCAACGTGATCTGAATGTAGTGCATTGCCAGAATTACATCGAGATCCTCTGAGACACATAACTCATTAACTGTCGATGAAAGCAATGAGAGGAGAGGCAACATCTTAACCAACCCATTTATAGTATATATACGGCTGGTCACGCTTGGTAACTAGAAGCTAGTCTTTTGTAGGTCACTGTATATAGCAGTTCTTCCCATTCCACCAGATTACATGCCTCCAATCCTACCAAAGGGAATGTGCAAAATTATCTGTGTAAACAATATACATGTATACCAGATAAAATTTATAGGGAACCAAAAACTTCTAACATGTCCAGTCAACATCACAGAAGCCATAGAGATCAAAGAAACCGGTTGCAGTACAAATCCTGTAAGACTAGCCCCATCAAAACAGCATTGTCTAGCTCATGTACTGTCTTAGCGCTTAGTCACGGTATGAATTATTAATGAGCAGCGGTTTCTTTGATCTCTATGGCTTCTGTGGTCCAAACTGGTTACACTAACACCCACTCTGTGGTTTAGTGTATACACTACTCTGTGCTACACACACTACATGTATATCCACTAAACCAGTGGTGTAGCAGTGATTTAGGTGTTGGCCAGGAGAACATCAAGCTACATGTAGCATTCATATTTAACATACATTGTACCATGATTGCATACACACAGAGCTATGCACCAGAAGCTCAAATCAGCTCTGCCATTATCAGTTGTGTAAACGGCGCACACATGGTGCTTACACAATTGAAGCACGATGTTTGGGAGCATGGTCAATTACAACACAAATATGGGTCTAGCGACTGCCAGAGATGCCAGACCGCCTGCTATGCCTATGTAAACCACCTCATACATTGTAGGTGTGTAACCTATATTTAAATAGTCTAACACCAAGACTGAAAAAATAAATAGGCCATAGCATATTTCAGCACTTTGCAACAGGAGCCTGTAAACCACACACTGTTTCTAAGTGTCATTGGCTAGACTATGCACACACATTAAAGCCATCTATGTACTAATAACAGTTACAAATGTGTGTGGTTTACAGGCTCCCGCTGCAAAGGTGCTGAAATATGCTGTAAATGCTATCATAAAATTGTATTGTCTTTTGAGGGTCTGGTGAATTTTCTTAATTGTGCTGTGTTAGCAGTCATACCATAATCACATGGAGACATAATACAATACCACACTCCTGCAGTGCATAAGTGCATACTTGCCTAGGTTCACATGCAAACTTACTATAGCTATAGCTAGCCAGTTATCCATGTCTTGACTATATCAGGCTGGACAACCTACAAACACTCGATTTCCTTCACTGCAATTGTGAAATGGGGGTGTGTATGTGCTCATACAAAGAATTTTTGTGCACAACCTCCTCTGTTCAACAGTGAAGTACTGTAGGTTGTGCTGCATCAGAAATATTACTATTTCATGATGTGTCCCACTCTTTTGAAGTGAACAAATCTGTAATATTGCACCACTTAGGTAACTGGTTATACCAACTTTTGGATGTTAGACACTGGGCCCAAAACAGCTACAGAAACTAGAGAGGCACCTTGAGTGCTACACACTGTTCCAGTATACCATGCTCTTATTTTCCTTTTTAATTTCTTCCTCCCTATACCCATATTCTTTAAGGTACTGTACATCATTTGTAGGGCTGCTAGATGTTTCTGGGAAGGTAGCACAATCTAACATCTACAACTACATCAAACACACCCTACACCATAGCAACAATCAAACAATTTGTGGCATGTAGTTGACGCCAACTGTCCAAAGGAAATTCAATTTGGTGGGACAGTTAGTATTGCTACATGTACAGTGTGTTACAGTAGATGAAACAAGAACTCTGCTGTGTGTGTGAACCCAAAAAATTCCTTGATGTGTAGCTACATGTATTAGCATGATCATACCAAGCAACACATGCATTTACACATGGAGGGCACTCCTACTCATCCAGAGATCACTTGACCAACTTAGCACAGTGTATGATGAATACTTCCTCAGACCAATCACTACAGTAGCTAGTCATAAAAGTCTCTATGAGCACATTATTGAATCTGTAAAAAAAGGACATCAATGAACCATGAAGCTATACAGCATTGGAACCAGGAGATTGGGTACTACATGTTCAAAGACAGTACACTTAATATGGTCTTTACAATACTCAATGGTCCAGGGGAGTAACCACCTATTTAAGGACACCCACAACAATCTGATACCATGTACTTGTGTATATGTATATACACTTAAATCAGACTGTCATAGAGTACAGACTGATATACCTAATAGCATTTAATAGCTCAAAACTTCAAGATGCATAACATGGCCTATGAACATTCTAAAACCCCCTTCTTCAAACAGCCTAGCACAAACAAGCATTTTTTCTTCACTTTTGTACCAAACAGCTTCATATTTCCATCCACAATCTTGTTCCACCACGAGTAAAGCTACTAGGTGAATGCAGTGCCATACAGTGCCCATCACAATAAATAAAAATCAGCCTGTTGACACGACCAGGTAGGCTTACACCAGTACAGTACTTCCATGTAGTAGAGTGCCTTTCCTTGTTATTATATATATGTATGCAGGGTTTAATCCAAGGGGGGGAGCAGGGGGGCAAATGCCCCCCCCAAGGATTTCAGTTGCCCCCCCCCCCCAAGCATATGACACCATCAACAATCCCTCTCCTGCCTTGCCAAATGTGCCCCCTGTGGTGTATTGATGCTTGTTAGGTTGTTTTTGTAATGTGTGATTAGTGCATTGTTACGTAGTGCAATCGTGCATTTTTATTTCCTGTTTCGTGTGTATAAATAGTGATGTACGTGTATGCATTTGAGTACGTAAGTCAGTAAAGAGTCTCTACCTCGCGGTGAACCCACGATAGCAAGAAACATAACAATTGGCGACGAGATCGGATGATGGCTGCTACGTTGGGCCACGTTGAACCGTTTGACCTCAACAGGGACGATTGGTCCAGATATACAGAGAGGCTGGGTCAGTTTTTTGTTGCTAACGACGTTGCAGACGACGCTAAGAAGGTCGCAGTATTTCTTACCGTGATCGGAAGCAAGGCATACGACTTGCTACACAGCCTACTGGCACCCGAGGTACCTTCATCTAAGAAATATGAGGAGCTGGTAGCCGTTCTGGGAGAGCATCTCAACCCTAAGCCGCTCGTCATTGCTGAAAGGTTCAAATTTCATCACCGAAATCAGAAAGAGGGAGAGACAGTGGCTCAGTACATGGCCGCGCTTCGCAAACTTACCGAGCGTTGCGAGTTCAAAGACTACCTCGAGGAAGCATTGCGTGATCGCCTAGTGTGCCGTCTACGAAATGAAGCAGTGCAGAGGAGGCTATTGTCTGAAAAAGACCTGAAGTTGCAGACAGGGTACGACATTGCAGTCAGTATGGAGACAGCTAGCCGGTAAGCCAGTGAGTTGCAAGCTTCGTCAAAGACAGCAGCTGCGCCACCTTATAAGGATGTTGGACGAGTATCTGCAGGAAGATCTACAAGTGGTACAATTAGTACCACCGCAACTCCGCCTGGAACTTGTCGCAGGTGTGGGAAGGCTGGCCACCATCCAGATAAGTGTTTTTACAGGCTACAGAAGTGCCGTTCTTGTGGTAAAAAGGGGCACATAGCCAAGGTGTGTAGAAAGAGGAGTGACAAGGGAGCATTTCACGGAACTTCGAGACCAAATGCTTCCCAAACCAACCCACCAACATCTGCTAGTAATTATGTGGAGAAGGATACCAACACTACTGTGAGTGAGTTCCAAGATGTGGATGTACCTGGAGTAGAGACTGAAGCTCTATTCACTATTCGAGAGAGGGATCCTGATTGTGCAATTGTGTTGAAGCCTGTGGTGAATGGAGTCACTTTGCAGATGGAGCTGGACACTGGTGCATCCGTGTCTCTCATATCAGAGGAAGTATGGCGAGAATCCTTCCCAGAGTCAGAACTGGTCGAGAGTGACGTACTTCTGAAGACTTACACTGGAGAAAGACTTCGTGTCCTGGGACAGATGCAAGCCCAAGTAGAGTTCAATACACAGACCAGATGCCTTCCATTGCTGGTAGTGGCTGGGAGTGGTCCTGCACTGTGGGGCAGAAATTGGCTCGCTGAGATAAGACTGAATTGGGGATGTATCAAGCAGATACGCAAGGGATGTGAGTCTCTTGTCAACAAGTATTCTGATGTTTTCCGAAATGAGTTGGGAACACTCAAGGGTATCAAGCTGAAACTGGTAGTACCTGAAAACACCCCCGCAAAGTTCTTTAAGCCACGACCAGTCCCCTACGCAATCCGTGGTGCAATCGAGAGAGATCTAGAGCGTCTAGAGAACCTTGGAGTCATTGAGAAGATAAATTACAGCGACTGGGCTGCACCCATCGTGACTGTTCCGAAATCTGATGGGTCAGTACGCATTTGTGGAGACTATAAGGTGACAATTAATCCCGTACTTCAAGTAGACCAGTACCCAGTACCCAAAGCGGAAGACTTATTTGCCACGTTAGCTGGAGGTCAAAAATTCTCAAAGCTAGACTTGTCGCATGCATACCAGCAGGTTTTGTTGAAAGAAGAGTCTCGTAAATTCGTAACAGTCAAGACTCACAAGGGGCTCTATCAATTCAACAGGTTACCATTCGGGGTGGCCTCGGCACCAGCAATCTTCCAACAGACCATGGAGAAGATTCTTCAGGGATTGTCAGGTGTTACTGTCTATATTGACGATATCCTCGTGACCGGACGGAATGATGAAGAGCACCTCGATGCACTGGAGAAAGTTTTGCAACGACTGAGCTCATTTGGTCTGCGCCTCAAGAAGGAGAAGTGTCTCTTTATGCAACCTTCAGTTGAGTATCTAGGGTATATAGTAGACAAGGATGGCTTACATGCCACTCCGGCTAAGATCGAGGCCATTGTTAATGCACCTAAACCGAGAAATGTACAAGAACTCAGGTCCTTCCTGGGTCTCGTGAACTATTACGGGAAGTTCATCTGTCATCTCTCTACTCTGCTGCAACCACTAAACCACTTGCTTTGCAAGAATGTTACATGGAAGTGGAGTGTTGAATGTCAGAATGCCTTTGATGAACTGAAAACACAGTTGGCCTCTTCTGACGTCTTGGTTCACTATGATCCGAACCGTCCTCTGAAACTCGATTGTGATGCATCAAGCTATGGGGTAGGAGCTGTGCTATCTCATGTGTTTCCTGACGGCCTAGAGAGACCAGTAGCCTATGCCTCTAGAACTCTGACTCAAAGTGAACGAGGCTACTCACAGCTCGAAAAGGAGGCTCTTTCTTTGGTCTATGGAGTGAACAAGTTCCATCAGTTCATATATGGGAGACGGTTCACCCTTGTGACAGACCATAAGCCATTGACAACTATTCTCAGCCCAAAGAAAGGGTTACCTACCTTGGCTGCTGCAAGACTACAGAGATGGGCAATTAGACTTGCTGCCTACCAGTATGACATTGAATTTCGCTCGACTGAGAAACACTGCAATGCAGATGGATTTTCACGTCTACCTCTACCTGCTCAAGAGTCCGTGGATCGAATTACAACTGCATTTAACCTAAGCCAAATCGAGATGCTGATCGACTAGCCCGTGCAACTCGGACTGATCTGATACTGTCTCAGATCCTCCTCTATATCCAGAAGGGATGGCCAGATGTGATAGACACTGATTTCAGGCCATATTTCCACAGACGAAATGAACTCACTATGGAGGCTGGATGTTTGCTGTGGGGGATGAGAGTGGTAATTCCAGAATCATGTCGTAAGGATGTTCTGAAGGAGTTACACGCCAGTCATCCAGGAATGGTCAAGATGAAGAGTTTGGCTTGTGTTCATGTCTGGTGGCCGAAAATTGATAAGGATATCGAACAGATTGTCAGAGAATGCGAGTCTTGTCAGAGTGTTCGAAATGCACCACCGTCTGCACTGTTGCATCCGTGGGCTTGGCCTGATGGTCCGTGGAAGAGGATACATGTAGACTTCGCGGGTCCGTTCCAGGGATCTGTGTTTATGGTAATTGTCGATGCACATTCGAAGTGGTTAGAAGTCATCCCTATGTCAACTACGACTACAGAAAAGACACTTGAAGTTCTGCGTACTATGTTTGCCAGGTATGGCATACCGGAGCAACATGTTACGGACAATGGACCGCAATTTACTGCTTCAGATTTTGAGTTGTGTATGAAGGCAAATGGGGTAAAGCACATCAAAACTTCACCCTATCATCCATCATCTAATGGGGAAGCTGAGAGGTTTGTACAAGCTTTTAAACATGCACCGAAAGCAAGCAAAGGTGATCCTGGTACTCTGAATCTGAAACTGGCACGGTTTCTACTCGTTCACAGGAACACACCGAGTAGTACAACGGGAGTGTCACCTGCTGAATTGTTCATGAAGCGTTCGTTACGATCACGATTGGATTTGTTAAGACCATCTGTGAAAAGACGAGTACAAGGAAGGCAAGCTGATCAAAAGAGACAGCATGATGCTCGCAGCCGATTGAGGAAGTTTGACGTTGGACAAGCTGTGCTGGTGAGAAACCTGCGTGAGGGTCCTAAATGGGTTCGTGGTACAATTGCAGAACAGACTGGTCCTGTATCTTATAGTACAAGTTTCTGACCAGATCTGGAGGCGTCATACAGATCAGATACTGGATTGTTCAGAAACCAGGAGTACTGAGACTGAGACACCTGTTCCTGATATGGTATGTTCACAAGTGCCATCTTCAGTGGATACAGAACATGTACCACCACCTTTGAATGGCTCCGTGCCATTGTCGAACACTGAGCACCATCCGCCTTTGTTCACTGAGCAACCGAATACCACAGCTACAACTGTTGTGTCAGAACCGAAACAGTACCCTCGACGGGAATGGAAACTCTGTCTGTCTCATAAGAAACATTAAGTGTTAGCTAAGAAAGAGGGAAATGTGGTGTATTGATGCTTGTTAGGTTGTTTTTGTAATGTGTGATTAGTGCATTGTTACGTAGTGCAATCGTGCATTTTTATTTCCTGTTTCGTGTGTATAAATAGTGATGTACGTGTATGCATTTGAGTACGTAAGTCAGTAAAGAGTCTCTACCTCACGGTGAACCCACGATAGCAAGAAACATAACACCCCCCCAAGTTTCTACAATTATTAATTTTGCCCCCTCAAGGACTCATGTCTAGATTAAACCCTGGTATGTGACAGCACTGTACATACATGTATATACCACTATATACATGATTTCTAATTTTATGTGCACACTGACATTATTGAAATAATTAGGTGGGCTTACTCTGCTTACCACAATTCACCTAAGTAATGTATAAACCAAGGTCAAGAGGTGTATATGTCAGATATACACATGCTGAGAGGAATTTATTTGTGATATTTCCCAAAGGCCAACAGCCGAGGGATATAAATAAAGTTCCGAACCAGGCAGGTGTATATCTGAAAATACACACTGATTGGACATGATATACAGTACAGATGAGGTGAATATGCCGTTACCATAGCAACATAGTATATATGTAGTTATTGTTGTTGATCACAAGTCCACTACCATCAAACTACCACTGTTCTATAGGGCATATAAAAGTCTACTATCTACAGCTTGTCTTATAGTCTGAAGCATGTGCTCATTTTCCTTTATTTTGAAATCTGCACGTGTGCTACAAAACTTCAAAGGAAAGTGGGTATGTCTCTCAATGCATGAGATTGCAAGATTACAAAAACCGCTGTAACAGCTAAGTACCTCATTAGGGTAACACTCTTCTACACATACACCATAGCAACAATCTCCTAATCGCTACAGACACACCCAAAGAAATTTGTGGTCATTTACTAAGACTGTTTACTGTCTTGAGGTGGTTCTCCAACTGGAGTTCAACATTCCTTATGTAGCAGCAAATTGTAAGTGTGTCACTCTTTGCATTCATATTTACATGTAAGAGAGTCTCAGAACATAAAAGGTCACTACGGGGCTCATCCATAGGCCAATTGAAGTGTGCACGCACGATGTGCTAAAACTCAGAATTGGACAACCAAACTAACCTCTGTATACAACTAATGAAATGCTGTAGACAAGTGTGTGTGTGTGTGGGGGGGGGGGGGGGGGGTGTTCTAACATCACATAACTTTATGAGAGAGGACAAACAGTTGGAAAGAGACTGCAAATGCAGTAATCATAATTCAGAGAATTGTGGGTGACTGGAGGAAACCAGCCACATTTACACCTCAGTAGGCTTGCATATATCTATGCTCAGCATAAAGAGCATTGCCAGCATATTAGCCACCAACAATAAATGCATACATTGTTTGCATGTGCAGGTGGCCAGATTGCACAATACTGAGCACATGATGTAGAGCCAGCTCATTCACTCTCTTACCACCATCGATTCATTCTTATCAAGTAAAGTGAACAACACTAGCAATAAACAATAGCAATGTTATGTAGGAATTGTAGAGAATACCAAAACCGACTGAAGTCTACAGTACTAATGGGAAGTATATATGCAGTTTATACACAGGATGGTTGGTAGGTCACATAAATCATGCCCGGTAAAGCTATCTAGAATTAGGACCATATACAGGCATATTGTGTCACCAGAAAGCAATTTGTGATGGCTATGTATACTGATACCACAATTATTTCAACACCTTTGCAACAGGAGCCTGTAAACAACACACTGTTTTAAGTGTCATTAGTACATAGATGGCTATCTAACACAGACTATGCAACACACTCAAGTATATTGAAGCCATCTTTGTACTAATGACACTTAGAAACAGTATGGGGTTTACAGAACCCTGTTCCAAAGGTGCTGAAATATGCTGTAAGTGCATGCACTGGCAAGCAGGTATTTTAACATACTAGTAAAGTGCTATTGTGCAACGTTGTCTCGCAGCTGAACGACTAGGTAGGCTGCCCCCCACGCCCCCACCTCAGTATTCCCTGAAGGTGTACATCTAACTTTAATTTGTGTAGTAGTACTAAGTTACCACAGCAAGGATGTGAATATCTCAGTTACAAATTACACCACAGTGGCAAGTCAGTATGCATGACCTAATTATCCATGAGATGCTTAGAGAGAAAGAAAGACAAAGCAACACAACACAACTCGCCCAAGGCAGTTATTTTTCAAAGAAAAAACTACCTCGGGTGGGATTCGAACCCACGACCGTCCGCATGCACAGCAAAATACACTCATTTCAAGCACTCCTTATTTTCACACAAGTAGAGCCAAACTCAGATACCATAACTATTAAACTAACACCCAACGATGACTGCCCATGAATCGTTGGACCTATAAGGATGTATGTCATTGATTACATTACATTGTGTTGTGTTACAACAGCATGTGCCTTTACATTTTGGCATATGAATATGTGATATGGAACAAGCTATTCTCACTGCTTGTTTGAGGGCTGGGCTCAGATCACATATACAAAGCAAAGCATCGTACAACCTGATAAACGGGTAAATTCAAACGTAGCATAAAGGAGAAGGCTGTGGTAATTGGTGAGCAGAGCGAGCTAACCTAGTGGTCTGAATGGGCAATTTTTCTACATAATATATATGAGACCCACACTGTACATACTATAACGTTATAATTTGTGTGCACACTCTCCTGCTCACCAACAATGCATAGCATTCAACTAGTTAAACTAGTGAAGACACCAAACACCAAACCAAGTATATAGATGACTTTAATGACTTTAATCATCTCCTTCAAGGATATATAGACTGCAATTATTGTCACTATAATAAGTAATGGATAATACACTATTGCATGAGGTATGCATAATATTCAGAGCCATCATGCAGTATACTTCTTGCTGTATGCCATAATTTATACTACACATGTAGTTTAAATGCTAGGCATTGATGGCAAGCAGAAGAGGCGAAGCCAGTTACATTTGCATGTAGCTCACAGGCAGTCCCGGGGGAGGGGGGGCATGCATCATCTGATACATACACACATGCTCGTATATATATATATGGAAATCCCATGCTAGCTGTATGATTAGATGGGCTCACTACGCTCACCAATAATTAAATTTCAGAGATAGACTGAATGAGAGAACACACCCCTTCCCTGCACAGAAATAGCTAACCCTAGTATGTACATGAAAATTCCTATTGCACACACTACGTTCCACAGAATAGGGCTACACACAAACACAACCTGTATACAGTCAGTGTGGCCATAATATAAGAAAATGACACTTACTATCAACACTGAGGTTTTATGCTAAGATTCCGGTATCACCTGAAACTGAATTTGTAGCTTTTCTTCTATTGAAGGAAACTCTTATGCATGGAAAGCCATGGCGCTCATGAAAATGTTAGGTATGAATTTCTTGCTAACACTAGTGTAAGTTGACAAAAGTCAGAGCACAAGCCTATAGCATCACTAAAACTGGAATGTAGTAATGTTATATGTACAAGTTTTTTGCCTGATGAGTGATAGTCTGCAAGTAGTGCAGTGTTGCCATGTTCAGTTTATGAGCAGTAGGAAAAGAATGATCAGAATAACCTTTTAGAAAATCATTTACATGAGTACAATTACATGTAGCTAGCTATTTAGGACATCACAATTGTTGGTATAATGCCACAAAGGAAGTATATACTGCCCTGCTTTTCCTTGATCACTGTAGCTTCCCATCATACTGTGATCATCTCTATTACAACTACACAACAATAAATTGAGGAAATAATTATGATGTGACCAGGACCCTTCTCATAAGGAAAGCAAGTCCTTTACTTTAGCAGTCATGTTGCCTCTCACATACTTGTAGGTGCAAAATTCAAAGCAAGTCTACAAATACAAACCCTTATTGTGTCCACTTTATTTAGGCACAGGAGTAAATGAAACTGAGTAGTATAAAGCATACAAAAATAGGTATCTGAGACAGTTGATTAATAAACATCATAATCATACCAGCTGCAGCGTAAGAAGGGTCCCAAGGAAGACACCACACTGTACAGTAGGCCGGTCCACAATACCATACGGTAGCTCAGTCATGATCAGGTCTAAAACGCCAAAATATACACCTTACAATCTACTACGTATCAATCTACACACTGCAGGCTCAATAAAAGGTAAAAACACCACCATAAACTAACACATTCGTGCTTTGAAGCTAAATATGTCATCTAGCCGCCATTTTCATTCGTACTGCGCATGCGCTTAAAATCTATACTGTTGGACTATATGAAATCTTGAATATCAATGATATAAAACAGCATTACAAAGTCATTTCTACCATTTCGACAAAAAGCTCAAGAAGACTGAGAGATCCTACTGAGAGGGAGAAACCCTTGCAAAATGGAGAACTGTAAATATTTCTCAAAATAAATCTCTTCAACTGCAAACATTCTGCAAGTAGATGGTAAATGCAATTTTTTTTCCACTTTGTTTTTCAGTGTTGAACATGTCAGTCCAAGAAATGGAAGACATTGAGCAGGAGGAACCCTCACCTATCCCAAGTTCACAAGACACCATAATGTACAACACTCAGTTCCAGGCCTCCCAGACCCCTCAGTTACAGGCCTCTCAGCCCTCACAGGCCTCTCTCCCCTCACAGCCCTCCCAGGCCTCTCTCCCCTCACAGCCCTCCCAGGCCTCAGAAACCTCCTCTCCTCCAAGGCCACTGCCAACATCCCCCAATTCAAGAAGATACAATCTCAGACAGATGGCTACAGGTGAGGCACCCCCATACCAGCGCATATTTGGGTTTGTAGTGCACAACTCTACTCTTCAAAGCTAATCTTTGCACCATTACTTATCACACAATACTTTTTTACTTTTAATAGAACAACCCAACAACAACCAGCCATGATACCAAGGCGGCCGTACCCGCCGTGGCGGGTGAGGAGGCGGGCGAGGACGAGGAGCGGGCCGGTATAATGGAGGGTACAATGGAGGGGAGCGGCAAGGTACTGCAGGCGGGTGGAGGTACACGGCGCAATGGCCCTGAACGCCGGGCCGCCTCGGAGAGGAGTGCAGAAGACACCACCGGCTGTATTTGGCCGCGTCGTGGATGCAGTAGATCTACCGGGGATCAACACCTTCATTTTGATACCACAACCACTGTAAACATTTTTTTCCATTGAACTTTTAGTAGTCGGACAGACCAATGGCAATGGTCATCATCAAGTTGAACTTCTCATTATCTCTATACCCACATGATGTAGCTTATCCGTCAGTCTTCGTTGGCATTGATTTTTTGATATCTGAAAAATTCCATTCATAATTTAAGCATACAGTCTCTCTCACTGTTAGTCTCCAGCATGTAAAGGACTCGAAAACAGCAGCTAGCGGCCATTTTTGAAGGCTGGGTGCGGTCTGGGCAGGGAGAAGTCATGTGCCAGAGGAACAGCATCACGTGACAGCCTAAATTGTCATGACCAACAGCATCACGTGAGCGCAGTAATTTTTGCTGACACAGCAATCTATCAGTTGTAGCATAGTATCTATGGTTGTAGGTACCGTAGCCTATACCTCCAAGAAAAAGAATCGAACTCTGGCGAACACCTACTGTTCCGGCAACTTACAGTAAAGGTGGCAGTCTACAATCACTGGACTGGTGGAATGGTTGAAATCGTTTGTAAACTCGTTACAGCGGCATGAATTACGACGATAGTGTGGGTGAATTTAGTACTCACAGGATTAGACCCGACCAAGACTGTGATTTTTGTGACCAAATGTGTTACTACCTTGGGCTATAGTCTCGTGCCAGACCCTTTAATAGCACACGAGACTAGTAGTGCTATAGGTAAGCTTGTGCTGACGATGTAGGTCTGTGTGATGAGCTTGCAGAGGTCGGGGTATCAGAGCTACATGTAGCATGTTGATTTGTGCTGGTACAGTGGCTGTAGACACAGGCCTTAATACACATGTAACTATATCAACAACAGTGTGTCTCATCAAGAACATACTTCATTTTAAACTGTCTTCTTGCATTTATAAATCCCTCTAACTATTTGAATTCATAATTCATGCATGGGAACAAGTTTGTGAACGATTTCAATGGGTCCACCAGTCCAGTCCGCTGGTCATTGTAGACTGCCAGTAAAGGTCATGTAGCACTTCATGGATATCGATTTTAACTCAGATTTGTCACTTGCACCTATGCTCTATCTCTCTACCAATTTTTGATAGTATTCTGACTCTATAACTCTATTATTAAACTATGCATCTTCCTTGCAAGTACATATTGGTTAATTGCATTCTTTAGTGTAATTCATTACATCATCGATTTTAGGCGTGTGGCACCATCCAAGGCATTCATGAACTGGGTCACCTGTGCAACAAATGGCAACTGCTGCACTATCAGCTAGAAGAATTCAAGAAATGGGTATTTGATGCCACCACTAGATGAGGAGGAACACATGTATCATGAAGCCCAGTGGATAGAATATTTTCCTGCATCAGGATCTCTTTCAGAAGATAGAATGGAAGTTAAAGGAGTTATTTATAACTGGAAACACAGTTACTGCCAGGTGGTCCATATAAGTGTCTGACCCGAATGGGCTTCCCCCTGGCCGCCCTCTGGACACCCTAATTCGTGTATCTACTGGGCTGGGATCGGCCAGGTGGATATATATCCATCATGCATGTCCAAATTATCATATTCAAGAGCCCTTCAAAGTCGCAACTGACTATGGAGTAAATTCAATCTTGAACTTTTTATTGGTACAATAATTATGTCGATGTTATTTTGAAAAGTCTTTAACTTTGGCAACCAACCTGACCATACCAACAATGTGATGGAAGTACATCATGTGAGTCACATGACTCAACTTTAAATTGTTCTTGTTACAGTAATACAGATGTGGCCCAAAAAATAAAGCACAGCACATTACCCATGAGATGGGTAACACATATGGTAGCGAACCTATCAGAGTCAGTAAACTCTATGTAGGGATGGCGCCGACAGGACACGCCCATTTTCCAGAGTAGAATGGCTCAGAACTCCCAAACGCGGCAGCTACAAACGCTTTCAGACATACACGTACTCTACGAGTGATTCTGTATCGGCTAAGACCCTCAAAGTACGTAAAATACAAACTTACGGAATTTGCCACACCCCCTTTTTGGATTTTTTTGCACAAGTACTTTACTTGATTTTTGCATGAAACTACTACTTTCACTTTCATGTGTGATCCTCGACCAAGACAATCTTCGTAACTTCACTCGCAGGTGTATAATCGAGAACTTCCGTATTTGTCCATTGTTCTTGGAAGCCATTTTCTAATTGTGTGCGCACGTGCAGGCTCAAGCGCATGCATGAGTAGAAGAGGGTGGGGCTCATATTATAGCACAACAGTGAAACAAGTAAGCAAGTAGGGATGGTAAAGCACAAAGAAGCACTGCTACTTACCTATGAAAAATTGGTGAAACAAGTGTAAAAAACATTTCATTAAAATGTTGAACGATGTAGGGATGGTAGTGCCAAAAACCAAGGAAACAAGATTGTAATGACTGGAGTGGTGCACAGTGAACAACTGATAATGATACAACCATACACAACTTATGTATGCAAGAAATGATGAAAAACCACGTGGAAATTATGCATGCACGACAATGGCAGAGTGGCATGCAACAATAACAACATGCGTAACAAGGGGTTACGCATGTTGTTATTGTTGCATGCCTTGTTGTAACTCTGCCATTGTCGTGCATGCATAATTTCCACGTGGTTTTTTATCATTTCTTACATACATAAGTTGTGTATGGTTGTATCATTATCAGTTGTTCACTGTGCACCACTCCAGTCATTACAATCTTGTTTCCTTGGTTTTGGCACTACCATCCCTACATCGTTCAACATTTTAATGAAATGTTTTTTACACTTTTGGCTTTAGCATTGTCATATGATTTGAAGGCATTGGTAATACAGCAAAGAAGACATTGGGATTACTTGGTAGTTTCGAAAATATCATGTGGTTGGTCATACCAAGACTCCTAATTACATTAGCTCTTGTAACAGAGTTTGCTGTTGCTGTGAGAGCCATTACATTTGTGCCAGGAGGTGCCAATGCCCTAATTTCAGAAATATTAGCAAACTCAGATCGAAATGACTCTCCCCTATGGAATAATAAAATGTATGTGTGAATGCATGATCATGATGTGTGAATGCATGATCAAGTACCTGTGCTTTAGAAATGCTTACCATTTTTCAACACAGTGAGCTTCATGTATATCCAAACACATCAAACATTGTTGATAGATTTCAGATCGAATCATTTTGCGATATTTTAAAACTCGTAGCATGGATTCAGGGCTGATAAAGACAAGCTCATACTCCCCTTTGACAATAAGTTGCTTGGTTTCCTCATCCTTCTGGTCTTTCCCTACAAATGCTGCCTTTACCCCTCTTCCTTCCATATTTTCCACCTGGCAAGTAAGCCTGTACTTTCGTTTACAGAGAGAGAGGGGGGGGGGTGGGGGGGAATCACCTGGTCTTCCATCAGGGAATTAAGAGGAGACACAACCACCACGATTGAGTGATGCTCATATTGCCCTGCTTGGCGTCATACCTCATCGAATACACATGGTAAACAAGCGTAGCACAACGACTTGCCGCTATCAGTTGGAAGACTCACAAACACATCTTTGCCATACACAAAGGACTCCACTGCCGTCTGTTGCTCCTTTGTGGCACTGTCATACCCGATTCCCCGCACTATCTCTCTTAATATCTCCCTGAGTTCCAATGCCTTCAAATCATATCCACTACTCCCGGTACTCGCATGCTGGTAGCCATGGCTCTTGTTTACTGCTGTGGGCAGCCGGAAGTGCCCACACACGTTCATACTTCTGCGAATGTGATTGGTACTTTGATTTCTCAAACCGGAACGTAATCAATTTTAATGAGTCCCAAGAAATGCAGCGAAAGCGACCAGACCTTCTGGGTGTGGTCTGGGCACGAGACTAAGCTGACAGGGATAGCCACTGGTCTCCCATTTCTCTTCCTGAGTGGGTTAAGAGAGAAGCCTATAACCTGCAAAACCAAGCTCCACCCAACCCAACAAGGTGCATTATTGGAAGAAAGGCAGGGATCTCCTTAACATGAGATACAGGCTTTTTTGTAAGCAAGCAAATGGATATTAGAAGCTGATATGAATGCATATGGTGGAGAGTGTGATGGAAGTTACTAGGGGTAACCTCGTGTATGATACCAGGCATGTATAAAGTCCACTATTCACCATAGACCAATACCATAATGAGAGGTACCAATATCTGATCTCAGTTGCTTCATAATCATGTACTTCGACTTCTAAAGTGATGACTATGATAACTATGGTTAACTTCCACTAATCAGTTGCAATGCCCAGATAGGCATGTACGTGTATGAGCCATATACATGCCTGTCTGCACTCTGCAACTACTAATGTTTATACTTGTAGGTCCAATGACTTATGGCAGAGACAGAGTGGTCTGCAAATGAAACTAAGTGGGGGCACACCCCTTCCCAACACTGGATCAACTAACCCTGGGTTCACTCTGACCTCCCACGCAATTAACTGCACATAAAATAAACGTTCACCGAACAGGAAAGTTTTTTATTTTGTGGTTACCGAGAGACATGACAAAGCCAATTGCTTTTAGCATATTTTTTGCTAAGTGCATGTAAGGAGTGACACACTACAACATGAACCTTATAGGGTGCTGTGCTTCTCGCCATCCATTGCAACTACCCTTCTGTATCCATAGTTGGAATTAAACTGTCCAAAGGAGATGTTCTATATATAAAACCAGGCCATCCTCACAGAGAGGGAATCTCACTAGTCATACCAAACAGAGCAAATAATAAAATGGAAATCAGCTCTAACTGGAAGCATGTAGATCCAGCAGTCCATTCCCTTGTATCCACAACAGGGGAATCATAGCAAAATAGTTATACTTACATGAAATATTCAAACAACACAACACAGTGAACTCACCCAAGGCAGTAATTTTTCAAAGAAAAAATTAGCTGCCTCAGGTGCGACTTGAACCCGGGACATTCTGCTACTGGAGGCATACATGTGGCATACATGTACGTGATGACAAGTCTCAATATTCTAACCTGAGATTGGGAGCAAGTAGAATGAACCCACAAATTTAATGTACATACTGTACACATGTATACATAGTCAGTGGGCCAGACATCTGTATAGAAAAAGCACACCATTTGCATGACTAAGTGTGCTCACTCTGCTCGCCTGATTTTATGTAGCCAAATATAACATCATATGCCACATTTTTTGGTTAAGTACATGTATAATGCCACAGACCACAAACAAAGGGAAGTAATTCCTTGCCTTTCTTCGATCACTTACTTCCAATAATACTGTCACCAACTCCATTACAACAAAAAATGAGGAAATAGTGGTTTGTGTGTGACCAGACCCTTCTTATCTAATCCAAAAGCAAGTCTAATACTTAGGGATCATATTACTTCCCACATACATGTACTTAGCCAAAACTCAACAAAACAAACCCTCTATATATGTCCACTGCACTACACCCACAAAGGCACACAAGTGAATGAAACACACTCAGTAGTATAGAGCATACAAGCATTTAATAATCATACCAGCTGCAGCATAAAAAGCGTCCCAAAGAAATGCAGCACTCACTACATCCACAATCACCGAGTACGCCAGCTATGAGTGCAACAGATAGTCTAAGACGCCAGCGTCACAACCTAATACGTATAAATCTACACACAAAAGGCTCAATATAACATAAAACATCAACTATAAACGCCTTCGTGGTTTGAAGCCTGTTCACTAAGTAGGTCATCCAGGTACCATCTTTATTCATATTATGCATGTGTATTTAGTACTAGACTATGTGAGTATCAAGATCATTACCATTTGAACAAAAAGCTCCAGAGGATTCTTAAGAGATTACTCTGCTCCCCCAGACACTTTGCTCTCCCAAGTTGGACAGAGACTTTGGTGGCTGTGAACCTTGTAATGGAGAACTGTAAGTATAAACCAAGTAATTCTGTCAAATCAGCAAACACTTCGCCAACAGATGGTAAATATTACCACTTTGTTTTTCAGTGGTAAATTTATCAGTCGACGAGATGAAATGGAAGACAACCAAACATCCCCCACTATATTCCTCACAGGACACTGTCCTGTACCACGCAGCTGAAGCATCTCAAGTTGCTAGTGCTGAATTACAGGTCTCCACCAAGGGCCTCTATCTCCACCCAGTGCCCCTACAGGAAGAGAGAGATACAACCTGAGATACAAGTGAGAAATTCCAGATGCACTCATACTAGAATAGGGTATTTTGGGGCCTGTAGCACAACTCCAAACTTCAGTGGTATTCTTAGCTTCATTACTTTATCTTTTTGTAGTACCAACATGGGTACTTTTTTCTTTCTTTAGAATGACCCAACTCTCATACACGCAGTGGCGAGCGTGGTGGTGGTGGCCAATATAGTGGAGGGGAGGCGCAGAGTAGTACAGGGCAGGATGGAGGCCCAGGGCGGCAGGTTGGGCGGAACCATCCCCACCGCAACGCGGGCACTGAGCTGCAGCACAGTAAAGACACGGATGCTTGTGGGAACCGTTGGCCTCGTCGTGGTGGCAAAAGCAGCTGTAGTACCCAGCACCTCCATTTCGTGACAACTAAACTAGCCTGGGGCCGTGGCCATTGAACTTGATTTGAACTTCTGGACTGATTGTTGAACTTATCCTATATACATTTAGATAAGCATATTGTATATCTATCTGCCAAATTTGATTCATTTCAGGTCACACAACCTCGCAGTCTTCCAGTCTTCAGCATAAACACTAGCAGCCATTTTCAGACTCCCTGTGTGGGTGGAGTCTGGTAGCTGGGTGACAGAGCAATAAGGTAATGAGAAATGAGGTTATAGAGCAATGCCACACCTCTAAAATGTGTTTAAGCGCCAGTGCGCCAGCGAACACCCATTTGTGTGTCGCTACATCTGTACACTTTGATGTATCATGTATGGATGGCGGGGACACGACACGCCCATTTTCCCATAGAGAATGGCTCAGAACTCCCAAACACAGCAGTTATAAGCCCTTTCGATATACACATACCTTACGAGTGCTTCTGTACCCATCCAAGACTCTTAACATAGCTATATACAGTGACTTACGGAAATTTGGCCTAACCACACTGGATTTTTTCATCATTATCATCATCTTCAGTTGAACTGGCCTACCACACAAGTGGCACAAGTACTGTCGATAATTTTGGCTCCTTTCTGTTGCATGCGTGATCCCAAGAGAACCTTCGTAACTCTACTCAAACTGTATAAGCAATTTTCTGTATGTGAGCGCGCTTTTATGCATTATACAGAAAGGTGGGGATCAAGCATGCAGGAGTAGAAGGGGGTGGGCTGGTGCGAACAGGGATCACTCCACACAAATGGACACTGCTATATACCCAAGAAAAACAGCTCTACGGATGGTAGTGCCAAAAATTAAAGGAACAAGATTGTAATAACCCGAGTGGTGCAGTGAAAAACTGATTTTGGTATGACCTTACACAACTTACGTATATAGTTTGGAGTTCAGGGTTTATGCTACCACAGAGATGAATTACAATGTATGCAGACAAGGGATAATTGCATGCAACATGCGTAACCCCTCCCTACCTTTCCTGGGGTTATGCATGTTGTTATTGCTGCATGCAATTATCCCTTGTCTGCATACATGAATTGTAATTCATTCCAAACTATATATGTAAGTTGTGTATGGTCATATCAAAATCAGTTGTTCTCTGTGCACCACTTGGGTTATTACAATCTTAATATTTGGCACTACCATGCCTACATCCTTAACATTTTTAATGAAGTGTTTTCATTAACATCACTCAGGCCCAAAGAATAGAAGAGGGAGCAGGAGAGACCAACTTCCACAGCAAATTAGGTGTACACTGCCAGTATATAGGAGAGAATTATATAGTTCCTGGAGTTTTGGTTAGTCCACCAGATTTAATGTCACTGATCATTTAATTTTCAAAGTGTTATCTTTTCTGCTCCCTCATCAACGTTTACATGCATGTACATGTAAAAGTGGAAGTCTGAATATCACAGGCTATTACACTGTGGATAGAAGTACACATAATGCTGTGCCTATACTTCTAACATGGATTTGTCTACCTGCTATTGTACACATGATGAAAATAGTATCAGTTACAGTAGTGTTTGAAGCACACATCTCCCTATTCCTTTCCTTTGGCATGATAGGCAGATTCCAGGATAATGTGCACATCCATACCCAGTTGTGTTCGGGGCGCCTTTTCTTGCATTTCTGCTTTGCATTTGAACTGTGGAAGTGTACCAATTGGAATTTGATGGAACAGGGATGGTGGATTTCAGTATCAAGAGTTGTAGTTACTTTAAACATTGTGTCCCACAAGGTTTTACATGCACTTGATATTGAGGCTACGTTCCCTCCAGCCAAGGCCTGACCAATTTGTGAGAAACGTGGGTCAAGCTATGCATGAAAGGAGGGCGTTGGATGACGGGACGACACTGATGGCGTTTTCAATGTAGCCTATGTAAACAGGAAAGGAAACTTTCATCATGTGTATAAGCTATAAGCTTACTGTGATGGAAGAGCTAGTTTGGGTTGGAGTTGGTTCTCTTGTAACTGAGTCGTGTAATGTAGTTGTAAAACTGAATCAGGTGAGGTAGTTGCATGGCAAATTAATACATCACATTAAATATGCATTTACTGAACAGCTTGTCTGTTCACCCTTGGTCAACCCTTGGCATTTTCCACAGTTGGTTTATGTGGATGTGTTATGTGCAGTTTCCTCCAATTGATCACAGTGTTACTGGGTTGGGTTTGTTTCTTTTTCTTTGTTTTTTTTTCACTCTTTCTATACTATCTGCTAGTGTGCTATATACACTATCGTGTAGCACATATTGAGAACTGTAATTATTTACTCACATGTTGGTGCAAGTGGTTGTCTGGAAATGTTGCTACCAATTGTACTCAAATGACTGCAGAGGTCTATGTACAAGAAGAGTTGACAGTGACTTTTGCACACACACATATACAGACAAACACATGCACACATCCTACATGTTTATTACAAGGAAGCATATTAATTTTGTGAACCTTATGGATGTTGTTACTAACCATTATCACTCTCTTCGGGCTCTGAGTAGAAAAGCTGCTGCCTTATCTCTGCAGGCCTATGCTTAGCTGGTGGTTGTGATGTGGCAGTGGCTGGCAATATGCCCTGAGCACTACTAGCGTTCTTTGCCCGTTTTCTAGAAGTAGCTTTAGACAGCTCTAACTAGCTTTTAAGAGCCAGCATTCTGAAAGCTTTAATTTGCTTTCCAGACTCTCCAGCTTTTGCCTACATGACCAGCAAATGTAGTAGTCGAGCAAATCGTTAACTGGGACCCAAAGTAGCTTGCATAGATGCTCAGACAACCTCCGTTCTACCCTAAAAAGTGAGGTAGAGTACCTCAGTTGTACAGCTGACAGACAAATCCTACACAAACCATCATCATCGCACTTCTTTAAACTCGCGAGTAATCATCATCGTCCATGTGCACCTCATATTCCGCATATTTGGATTACTTACTGAGATTTTACAGAAATCAGTGCACATGTGCCAACAGTAGTGCCCAGGCCGTTCCTCCTCTTGGAAACGGCCTGGGAACAAGGCTAATTTCAACCCACTGATTGTAGCGTTGATCATGTTTCAAATGATATCCACTATCCCTCCGTAACTTGAAATGCTCCATCTCATATTTAGTGAAAACAATTCATATAGAGGAGATGAAAATCTTGGTGGTGAACTTGAGAATGTCGCTTTCTTGGAGCAGGATGAAGAGAGCTAGTCCACTTTCTTCACTCAAGTCATCCATGTCCTCTTCTTCTTCATCAACATTTTAATGGCATGTTTATCCAATGGGCACACACCAGTTGAACAAAAGTTTAGACCATGCCTTTGAGAATAACTTATACTGGTTAGTTAGCTTTCCTGGGTTCTTTGCCATATATAAACGGCATTCGTGGTGATATGCAGCCTTCAGTGGACTAAAGCAAGTCTTGTCCAATGGCTGGGATATGTGTGTGGTATGGGGTCACAACTACACCATTATTTTCAGCTTTACAAATCACTGATAATCAGAAGAATGCCCATCCAGTAGTAAAAAAGGCATTCAAACCACTCAATCCAGCCATTCTTGCTTAAACCTGAGGGCACCAGGTATTTCACCTTCAATATACTCTGGCTTTAATCATTTCCGATTAATGGTGGGAGCACATAGGCTGCTGGTGATATGCTGGCAAGAAGTGTACTTATTCTCGTCCTCGCCTTTGTCACCTGACATTGGCACATCTAGATCTTTGAGGCCTCTCTGACATCACTTTTGCTGCTTTATGACCCGGTGGAAATTCACTTAAATATTCGAGTTGACTCATTAAGTAGCCCATTCTCTCTTAAGGTTTCTTCCAACAAATAAAAATATCTAACAATAATCTCCGGATCTTGTGCCATGGCTCTGTTGTAAGCTAGACGACTTGCAGACCAAACTGTTAGTTGAGGGTGTCATATTCCACCACTCCATTGTGACACACACTCCATCTGGGTCCTTACCACTTTTCCTACCTTTACAAGTGCAAGGACTTGTTTTCGTGTTCAAGTGAACCCAAGCCTGGCACATCTGATAAGAAATCATCATTTTCCTCTTGATCACTTAGGTAGAAAGCTGCCCCAAATTGAATCCTACCAATCAAAGAGCGTTGATAATCAAACTCTTCCGATGCCTTACGAATTGTCCAGCCATGATGTACAACTGCCCTGCATGCTACTTGGGCTTTCCATAAGAATGTTTTGAGTAAACCAACTGAATAAAAAAGATGTAATTTCTTTATGCATAGCATTGTATATTGATGAGTGGCAGCACTGATAATAGTCTCCAGCAATTGGATCTTTGAACTTGGGTCAGACTATTATGCATATGGATTTACCAGAAAAAGAATATTTCGTATATGCAATTTATTCTGCACATGTAGATTGCGTGACCGCTAAACGCAAAAGTCTACACATAGTTATCAGGCTGCACATAAGGAGACAGCAAACGCACAGATACTTAGCAACTAGCAGCTCCAATATCCTTCATACACAACAGTTGGAACACAAGTCTTGTGAAACCAACTAGGACAACCATAGTGCTTGTAAATGTTGCACTTTGCTGAAATGTGGTGAAATACGTTACAGTATGTACAGCATCCATCACAAGTAACACCCTAACCAGTCGCCTTCTCCAATGTTGAACTTGACTTGCATATTTCTTTCTTCTTCTTCCTTAACAGAGTACCCTTGACTTCCTTGCAATGTTGCACTTTTCAATTACTTTAGAAGCTGCTATGTGACATCAGTAGCTATATTAAAGTTACTGCTTTCTTGAGAGATTTGTAATGTCTGTTAAAGTGTGGGGTGTGTCCTTCCTGGATGGCTGAGGGGTGTCCATACTGGATATCTGAGGGGTGTCCATACTGGATGTGTCCTTCCTGGACAGCTGAGGGACGATTTTTTGCCGTAGTTATAAGAGTGGTCTCTTCTTGTGTTAAATTGGCCCCTTTAAACGTTCAACCCACTGTTGATGAATTGGATGCGAATTAGTGTTGTAGTAAACTATGACAGATCTGAGGTAGACCACACTCCTGCAGCTCTGTCATATTCACCTGCCCATGAGGAATAACCCAACTTTGTTAGGATATGTAACGAATGATCATAATCTCTCCTAAGGGCGTGGAATAAACAAATAACGGGAGGCCCCTGCTCGCTCAGTGCAAACTACCATCAACAATGAACATTAAATAGATTGGTATTCACAACTCATTGACCTTAGAGGCAGCATTAATTAGGAGAAAATGTTACTTTCATTAAGTGATCTTGAAAAAGAAGGTGCTTAATCTTCCAATGTTGTACCTGCAAGGAAACCAGCTGCAAGTCATAAATCTCACTGCAAAAATTAGTAGGTTTCCATGCTTTATGGAATGCAAAAATGCGTTAGGAATCCTCCACTAGATTTCCTAATAAGAGATATGCTGTGACTGCAGTGGAGTTTCTTGATAGGTAATAAAACATTGCATTAAAATCGATAACATTACGATCGTTTTCGAATGCATTTCTACAGGGAGACAAGAATTGTGTATTTAGAATAAGTTAATGTATTATATATTAAATAGTGTTGCTTAATAATTCTTTATTTCATGTTGTTAAACTATACAACTAGCACAATTAGCTATGCACAAGTTATAGTGGAGTTACAACTAATACACTTTCAGATTTGAACACATACTCAGCAGAAATTAAAATACTATCTAATGGAACAAGAGAGTTGATAGTGCTATTTCCAAACAAACTGTCTGATATGGTTTTCCTATTGAAAGCTGAAGTGGGTGCCAGCTAACATAAACAAATGGATGTGTAATAAGCATGTCAGAATATGTACACCAAAATTATGTACCAATGCTGGACGTAGAAAAGAATGATGTTGGCATTGATGTTGAGCAAAGGAAAAACACTTTTTGCATGAATATACTGTTTTGCACAATACTCCTGACCCTGATAATTCATCTTCTTGAAAGTGGAAGGAAAGTGAAATTCTTGATCCTCTGATAAATGAGGATAAATGCGCTTGCAGATATCTTTGATAGAATGCATTATTGACTCGAGAAAAACAGCAAGTGTTTACTTTTTGCTTGGATTATACTGCACACCAGATGTTGAAAGTGTGGTTGTACAAGCCTTTTCATCCAAATGCTTCATGGAAGTACGCTTTAGAGCTTAACAACTGCATGTTTCAATTCTTCCATTGCCTCGGATGTATAGTTGGGCTGGATTGAAAGTAGCTGAATATGAGCACTGTCTTCCATGAAACGTTTCATCAACTGAAGTTCTATAGATTGATTGTTGGTCAGCACTAAACCTATTATATCTCTCGAACAAGAAAAGCCAGAATGATGTTAGTGGTCCAAAATCTTTGATGCAATCTGGTTGCTCTGATAGCACTCTTGAAGCCAATGCAAAGTATGCCAACAGCGCAAATCATCAAATGAAATTAATTCATACAGACAAAACAATGAATAGTAATTAGTCCACAACATCCATTGCTCCGCAGTAAAACCAGAGCAGGATTGAATAGAAGGGGGTAGAGAGGAAAAGGACACATTAGGTGGATTGTTGATGGAACGAATTTGGTTATTGATCTCTGTAATAGCTGAGCTATTAATAATCTCACATTCCAACCACACCTTTTGCATGATTCTCTCTAAGGTAGAGATTGCGCATGGGATCAAATTAGGGTAATTCCAATAAACAAGAGTAACAGCATCCTAGCTCACTTTCTTTCTCTTTACGTTCAGATTCAGTAGTACACTCCAGTACAGTTTTAACACCACGTCTGTGCCGTACATTTGAGCGAAATTGCCATGTTGATCAAAACCAGAATAGTTTTGCTTTCTGAGAAATATAGATGTACCAAAATTATGGTAACCCCTTGAGCATCCTAGATTTGCTGAAAAGCTGAAAAAGCCACAAGCCCTCCTTCCAGCTGGTAAATCACAAGCAGTATTCAAAAGTGCACACCTTATCACACAAGTACCCCCACTGCACACAGAAAATTCCTTACCATGGGATAACTTAGATAAATCTGAAACAAAAGGAGAAATAATGTTCCCAGGTGGCACTGATGGTCAAGGAATCAATCCAACAATAAAAATGTTTTCTCGTTTAAATCGCATTTGTCATGGCAAGTTCATAATAGCCACATAGATGACACCAACTGAATATAAAAGACTGAAACCAGTCAATGTTTAAAGTAAGCCCAAGGGTGTGCCTATCATTATGGAATGGTGAGTCATTGCAAACAAAATACTCATTCCAAACCTTTGCATCATACATGCCACTATTGCTTAGTTTCCAATTATGGAGAAAAGTTGGACGCATCATAACTATATAACTTCCCACAATGTTGACAAAGCTGCTTTCCCAATCATCGGGAAGGCTCTGTAAAACTGCTCTTGTCGATAGTACAGAGTTCTTAATCCGATCTAGTTCCTAGTTTGGGAACCAGACCATACTAGCTTGCGCTGGAAAAACATGAGCTGAGCAATTTGACAAGGATGGCTGAGTCTGTTACTCCTTTACGTAGACGTCGTAATCAGTTTGATCTTCCTCTTTCGAATGCCACCAGAGTTACCATGGGGCTACTTCACTCTGAGCTCTGACAACACTGAGGATGAAGATTCAGACACCTCACAACTATCTCCCGAAAACTCTACCAGTCCTAAGGTCATTCCAGCAACTCCTGAGTTTTCAAAGGCCACCGGATGCCACTTTGCTGAACCTTGCTTCTAAGAACCTCCTGGATTCGTTCCGCTTAGGCAGTATGCAAAAGTTGGACACTCAAAATCGTGGAAGAATTCAAAACCCTGGAGCTTGGGATTGCAACTGTAAGACTAGGTGAGGTGCGAGTAGCAATTCTTTAACTACTGAGAAACGTGCTACCCAACAAGAAACAAACAACAGGTCTCCTGGTAGTGTAACTGATTCTGCTACTGAAGACAACAGCCACATTCCCAATAGATGCAGTAGCACGACTGATTTGACTACCCAGGAGAAGACAAACAACCAGACTCGTGCTAGTGTGACCAAAAGGCGGACTCCTGTTGGGCATAGTGGTTCCACCAATCAGACTCGTGAGCGTAGAAGTTCCACCAGTCAGACTCCTTCTGGATGTAGTGGTTCCACCAGTCAGACTCCTGGGCGCAGTGATTCCACCAGTCAGACTCCTGGGCATAAGTGGTTCCACCAGTCAGACTTCTTCTGGGCGTAGTGGTTCCACCAGTCAGACTCCTGCTGGGTGTAGTGGTTCCACCAGTCACACTCCTTCTGGGCACAGTGGTTCCACCAGTCAAACTCCTGCTGGGCGTAGTGGTTCCACCAGTCAAACTCCTGCTGAGCATAGTGGTTCCACCAGTCAGACTTGGGCTGGTGACAGCAACTTGGCCCATGGTAAGAGAGCTTCCTGCAGCCCGAGTCCCTCTGGGTATGGTGATGTGAATGCCATCAGCTAACATCCAGATTCCTAATGTTCATGGCAACTACTTACCCGATCACAGTACTAGTGGTGACGAAGATGGTGAGTAGTAACATTAAAGTGCATTAATTGTTGAAACATGACGACGTAATTGTCTGTATATTCATGATCTTTTAAAAATACGGGATGCACAAGAAACTGTTTTTGTAGTACTATGAGGGAATTGCTTGTTGAGATGCAGTCATCAAACAAGATGTTGCAGGACAAGTTGGAGTTGTTAGAGAAGAACTTTGATGGTATACAATGGGAAGCTTTGAAGTCTCATCCCAAGAAGAAGAAAATTTCCCACCTCCTGAAGTTCGTGTAAGTGCTGTAGTTAGAGTGCCCCAGATATACATACATGTGGCTAGTTGTATGGGTGTGGGTGTGTGAGAGAGCTCAGTTTAAAACCAATATGTAGGTCAACATCGTTTAACATACCTACATTATTTGTCTTTCAGGATGCTGTCCGGAAAATATATCACTCCTTGGTTGAGGAGAATGAAGAGTTTGAGTGGAATACTAAGTAGTTCTGAACACAGTACTGAATGGTGCACACAAATAGGACACAGCATTAAAACCTTACACCTCTTACTCGAAATCAAAACCTTACACCTCTTTAGAGTTTTGTAATCTGACGAGGACACAGTAAATGTCGCTTTACCTTAATATTTGTATGTACATGTTCAGAAATCCTATTTCAAGTGAGAGGAATAAGACAATACTTCTACAACTTGTGTCTGAAGTGAAACCCCATTTTCAAGAGGTTCCTTCTCTTATTAAAGGTATATAGGATCTGTTGATTGATGTATATAATAACATTACGTTGTACACTACGTGGTGTTCTTGTTCACAATTGCTTTGTCGCAAATTAACTACATATACCTGCTTCCTCTTTATTCACAGGTGCTGCTACTACCTACTTTTCCGGTATATGTGCTACTCGGCATCTCAAGACAAGTGGCCGCTACAAAACTAAATGTATACAACGACGCATCAACAGGCTTATTTGTATAAGCTATGTGCATGTAGCTATGTAATAACATTAATGGGAGCAATGTGTTGTCAAACAAGCACTGTATAATGATTTTGTGTTTTTCAGAAACTACTGTGACAGAACATCCACTTTGTCTGAGGATGAGAAAACAGCATTGTTGCCTTGCTTCGTTGCTGAAGTGATGAGTAGTGATAATGAAGTAGAAGTTGAGAAGTTCTTTACAAAACCACTTCCATGGAAGGTTTAAAAAGGATTCACAAGTTTGGATCGTAAAAGCCAACGATACAGAAGTAAGTGAAGTAAGTTAATGACCGAGAAGTTGGAATTACATCACGGACATCTTCTCCTTAAGACTGGATATACAAAAACGGATTGGATATACCCACACATTGAAATTATTATGTCTTTATCCACATGGTGAAATGTTATCTCAATATCAACGTAGTATCTCAATATCCGCATTGGTGAAACTGCTCATATATATGATAATTTATTAATCATTAATCACCTGTATTTGTTGCCTAGTTACCTTAGTATTCAAAGGTTCTGCTAGCAGTATTTCCTGTATTCCAGCTTTGCACTTAGGAAATATTCATATTCCCGAGGATGTGTGGTGGCGCTAATTAAATATTCCCTAGGCTGGTGATCCACAAGAATTCACAGTTTACACAATGAAGTCAATGGTTGCTATGCTACAGGTGGTTGCTAGGCTACAAATAGGTGTAATGCCTGGTTTATCTTCAGCAGTACAGGACATTCCCCTCAGCTGTTGACTCTACCACCCTCAGGTGGTAGAGTAAACAGCTTCGGGTATATCCTGTATGGCTTAAGAACCAGGCGTTAACCTATACGTATATTTTGTCATGATATTCCATGAAACCCATTAGAAAATGTGAAATAGACACAGATATGTAACGTTTCTAACAAAATTCCCAGCACAAATAACGTGCCGTGCCTTCATGTTTATTGCTGAAGGGAAACATACAAGTTTCCTCCAAACCAAAAATATGAACAAATATTTGGTGTGTTTATGTGTAGTGTTAGCAGTTTTACTGTGAGGAAACTGATTATTTTTCTCAGTGTCTGTGTATATACTGCATGCATGCACACTTTTGGCAAACAGGGGTGAGGTAACTGAGTGGTCTAAACAAGCTCAGCAACTGACAGCAGCTCTGTGCTGTACAACTGCTGCACATAACCTAGCCTACAACACTTTCCACTTCTACTCAAGTTCAATTTACAATCCCGTGCACAGACTTCCAGCTGAACTTTTCATGCCACTCAAAAAGTATGCAAGGCTCGTAAGACTGTACCTTATGCAATAGCTTGTCCACCTACAGTGATCGTTGATGTATTTGTGCCATTGTGTAAACAGCAGAACTTAACCCCCCAAATGCTGCATATGTGTAAGGAGGGCTCTTCCCTCATCTACATCATTTCTGTATGGCGTTGAATCTGGATATTGCTTAACAACTTTTCCTGCTAAGCCACTTATGTGCTGTTGTATGAGCTTTCTGTTCACATTCAGATTCAGCAGCTACTTCTCATTTTCATCAAGATGTCGCTGATGAGGCAGATGTTTAAAAACATCCTGCATTGGCAGAAATAACAGACTCTGTGTACAGAAAGCCGGACTCTGTGTACAGAAAGCCGGCATAGTGGTGAGCTGACATCAAATGAACCTTAGGTCACTAGTAATTGCATAGCTCTTTCCCGTCCTGTCTATTAGCTTCAAAAGCATGCGGGTGGGCAGTGGAGGAAATGATATAATAATTACAAACCACAAACAGGAGTAGATCAAATGTTGCCAAAATATTTTGAAATATTATGTAGGTCTGTGTGATGACCTTGCAGGGGTTAGGGTATCAGAGCTATATGTAGCATGTTTTGCTGGTACAATAGCTGTAGACACATGCCTTAGTACACATGTGCTGTATTAAAACTTCATTGTGTCTCATTTTAAAAGGTCACTGTCTTCTTGCATTTATAAATCCCTCCAACTATAATACATGTGTACAGCACACTAGCCAAGAGGTATTAGAAAAGAAGAGACACACACAAGACATACAACACACAACATACACAGACTGGAGCAGGACACCGGATGCCCAGCCTTGAGAACTGGGGTGGATCTTTTATGGCTAGCGAACAAGTTGTGTCCACCAATCCAGTCCACCAGTCCAGTCTGCTGGTTGAGTCCAGTGAGTGTAGATTGCTCAAACTGTAATTGGCTTTCCACTATACTTTGGTTATGTTTTACCCATCAATTAACTTACAAAAGGAATTAATCCTCACAGGTCTGTTGATGTATTTGGCAGTGTTAGTGAAAAACGCAGGTAACTACTGTCCCAAGCTACCAAGCGACCAAGCTACCAGTGAAGCAGTGTCTTGTGAGTTCTGTTGAGTTTAGCTGATGAATACTGTTGGAAACAACTTGACATAACCAGAGCTACCTTGTATAGATCAGTATTCAGCTGTCAGTCTGTCCTTGATCAAATACTTCATTGTAGCAATATTGTGGTAATTCAACGTATAATCCAGCAGAATCTATAGCACATCCAGGTATCAAAGTGCCTATTTACTCAGTGTGTTGGCTAATGAAACAGATGCTTGCATGTGGGTTGGAAAAAGACATCTGAAAACTATCAGGCATAACTTCAGCAAAAATCTTACTATCATTTAAGAATCCATTCATAATTTGTACCTCTATGGAATAATTACAGTTTAATAACTTGTTTGTTGAGTTGTTTACTGAAAGAATAAATGTCGATAACTTGTGCACACTAAGCAGGCCCAGTTTATTTTATCCAAATGTGTGCTGAATTGGCACCATATGCATGGTAAAGTAGCAAAGAGTGGCTCCAAGGCATTATAGTGCTCTATTGCATACAACATGAAGAGGCACATAGCATGTGTGAAGATGAAGATGCATATGTATATTTGGAACACTGAGTTCTTTTACAAAGGTGGACCAGGTGCCCAAAGAGCTTTCTCCATTGTTATCAGTATTGAGGTGATAACTTGCACAAAATGTCTCCAGCACTCAAGCAAGTCACCCTTTAAAATACCATACATTGAAAGATACATAACCCAGTTTTTCCACTGGTCTGCAGTGAAGGCAGTATGAATTTTGTGAGGAAGGCACCCTATATCTGGAGGTACTATTGGTCCATACCTTGCTGTATCACATCAAACTGTGTCTCAAAATAATCCCTCTTCCAATAAGTAGTGACTTTAGAAAGTGTTTGGTTACCAAATAATGCATAGGGGTCAATTATCAACATGCGTGGGGCATTAAGATATGGTAGCTTTAGAAATACAAAATAATGGCAGCCACTTTCACTTTTAGCCTTGTTACGATCACTGTTAGTCACCTTAGATTGCAATTGAGATACCAATTCTCTATGTTCAGCACCTGTCCTCTCATGCCAGTTCTCTCCATCGAACCCTGAAAAATCTACTGACCCAAGAGCACCTGGAAATCTTTCCAGCAGTGTGAACACCCAAAGTGTCCATTGTAGCTAAGACGTTCATATGTCTCCCTTCGTCACACGCAACACAAACCAAAGAACTTTCACTTTATAATATATGTGACATGCAAGAAAAATACATGAACCACACCAAATGTGTCACTAAGTATAAGGAAAAGAAGTTTGAAGTTGCTATTACTTACAACTACTACTATGTACGAGAATAGTTAGGTTAGGATTATTGGTCGTGACAATAGCTTATTGCGTAAAAGAAACAATTTGTGGATTTTGTGTGGCAACATGCCTCCCTCGTGATGACATAGTGAACTGTTGTTGGGTACTCATGTTCTCAAAGGTGGGGCAAATTCTCTTTATATATTCCATTAATGCTGTAGACATAGCATTGCACAGGCAGAAATCTATCACTTTATCTATACATAACCTTTGTTCAGTATCCCTTCGTCTTTCAATTTCTAAGGGTGCTGATCACCCCATGAGGCGTGCAAACACAGACCTGTGTGCTCTGGTAACATGGGTGGTGTAAACCTCTTGTTCAAATGACTTCTTAAACATGACATAGTTCTGATTTTTGACTTTTTAACAAGAATTTCAGAAGTCACGCACACTTATTATCCCAAAAGGATTGTAGCTGTAGTTTGTGGAGTATATTCTTAACTACTTTTGACAGCCATAGTTAACTGATTTGAAAGACAGTTTTGCATACTCTTGGATTGTAGAATCTTATCATGATTGATGGCAGTTAATGTGTTTGTATATGCAGCACATATCACCTTTTATTGCTGGTGGTGTATACCCTCCCCCCCCCCCCCCCCAAAAAGAATCTTGATGCCTACTTTCTCCAGAGTATAGTGAAGTATTTGACGATAATCCAGAACACGTGTTACCAGGGAATCATGCAACTTTTTAAACACCGTTGCTGACATATCTGCTCTATGGACCAGAAAGCTTTCATGGCATGATCTATACGCATTTGAGCTGCCTGAGTGTAGAAGTGCTTGTGTAGTAGTATGCCCAGGCATTTAGTTATCTGATACATCATATTTCCCAATTTGAGCATACTCTTGACTTTGGGCTGACGTGTAGGATGAAAAAGAATGATGGCAGGTTTATCTGTAGCTTGTTTGTTTCACACCATTCCACTTGTCTTTAAGCAAGATGACTAAACGTTGGCCTATTACTCTGTTGTTCTAGTGTTGATGGTAAATCATTAATGAAGATGTTGAAAGGTGTTGGTGAGAGTACACATCCTTGATGTAAACATTGTGTAACATTGTAAACATTGTAATGGTTGAGCCGTGTACTTGTAATAAATGTTCTCTATGAGCTTTAATGCAATGCCATATGCCTGTAGTTTTGACCTATATCAATTGCTTTTTGGAAGTCAATAAATGCCGCAAATGTTGGACATCCCATCTTTTTCCTGCATTGAGCAAGATTGTTTTTCTTTGTGGTCTAAAGCTCCTCAGCCAAGATTTGACTTTCTTCTAACTAATCAGAAATCCTTTTTACATGAAAATCTTGTATGGTAATGACAGCAACAGTAATGTAGGGGTATTCTGGGATTGTTATTTGTGTTTTTTGATAGGCTTTATAAACTGTTTTTCCATTTTGATGCGATTTTGCAAGGTTTAATACAGGCAGTGAATCGGTCTGTCAAAAACCTTATGCAATCAGCATTTTTAAGTTCCCCTGCTGGCATGTTGTCCAGACCGGGGGCCTTTTTATTCTTTTGGGCTAACACTGCTTACTTTACTTCATCAAATGTGATGCAATTACCCCAAGGGATTATAGCATCATTCTTAATGGTTACTGTCACAGCTGCTGATGGTTTTTCATTACTTGAGACAGTCGTAAATAGGCCACTAAAATCATTGTGCCACTTCTCCATAACCTTTGGTAAGGAAGAGATAGCTCTCTCATTCTCAGTTTTCTCAAGGTGAATGTGTAGCTCTTCTTGGGCCCAAAGTACTTTTGGTCATGAAGATCTTTCATCTGTATTGTTCTTACATAATTTCTTTTAGGGTATATTCACAGTGATCAGATTTAAAGAGTTGATTCCTCTCAATCTCACTTAGCCACTTTTTTTCTGCAATATACATATTATATCTCAATTTTCCTAGCTTGGCATTCCACCAGGGCTTGTGGTTTGGGCGACGATTGATCTTTAGTTCCATTTCACTTAAAACACGATTACAGAAATCCTGGTCAGTAGTGTCCTATGTAAGATCAGGTGAATTCAAGTTACATAAAGCAGTTATATAAAGTAGATGAAATTTATTTGCTACCTTATGTAGTAAAAATTTCAGTGCACTACTTCTGTGCTCTTCTTCCCCTTATAGGAGTTGAATGACATTGGCCACCTATTTCAAGTTCAGGGAGCTTCGATGGGCTCACCTCTCTCACCAGTTGTCACCAACCTCTACATGGAGGGATTCGAGAAGAGAGGAACAGCTGTGCTGAGACCCAAGCTATGGTTGAGGTATGTGGATGATACCTTCATCATATGGCAACATGGAGAGGTAAAACCTGGAGAAGTTCCACACTCACCTCAACAATCAACATGAGAGTATCCAGTTCACGGGGGAGAGAGAAGACAATGAGATTGGGTTTCTGGATGTATCAGTCAGCAGGAGTAAGGGATGCTATGCCACGAAAGTACACCCACATACAGATCTGTATACCCTTACACATACACCACCACCTCTGGCACTGTGAGGTGCTTGGGCAGGAGAGTGGAAACGATTTGTGACCTGTCAACCAAGAGTGAGGAGTTAGTGCACCTAAGAGATATTTTTCAAAGGAACGGATACCCAGACAAAGTCATCTCACTCTGAACTTGAAAAGATCTTCCAGAACTGCACCCAACACTAGCAACTACGGTCTCTGAGCCACCATTAACTGAGAGACCAAAGCTACATGCCATATGTGAAGGGTTTGCCAGAGAGGATACAATGGTTATCTCATGATAATTAAGTCATGTATATACTTGGTTTGGTGTTGGGCATCTTTGCTGGTTTCATTATCACCGCCTTCTCCTTCATACTGAGTTTAAGTTCACCAGTTTATCTGGTTTGTGATGCTTGAGGTGCTTTGGTTGCTTTGTATTGTATATGTGATTCGAGCCCAGCCAGCTGAGCTGCCTCGGTAGCTCAGTTGGTAGCCTAGCAAGCGGACGGTCATGGGTTCGAATCCCACCCAAGGCAGTTTTTTTCTACTGCCTTGGGCGAGTTGTGTTGTGTTGCTTTGTCTTTCGGTTGTGTTGTGTTGCATTGTCTCTAAGCATCTCAGGATCAGAACCATTTTCAGATCAGACAACACACTCAGACATGAGTCAAGACCCCAGACCAGAATTGAAGAAGATGTAGTCTACCAGATTCCATGCTTGGACTACAACAGAGTGTACAGGGAGGCCATTGGAGAAACAGGTGAGCGAGCACAAGTATGTTGTGAAGACTGCAACAATGGAGTGGCAGTCCACGCGTGGGACTCCAAACATAGAGTGGACTGGGATGGAATGAAGATTTTGAGCCATGAACCACATTATTAGAGGAGACTTACTCTGGAGGCAATCTGGATAAGGAAGACCAAGACAAACAGTAACTTGGACTGTGGACTTAGACTAAACAGAAGTGGTTAGCCTGTTTTCTATTTTACTGTCTATTTTCTCGGCAACACATTATGTATTTAAGACATTGTTTTTCTTTTGTGCTCTCATTCAGTTGACAAAGGTCCACAGGCCAAACGTCCTGTAATATTGATTTTTCTGCTATCAAGCTCAACAGTGTTTATACACAATACATTAAGATAGAGTGATCTAGTATACCCTTTGACTCCTTCGAAAAGAAGAGATTTGGACACAGACTATGTGTTATGGTATGCCAGCATGTCATGCTGGGATTCCTAGGTGGTGTCTCATAAATCATGGTCTAATCCCTATATTGTTGTGTAGTATACAGGTAGTCAATGTGAAAGCCTTGTGAAACAGGCTAGATATAGAGCAACTTGTACAAAGGATGTATGTACTATGACCATGCTAAACTGCATTTCAGTAGACAGGTATAGGCTACTACATGCTGACTGTTCTAGAAATGTCCTAACATTTCTACTGTAGCACTTTCTTGTGAAGGTAGTTGTGTAAAAGAGCTTGTTAATTATGTACAGTACCTTGCACCAAAGAATGTTTACATGTAATTTAGCTTGTACATAGCATGTCCATTCAAATTAGTACCTGTTCGAATGTGTCTACAACTGGTGCCTTCATGACTCTCTCTTGCAACAACTGGAGAGTTTCATCAGTTGGGCAGACATGGTGTACTTCATGCAGCATAGAGCTGAATGCCCGATCTTTCTTTTGGTGCTCATTGATGGTCAACTTGTCATAGAGCACCGTGTCTTGACAGCTATTAACTGATGTCATGCAACCCAATTTTGGAGCTACAGATTTGTTGGTGATTCTGTCAAACACTGGTGCTCAATTGACTGGTGAGAGCTGTAAAATGTCCCTCACAAAGAGCACGTTGACAACACCAAAGCACTGGTCATGTCCAAATCTCTTCTCCAGTTGGAGGTGAACATTTGCAAGGTTAAGATTGGACAGCATAGACACCTCGTGTATGATCAGGAGGCACAGATTGGACAGTTATTGTATGTTTTCCCAATTTCAGCTGTCCTACCCTCATGCTCAATGGGGAGCTGCAGCAGTCGATGGATGGTGACTCCACCCACATTGAGTTCCATTGGTGCTCTAACAGCACATAGGATGGAATAACTTTGATCGTGCCATACTTTAGACATGTTTTTCTCGTGCTGCACTAGATGTTCAAAGTGCTGTTTAATGCATTCAAAGATCCTAGCCTGATTGGCATTCAGCGATGACACCAATTATTCCAAGCTAGCACCACCATCTTCATTGTCCTGGAGATTGGCTACATCGTGCATGGCTGATGCCAGCAACCTGAGGACCTCTAGATCATAATCTCCTCACACCAAATGACCACAGTTTGCTGTAGAGAGAGTGGTGAGAAGAGCCAAACGTCTTGCATATTGCTCTTCTGCCGTGGTCACGTATCCAGAGCAATGGCTAACGAGGATTCACAAATATACTCTATGTTCATCTTAGCTTTCTATAGCATTAGCAGGAGAGGGTTGTAATTATTGATCCTGATCCATTCAGGTGACCTACGCAGTCTGTACATCTGCCTCTTTCAACTTTTAAGGCATTCTTCCATGGATTTCAGTGTGGCACTTTGACGTGCGAACCAAACCTACAGTAGGTTATATAAGTGCTCTTCCTTCGCTGGCTACACCTGTGGATCTGATATTTGGTCACAAGCTGATGTAGTTCAGGATTGCTATCTTCTTCCAGAATGCGGCATGTGATTCTTTTCTGAATCCGCCGCAACACATCTTCTTCTTCGTCTCTACCGGCTATTGGAGCATCTTCTATTCAGAGCAGGATGTGATTAGTGAGGTGTTCCACAGGCCTGATACTCTTGTAGAAGAAGTGAGCTACAGGTCCCAATACCTTATCTTTCACAATAAGCAAGAATTTCCCCGATACAGATATGCAAAATAAGGCATCTTCCGTGCACAGTTTTCCAATTGGAATCATTTACTTTCAGGAACATCATTTACTTTTTGGAGACCATTTGATGTCTTGACACACTCATACTCTGCACAGCTGAGAGTGATAAACAGGCATATTCTTGCATCATGCAATTAACTTCACTATGTCGAAGAAATTAATATTGTTTTAGACCCCCTAATATTCAGTGGACAGATTGGTTACTACATACAAGTTCGTACGAGGCGACTACGTAAATTCAAAACGCGAGGGCCACGTAGTGTCCTGAGCGCAGCGAGGGCTCTACTTGGCCCAAGGGTTTTGAATTTACGTAGTCACCTCGTACGCGGTATCTAACTTGTTTAGTTCGTAGCAAACATGTGCATGCCAAAGACTTGGTAACCTCATTTCAAACTGTCAATAGCGTTTACACAGCAAAGTGGTAGAGCTGTTCGCAGTTATACGGATATCAACAGCTCTCTCTCTCTCAGAGAAGATAGGCTCTTACCTTGGAAACGAAACGACAGCGGTAGAGAACTTGAATTACCACTTACAAACACCCCGACTCTAGCGCTACAAGTCCGTGTTCCGGTGGTACTGTTCATGACACGGTACGAGTTTCCAGCAGCTCCTCCCTCTTCTCCGCCGTCCCATCGCACTATCACTATGCAGCCACACCCCTCTTTATTATGATTGATGTATATGCATGTATCATGATAATTGATGTAAATGTCATGTAGCGTTGTAAAATTCTTATTTTCTGTTTTGCTTCTTGTAAATTGGATGTAAAAAATGTATGTTCACTATGTAGCTTGTAAATGTATGTTTACTAAGTGGATCAAATTCTTGTTTACTAAGTGGATCAAATTCTTTGGGGACAGACTCAGTTATCAAACCATTGAATTGGGCATTGTGCTGCCATTTAACTTGGGCCGGTAACACTGAAACACAGTGTGTCTGTCCACCGGCACTAGGATTAGCTTTTCCAAACCTTTGAACAACACTTGGAATCAGAAGATTTAAATTCTGTGATCTTTTGCGTTGAAAGAGCCTTTCTGCAACAGGGAAACTCTGCCTCTTCAGCAAAGTCTCTTTTTCAATTAGCTCAGCATGTTCTACATGTAGACAAGATTCGAGATCTGGAAGCTTAGGCCTAATGGGCTAACTAGTGTCATCGTCCTCCAGACCTACACATATGGCACTACTACAAGCTTCATCAACTGAACAAGCTTTAAACAGCACCTTGTAGTCTGACAGGCCACATAGTTGTACTAGACTGCTGAAATCTCCTGCACACAATGTAGTATCAATTCTTTCTAGTTGGCGATGTACTGTAATAGCCTCATACAGCAAAAACCTACGCAATAGGGGGAAATGCATAGCTGCTGCTCTTAGAATTCAGAGGCTACTGTCACATTCAGCATTTACTATGCTACACAGGAGAGGGTGCCCAGCACACTAATGGTACAAGAGTGGGCATGTGTAGTGCCCATGCCCACTACAGTTGTCGATTCCATTTAAGGCCTCTTGCACAGGCTTCTAAAACAGATATTCTATGCACTGTTGATTAATAATACTGACTATGCCTTTGTTGAAAAATAACTGCTTTACCTCTGTTTCTCCATGCATTTCTTCAAATGAAGGTTGCATTTGTACCATTTGTTCATTGCAAATTTTTTTGGCAGCGTAAGCATACTTAGCATACTTGTTTTTTCTGCTGCCAACTGCAGATTTGAGGCACATATATTTGGCTGCCAGTTTCTTTGGCAGCAGATTTGATGCATATATTTTTTTGGCTGCCACTTTCTTTGGCAGCGGATCGCGATACCTATTTTTTCACAGCTAATATCTTTGAGCTTCATCCTTGTTCACACTGTAGTACTTACGCCTATAAGCCTTCTTCGCTTTCTGAGTAGTACTTTTGTCTGTATTTTGTGGCCAATGTTGTCAATAGTGAATACAACCCCAGCTATGAAAATAATTAATGTCTATTTGTGTTCACCTGAGCCCAGGAAATTGAGGTTTTACATGTTATGCAACCATGCGTCATTTTGACAAATTCCTGCATGTTTGGGGGGGGGGGGGGGGGGGAATGGTATGTGCAGGTAACCGGAGGGAAACAGCACAGCAGTGCTAAACACTACAAGAAGTAGGTTTTTTTTTTAGTACTGCAGGCTTGGTAAGGCCGAAGACTAGGGATAAGTGGCTAAAGGTGAGCCATGACGCTGGAAGTGCATTGATCCACGATGTCATAGTTCACTTGTAATGTCTTGTAAACATGGGAGCCTACCTAGCATTACTAACCTTGTGTCATCCGGATAGCCCTGCTTTCTTGCGGATTTTCACACCAGCAAAAGCTTCGAGCACGTAAGAAGCCATCGCGTGTAAACGGTGCGTACGGTTGAGATCACATGCACTACATTCCTTGCGGTCAATCGCATCTCCATACTTTTCTTTTTGGACCTACAGCTATCTTTGGAGTGGTAGAGATTCAGATTTAGTGAGATCTATCATCAAAACGCAAGAAATCCAATGGTACTAATAAGACAGTTATTGCCAAAATTCAAGGGCTCAGGTGAAGTTAAATAGACAATAGGTAATACTACTGCACTGGCAGCACACCTTGTCCTTTTGCATGAGCTGGATGCAGCAACACTCTCTGCACTGGTACACCTAGAAGGAAATACACTGCAGCAGACACTGCTGCTACATTCGCACAAAGAGCTGAGAACCAAGATTCTTCTAACAGCTGCAAGTGGTTACCTTTGCCATCTATATACACCCATGTGCTGAACCCAATGACATCATTTGTTTACGTAAACATTTTGTACTACGACATTGATTGTATGGTTACATCGTAGGTGCTCTATACTACGCACTTATATCACCAGAATGAATGTGCATGCGCAAAATTATTGGTATCATGATATATAATGATGTATCTGCTGAGTGATAACATGTGATAGGGACAAACAAATATATGGTTTTGATATCTCGGCACACACCATCCTTCAGGTCTGTGGTTGCCATGGTTGCTTCATAATGCATTGCCTACAAGGGTTACCGGATAAATTATACCTCTATTCCTTATCCTTATCCTGTATGTATGCAAGATCATTGGTTTTATGGTTATTGAGGTATGCTTCTTCAAAAGAAGAACATTGACAAAATGTGGATTTTTGGATATTATTGTACATATTCAGAGGAAATTGGCGAAGCCTAAGATTAAAAAGGAGCCAGTCACGACTGCTATGCTTGTAGCGTTGGTTGAGAGCCTTGGCCGATCACCCACTCTAAGCGATGTCCGTCTAGCTGCAGCCGCACTGCTGTCATTTGCTGCTTTTCTCCGTCATATTCATAACCATATACTGTCTTCACCTTGATATCCTTAAAAGTGAAATCAACTTGAAATTGAAAGTGAAAATGAACAAAATCCTTTCAATGGAAATAGACCATAGCAATCCCTATATACACAGTACTACCGTACTGTGTGATTTGTTGTGTCATCGATTGTGCACCTAGTGGGTATTAGGGGATGTGAGTCGCATCCATCCAGCAAGTTACCACAACGGCTTAAAGTCTACTGTAAATTCTTTGATAATCTCGCTACACAAACATTCATTTATAGTAGCATAGGTCCCCTACTAAAATTTCTCTGAGATATCTCCTCTGCAGGAGGTACTGGTATGTAGGTAACATACCAACCAGTTCGGAAACCCTCCCGTAGTTCGTGTACTAGAAAAATGATAGCCATACAGGAGCCAGTGTGAGCCTGCATGCTATGAAGCAAAAGGCCACTACTACTGCCTGGGAATCTGTTTGTGCAATGCTGCGTGGAGCAGCTATAAAGAGCAGGACTATGCCAGCTGTATCATGTGTGCTAATTTTGCTACACACCGCTGCACACAGTGTGGAGCTTGGGTCTACTACTGTGCTAGTTGTTTCTGTCAAGCTCATTTGCTGACCAATTTCTTCCATGTTGGTGAAGTCTGGGAGGTATATCTATTATTCTTACTGCACCCAAGGGTGTTTTGTTTTGTGTAGCAGGTATATATAACAACGTTCATGATCATTTGTCCTAGGATGGAGTGTTTAAACCCATCGATACTTGGTGAGATAATGGACCAACAGCATACAAATCCACCTGATGTATGATGTTGCATGTAACCTTTTTGATCACTTGGAGGTACTAATGCATATTTTGCTCATATAGCGTGCTTGTGCTCATATTAATTGTGCTAAATGGTAATGAAAACCTACTTCAGAAAGTAAAACTCCTGCTTTTCATGCTTACTGCCACGTTCCTGCTTGTACTATTTGCATTTTACATACACATGTAGGTGCTGTACAGCCCATGGTGATGTGATGGACTAGGATTGTCTGATGGGAGCGTCGTCTGAGACATTTTTCTTGTATGACCAAGGAGACGCGTCCATCCCATTGCATAGATATATTATCTCTCTACTATGCACTCATGAGCAAGCAGAAACTGGGTAAAGGTTATGTTAGTTGTATCATCTCACATCCTATACAGCACAGCTCTTAGTACAAAACACTCCAAGATGTTGCAATCAAAACATACTCAATTGATTTCAAATGCTCCGGGTGTGTACTATACCATACAGCCACACGTGTTATTATGTACAACCTGCATAGCATTAGGACAATATAAAACAGTGGATTGTGGAGGAGAGAAATCTTATTTGTACTGCTGAACAAAGATGAAATTGTGATATGGTCTGTCATTTACAGTTACTGGAAACCTCACAATTTTAAACTGTATTATGCTACCAGGTTTGCAACATCATTAACACATGCATTCATGAACAATCATGTGCATAGCACACTACATGCAAGAAAGAGGGAAGAAAGGAAAAACAATTCACTCCTGTATATCTGTATATTCCTTCACAGTATTGTTTAAAATGAGTAATTAACATGATGTATGTATTGAAGAGAGCTGCTTCGTAGTACATTTATTTGAAGCAGCTATAAACCTGGCGCCATAAGGTGTTTTATGTACCAGTAGAATGATGGTAACTGTTCATGCTGTGTACATATATCTATTCCATTCCTCACCATATAGTCCAAATGCCTTGATATCACACTAATGTAATCACCATGCACTTCCTTGTATGTACTAGTTGAACTAAGCTCTTTACCATGTCTAAATAGTATTTCTTGCAAACCACAATTACATTATTGACTGCCTTATAAGCTGGGAAAAGCACAATTATCATGCAAGAAATAGTCTAAATGTAGAACATGCTTCTTCCTTTTATTCACATGCTATTGCTTCAAGGATTGGACCCTCTCATCAATGGAGTCATATATTGTCTGTTCCCGGTCTCTAAGTACCCTTATATCTACATTTGCTGCTTTAGCCCATTTCTTGGCGTATTTAGAAACAGCTTCCTTACAGTTTTTCTTTTTCACTCTCCAATCTATGTTATTCTGTTCTCTGTAAGTAGGGCCTTTCCTAAATTAAATTTCTCAGTTTAAATCACCAGTAACAACATGTCCAAAACGCTCATATTTGAAATTAGAGGAGCTACAAGTACATGTCATATCCACTGTTCCTTTATCCACGTCCAATTCATCTACTGCCTTCCTGTTGTTAAATATTTTACCTGCTATTGTCTTTGTATATTTAAAACTTACAATACCCTCAAAAAGTTTGGCAGGGCCATCATCACCTTCCTAGAGTTTAATATCCTTGCCAGGTTTAACATATCCATTCCTTTGTTAGCATTTATCTTTTTATTGTCTACCTTTGGTATTTCACCATCTCTTGATCTATAGGAAATAACAAAATACGAATGAGGATGTTATGCTCAAGAACTGCTTTTTCTACCACATTAATTGATTTTATTTCTGGGTAAACTCATAATGTAGGCTTGTAAATCTCACTGAAAGTAAAACCATGGTTCAACTCGCTGAAAGTAAAAACATTGTTCTTAGTCAGTATTCAATGGGAGTTACTTCCCTCCTTCAGCAGAGACTTTGAGTAATAGACCTAACCCACTCTAGAGCCCAAGCTGCATTTGGAAACATCACATCTGCATCTAGTGAGTCACTTAATGTATCAGATCAGGACAGTGACTCTTCAGACAGTGACATTTGATCCTGGGAGCAACATTGAAGATTAATATGCTCTATATATTACTGCAGCTGTTTATTATCATATTCCATGCATACCCAGAATTCCTTTTTTCATGCACATGCACTGTATGAACAATTTTCATCACCATATTCCTGCACATGCGTAAATCAAAACAATTCTCATCAACACATTCCTTGTTTGCACTGTATGAGTAAATAAAAAACAATTTTCATCAATAATGCACATGTATTATATGAGCAGATACAGAACCACTTAAATAATATAAATACACAAGACACATACTTAAAACAAAAATTTAGTTAGCAGAAACACAGTATAAGTTTATAACGTACATGTATGATACTATGCGATCATTACAAGCATTATTTTCACACGAACTGCAGCATTTATACACTCTACAACTAGTTAGCGAGTTTGGTAAGCATGCTCAAGCATGGACTACATGACCAGTCCTCATTGGTAAAGAACTTGTCACAATCAAGTTCCATGCAGTTCATGTAAAAATACTGCTTGCAACAATCGCATAGTATCATAGCCCTGGATACATTGTTGGGCATCCGGCATGTACAGAATACCTCTTGAGAGAGATTTGTAAGTCCTTGAACCAAGAGGCACCCGTCTTGAACCAAACACCTCATTCTACCCTCCTCCAAACAAAGCGGCAGGTGTTGCCTCATCTTACTGTTGTCCCAGTGACATAATGCTGGATCACAGCAGTGGGCAAGTTCTGTAGCACTATATAATCCACAATCATGGCTGAGACATCACATTCACAATATCAAACTTTATCTATTGGATCTCACACTTAAAAAATGAGCATATGACATTTCTAAAAGTTGATAATATGTGGCCGATGGAAATCATAGTATGCTATGGAATCAGGGAGACCTTGTCCATCCTTCAGATGCAAATTGGACACTACAATCCAATGGCAATCACCTACATGCAGCACTTGAACAAATGGGGATTGTGGAGGTAAAGAACTATTTTTGGCACACTGAGTGCTTTGCCACCCAAATATTTCCCCCTTTGTCTGCTTTTGTAATAAGCGCTGTGCAGCATGTATGATTCCATCATTGAGCCAAGCACTACATTGAAGGATGGCTTTGTCATGCTGGTAGAGGTCTAATTTAGGAATCCAAATACTCTCTTCTTTGACGGGACTATCGGACAGAACAACTGGTCCACTAGAAGACAAATGATGGTTTTGTCCCTTCATTTGTCCCTCTTCCATGGATGCGGAAGTAGATAGCAGCTGAGTGGTTGGTTTAGGGGAATGAGAGAAGGACAAAAGATGGCTTTGTTCCTTCCTTTGTTCTTCTCCCCGTGGGTGCAGAGGTAGAGGTAGAGGAATGTGACAAAGGGGAATAGGAGAGGGACAAATGATGGTTTTGTCCCTTCATTTGTCCTTCTTGCATGGGTCAGTGGTTGGTTTAGACAAATGAGAGGATAAAAGATGTCTTTGTTACTTCTTTTGTCTTTCTCCCATGGGGGCAGAGGTAGAGGTAGAAGACATTGATTCAAAGGAATGGGACAAATGATCTTTTTGTCCCTTTATTTGTCCCTCTTCTACGGACGCGGAGGTAGAGTGTGATATAGAAGGTGGTCTAAAGGTGGAATCAGAAGAAAGGGAGAGGGGGAAAGACTGGTTTCTTTGTCCCTCTACCATGGCTGCAGAAGTAGAACATGAGTTTGAAGGCAGTTTATTTGTTGACAAATGATGGTTTTGTCCCACTTCCTTGGTTCTGTCACACTTCCTTGGACACAGAGGTAGATAACAGTGTTTTCTTGGATAATCATGGGATAGTGAATGTTTTGTTCCCCTCCAAGATGGCAGGCGGTTGATTTCGTTTTGGAGGTGGTGGTGGGTTTGCTACAGGAAAATACCGATATTGAGATTCTGAATGATAATACTATATCTACTTTGTATGTTACCTGCAATAACAGCATGAATGTATTCGAAAAAATTCAGGGGTAAAGCACTGCAATGTATTGGATATTCCAAGGGTAATGGTACTGTGAAAAACGCTACTGTAACCCCTGAATACTCGAGGGTTTCCAGTTCACTCATCTATGAAAAGAGGTAGTATGTCAGTAGGTGTATAGATTTAGGTTCTATGTATACTAGCTTGGTTTAGTACTGGGGTCCGTAGTAGTAAAGCTTCTTCCCTACAGTACAAGCACTGGCAGAAGGTCCTGGGTTCCCTACTAGCAGAAGGTTTTGGGTTTCCTAGTACAGATACTGGCAGAAGGTTCTGGGTTTCCTAGTCCAGGTACTGGCAGAAGATTCTGGGTTTCCTAGTACAGGTACTAGCCAAAGGGTTCTGAGTTTCCTAGTACTGGTACTGGCAGAAGATTTCTCGGTTTCTAGTACAGGTACTAGCTAAAGGTTTTGGGTTTCCTAGTACAGGTACTATTAGAAGGTTCTGGGTTTCCTAGTACACAGGTACTGGCAGAAGGTTCTGGGGTTCGTAGTGCAGGTACTGGCAGAAGATTCTGGGTTTCCTAGTACAGGTACTAGCAAAAGGTTCCGGATTTCCTAGTACAGGTACTAGCTAGGTTTCTAGTACAGGTACTAGCTAATGGTTCTGGGTTTCCTAGTACAGGTGCAGATTTCCTAGTACACTACTAGCAAAAGGCTCTGGGTTTCCTTGTACAGGAACCTGCAGAAGGTTCTGGGTTTGTAGTACAGGTACTAGCAAAAGTTTCTTTTCTGGTCATTGTCCTCTCAGCTGCTTCAATGGTCTTTAATATGTCTTTGGAAGATCCCGGCAGCTCTTTATAAGCAGTACTGGCCTTCTGGGTGATAGCCAAAGCACTCTCATGCGATCCAGCTGCAGATCAAGAATGGCATAGGATTAACGTTATCTAGATATGTATATACATTGTTCCTTAGCATAGTCTTTTAAATACTGCTGCCATGAAGAGCGAGCTTTTTAAGATGACGATTCACATCCAACTCTAGCTCCTCTGCCTTCCTTTTCATATTCTGCCGATGAATACACTTCTATATATTTACAAAGCTAACAATACAGTGAGTAAAAAAATTATCACACATACCTTCACTTGTGAAACAGTTAAGCCTGTGCTCTTTACTGCCGATTCCAAGTTGTGGGAATGCCTCTGGCCCCAGCAAGAGGTTGAAGAACGACGACGACTTCGGGTGAAAAGGACTTATGGGAATGATATTCAGAAGCATGACTCTGGTTGTCAAAACTGCTACTCTCAGGCATAGCTACAGGAGTTTCAGAATGTTCAATAGCTGCACACGACCAATACGATACGTATACTACATGGCCATACGTAGCAGGATTGAAACCTACGCAAGCGATTTTGGTGCCTAGGTTTTCCATAATCCTAGTACCTGTACTACGTTTAGGTTTTGAACTGGGTGAACATACACATACAATATTTAAAGCAGTCGTTTTTACTGTATCCAGAATGCCTGATAATAGAGGTAGTGCTGGTAATCTATAGTAATGCTAGTAATTATGGTAATCCAGGTCATGCTGGTAATGCTAGTAATTAATGCTGCTAATAGATGTATAATGCTGGTAATGTAGGTAAATATAGGTAATACTGGCAATGGTAGTAATTACGGTAATGGAGGTAATGCTGATAATGTATATGTAATGCTGGTAATCAAGGTAATACTAGCAATGCTGGTAATCCAGGTAAAGGTAATGGTGGTAATGCTGGCAATATTGTGTAAGTTGTAATCCAGGTAATGCACTCATTTACGTGAAAGGAGAGTTGGTATAGCTATATGGAAAAGTGTGAAAATGTAGGGATGACAATGCTAAAAGTGCAGGAATAAGATGCAGTATATGCAGGCAAAACCAGTGATGATGGCATGAGAAATAAGGAGCAGCATGACAAAGGCAAGGGATTACGCATGTTATGATTGTTCCATACCCACCCCTTGCCTTTGCCCTCATGCTGCTCTTTATTTCTCATCACTGGTTTTGCCTGCATTTTGTTCCTGCACTTTTAGCATTGTCATCCCTACATCCTTTAACATTTTAATGACATGTTGTTTCAATTGCCAAATACATGTTACATGCGAGCCCCACCCCTTGTGCTCCTCACGGTCACGTGAAATCACATGCCTAATAATGAGGAAATGGCTTTCGTGTATACAGAAATACATGTATTCTAGCTCTACTCGTGCAGGAAAGGTCCTACGAAGATTTCGATCAGCAAAGCACTCTGCAGGGGAATATGAAGCTGTTTCATACAAAAATGAAGGTAAATACTTGTACCGTTTGGAGATAGGCTTGTAGATGTTGGATAAATTGGTATGTCATTGTAACTGTGTACTTCAGTGTTATAGTGTCTAGAAACACTCATAGGCTTTGTTGTTTCTAAAAGGTTTCTAAAAGGGGTTATAGCTGCCGCGTTTGAGAGTTCTGAGCTGTTTGTTAAGGCTTAATGGGCGTGTCAGTGCCATCCCTACGTAGAGTCTACCGACTCTGATATTTGCATTTCAAGAAATTATACATAACACAATTATGCATCTAATATACACCTACACAAACATACACATTACAATTATTTACAATTGATTTTAAGTTGAGCAATACATGTTGCTCCAAGTGCTTTTTGCTGACTGCTGTGTTCATCCACAATTTATATGGAACACTGTTTGCGACAAAATTTATGAGACCAATCCTCAATTCGATTATAATATCTCCATTCTCTACTCGATTTTATATTCGATCCTCGAATCGATTATATTTATAAATATTGATTTTCTAATCGATTTTATTCCACTCTATGAGCGCCAAATGAATTCAATTGATTATATTCTGTAATCGATTCTCTAACGAATCGATGTACATTTACAGATACAGAGGAGAGTCAATTAGAGAATCGAATATAAATTCGATTAGAGAATCGATTACAGAGTCGATATATATCAGATTTTCTAATCGATTCTATTCTCAATTCTGCAGTCAAATCTCTAATTGATTTTCTGCTCTGATGCGCTTATGAGATTCCATAGCGGATGATTATCACATGACTGACATATGGACCTGTGGACCTGTGGTGGGCATTAATACGTACACCTAAAATATGGATCCCGTTAGTGAATGTGCGCTAGCTTTTTGTGAAGTAGTTCTCCACACAGTTATCGTGGCATATGAGGATAACCGTAAAGAATGTATTCTAGAGATGGTAGAACTTGCTCTTCACTACTCGTTCTGGTAGAGAAGTACCTTGGAACGGAGTGCACTTCTTCACAAGAGTCACAGAACAAGGAATCAACACAGAGGAAGACTGAAAGTTGTGATTGATAGAGAAAGGCTTAATTTCCTCAAGGAGTGTGGATTTAAGATTAAAGACATTGCTACATTTTTTGGATGCAATCGAGAAACATATCAATGAGTATAGCATTCCTCGTCATTGTGATGTGTACTCTGCTGTTTCAGATGCAGACCTAGATGGAAAGGTATCATCCATTGTCTCCTTTTTCCCAGATGTGAACAAAAGGTCGACTTATGTGTGAAGGCATTTTGGTTAGTCATAAGAGGATAAGGGAGTTGCTCAGAAGAGTGGATCCCATGGGAGTAAAATATTATATTAGACAGGTTCTCCATCAATGTAAACATATTTCCTTTCCTTCAGTCAACAGGAAATTTCACTTTTTTTGCAGTGCATGGGCACTTGGAGCTAGTGGGAAGACTACGTGTTCAATGGACAGTATTATAACCTTGCACGCTTGCACAAGGCGGAAGCAAAGAATAGAATATTCACACAAACAAGTATTTAACTGAAAGTTAATTTTACGATTATAACATAGGTGGGAAGTTGGTACCTGTCGCACATTTCCATTATTAGAATGGAGGAGAAAGTAGTAGTTGCAAGTAGGGTGTTCCAGTACAGAGTACAGGACACAATGCTTTCTCTAGAAGTCCACTCTGCACATTACTAGTGCCCAACTCCCTTCTACTGTGTCTTCATGACAATGGAGCTAACAACTTCACTGCAGGAGTAAATGCCTGCATCAAGGAACAGGTAGTCACCCTTGATATGTGCTGTGCACAGCTCGAAGCAGCTCTAAGAAGAGTAGCAGGAAGGCTTGCAACAAAGAAGAGTTGCAAGGGGTCACGCGATAGGAAGAGGGTCAGGGATGGTGTTACAAGAGTCTTGGCTGGGGTAGGTGAAACTGTGTCGGTGGCAATGATGGCATATTTCCTACAAGTGAGTTGTATGTAAATGCAGAAGAATGTATGTGTACGTAGGTGTAAAAGAGTGCAAAACTTTGCTGACAAGTCATGATTCAATAGTATATGCATACCTGTGTTGAATTAGGAAAGAATGTAGAGTGGAAAGAACAATGCTACAGCCAAGCGCTGCTACTACTCCTCCAATAAGCATGACCCATGTGGAGAGGTCATAAGAAGTGAAAAGAGACAGAAAGCCCAGGAGCAAATAAACACTCTATATTGATTGTTGATAACTGTAGTATACACCATGTTCAAGAGGTGAAGGATCTTCTCCGTGATGCAGGAATTTTGTATTTTTTCTTGCCGCTGTACAGCCAGGACCTTAACCCTGTTATAGCTCTTCAGCTATATTAAGTATTATTTAAAACAACATGATCTAGTTCTGCAATACATGACTAGCATGGTTCCTGTTTTGAATGCAGCATTTAACAGTGTTACAGCACAACAGTGCAATGGTTGGATAGAGCATGGTCTTTTGTATATATACTCCACGTTTGAGTATGTAATTACGCATGTATACATATATATATATGTTGTGAATTTACAACAGGCATACTTCAATCCTCACGTAGAAGTGGGAATGACCTTAACTGCTATACATGTATAAACTTAAAGATGCTTTATGTCTGATAGGATTGTGTCCTGGAGGTCACGGAAAACATCCTGTGATATAGCTCCCATTTCAACCAAGTCAGAACGTTTCTTCAGCTGATCAATAAGCTCACTGCGCATATTCACATGTCTTCCTGGTGAGTGGGAAACAGCCAATTTCTTCCTATCAGGAGTTGAACATGATTCTTCTGCTTGTTGGCGTTTCCTTTGTGCACTACGAAAAATGGCTTATTTGAGGTTCGTCATATGAATCATGGGTACCCACATGAAATAGATGCATTTGCACAACACCTGCTAGACAAAATGCCCCTCCAAATTGATATAAGGCGCACTTATGGATGCAATACGTGCACGGTTACAAAGGTAACCCAGTGATGTAAGTGCAGATCATCAATATGTAAGTTTTATTTTATGTAGGTGACATTTGTGGGAGAAGGGGCAGTTGATTATGGTGGTCCAAGGAGAGAATTATTTTGAATTCTAGCCTCTGATGCTGCAAATTCAATTTTTTGTCAGAAATGACTTTGTGAAGTTTTTTTAGTGTGGATGCAACATGATCACATGTACTTTGTAGGAGTTTATACAAGTTTGGAATTCCCTCTCAAATATGTATGGTGACTTCAATGTGTAGTGGTGACCTCATATTATTATTAACCCTCAGCGCACATGCGCAGTGGGGGTTACGGTAGTCGTCTGTGTGTGTGTGTGTGTGTGTGTGTGTGTGTGTGTGTGTGTGTGTGTGTGTGTGTGTCTGTCTATCTGTTAAGTCACATCTCACCTCTAAAGCGTTTGTTCATCCTGAAAATACTGTTACATACTTAGCGGGCAATGGAGGTCAAAAAATTTGTGGGGTTTTCTCTGAAACGGCTCCGTTGCAGAGATCCAGCACTCACCCTGTTGAACGGCTTATACCTACAGTCGGCCATTTTCCTGCGGAAAGCGCGCATGCGCATTCTAATAGCCTATATCTACCATGTGGTGCCCCTGGTAGTGTTATTTCTTCCTGTGTGTTGGTGCAGAGGAGTTTCGTTTCGTGATTGGTCATGCCTCCAAGTAAGGTCTGTCCACAATGTAATGCAATTGTACCTATTAGACTAAAAGTATGCAAATCTTGCCAACATATGTTCCAAGCTAAGAGACAAATAGAGCATACCTTGCCAGCCAGATCTATGAGGCGATTGCGAGTTACTTTGCCAGATAGCAGTCATAAAGGCTAAAGACAAGTTACAAAAGGCATGTAAAAGAGCAGCAGAGTCTAGCGAGCAAACATTGCATAGACAGCAGCATGATAGTGAGTACAAATCAAGAGTGAGAGCAGGAGAGTCTAGCGAGCAAACATTGCATAGACAGCAGCATGACAGAGAATACAAAGCAAGTGTAAGAGCAGCAGAGTCTAGCAAACAAACCGTGCATAGACAGCAGCAGAACAAAGAGCATATGGCAAGCGTGAGAGCAGCAGAGTCTAGCAAACAAACTTTGCATAGACAGCAGCAGAACAAAGTGCACATGGCAAGCGTGAGAGCAGCAGAGTCTAGCGAACAAACCTGGCATAGACAGCAGCAGAACAAAGAGCACATGGCAAGTGTGAGAGCAACAGAGTCTAGTGAACAGAGTCTAGTGAACAAACCTGGCATAGACAGCAGCAGAACAAACAGCACATGGCGAGCGTGAGAGCAGCTAAGAAAGCAAATGATGTGTCTATAGAACAAGCTATTATGTCATTTCATTCTAATATCAAGAATGGGCCTGATTTTGTTTGCACATGTTGCCATCGTTTGATGTACAGGAAGAGTGTTGTTCCATGTAACACAGCTAAATATTCCAAGTGTAGCAATGACTTGCTAAATTGTGTGTTTAAAGCTGATTTGAGATATGTTTGTGATACTGGCAGTGAGTGGGTGTGTAACACATGTGATAGAGCATTGAAGCGTGGAGTGATGCCTTTGCAAGCTAAAGCTAATGGTTTACAGTTGCCTGACATACCAACTGAGCTATCTGGTCTTAATGCACTGGAACTGAGATTGATTTGTTGGCGTTTGCCTTTCATGAAAATGGTTGCATTGCCATGTGGTAAACAGAGATCAATCCATGGGCCAGCTGTCAATGTTCCTTCTAAAGTTGATACTATATGCAATATATTGCCAAGATTGCCTTCCCAGTCTGAGTTAGTGCCACTAAAGCTGAAGCGTAAACTAGCGTACAAAGGCCACTATATGTATGACTACATAACTCCTCAGAAACTGCTAGATGCATTGTCATTCTTGAAAGCTAACAATCCATTGTATGCTGACATTGATGTGAATACAGAGTGGCTAGAAACTGCTATGGCTAATGATGCTGAGCTCTGTGAGTGTTTAGTTCAGCAGCAAAATGATTGTGATGAGCAGCCTACAGATCACTGTGTTGATTCCCCTGTTACCACATCACCTGATATTGCTATGGATCGTAGTGCTGACCCCCTTATGACAGCTATGCATAATCTAGAAACACAAGCCAGTCAGAATGGTTTCACTATCCATAATGTGCCATATGATGGTGACTGTATGTTCAGTGCTATTGTATACCAGCTAAACAGTTCTGGTGTGTGTGATTTTGACAGTAAAACATTGAGATAAGCTGTTGTTGACTACTTGCAAGCTAACCAAGATAGATATTGTGATTTTATGTGCCAGCCAGTTGATCAGCATGATGACTATAATGCAGACACTGACCCTATCACACAAGAGGATGAGTTCATTAGCACCATTACTGATCCTCAGTTGCTAACAGAGCTAAGATGGCAGAAATATGTGAGATGTCTGCAACAAGGTGCCTGGGGTGACAATATTGCTATGCAGGCTGTATCTGACATGCTCAGTGTGACTATTCATGTTCTGTGTAGCCACTATCCCATGTACTCTGTTACTCCACAAAACCATTGCACCACTAATGAGGTGTTGGGCTGATAATGCAATACCACTATGTTGGTCTTGACAAAATACCTGCACCTGCCCTACCCATTGCTGATAAGCCTGTGCAACCACACCAGTCAGAACCAGCTGAGCTAGATGATGCCACTATAGCTGAAGGTGATGAGCATAGTAGACAAATCAGTGGTGCCCCACAAGCTAGCATGATGTGTGTTGAAAATCCTGAAAGTTCTAGCCAAACTATGTGTGTTGCCCCAGCTGAAGGAGAGAGACCACTAAACATTATGACTGATCTTAACTTTGAAGCTATGTCAAACCCAGACAAATTTCCATATGGTACTGGCACATTTAGCTGTGATCGGCCAAGAAAGCTAACCTATAGAAAATATTTCAATCAGAGGTTAATGGATGTTGATGGCAGATTTGCTAGAGATCTTGATTATCTGTTTGTTGCACAGTACATTGTTGAAGCTAAGCAAGTAAGAGATGATGGTAATAACTTTGCTATGAGACAAAAGCCTTCTAGACAGTTCACAGCTGCCCAAGCTCTAAACCCAACAGTACTAAACCAGTTTGTGAGAAAAGACAAAGTATATTCATTCATGAAAAACATACGTGGCTCACCACCATACTACCAGCATACATTCCATGATTTGCTAGCCATGATACGCCAGCTTGGCACACCCACATGGTTTTTCACATTATCAGCAGCTGATTTAAAATGGCCAGATATGATTCAAACCATTGCTAGACAGTATGGTGTACATTTCACTGACGATGAAGTAGCCAGATTATCATTTGATGACAAATCTAACTGGATAAAGCATAACCAAGTGACAGCGGCCAGACACTTTCAGTACAGACTAAATGCACTTTTCCAAGATTTTCTGAAGTCCACTGCTAAGCCACTTGGTGAAATTGCTGACTATGCTATCAGAATTGAGTTCCAAGCTAGAGGTTCCCCACATGCACACTGTGTTATTTGGGTGAAGGATGCCCCGAAGTACATTGAGTCCCCTGATAGTGATGTGTGTGATTTCATTGACCAGTATGTCTCATGTAGGCTACCAGCTGAAGATGGCAAACTAAGAGAACTAGTGTCACTATTGCAACAGCATAGGCATTCCTCTTATTGCAAAAGAAACAAAACTTGCCGTTTCAGCTTCCCTAAGCCACCTAGTCCCAAAACCCTCATTACTAAGTTTGACCCAGAGACTGATGTTGAGCACTCTAAAGCTGTGTTGAAAAAGGTGCAAAAGTAAATAACTGAGAGTAACAGTGATCTGAACCTTGCTGATTTACTAGATAAAGCGGATTTGACTGAAACTGAGTATATTGAAGCTTTAGAAGCCTCTTGCACTGGCATTGTTGTTGTTCTCAAGCGTAAACTAGGCGAATGTTGCATTAATAACTATAACCCCTCAGTATTGCTAGCATGGCAAGCCAACATGGACATTCAGTTTGTGCTAAATGCTTATGCCTGTGTGATGTATGTTGCCTCCTATATCATGAAAACTGAGCGAGCCATGGGTGAACTACTTAAACAAGTTGCAGCTGAAGCTAGAACTGATGAGTTGAAAACCCAGTTGAGAAAAGTTGGCTCAGCATTCCTAACACAGAGAAGTGAGTGCACAAGAAGCTGTTTATAGATTACTGTCATTGCCTATGAAGCAGATCTGTTGTGTTTGTTGATACCAACCCCAAGCATGAGAGAATAGCAGAACTGAAAACAAATGACTCACTTAGCCAACTAGATGATGATGATACTGATGTGTTTCTAATAGATCGATACCAGCACGCACCACAACAGCTTAGCTCCATGTGTCTAGCAGAATTTGCTGCCACATATGTCACTAACTACAAGCCAGATGACAGTGTGTGTGATGCTTTGCCAGAATTAGAGTGTGATAGCACATCCACTCAAATAACACTAACTGATGGGTTTGGCAAAATGAACAAACGCAAGCAACAAGCTGTGATTAGATTCAGAAAATATAACAAAGACACTGACCCTAGCAACTGGTACCAAGCTAAACTAATGTTATACTATCCATGGTTTGATGAACAGGCAGATGGCACTGGTGGCTATCCTAGCTATGAGGCCCATTACAGACATGTGAGTGATATTGTGCTTACCAATGAGTCAAAGTACACAAATGAAAGCATAGATGAGCTTGATGTTGATGAAAATGGTCCACCCGAGCATTTGTGGAACAGCCTTGCACCATCCACTGAAGAGCATAGATTGCAATCCATAGTTGAAGGTAGCGAGCAGCTAACTGAAGTATCCCAACAAGACTTGCAAGATAACCAAAGCATTATGTCACAGTCAAAAAAAAACATTATGTCAGCCAATAAGCGAGAGATCCCTCCTGAGCAGTATAGACAGTATATTAGAGAGCTTAACAATGAGCAAAGGTCCATTGTTATGTTCCATCGTGACTGGTGTAAGAAAGCTGTGCTGGCATTGAAACAAAACAAACCAGTTGAACCTTACCATGTGTTCCTTAGTGGTCCAAGTGGTGTTGGTAAATCTCATGTAATCAAACTGATCCATTCTGACACACTGAAATTGCTTAAACTATCAGGTACATTGGAGCCAGATGATGTTATTGTGTTGTTAACTGCTCCCACTGGTGTTGCTGCATTCAATATCAATGACATGACATTACACTCAGCTTTACGGTTGGGACGAAGCAAATACAGTGGTTTTCAGCCTCTTAGCCATAACAGACTAAACACATTAAGAACCAAGCTATCACGCCTAATGTTGCTTATTGTTGATAAAGTTAGTATGGTTGGTGCAAACATGTTGCTAGAGATCCACAAAAGACTTCAACAGATCAAAGGTGTTTCAGATGATGCTATATTTGGTGGTGTGAGCATACTAGCAGTTGGAGATCTGTATCAGTTACCACCAGTTGGCCAAGCTCCATTGTTCAGTACTGTAAGTGATTGCTATGCCCAGCTATATGGCTCAGGTTCACTGTGGGTTGACCATTTCCTCATGCATGAACTGACTAAAGTAATGAGACAGAGAGATGACCTTGCATTCTCAGAACTATTGTGTTGTGTTAGAACAAACAGTTGCACAGTTGATGATATTAGAACTCTGAAATCTCGTGAAATAGTTGCAGACACAGCTAACTACCCCACTCAGGCATTACATGTGTACAGACTAAATGCAGATGTTGACACACGAAACACTGACATGCTGAACAGCCTAGCTCCTAACAGTGCACAGTATACCATCAAAGCTATTGATTCAGTAGCTGGCCAAACTAGTCATATTAGTCTTACCAGCCTATCTGACAAAAGATCTGAAACAGGTGGTCTCCATGGTACGGTCAAACTAGCCATTGGTGCACGTGTGATGCTAACAGCTAATGTTGATGTATGAGATGGTCTTGTGAATGGTGCTGGAGGCGAAGTTGTGCATATCATTACCAACACTAATAGTGAAGTTGCTAGCATACTTGTGAAATTTGACAATAGCAGAGTTGGCCTAAAAGCAATTCAGACCAGCTAGATATGCTGATGCTGCACCACTGAGCAAATATGAAGTTGTGTTTTTTGCTAAAGGAAAGCGAGGCTCTGAGATAAAACGTTTGCAATTTCCACTGACTCTAGCATGGGCTACCACTATACACAAAGTACAAGGTCTGACACTTGATGAGATTGTTGTTGACATGAAAGGTGGCAGATTTAGTCCTGGACAAGCCTATGTTGCATTCAGTCGTGTAAAAACACTGGCATATCCTAAATTTCACTAGCAAAGCCATCAAAAAAAGCATTGATGTTGAAAATGAGATGTTCAGGCTAAATTCCAATCTATTGCATCCGATGTCTGATGTGCTAAATGATCCATACCATCTTACCTTAGCACTGTTGAACGTGAGGTCCAAATTGCCAGATATTCATGCTGACAAAAATCTCAGATCAGCTAGCATACTGTGTTTCTGTGAGACTTGGCTAAATCCATCTCAGCCTACCCCCGCATTACTAGATCAGATGTGATAGAGTGACATGTGAGAACAAAGGTGGTGTACTGATTTGTGTTCCTAGCCAGCTGAATCCAACAAATGTGCACAGATTTGCTACTAGTGGCATTGAAGCTGTATCAGTGACTGTACAACTACCAAATGGTGAAAACATGCAAACAGCACTTGTATACAGATCGCCTAGTGTACCTCAAGGAACATTCATAACTTTGCTGACTAGACTGTTGACACATGTGACACTGTGTACTACACCTTGTGTTATACTAGGTGATTTCAATGAGGATATCCTACATTGCCAGAACTCTGCGATTTTGAGCTTAATGTCTAGTTTCAGTTTCACTCAGATTGTGTGTTGCCCAACTACACCACAAGCCACATTGATAGACCATGTTTACTTGAGAAACACAGCTGGCAGTAAAATTTTTGCTATAATACAAGATACATACTACTCTGATCACGACACTGTGTACTGCAGAATTCCGTTGTGAGCTTACTAGCATAACCAGCATAATCAGCATAATAAGCATTTGTGATAGCAAACCAAGCAAGCCTAACAAATGAAGCAAGCCTAGCAAACCAACAATGTATTCCTGTGTCTACTCTATGGCTGCTAGTGATGAGCACAGGTCTAAGGTTGTATATAACCAATGATGACTGGGCTATGAGGGTCCTACCTGGAGGATTTCCTACACTAACTACCCTGGAGGAGGAGGAGGAGGAGGAGGAGGAGGAGGAGGAGGGAGAGGCTCTAAAGGTGCTATTTATTACTACATGTATGTGTAACCTTTACACTGGGTTCCTTACTATTTATTGCTCTTGCTTTATCTCTCTCCTCTCTCTGCTCAGCTTCAGACCCACCTCATAGTCACAACTGGTTCCCCTTCTATGCCTCCAGTTGCCTCTAATTGGACCTTCCTTCAACTATCTACTGTTCCTACTGACTATGCCATCACCGTACAGATGCCTCTAATTGGACCCTCCTTCAACTATCTACTGTTCCTACTGACTACGCCGTCACCGTACAGTTGCCTCTAATTGGACCCTCCTTCAACTATCTACTGTTCCTACTGACTACGCCGTCACCGTACAGTTGCCTCTAATTGGACCCTCCTTCAACTATCTACTGTTCCTACTGACTACGCCGTCACCGTACAGTTGCCTCTAATTGGACCCTCCTTCAACTATCTACTGTTCCTACTGACTACGCCGTCACCGTACAGTTGCCTCTAATTGGACCCTCCTTCAACTATCTACTGTTCCTACTGACTACGCCGTCACCGTACAGTTGCCTCTAATTGGACCCTCCTTCAACTATCTACTGTTCCTACTGACTACACCGTCACCGTATAGTTGCCTCTAATTGGACCCTCCTTCAACTATCTACTGTTCCTACTGATACATCATAACCAGTTGTCAGTTGTCCGGAGCAATGAGTCCATCTGTGTTTGTCAGTCATGCCAAATGACCAAGAAATTGCCTGCCCCCAAATATGTCGCCAAAATTCCAATACAAAACCAAAGAGAAGACGCTGACTCTCTAAAAGCTAATGATTGAAACCCACTAATGCAGCTACAAGACAAAATAATGGTATCAGACCTATATTCACCTCAGTTAAACTGTATGTACAAGAAGTACCATATGATAACAACTGTGTCCTGAAAAGTGTCCTGAAAATGAATGAAACACTGTTTCCAACCCATTACACTCAAAAGTCATTGTAATCCCACAGTATGTAGTACTGTGTATATTGTGATTGCTATGGTCTATCTCCATTGAAAACCATATATAAGGATATTCTTCATTTTCACTGTCAATTTGAAGTTTATTTCACTTTCAGTGTTATACATAGTGTGTGCAGTCTCCTGCTCACCAACAATAGTAGCATCATTGACATATGTCACTATTGTTCATGTGGGATACTTATGCATTAATTATGTTGCTAGCATAAATCATGTACAGATTACAGCCACGGACTCAGGAGTACAGAACTGCCTCTCGTGACTTGGTGGACTGAGAAGATTGCACGGGTACGGGCGCGCGCCCAGCCGTACTCTTGAATTCATATTCATGAACTAGGCACGTGATTCGACCACGCGGTGCCATTTTTGTCTCAGAAATTCAGGCTGACAACGTAGAGAAGAGAAACAGACGTCCACCGCTACTCATTTAGCTTAGTCACTGGCGTGCATCACTCACGAAAAGAAATCGCAGAAAGGCCAAGGGGCTGACTCCTGACGTTCCACCACTAGTGAACACTGACTGATTGGCTCCACTCGCTCACTAGCACCGCTCATCCATCCACCTACAGGAGACCAGCCTATCTGATTGTCCACTTATCCCAGCTTATGTAGAACTCTTGACTCTACTCACTGCAGTAGCTGGGGCACTATAGGAACTATTTGTCTGATGTTCCTTCCCTCGCGTATACTCGTCAACTATGGCAAAACGACCACTTGACTTTCATCAACCTAGTACCTCTACAAAGCTTCCTAAGCAACAGAATCTAACTCCTCTGTCGCCAAGTAAAGTAACCACCACAGAAGACCATGCCACAATATCTGGTTTGCTTGCAACTCTCTCCTATAAAGCCTTCTCGCCACTTTGTTGGAGAGTTGACAGACGGAGGAATTAGTCGGCTGGTAGGATTTGACAGGCAAAGGCAACAAGAATTAAAATCATTCTGTGACTATAACATTCCAATCACCCTGCACGATTGCCATATTCAGCAAAATAAATACAAAAACACATTAGAAATTGTTGTAAAACCTCACACAAAAATTGAAGCTTCAAACCAACAATTTGACATTGGGAACTGCTGGGAGCTCTATCATCAATTTGATTGCACTTCCTGACCTTCCTGAAAATGAACGCGTTACTATAAGAGCAACTGTAGTGAAAGTAAATGAACCTCAAACAGTTGGAAGCAACAAGACAAAGCAAGAAGTCCTAGTTGCAGACACAACTGCTAAGGCAACAGTCATTTTATGGGGGAACGACGTAGGAACCCTAGAGCAAGGCAAATCGTACCAGCTAAATCGACTCGAAATCCGGACATACCTCACCAAGCGTCATCTATCATTTCCATCAGCAACATCAGCCGATGAAATTAGCTATATAGAGGATGTGATTGAACCAACTCTATCATCAGATGAGGAGGAGGAATGTCTCCAATCTGTCACCATTTCTGGTGTGAGACAACTTGAAACGATATATAACTGCATCACTTCTTCTAAAACTGTGGTGCCAACTAATGAGTACGTAGGTGTGTGTGATTCGTGCCACACGATGCAGAAGTTACCTGCTCCCAAACAAACAGCTAAGCTTTTCATGACCCCAACGGTTACTGTTAAGAGCAAATGATAAAAGAAATCACACAGTTGCAGAAGGAAGTGACAGCGCAGGACCTCCTTTTCTCGCCACAATTTGACTGTACCTACAACCCAAGTATCACGAAAGTGACTTGCAGTCATTTGTCAGTTAATACAATGCAAGTATCACGAAAATGCAGTCATTTAAACTTATGAGACTTGTAAATGTAGGTCATCACTATTTATGCTAACTCTAGCCTAAGTAAAATCCAACATTTGTTCCAAGGGTTATGCACTTCAATATTAACCGTCGGGCATGCGCAGCGAGGACTTACCATCTCACATCTGTTCGTCCTGAAAAAACTGTCACATACTCAGTGGGAAACGGAAGTCAAAAGATTTGTGGGTTTTTCTCTGAGAATGCTTCGTTCAAAGTTATGGCACCATTTGTCGTGCTGTAGACCCTTACAATGCTGATGCGCAGTTTTTCGACGGCAGAGCATCCTAAAAAGGCTACTAAACGCTACGTGGAATGCGACTCGATGCAAGGCAGCGGAGGTTCTTTCTCTTTAGTCTCCTAAGTCTTCCGCATACTTCCTATCACACGTAATTAGAGTTCGCACTCACGTGAGGCGTTTTACGCATGCGCACTATCCTATCAAGGATTCGCCCATGCGCATACGCCCAGGGTTCTGCACTTTAGTGCATTCATTAGTACAAGTACCTTGGTCGGTACACTGTAATGAGTATTATTGAAGGAGGATGTGGGGACCTGTGTATGAGTACAATTAGTACTGGGAAGCTGCCTACTGATGTATACCTGATGGAACCCTGCGGTTTGTGCTGCAAAAGGTACATCGATGTTATATTATTCTTTCTAATGTGAGTGCAGTGTGAGCAGAGTGAGCCCACCGTGTCATGACAATAGGCTGATTTTCTGTATGGAAAGTGTCTGTGTGCACATAAATATATTGTAGAATTCAATATAGTATGTAATGTAGAAATTAGCCGTTGTCATGACGAGGTAGGCTCACCTAAAACACACCTTATGTAATACCTATTTTGGTCAACCTAAGGTCTATAATGCAGAAGATGACACTGAAATCCAAGTTCAATCTCTAGTATACAAGACTGGATTCAGAAAGACTTTAGCAAAGTTAACGATTGGAGAAAAAAGCATGGTAGCCTCACTCTTGATTAATTACCACTGTATGACCAAAGTAAAGGCTACTATGGATCAGTATATTGAAGGGTTGGAAAGCTTGGGATTACTTAATCGTATTTGAGCAGAATGGAAAGATTTCTTTGTAGGTGATGGAGTAGTTGATGCAGGTAGTTTGCATATACTCATACACTATATGCTCATTTCACCTTGCTCATGCAGTGCTATAATATACGTTTGCATTACAAAGTAAACACAAAGAACCTATGTGTAAAAAATTCACATCTTTATCTACATACAAAAGTGTGCTGATCTTTCAGTTTTTTTATGAAGGTTCTAATCAAGTATCAGCTGAAAAGCAAGCATACATCAATTTTGTTGACTTTCCTAGATAAGTGTCAAGGTTAGTGATGACTAAAGTCATACCACTGCACTCCTTACAATGGTGTATTTATTATATAAAGATGCTGACAGTGGGTGCTCAGTTGAAGATGTAATGGTGTTTTTCTCTGGATCAAATCATGTTCTTCCAACTGGCTTTGGTAAAAAGCCCACTGTCACATTCTTCCATGAGCCATTTAGGAAATTGGCTATTTCATCAACCTGCGATCTTCAACTCCGACTACCCGTGTGTCATGGAAGTGATTATGAAAGTTTCGAACAGGATATAATTTTATCTGTGAAGGGTAATGATGACCCTTAGAATAATCATGACCAATATAGTGATAAGTCTGTTTATTCCTTTCACTGATTGGGATCACTTTTCATCTACCATTATGCACTTACTAGGGCATATGGCCCATTAACCATTTATCCCAATACTGTTTTGCATAATTGGTGCCCTTGACATGTTTCTTTAAGAATACTGATGTACCAGGTTATGTCACAATAATGCAAGTTCAATCTTCAGATGAGTATAAAAACATATACATGCATATGTACATCAACTATTTTCTACTTGCGTTCACCTGGGCCATTTTGCCAATGTCCTGCATGTTTGCGGGTAATGGTATGCGCAGGTAACTGGAGGGACACCGTGCTGCCGTGCTGAATGCTATGAGAAGTGTGTTTTTTTTCGAGTTAGGCTTAGTTAGGCCGAAGACTAGGGATAAGAGGCTAAAGGTGAGGCATGACGCTTGAAGCGCATTGATATAGTTCACTTGTACCGTTTTGACTGCTATGCTACATCTCATTGTAAATATGGGAGCCTAGCTAGCATTACTAACCTGAGAATCCTTGTGTCGTCCGGATAGCCCCTCTTTCTTTCTGATTTCCACACCAGCAAACGCTTCGTGCACGTAAGAAGCCTTCGCGCATAAACGGCATACAGTCATTGCTATCTCCATACTTTCCTTATGGGACATACAGCTATCTTTGGAGTGGTAGAGATTCAGATTTAGTGAGACCTATAATTAGACGTGGCAAAACGCGAGAAATCCAATGGTACTTTTTATTTTGAATTTGGATGAAAAATAAGGGAGTTCTGGACAAAATTCGAGGGCTTAGGTGAAGTCAAATAGACAATAACTATCATGATTGACCACAGCTTCATGGATGAATACCTTTGCAATTGTAAATCTGCCATCATAGGAACTACTATCTATTGCTGTTGCAGAATCATTTTCTGTGCACTTGACAAGACATCTATCTCATTAACAATCACGGTCTCATCACCATAAAGAACTACTGGTCCATTGAAATCTATGCCATAATCATCAAACTCCTAGGATTGTGCATAGAGATAAATGCATGATGGTATTAATAAACATTCATATAGTAATGCACTTAGAGCATCAGTTCCTGTCCTTGCTGCATGTTGCGGAATATATCTATTTGTTTGAGGTAGCCCTGACACCCATAGTTGCATAGGGTACAATTGTTTTGTGTTCTCATACTGTGGTGAGCCCAACCCAATCTGAACGAGTCCGACTTCTGAATTAGAGGCAAAAATGCACACTGAACAGAATAAATATACAGTTCATCCTCAATATGCAGAAATCCACAATCCTCCAAAAGTAGAATAAGTAGTAGAATGAAATGGAATCTGAAAATAGATCTCGCCATAATCTGTTTGAGTGTGAATGCTTCTGCCCACAATTGCACTACCTCGTCCACTTCCTCACTCTGGATGTTCAAGCATGTACTGTGCTACAAGCACATTTTCACCACCCTTATCCATTCTCACTCTCGAGGGAAGTCCAAATTCTGTCACTCCAGAAATGCTTGCAACATTGTGTCTGCACGAACATTATTATATGCTTGTAAGAACACGATCATTCTACTATACCCATCTATGCCACCATGTACTACAATATGCCAGCGAATTAACTTGTGATATACATTAATGTGCCACAGATCATGTGGTGATGGAAATGATAGTTTTTTCCTGATCAGTTTCCTTTACAAGAAATGTACATGACTCTGCACATTTACTGCCATGCTGGATATGTGACCTGCCATTCTCATTTCAGTTACCAGGAAATGTAACATGACTTTGTACATTTACTGCCATGCTGGATATGTAACCTGCCATGCTCATTTCAGTCACCAGGAAATGTAACACAACTGTGCACATTTACTGCAACTGGAATATACCTGCCATGCTCATTTCGGTCATCAGGAAGGTGACACAACTCTGTACATTTACTGCCGTGCTGGATATATGACCTGCCATGCGGTTATTTGAGGGGAAATTCTCGTATCTCTTGTATGAAAATAACCAGAAGTTATGTATTGCTCCATAATCGTAAAATGACTTCTCTAAATGGCAGCGAAGGTGCATATTTGGTGTTACTACTCCTTTACCATACAACCTCTCTACCCATTAATCGTCATTTGGCAGAGTAATCTCAATGCCTGAACAAAGTAATACCAGCACTGCAGATGTTCATTGGGTATAATGTCGTGCAGAGCCATAACAAAAAGAATTAGTCCAATTCTTGAACTGATCAGCTGTGAACCCAGAAAATGAAGAGGCTATCTTATAAGGAATTCTACCCACATAATGTGGTCTACATATAGAATCAATACGCATTTGGATTAAAGTCAGGGCATATTAATCCTTGCTCCATCCATATATCTTTAACACTGAGTTTAGCTGATCCTAAATATAAGTTAGGCATAGGATCAATTACCGTCATTCGAATTGGGTCAAAGTATAGTAATGCTGAATAACGGCACCCATACTTAGATTGAAGATTGTTTCTGGCCATTTTTGTTTTACACTGCCTGATGGCTGATACATTCTTTCCGTGCTCATCTAAATTAACTAGTCTTTCCATATTTTCCCAGCGAAGACATCACTGAAAGCTGCATTATTACTCTCCTCTCTTTTCCACTGATCACAGAGGTCAGGAAATCCAGGTCTATTCAGTAGGGTAACCATGTAGTTGTATAAGGGCATGTAGCAGTATAGGTAGTAGATTATTCTCTTATTTGCAAGTTCAACACATGCATATTTATAGACATGCCAGATAGTCAGAGGACCGTATTTAAACGCCGACTTGGAGTGAAGCACACTTTAGAAAAGGGATTACAAGGATGGCATTCAAGAAATGAAGAGCTTACTACAACTGCTGTGTAAGGAAGTTGAGCAAAACCAATGAACGCTGACTGAAACTACAGAGTACATATATACAACATTCCAGGTTTGCTATAGAAGTCTCTATTTTCTTAAATATCCATGCCAAATATAATTCCCCTATGTTGCTAGGCCAGGGGAAAATCTCTAGGTGTTAGGTGCTTTCTGCTTACCACTCACAGTGAACCCCCCAGCAGCTCATCATCCTCGGAGTGTACTCCCAAACGAAAAAGAAAACTGAGTGTTTCTCCCAGGGTCCGAGCAAGTACACATTAATTATCTATTTCACTTAAATTTTGCAGCAAGAGGTGAGAAAGGTGTATTAAGAGGAGGATGAAAATTTTGAAAGCTGGGCACATGCCCATAATGTTACATTCCCAATTTTCATGACCCACAAACAGAACAACTGGCCTCTTGAGCACCTGTGTGTGTGTGTGTGTGTGTGTGTGTGTGTGTGTGTGTGTGTGTGTGTGTGTGTGTGTGTGTGTGTGTGTGTGTGTGTGTGTGTGTGTGTGTGTGTGTGTGTGTGTGTGTGTGTGTGCACACGCTGGTTTATGGCTATGGTGTGCATCAATTAGATATCACATTAACAAGGAGACACTTATGCCAGTGGCATATACTTATAAGCATGTGAAAAACAGGAATATAGGTAAATTGCATGCTTTAGTGACTTGCGTGAGGGTTACAAGTGCCTTTCAGCAGAGTATCAATCAAGTCTAAGGAGAATGACAGCTGTCATTCTCCTTAGACTTGATAGAACACTAACAAGGGTTGTGAAGGAAGTGAAGGGACTAAACCCAACATTTGATGGAGCTCACATCCGTGGTAATTATCTCCCAGTGCATTGTGTGTGTGTGTGTGTGTGTGTGTGTGTTCGTGTGTGTGTGTGCATGAGTTTGCAACATTAGATGTGAGAGCCGCAAAATGTCTTTACCCCACCATCAAGGCTGGGGCATCCTATGTCTACTGTATAGTACCTCTGTGAGGACGCTAGCAAGCTGTGTGGGTTTGGACTGGCATGCTGGGGTAGGCATACAAGTATTTTGATGCATGGGTCTGACAAAAGCCTTCCCAAGTCTTTAATCCCTTTTCTCCTCTCCCATGTTTTGATACCCTCCATAATGAATGCACTGAATATGCGCATGCGTCACAGAATACACATGCATTTATCAGTGGGGGGGAAAATGACTGATTCGCGTGTAGTAGACTCTGGCTCTGTAAAATCCCACAAAATATTAGCCCTTTATTTGTGCATTAGGTAAGTTGTGCCATTTGTAGAATGAATAAACTTACTACACATGGCCGGCGGAGACGGTGGGGCAGGTAGGGCCTACCACTATTTGGTGGTTCATACAGGAAATGACGTGTGCTATGATCTATATCCGAGATAGTGAAGTAGGCTAGCTGCGTTCGCAGTCACACAAATTAAGGTAGATGGCATATATAAACTGGATCCACAATCGCGCATGCGTACTTAGCCATGCCCTAGCCAGCCTGTAATGGCCCCGAACCAAGGAACGGAGAGGCAAAAGTACTTAGATGGGGGTACCCCCCAAACTCCCCCTAGGCTGGGGGGCCGCATCCCCCCAGGCTCCCCCGCCTTGGCTAGTTCCGTAAGCGCCCATGGATCCTCCTATGCGCATGGGCGCGTAGTTTATATATGCCATTAACCCAAATCAAGCCCGCCAATGTACCGTGTGGGGTGTAGCTAGTCTCGGCCCCTGACCCTTTCCGCGCTTGCAATAAATACAGGAAGTGGGGGGTGGGGAAAAGCGAAGGAAAGGGTCTTGGCACATGGAGTAGGCCTAGCGCGGCAGATGGAATGTGAGCGTGGGGGTATTATGTGCAGTTGTCAAACCGCAAATTACTTACAGTAAGGAGGCAGTGATATTCAATGATTAAGGGAAGACGTACGTAGCGCAGGGACTTGCTGAAGCCAGTGGAAAGGCACTAGCCTAACCTTAGGGTAGCCTAACGTAGCCTTAGGCGATCAAAAACCTGGTCGCTACTCTCGCCCCTGATCAAGCTCTAGTCCCGACCCTAGCCTAGCACTAACATAGCCCTAGACGAGGCCACAAAACCTAGCCGAGGACTAATATCCTTCCCGGAAATAATTCACCCGAATCGACCTTGCGATGTGATTTGCTTCTCCTTAGAGACGGAATACCAGTAGCATTGCACGCGTCCTTTAGCTCTTTCTGAACAGGAACTTCAGAGAAACCGCCGCGATCCAAGTGCAGTTAATAACCGCGCCAACATTCCAGCCCTTGCCCCAGCTAGGCCTACTCGATGTGCCAGACCCTTTCCCCCCCACCCCCCACTTCCTGTATTTATTGCGCAAGCGCGGAAAGGGTCTGGGGCCGAGACTACGGTGTAGCCTAGTCCGGAGTCGTCCCATTTAGCTTCGTATGCCGCGGCCGCGTAATGCCATGGGTGTGGTAAACACGTGGGCGCGCATACGCGTTAGCTTGCACTGCAGTTGCCCTACCACCCTATGTGGAGCTGCTCCGGCCCTGCTACAAGTGAGTTTAAGCACCGACGAACAGACAGACTGACAAACCCAACTATCGTACCCTCGCTGCACATGCATGCTGAGGTGTGTTCTTGCAACTCTAAAGCTCAGGGGTGTTTAGAGGGTCTTGTGATGTCACAGTTATTTTGATTTCCTAAGTGGAAGTGCACCTGGGTATGCATGTATGTGTCTACTAACCTGTTTTTATTTTATCATTTCATGGTGTCCTGATTAGAGGGGTTCCTGCTGTCCTGTTTATTGAGGTGTCCTCATTTCATGGTGTCCTGATTAGAGGGGTTCCTGCTGTTTTGTTTATTGAGGTGTCCTCATTTCATGGTGTCCAGATTAGAGGGGTTCCTGCTGTCCTGTTTATTGAGGTGTCCTCATTTCATGGTGTCCTGATTAGAGGGGTTCCTGTTGTCCTGTTTATTGAGGTGTCCTCATTTCATGTTGTCCTGATTAGAGGGGTTCCTGCTGTCCTGTTTATTGAGGTGTCCTCATTACATGGTGTCATGATTAGAGGGGTTCCTGTTGTCCTGTTTATTGAGGTGTCCTCATTTCAGGGTGTCCTGATTAGAGGGGTTCCTGCTGTCTTGTTTATTGAAGTGTCGTCATTTCATGGTGTCCTGATTAGAGGGATTCCTGCTGTCCTGTTTATTGAGGTGTCCTCATTTCATGGTGTCCTGATTAGAGGGGTTCCTGCTGTCTTGTTTATTGAAGTGTCGTCATTTCATGGTGTCCTGATTAGAGGGGTTCCTGCTGTCCTGTTTATTGAGGTGTCGTCATTTCATGGTGTCCTGATTAGAGGGGTTCCTGCTGTCCTGTTTATTGAGGTGTCCTCATTTCATGTTGTCCTGATTAGAGGGGTTCCTGCTGTCTTGTTTATTGAAGTGTCGTCATTTCATGGTGTCCTGATTAGAGGGGTTCCTGCTGTCCTGTTTATTGAGGTGTCCTCATTTCATGGTGTCCTGATTAGAGGGGTTCCTGCTGTCCTGTTTATTGAGGTGTCCTCATTTCATGGTGTCCTGATTAGAGGGGTTCCTGCTGTCCTGTTTATTGAGGTGTCCTCATTTCATGGTGTCCTGATTAGAGGGGTTCCTGCTGTCTTGTTTATTGAAGTGTCGTCATTTCATGGTGTCCTGATTAGAGGGGCCCAAAATGACCTCAATCCATAGCTTATGGTTGCGCGAGGCTAATCATACTGTTTTTTCCCCCAAAACCCGCATGCATGCTAACGCCGACGCAAATTGTTTGCCTCCGTCATGCCCCTTTTACTTGTCTAGGCTTGCGCAGTGTTAGAGAGGTGGCCTCATTTCAGAGGGTGGTATGTACAGGCTTCAATGGAGTTGGGACCTGAAGATGTGTCCCTATTAGAGAGGTATCCTCATTTCAGAGGGTGGTATGTACAGGCTTCAATGGAGTTGGGACCAGAAGATGTGTCCCTATTAGAGAGGTGTCCTCATGGACTTCTGTTAATTAACAGGTTGTATATCTATAATGTTGTCAGTCATAATAGGAGGATTCACATAGTCGGGTAACCTAGGAAACATTTTTGGCTTGTGTTCATTGTGGTCATTCAGTCTTACAGCCAATCATGAAGAGGGATGTCACAGTATATATTGCACATGTACAATGTCAGGAACGTTGCTGCATATGCATGTAATATAATTAATTTTGATGCATGGGGGCCTGTATGTTGGGTGACGCTAACAAAAGCCTTCTCAACACACACACACACACACACACACACACTGGCTGCCTCAGGTGCCCACGACCATCAGCTTTCCAGGCGATGCTCTTACCAACTGAGCTACCGAGGCAGCTCAACTGGCTGGGCCGAATCCTGCATACAAATCAGAAAGCATCTCAACCTGAAACAGCATCTCAACTATATACATGTACATGTACATGTATATAGTACACACAGGCACCTACACAAAAGCAAGGCATTTGTATTCATGCTTGTAATGAACAGCACTAAAGTTCTACACCCTCAGCATGTATCTATAATGCAAGTGTGCACGAATATATCCTTTAACGTGCGCGTGCGCGAATTCTTGAAAGTGCATGCGCTATTGAAACGCATCTAATTACGTGTAACGGAAAGTATACTAGGCAAAAGACGGAGACTACACAAAAAGAAGCTTGCTGCCTTACATCGAGTATATTCCAGGTAGCACAGTCTATTACTCAGAATTTACAGTTTGATTACATGTGGTTCCCCATATAGAACATATCTATGTGGTTCCCCATATAGAACATATCCATGTGGTTCCCCATATAGAACATATCTATGTGGTTCTTCCCCATATAGAACATATCCATGTGGTTCTTCCCCATCAGGTTTACCCCATGTACATACCAACCTCTGTAAGGAATGCACTAAAGTGCAGAACCCTCGGCGTATATTGCGTAAATTATGCGCATGCATATGAAACCCCGCCTCCATCCATAAAGTATACGGAGCATAGCAAACTGGTCTCGCTACAGCTGGGCTAGAAGAGCTCGCAATCACTCTATCAGTTGGCGTTTGAAGCAACATTGGACTTGATACCTATCCATAGTGAAACTTTGGATACCTCATGGTAATTTTTCACTTGCTTTCAGGCCATATCTCTTGAACGCCGTAGTTTTAGCAAAACCGCAACATTATTTTTCTAGCCCTTGTAGCGCTGAGGCCATTGGTATTGCTAAATAGTCGTCCATACACACACACACACACACACACACACACACACAGCATTAGCCTCACCCATACTACAGCCCTCCAGGATGTGTGAGGGTGACAATATCTGGTGTGAAGGTGACAATATCTGGTGTGAAGGTGACACTGAATATCGGTGACACTGAATATCTAGTGTGAAGGTGACAATATCTAACATAGGTCACAGTCATGATGTCATATTCAATGAAAACGGAAGTTTCAGACATGGAGCAGGTCTACTGTAAAGTTTGCCCAGTTCTATTCAGCTAGCTTGATTTTCGAGTTTGAGTGATGGCTAGTAGGAGCACTCCTAAGCGTATGCAGAGCATTGAAAGCGGTCAGAGAGAGCCAGCACTTTTATAATACGCATATGCTTCCTACTAGCTCTTTACCACCGGTGCTGCTCACAGCTGCTTACGCAGGGATAGTTTGAGCCTTTACAACGTGTTCCACAATTCACAGGTACAACTTGAGGAGAACATGAGCCTTAGCAGCTGTTTTGTCTGTTTCCAAAACTATGGGGGGACTAACACGGCCCTTTGTCCACCTCGTCACTAAAAGCTGACTCAGTCACAACTCCATTCCCATGATCTTCCGCTTCTCTAGTCCACATAAGCTTAGCTAGCCGCTGAAGCGTACGCAAACCATGCCATATATGGCATCATGACGTCAAGAACCACCTAGCAACAGGCTATAAACACTTATAACACCCCTAGTCGGGATGTTGTGGTTTATAGGCCCTCTCCCTCGGGCCTATAAACCAGCAACATCCCCGGTGTTATAACTATTAGTTGTTTTTCAGTGGCACTGAATGGGCCCACACATTATCATCATAAATTATCTTTATTTCATTTTAACACTAAAGTAGGTCCTCAAGAAGATACATACATGTAACTGGTCACTGAACACTTCCTACATAAATCAGGAACTTCAACAATTACTCCAACACCTCAATGGCATTTGTGAATACTGTGTACAATCTCCCCAATTGAAACAGCTTAAAGACACTTACTCCTGTGACAAAGGAGTTCCAATAGTTGAGTAGAAGTCACCATTGCTGAATGTATATCTGTATGCTGTAATGTGAGTAGGGCTGTGTGGCTCAGATTTTCATGTACATGTACATGTATATGCTACACAACACACACACACACACACACACACACACACACACACACACACACACACACACACACACACCATACATGGGTACATACTATATATGTATCTCTAGGGTTTCATGAATGCAGGAAGTGGTGTACTAGAGTCCTCAACTGTTATTGAGATGTACTCCCTGCTGGCCAATATGAACTGCCCATTTTTTTTTGTTGTATGTTACTAAGCAACAGACATATATACATGTTTAGTGGATGTAAATATAAATACAGTGTTTGCTTGCCAGCTGTTAATGGCTTCCTGACCTACTCCAGTTTGTGGGCAAAAGCCACTACATTTATTCATGTGTAGTTGCCATGTACAAGTACATAGTGGCTACACTTCACGCTTCACCCAACCAGAGAGATAGTTATCGTAAGTTGTTCTTGATATTGGTTTGGCTGTGCATGTATGTAGTTTCTAAGCCAAGAGGCTGTTTATTTTCGTATGCCCCACAAGCTGCCATCATTGCTAAGGAACTTGTGAACTCGTACCAATTCTGTTTATGAATTATACACACATGTATAATGTCTCCCTGCCTTTTGATTACATCACTCTATACCCTCTACAATAACCACACTCTTAGAGTGAATTCCAGGAGATACTTATGTATGACCTTATTAAGAGGTAGGAATGTAGTATAGTCAACTATGCCATGTTAATTAACAGTAACTAAAATTCGGCAAATAGGACAAATCCTGTCTTATTATATAGACACTACATGTACACAATAGGCTTACAGAGAGCCTTGTGGGTTGAAGATCTTTTATGGCTAGACAACTCTCACCACAAACCCTGTGTCCAAACTCACATACATTTGTAAATACCGACATAAACAGCCCAAGGCTTAGAAAAAATACTCAAGTAAGTACACATACATGTAGCCTCTATAGGCTTTGGGATACATTGAAAAATGTTTTATGCCTTTCCACACATGTAGTGGAAGTGAATTCCACCGTGGAAGGATGAGGGTATAAAGACCTAAGTTTGGTCCACTCTCACCCTTTTGTGGTGTAGTCCACATCCCTGCATACAGTTTACACCAAAATAGGTCGGAGGTAAGGCCACCCCTGTTGGAGACCTGTCCTCACCGTCACTTCCACGCCCTGAGTCTCTGCCCTCCTCATGCACTTTATTGTAGGTTGTCCTGCTGAAGTATACAGACTGATTGCAAGGTGTGTGTGTGTGTGTCTGTGACACAACCATTTCTTGCCTACGCAGTTTATTGTAAAGATTGAGTTATCATAAAGAAGGAACAAATGTCAGAATTGCATGTGTACATATCACAAATACATAATAGACAGACAACCACTAAACCTAAATTACATACAAGAGAATGACAAATGTCAGAATTGCATGTGTACATATCACAAATACATAATAGACAGACAACCACTAAACCTAAATTACATGCAAGAGAATGACAAATGTCAGAATTGCATGTGTACATATCACAACAGACAAATACATAATAGACAGACAACCACTAAACCTAAATTACATACAAGAGTGACAAATGTCAGAATTGCATGTGTATATACATATCACAACAGACAAATACATTATAGACAGACAACCACTAAACCTAAATTTCTGAGTTCTGTTGGGTACTCTTGGTCACACATATTACGGGTATCGAAAACCCCCCAAGGTGAAGTTCACCGGGTCCAGCATCACCATACCCACTCCAATCTCCCCGTAATCTTGAAAACGGTCCCAAGCGGGTGATTGAGCCCCAGGGACCACCGGGTGACTGCAGCATTGTCAGTTACAAAAGTTTCGGTCAAGGCGGCCTTCACTTGCCTGTATTGCGTGTCGCTCATCCTATGGAAGACGTGGGGGAAATACACGACTCCCGGCCCCTGCGACTGCTCCACGCAGTTATCCTCCTGCCGGATTGACGCCTTGTTCAGGACTATATTGTAAACATACAATTTGAAGGCCGCAGCAGTCTGCTGTATGGTCTGCCCCTGTGGCACCGGGCAGCCGTTGCCACCGTTTGCAACGGCGTCATGAATCGCTTCGTCGTTGTAGCTGATTAACAGTCCTGGGTCGAGAAAGACGTCAGATAGCTGGACGTGTAAACGGGCCTGGGTCGACTTGATTCCAGATGGTGAAGGTGTGAACCGTCCATCCGTCTCTCCTGCTCCGCGTTCCAAACTCAACCACTGCGTACACAACCAAAAACCTTCGGGATCGATTCCAGCTTGAGGTCTCCTCGGGCTGGAATCGATATCGGAATAGACAGCGATTCAATCGCGATGGGCGTAGCCAACGAATCGATACCGACTGTCGATATCGATTCGAGATAAAGTCGATTCGTGCCCGAAAGAACATACTGATTCAGGCTGGAGGAGAAATAGACCTGTGTATCTAAGGCCATACAAACTAGATTCCTTGTTTCGCATCAGCCTATTTCTAAATTTAGGCGCGGGCGGGCGGTCATTTTTCATTATTCATTATTATGCGCTTCCGCCCGCGCGGTGACCGGAAGTTAATTTTTACATCGCGCGAGACGCACTCGGTAACGCGATGTCGTTGTTTCTTACACTGCAGGGCCACAGCAGGGTTGCTCAGCATCATACATATAAAAGAGAAGGAACAGAACTTTGAAAACTGAAATGACTATAGACTATGATGCATGTCGTTTTCGAATGGGTTCTTTTTCAGAACTGCAAGTGTCACAGATAGGATAAATATCACTGGGTTCTTGTTGCACATCGGCCGCACAATAGATGCATATAGGATCGAGGTTCGCTGAGTAGTAGAGTTTTTCGATTGGATCAAAGCAATTATGCTCACGAACAAAAACACAGGAAAAGGTCTCTGGGAGGTCCAGTTCCTGTAAGGTAGCACCACAAGTATAACTTATGTCATTCATGTATGCTTGTAGATGGGTTTTCTCCTGAATTGAGAGTTTTCTCTTAGAATATAAGAGCCTCCAAAGATCGCACTCCTCACATTGGAGCATTAGCTTCATATTGTTAACGTGTTGCACACTAGGTGTGAATGGAAGTGTTTTTCTCCTCTTGATCGGCTTGGTCAAAGAGGGCCTATCCTTTTCACTGGTCTCCTTCTGGAAAGCTATATCAAAAGGTAAGTAGTGGTCTTCATCCCCAATCATTGGATCTGGCAGATGTTTGATATTTGCAAACTCTTCCTTTGGCATTCGAAGTGGCTTACAAATGTCACAACTTTCTTCTCCACACTTCTTGATTGAGAAAAAGTAATGCCTTGATCGACAGCAGTGCTCATAAAATGCCTTCAGCTTCAACTTGTTCTTGATATCCTTCTTCTTTGTATCTTCCCTTGTTAGTGATGGATCAACAAGGTCCAATACTTCCCAAAATGCGTGAATATCTTCATTGGAAGAACTTTCATACACTCGAAACTTTTTCTGTTTGAGTTCTAGGCGACAGATCACATCTGAAAGCAAGGAAACGGTTGGCTTCAACGACTTCAAAATATCCTCCTTAAATGGAGTACCTGCTTTTCGTAGTAGTGAGATTTTATTGCAGTTTTTTAGTGCAGCTTCAGCCCCATCATTCATTTTCTCTCTCATTAGACCAATACTCTGAAACCCTAGGTTAAGTATTGACATCATCCTTTCAACAGGGTTTCTCCATGAATGGTGAGGGGCAGTACGTGCTGCACAAAGGTAGTCAAGATTAAAATTCAAGAATAGGGCTATCAGTGATAATTGAGTTGAAACATAGGTAGTCCGATGATCTGGTCCACCATCGGTGTAGAGAAACAAAACTGATCTAGTTCCGATTTCATGCATCAGCAGATTGTGTAACTCAGTTGCATGCCTTAGAGAGCCAGACGGTTCAAATACGGCTTCTTTCAACCCAACATGCACTTGCCCATCATACCAAGAGCCATCTATCGTGGGTGGAATGTTAACATGCAGAACGACTGTGGGAATGAGACTAAATCTCGTAAAGTCATGGTCACACACTTCAAAACTTTGGTCCGTGGATACGAGTACTTGGCGTCCCCTTTCAGCAGCAGCCACTGGTGTGCCAGGTTCACCAACTTTCACACGGTGTTTGTCATCCATGCAAATAAACACTGACAAGTCACGAATCATGACTGCATACTCCCGAAGGTAGCGGAATATAGCAGCACAGTAATGAGCATTCATGTGATGTTGACGAAACTGGCGCTTCTGAATCATCATTTTGATAGGAAGGCATCTCCTGAATTGTGCTGCTGCCTTGGTTCGGGGGTTTTTAGGACAGAACTGTAGTCGAACCCATTGCTCTGATGGAATAGGTGTGCCTTCACTACAGAGTTTAGATACTTGTTCAATCAAATCTCTCACTGATATAGCTTTTGCTATGTAAGTGGCTGTATCATGTCTTCTTTCATGCACAGCAGTGCATTCATTCAGGTATGAAAGGCAGTGTGTCCAGAACACTTCATACCTGTCACTGTGGTTGGTATTCAGGTGTCGTAGATCAATTAGGATATCTGGATCTTCCATCTGTAGCGCTTCTTCAACTCTTGAATTGATTTCCGACTCCTCAGTAGTCCTACCAGCACTAGAATCTCCTAAAATGCAGTAAAATTGTATGTAAAAACACACTACAGATGCACTACAATACCACACCTGTCAATTCATGATATATCTGACGAAGTATATACGACTTCACACCACCAGCTATAAGTCCAAATCGGTCTATGAAAGCCTTCCTCAGAGCACGAGAGTGGTAGGTTGGTATAAGATCCTTTATTTCATTGATTATTCGTATGTTCTCATTGGTTGCCGCTTCAAGTGTCACACCACGAGGGAGTTTCCAAATAAACAGATAGTTCCCAAGGTTTGACCCCAAACTACAGGTGTATAGTACAGCTGGAACAGTTAAACCCTTACGCAGATCTTGAACATATTGATACTTCTTCTTGGGATCAGTTCCAGAGTAGTCATTCACAAATACTCTTTCATAGCATGGCTTCTCCTTCATAGTGTCATTGAGTGCAGTGAGTCGGCTACTAACTACTGTGATTAGTGGGAGTACAGTGAGTGTTCCAGAATCAGACCCAGCAGCAACAGAATCATGCCTCGTTTTGGCTGTTTTGCACTGCTGCCTCAAATACGTACAGTAGTCATCCATCGCGGTTGTCAACTTGCTTACACGTTCCTTAAGATCACGCCACTCAGACTGCTGCATCCAACTAGACAGCAAACTTTCCTTCAAAACTGCAACATGCTTTATGAGAACATCAAAGCTAAGGTTGCAAGTACGGCGCTTTCGGTGTTTGCTTCTTTCTGGCATATTATAACCTTCAAACTTGTCAAAGGGTTCCGGGATAGAGCAAGATCGTGTTGCAAGAGTGGAGTGATGTCCGTCTAAGTACCATAGTGCATCACGTAGATTGGAAATGAAGTTACTGCCATGTGTATCCCCTCCATCGCTCCATTTCCATCTGTTACTCGCAAACAAACTCACAAGATCATTGAACATTCTGTCCTTGTTGTTTCTGGGCTTTTCTATACGGCTAGGTAACTCACTTTTTCTGGAGAGGGATTTTTGGCTGACCATCATGATTTCAAAGGCATTTTTAGTTGCTACACAAGAACATTCTCCTTTCTTCTCACAATTCAACCTCACATACCACCCAAATTGCCGGCAAACATCAGTCACAGGTAAGTTCAAATCCACTGCAACTAGAGCATCCTTTGCGGTGCCTACAAATGCACGTACGAGTTGACTGTCCCGGAGACTACCGGCATAGTCACGCAGACACACCACAGAGCCGGCGCAGAGTTGCTGAAAGAGCTCAACGAAGGTTTGGGCTGGCTCAAGCCCAGCAACCATCCATGGAATGACAGCAGTACCGCCGAGGACGACGCAGAGACACACAAAACTCATGATCCCCTATACACGTTGGACGTTACACTAACACGTGAGAAGCGCATGACTAGGAGAAGGGGGTGTGGTCACGGGCTGGAATAAGCATAATGACCTTTGGTGCGGTATGGCGGAGGGGCGCGCGGGCGGTGATGCGAAACAAGGAATCTAGTTTGTATGGCCTAAGGGATACGCGGTGAGTACTTGCACGAATCGAGCATGAAGACTGCATCAGCGCTGAAACGAGACTGGTATTTACGGCAAAGCTCTCCCTTGGAGACGGAGGCCTGCCTAGTAGCCTAAGCCTGGAGAAAGTGACGAGCGAAGTTTTTAGTATTTGTGGTCCACTTTCCATGTACTGGGCCAGGGAAGTGACACGTACATGTCCTAAAAAGGCCTGAGTGGCTAGGTAGAGTTATTATAGATTCCATGCTAAAACGTAATTACACTAGCCAATTACGTTTTAGCATGGAATCTATAATAACTCTACCTAGCCACTCAGGCCTTTTTAGTATTATTTGTGACAATTATGGAGAATCTGTACTACAGTGTGTTCGGACTTATATCAGAACTTCCTCGAAAATCGCCCGACAGCAACAACACCTTGTTTTCAACCACCGCTGCCGTCGTTATGATGTAATACCAGTGAGTCTGAAGGTTAAGCCACTTGTTACTACTGCAAAAGGAATACGCATTGCTGAAAGATGTAGCTGAAACTTTCTGTCTGCTCGAATATCGCAGGTCCATCAGATCATCCGTAACCTGAGACATGATTTGTTTTTCCAGAACAAACAGCTTTGTGACGTCTTAAGATCGCAGCATTTCAGAGCAGTGCAAGCGTATCGCCAGAAGACGTATGCATTGGAGACCGACACGTCGAGAAACAGACAGAAGAAGAAATTTGATGCTCTGCAAAAGGCCAAGAGTAATCATCAAAGTCGCGAACTCAATGTACAACGTAACCGTTGGGTTGTTAACCGCTCCTCAAGAGTATTATCTGAATTGGAGACTGATGTTTTGTCAAAAGGTCTGAATTTTGCTCTTATACCATGGAAAATACCAATACCTGAGATTGTGTCCGTTATCGAAACTGCTTTAAGAAGTATCTCGCATGAGTCAGCCCAGCGTATCAGGTTGCTGTTGGTAGGTCTGTTATCAAAAGCTAAACCACCACCCTATGATATGTCTCGCGAAGAAATGAGCATTGTGAAGAGTCTTAAGAGAGATAAGAGCATCATCATAGTCCCTGCTGACAAGGGTTGTGCCACCGTTCTGCTTGATCGCCAAAAGTACGATGAGAAGTTACTACATTTATTGAGTGATGAAACTACGTACACAAAACTCAAGAGAGATCCTGCACCATCACTAGAAAGAAAAATGAATGCATTATTACCTCGTGTTTTATACCTGAGATTGAGAAGCTCAGCTGGTCAAACCCCACGCTTGTAAGGTCTTCCAAAAATCCACAAGCCAGACACCCCTCTTCGCCCAATAGTGTCTTTCATCAGTTCATCATCTCTCTCAGTATCTTGCTAGAGTTCTATCTCCACTGGTGGGGAACACATCAACTACTGTACGCAATTCACAAGACTTTGTTGAATTCATTTCTTCACAGAAACTGGAAGATGGTGAGATTCTAGTGTCATTTGATGTGGTTTCCTTGTTCACCAAAGTCCCAACAGATCTTGCTGTTACGGTTGCCAGAGAGAGATTGTTAAATGATTCTACACTATTGGACAGAACAACTCTCTCTGTGGAGAATATTGTCACTCTCTTGCGTTTCTGTCTCAGTGCAACTTTCCTCACCTTCAGAGGCTCTTATTACAAGCAGATTTTTGGGACAGCCATGGGCTCTCCTGTTTCAGTTGTTGTTGCTAATTTGGTCATGGAGGACATTGAACAACGAGCCCTGTCGAGTTTTCATCTACCACCCCGTTTCTGGAAACGATATGTGGATGACACCTGTGTGGTACTACCAGCCTGTGAGGTGGAAGTTTTCCATCACCATCTTAATTGCATTGAAACCAGCATTCAGTTTACTGTTGAATTTGAAAGAGACGGTACACTTCCCTTTCTGGATGTTCTTCTTTCTCGTGATACAGATGGTTTCATTACTACATCTCATATGGACAAGTATTTGAGTTTCCTATCTCATCATCCTACATCTCACAAAGCCTCAGTTGTACGCACACTGTTCCATCGAGTGCGAACTATTCCATCAACAGGTGAAGAACGCAGAAAAGAAGAACTAAGGATAAAGAAAGCATTATATAAGAACGGTTACAGTCGAAAGTTTATTCATCGCTTCTCTGAACAGGCTCCTACTCGAACTCTCAATCAGCCCAAGGCTACTGTTGTCATTCCTTATATCCGTGGGATATCCGAGTCTATCAGACGGATGCTTTCTAGTTATGACATACGTGTATGCATGAAACCTCACTGCACCCTCCGACAAATATTTGTACATCCTAAGGATCCGATTCCAATGGATCAGAGAAGTGGAGTAGTATATGAAATTCCGTGTGATGACTGTGAGCAGGTGTATGTGGGACAGACGGACAGGAGTTTTGCGTGCCGCCTAAAACAACACTGCAGGGCTTTTAAGAGTATTGATGACATGAGATCTGCAGTGGCAGAGCACGCATTTAACAGTGGTCATGCTATAAACTGGGACAATGCTCGAGTAATAGATACATGCCATCACTACTACACACGCATGTTTTTGGAGTCGTGGTATATATCTAGCAAGAGACATGCAATGAACAAAGACAGGGGCCCCCTCTCGAGTGTTTATAGAACTCTCCATATGCAGCTGGATTAGACAATTGTTTGCCACCACATGTAGACTGTGTCAGACATCTGTCTTATACCATACATGCACAGTACATCTGGAGACTGTATTCCAGCCCTCATTTTTTCCTTATATGTCTATATATTCTTTCTGTTTACATTTTAGTTATGTCACTGAGCTTCTATAAAAGCATTCCTTTCTTTACTTCTCCGTATCCCTGATGAAGACATATGTATTTGTGTCGAAACGTTGGATTTATTTTTGACTTCAAACCATCAGTCAATATTTGGCTAGTGTAATTACGTTTTAGCATGGAATCTATACGTACATGTCACCAACCTTCTACACAAGGTATCTATCATTGCAGTGTTCTAAGTTTCACAAATGTCTCTACCACCATGCACCTCTATTATGAGTGGAACAGATGATCAGGCTAGTATATATTCTGTAGAGCTCTGACAATAAAATACATGCCATCAACGATGCTTGCAACTGTACGCATGCGCAAATTTGTTGCTAATAGCAGCTAGCGTTCGCGTGGCAGAATGAATTGAATGTGGCAGATAAAACTAACGGTAAACTAAGTTAAGAAATTGTATTTCAAATGTATTTCAAATGTATTTTTATATACAGATGGATATTTCTTCGTGCACATCTTTAGACAGGTATATAGTGGGCTCCTGTCAATGTAAAATGTCATGTGCACATGTGAAATGAACGTTTATGTGTATTAGAGCTGGAAAACAAACACCACAATTTCACAACTTCAAGCCTGCACACACTCTCTACAAGGATAAGCACATCTACCAATCTGGCGTTCTACAGAAAGTGAGTATACTCAATGATATATGATATACTCAATGATATGCATAAACACCAAAACAGAGCTACCATGCTGCAGGAAAGAGACGTCACTACTCCCAGTAAATGCCAGTCTAACTGATAGTTTTACAGAACTATATAACACTGGGATTTTCTTCAGATGGCATTGTCCATGAGACTAGGTGAGAGTGGACAAGAACAGAGTACGTTGTTTAACCCCCCCCCCTCCCCCAACACACGCACTCCATTACACAATATGCAAACTACAGGTAAATTTCTAGTATGGGGAGTTGGTGGGTAGTGAATGTGAGCTGCTGGACCGTCAGGAGTCATCATTCTGCATTATTTGTAAACTTGAATGAATGGAACTTTTGGGTGAGAGTATCGCTAATTCATTGGACTGCCCTCTGCTAACTTCATCAACAACTTTACAAGTACCCAACCTCACTGTTTATCACATGTTCAGCTTTAATTATACACAGACCATCATGTACTTTTATCACCACTTCACAAACTGTGTCAAGAGAACGTGAACATCTAAATGTGTCACAACTCACACACATTCTACATTCTGCTTGAGTGTCTATGCAATGTCCTAATTGAACATGTATACCAGTCTGTGTATCATGTGAATAGTTCGTATGTCTTCTGAATGGATTGTACATCATCTGAATAGTCATTTTTACCAGTGGCTGCACACACTAGTGTACTAACGGCACATATTAGCCATGCCTGAGGTGCCAGGGACTCTTGGCGACCATTATACTTTCGATCACGACTCCGCTGTTCTCGACCACGGTTCGATCACTCTACCCATTCACGAATTGTGAAGTACCGACCATTCCTGAAACGACGCTGATTCGATAAAGACTCGATTTGTGCGCGAGCACGATTCGTTTTTTCTGACATCCACGAATCGTGCTCGTGCTCCAATGTGCTGTTTCGAGCACGAATTACATCCCGATTCCGTATCAATTTCAGCGCCGATTCCAGTTTCGATTTTTGGTTGTGTACTGCGTTTTTCCAGGATCTTGCAACACGGTTCAAAACCGGATATAAGTCCCTGACCAATCAGATAACAGCAATCTGTCATGTGCTCGGTTAGACACACGTGACTAATGAAAACGCAGTATCTGATTGGTCAGGAATATATATCCGGTTTTGAACCGTGTTGCAAGATCTTAGAAAAACGCTGTACCGATGACTGCGAAGCGCTAAGCATGCAAGCATTATATATATAGCGGCACGCGCCGCTTCGAAAACCGGTCAAATCCCATCTGGTCTGGTTTGACTGGACCGGATGTGAAGCCTTACGCCTAGGTCGTGTCCTTGGATACCAGCTGCTCAGTGCTTCTGCAGCATATTTCAGCACCTTTGTGTTAGATAGCCATCTATGTACTAATGACACTTAAAACATACATGCTCCTGTTGCAAAGGTGTTGAAATATGCTGTAAGTATGCTTTATAGTTGGGGATAGCCTGTGTATACATGCATACGTTTGTGTTGTAGTAGTGCCTTGTTAGTTCCACAGTCTGAATATGAATGCTAGTTTGGAGTTTGGTGGTGGCATTTCTATTATTACATAGATAGCAAGATGTGGAAAGTTATATTTCACATCAGTTCGGGGTGGTTTGACAGTACCAAACTATCTCTAACTACATCGTTACAGGGGTAACGACAGTGTACAGGGTGCTGTCAGAGCAACCGGAACTAGTGGTAAGCAGGGGAAAAGTAAGTGTACCTTAATGATAACACACACACATTTGTCCACTGGCGGAGGGGGAGGGGGAGGGGGAGGGGGAGAGGGAGAGGGAGAGGGAGAGGGAGGGAGGGAGGGAGGGAGGGAGAGGTAAAATGCATGTTTGCAAGTGCCTGTGATCTCAATTAGGCACTAAGTAGAAGCTCATAATAACGATAAAATGCAAAAAATAAACAGGATTGCAAGCTCCTGTGGTCTCAATTAGGCTCTAGCAGCTAAAAAAACAGGTGAAATGCACCAAAAGCTTGCAAATACATTTGCAAGCTGTTGTGGTCTCAATGAGCAGAAAAGAAATATGGTTGCAAGCTACTGTGGTCTCAATTAGGCTCTAACAGCTCAAAATGCAGAAAAAACATTTATGCAAACTTCTGTGGTCTCAAGGAAGTTCAAGCAGCTCAAAATACAGGTGAAATGCAGAAAGGAAACATGTTTACAAGCTCCTAAGGTCTCAATTAGGCTCTAACAGCTCAAAATGCAGGGGGAAACAATCTGTAGTCTCAATGAGCTCAAAAATGCAAAGGAAAGGCAGAAAAGAAATACGTTTGCAAGATCCTGTGGTCTCAATCGGGTTCAAGCAGCTCAGAATACAGGTGAAATGCAGAAAGGAAACATGTTTGCAAGCTCCTAAGGTCTCAATTAGGCTCTAACAATTTTGCAAGCTGCTGTGGTCTCAATGAGGTTCAAGCAGCTCAAAATACTGGTGAAAAAAAAAATTATTTGCAAGCTCCTAAGGTCTCAATGAGCAGAAAACAAAACATGTTTGCATGTCTAAGTAAGCTCTAACAGCATAAAATACAGGTGAAATGCAGGAAACAAACGTGTGTGTGAGCTCCTGTGGTCTCTATGAGTTCAAAATACAGGTGAGCGCCAATGGTTTCAATTAGGCTCTTGCAGATAAAGACACTAAAAGGTGTCCTTATTATTGAGCGTACATGTCCTTACTAAAGGGTGCCGTCCGTGTCTTATTATTGAGTGTCCTTGCTAAGTGGTGTCTTATTATTGCACTTATTCAGTGTCCTTGCTAAGAGTCCTTACTAAAGGGTGTGCCTACTATTGAGTGGTGTGCTTATTATAATGTGTCCTTAGTGTTGAGTGGCCTTAATTACTAAAGGATCTCCTTATTATGTCTTTTCCTAAAGGTGTCCCTACTAAGGGAGCCCTATTATTCAGTGGCTAAAGGTTGTCCTTAATTTTTGGGTAGTTATTAAAGGGTGTGCTGTGTCATTAACCCTCACACATGCATGAGAGGGGATTGTTTCCCCTGCCTCAAAGGGGGCATGGCAACAGTGCACTCCCTCAGGAGCCGGCTCTGACAGTGGCTCCTGACCTTGTGGTCTCCGTGATTTGCGTGTGAGTCTCTGAGATAGAGACTCAGAGGTAGCCAGCTCTGCGCAGCAATACCAGAGTACTTCCTTCAGGGAAATGAATGGTGATACAAAAAATTTGCAGGATTAATGCGTGTGCTAATGCTATGTGGGATAGGCAGTGTGAGGACAAAGGCTCGTGGAGCGGAAGCACTGCAGTACAATGCTGCACTTCACCTAGGCAACATGTAGGGTTCAAGCATGTGCAGAGTAATGCTGTGGGGAGATAGCAGGGGGTATTATTGCGATGAAGAGTCAGTGTCTGTGGAGAGGAGGGGAGGGGGTGTGATGAAGAGTCAGCGTCTGTGGAGGTGAGGGGTGGGGCTGCACAGCAAGTGTCTGTAGAGGAGAGAATGAGAGAAGAGCAGTCATACGGCAAGAAAGGTTTTCCATAGGCCACGTGTTAAGGTGTTCTAATCAAAAAAATACTTCTTGTTCCGGTAGGGCATCTGGTTCAGAGTGCTCTAGTGGAACAATCCTATGGTCACTAAGAAAGTCATGTGATTTCCTAGCAAAGTGGCAATAGAGTGACTTGCCCCCCTTTTTTTTGGAAAGTGTACGTTGTAAGCCAGGCCTATATACACATTGCTACAAAATGAGAGATGTACATGTATCTGCACATGTGAAGGTCACATGGAAAGTGTACAGTGTGTTGGACACTATTGAAAACGGGACGCGTCTTCCTTCAGCATTAGGGCACACTTTACAACGTTTCAAGGTTCAAAAACACATAGCACATCAAGCATATACATGTAGGTGCCGTACAGGCGACAAGTGTAACACTACCTTGCTACTCCACCTTACTACCCTTGGTATTGCAGCAGCCCAATATGTACACATATTATTGCGAGCGAAGTGAGCCATCTAGTCGTGTGAACGGGAGATTTTTGTATATATATATATATGCTCATCCAACCTAAATGTAAAATGAAAATAAGTCCTAAGAAGGACTAGGGGTGAAGGGGCATTGCTTATGAGTCAGGAAAGCTTCTCCCAATGCATGGAGACAACGAGAGAGATTACAAATCAGGAAAGCTCTCCCAATGCAGCCCCTCCACCCCTCATTTCTCCATTTATAGTGTTGACTCAAACTGGTCTTACAGTTGTGGTTTTGCCAGGTATGCCTATGAATAATATTATAGGAAGGGTTCAGCACTGGTTGTCAGGTAATTCTAACTAGAGTCCTCTTGAAATTAAAATGGGTTAGGCTCTAATCATGGAACAGAAGAGATCATCTACAGGTAGATCAGAGCAAAGGTTTCAATGTTACAGCTAAGCTGTAACAAAATGTATGTAACATTGTCTGTCAGATGTGACATTTAGTGTTTGGCTAGCAAGCTCATCACGCACAAGAGATGGAATTAAATTGCCACAAGAACTAAGCATGATGATATATGTCAATACAAGAATAACATTGCTCCATTTCCAATGTAAAAGTAGTGTACAGTTTCTCACATTGCTACAAAATGAGACATGTACATGTAGCTGCACACGTAAAGGTCTCATGGAAAGCGTACAGCGTGTTGGACACTGTTGAAAACGGGACACATTTTCCTTCAGCACTAGGGCACACTTTACGTTTCAAGGTTCAAAAACACACGGTACATTAAGCATATACATGTAGGTGCCGTACACACAAATAAGGCAACAGTTACACTACCCTACTACCCTAGGTATTGCATGACAATTGCAGCAGCCCAAAGCAGATCTTTAGACTAAGATACTAAGACAACAGCAGTTGGTCTAGCGAGGTTGTATCTTGTGTTTGGAAAAGTTCAAAGATTTACAGTAGCGGCTTTACAGCTTCTAGAGAGAGACTGTTACTGCTACCTTCTACCTGCAATGGCTTCCATCCAATTGCACAAAACTATGAACAATGGCTTCAATCAAGATTTATTATGCACCAATGAGACCAAATGATAAGCACATCTCAAATACAATACGTTGGTGTGGTCAGGCCAGACCAAGTGCAATTTCCCCCCCTCCCTTACGTCAGAGTGACTAGACACTGTGTGTACTGTCCCTCTAGAAGAATTTGGTAATTCAGACACTATGTGTATATACTAGGTGGATACTCTGGTATGTAGGGTACAATTATTTCTGGACAGTACACGTACTGACGGTGCGTGAATGTGGACATTGCAGACCTAATAAGAATACTTGTCAAGCACACTAGTGCCTTGCAACTTTCTCCCGAGTGACACCACGTGGAGGTAGAAGACATGTCACTCTTAGGAGGATTCACACCACAAACCTATACATGTACATGTTTTGCCTAACTTTTCCATTGTTAAAGCAGTGTGAATCAACTATAAGGAGGGATGTCACAGGTTCATACATAATGTTGCTTAAAGGGAATGGTACACGTGCTACACGTAAATAACTGTACTTTTGGGCATGTGATTATCAGACAACACCTGTGCAGCTGCCATACTAGTCTTGGACCTACCCTGACCTGAAGTGTCTGCAGGGATGTGGACTACACTACAGAAGGGTGAGAGTGGGCCCAACTTAGGCCTTTGTTCCCTCATCCTTCCACAGTGGAATTCACTCCCACTGCAGAGAGCTGGCCACAATATCACATCATTTATGTACTTTCGGGACCCCTTCCCCTCCCCATGTCTACTTACATTGTGTCAGTTGACTGCATATACAAAAGAATATCAAGATAAGGGCATGCAACAATAATAACCCCTCCCTACATCTCTTACTATGGATTATAATGAACACTGATGAAGAGGTGAATCTATATTCAACACTGTCTTGGGACTTAGCAAATACTGGGGAGAAGTTGCAAAAGGTTATTGTATAGCGAGGTTTCAAGGCTTACACAAACATGGTGTGTGGGTAAGTACAGCCATTAATGTGATTTTTAATTACCCTGTGGCTGCGCATGCGCAGAGCGGGGTTAAGCAATCGGTTTTGTCTGTCTGTCTGTCTGTCTGTCTGTCAGGCAGTCGTCCAAAAAATATTGTAATCCGTCCTATGTGCACAGTATACGGCTTTAAAGAATATTTGAATAAGAGAAAAATGTATTTACTTCCCTTCCTGGGCACCGGTTTCGTCCACATGGCTCTTTCTCAGTAGTGCTAGCCATTCCAAAATTAGTGAAGTTCACTGCGCCTACCCTAATTGCAAATATGTTCAAATACGGACGGAATGCATGGATGATCTTTTGAATTACGGAGGGCATGCCTATGTGAATGGGATAGCCTTTCTGCTTTACCATATACAACCAAACTCGCCGCGGGTACATATTCTTCGAATACTCTTTTTTTTTAAGGACATGACCCCAGTGACCGGCACTGGGCCTTACAAGTGCCCAGCACTGTTTCAAAAAAGGTACCAGTGACCAGCACTGAAAAATTTTCCCAGTGACTAGCACTGGGCAGTGATCTGCACTGATGAGCCAGTGACCTGCACTGACTGTCCAATAGCTGAGACTAGATCTTATATAGGGAGACATCAGTAAAACACTGGATGTGGGCTGGATGTGGATAGCTCTGCAAAAAAATGTGCAGGTGTTATGTGCTCACAGCCAGACAGTGTACACAGCATCCAGATCTGATGGGGTCATGTGGATGTACACTGGAACTACATTTACCATTTGTAAAGCACAATGTTGTGGTGGTGATCTGTTTGTTGTTAAGCCACGGCAGAGCAATATTAGAGAGTGTATAAAGTACAGTGTACTGTACCTGTCCTTGCTGTATATCCCAGTATAAGAGGCGATACATAGCACCTATATATACAGATGTAGGTACTGGGAACAGTAACGCTGCCTGAAGTTAATGGGACAGTCCCTTTTGGCCATAGAGAGGGAGTGGTGTATATGTTTAAGGTGGTTAAGGTTCTCAGGGTACAGAAACCAGGAACTTATATACTTACTACAGTAAGTACAGCCAGGTGTGCATGTAAACTAATCATTATGTACGTGCACATGTACAGTGAGAGTCACATACATGTAATGCTATCACACTACATGTGTATTCGTGAGAGAGATAGCCATTCAATCTGCACCCGGTGCATTAATTAGAGATCACAACCCAGCCATGCACTTTTGCAATTTTGTGTGTGGGAGGGTTACCAAATTGTTTCACTGCGGTGTGGTTACACGTCTCTAATCTACACACCCACTACAGGGATACATGTAGGTACAATGTATGCGGGAACCATTCAAAACAGGCTTGAGCTAAGAGATCTCTCACATGTACGCTGAGGGTTAATGACTATATATGCACATGCACATATGTCGACATGTACATGTATGTGTACATTACACATGTGTGGGTGTGTGGAGGGGGGGGGGGGCAGGTGTGTATGTGCGGGGAGGGTGTAGATGTGTGTGTGTGTGTGTGTGTGTATAGGTGTGTGTATTTAATCTTGTCACACAGGTGGTAATATTACCTTGTACATGGTTTTGAATTCGTCCATTTGTCCACGTTCGCTTAGTAAGGTCAAAGTATGTAAAGGTCTGGAGCTCAGTGAGATGTATACAGAGAGAGAGGGGGTATTCATTAGGTGCTGTATATAAACAACCCCTTCCAAATAATTAGGGCCAACTACAAATAGCCTGCAAATGGGGACAAACAGTTGCATTTACACATGTATAGGCTTGTCTCAGCATTATGCTTGTGGTGCACTGAACGGGTATGAATATCATAGTATGGGAGGGAGTTACATGTACATGGAGATGTGGTTACAAAACACATAGCCAAAGCAGTGAAGAATTGGGCTGGTACATGTACAGAGAGAGAGGGATGTCCTGACGTACAGTGGAACATCTTGATAAGGGACACCTTTATACAGAGGGCTTTAACCCTTATTCGGAGGTTGTCCTTTATTGGGAGGTTTCCATGTGTTGCAATATTGTGATTCTTTACAACATATTTCAATGGTTATGACATGAAACCACTCCGCCTTAGACTAGAAAAAGTCAGAAGCAACACTGTTCAAGAGTACACTAGTAATATGGGCCGACTCGATAAATATCTAGCAATCAAGAGTTAGACAGAGGGACTGTGTACAGATCTACACCAGCATGCACACGCAAGTGTATATAAGAGGGGTGGAGTTTTAGGTGAGCACTAATTAGAGTGTCTGCTATTTGGAGGTTGTTTTATATTTCTACTACTGGAATGCTAAGCATTGTTGCCGAGCGCACGCAAAATTAGAAGCACATACGGTATTACGGTATGTACAGTGCGTACAGTGCCGATTACATATATACATATATATATAGATACATAGAGAAAATCGCCCGTTCGCATCACTAGGAAGGCTCGCTACGCTTGCCAATAATAGCGCTGGTGCAAGACAGAGTGTCTGCTATTCAGAGGTATCTCAAGTACGGTATAAAGGGGGAAACACTTGGTACATAGTAGTTGTCTGCTATACGATAGGCGTCCGCTAAAAGAGGTTTTAGGGAGACTATGTAGGGATGGCAATGACACACGGCCATTAAGCCTTAACAAATGTAACAGCTCAGAACTCTCAAATGCGGCAACTATAAGCCCTTTTAGAAACATAACATGGCCTACGAGTGTTTCTATACACAATAACACTCTCAAATGCGGTAAAATACACTGCTACAATGACATACATGAAATTGCAAAAACCCCGATTTCTCCATCTTCTTCTTCAAATGGCCTAGTACAAAATTGGTACAAGTACTTATTCCTATGCGTAGTGCCTTTCACCAATGGAATCTTTGTAGGACCCCTCTTGGACGAGTAAAGCTATGATATACTATCACTTCTGTGTAGTTGAACGCCATTTCTTCATTATTACCCACGTGAATATCACATGACCACGAGCAGCAAAATGGGGTGGGGCTCACACAAACAAAAAGAGCATTGTATTTGCAAGTGAGTATACACCGAAAACCCTGTGATCAAAAATTTCCATTAAAATGTTGAAGGATGTAGGGATGACAGCGCCAAAAAGTAGAGACACAAGTGCAGTACACATGTATATGCAGCAAAACAGGGGATGAGGGCAGTATATATGCAGCAAAACAGGGGATGAGGGCATGAACAATAACAAGCGTAAACCCTGCCTACATCTCTTTTATGGGTTACAGATATTATTGTTGCATGAGAGGGTTTAAAAATTGCAAATAGGCCTCATAGCCTTCCAAAAATTTGAGCTCTTTAAACTCAGCAGCTCTTTCTACCAGCACTCTATAGGAGAACCTAGATTTATATGGGAATACTACACTTCAACGGTTGTGGTTTAAATCACCTAAGCATATTCATGGCTGCACTCCAATCAACCCAATACAGTACATGTACATATATACACAGTACTACCGTACGCGATTTTTTATTTGACGTACACTTTTCGAACTTAGTCTCAGAAAGGCAAAGTTCAAAAGTTCAAAGTTCGAGCTGACGGCTTCGTTCCCTACTCCTTCTAAGGTCCCCAAGGCCATATGCCCAGTCTAGTTGTTGTTGATCAACCAACTATTGGTGATATGCGCGTTTACAGACTGCAGTGATTGCTTGTAATCAACTCTCGGGGTGCTCGTGCAGTCTTACAACGTACACTTCTCGGGTGGAGCTCAGGGGCTGTATCACAAATATGAGTATTTAGGCTGAAGTGATGAATATGCTCCAGGCTGCGTAGTAACAGGAGATAACAGTGCAAAGCTGACCCTCTCTGACTCCGGAGATGTGTTTTTGTACATGTTTGTGCAATAATTTATATATATCATGTGGTGCATTTGGTTAACATTTAGTAATGAGCTTCAAACGTTCACTGTGCTCTTCAGAAGATTGCTGCTAGTTCTGTTGGTGGTCGTGCATAGGTTCGAGCCATCTAGGCCAATTCTGGATCCAGGAATAAGCAGAGTCCAGAGGAATAGTGTTGCCAGACCCAGGCTGGGCTTCTCTTAGTCTGGTCACATGTCAGATCTAGAAGTTCTTCGTGACTTATCTAAGTGTGCATTTTTCCTCCCTGGCTTGCTCAAATAATTTGCACGCCACGCCCAGTATACTCACTAGCGGCCACAGACTAAGTTCGAAAAGTGTACGTCACATAAAAAATCGCCTACCGTACTGTGTATATATACCGTATGAATGTACAGGTTGTACACACAATTCAAGAGTAATCTACTGGAACTGCCAGTGCTTCTAATACACTGACCTGTAACTCCCTAATCCTAGGAGTTATATATATAGCTGGAGGGAAGGACCTCTCCTATTTAACACATATACTCCCTATCACAAGTGCTATTTTACCCCCTAAGGGGAATGTACCCCCTATCACAAGTAAGGGAATGTATACCCCCTAGCTATTTCAGAACACATACCCCTATCACAAGTATACTTACCCAGTGGTGGATGATGCCCCCTATTTCATAGTCCCTCTTTCAGAACACTTAAGTGTACCCTATTTCAAAACACTCACCCCATGTGTGGGGGGTGGGGGTGGGGGGTGGGTGAGTGTGTTGCCATAGCCCATAGACTCTACCCCCCCCAGTCTGTGGGTTCACTGTGATACATGGCTTGTATAATACACCTGTACATGCACCATCAGGTCATCTATTGGGGAGTGTTTTATCTTGTCTCCTTGCAGAAAACACCCTGGGTTTACCCAGTAGGCACAGGTAGCGGGGAGAGGGAGAGAGGGGGAGAGAGAGAGGGAGCATACATTATAGGCGCTGTATATATATATCAAAACCCCACTACACACATAGTGAAGGTCTTATTTTGTCCACTAAATATTCAGCCCAAGCACACCACTGAGTGGCTAAGCCACTGCTGAATGGCTGTGGGCTACACAACACACATGCATAGCATATATATATATATACTAGGAGAATGCAAAGCATTTGTGGGGGAGCATAACAAGCCGAAGAGGCAAGGCCGGCTACGTTTGCACGTTGTGTGGGACGCATGCGTACTGACCCGGTTGATGACATATAACATGCATACATACAAACAGATTTGGCATTGAGTTCACTAGTATGGGCTCGCTGCACTCGCCCAATTATACTGAGTGAAGAGCTGGCTTTTATTCCCTATTCACTACTAGAGCAGTTGTGGTTCTAAGCAAGTTTGGATATTGTTTATGAATATGCACTTATTAACTTATTCATTGCAGCTCTTACACCAACCAACTAGCAATTCACACCATCAGAAGTGAGACATCTCTAATTAAGGCACACCTTAGGTCCCAACATGAACAGGACAGCAGGAACCCCTCTAATCAGGACACTCTGAAATGAGGGTAACAGGAATCGCTCTCCCTCGTTCTATTTGTGCTCTGAACAGGGTAAGGTACATGTATATAATGCCTGCTTTGGGTGATGTGTGTTGTGTGGCTTTGTCCTATTGTGTTGTGTTGCCTTGCGTTGTCTTTCTAAGCATATCATGGATGATTAAAGTCACGTACATTAGACATGTACACATGTACGTATGTTAACTAGGTCTACATGTACTATAGTACCTTAGTTTCAATTTCAAATTCCAATTTCTCAACAGCATCTTTCCTGCTGGAAACTTCATCTTTTAAACTAGCGAGCAATGACTTCCCTCCCTCCAGCTCCACTATATGGCTATCTCCATGGGAGGAAGGCTGTCAAAGGCACAACATCAAAATTTAAAACCGGCCTGTATATATGTATGTGCATTTCCAGAACATGTCTAATACAGAGAAACCCAGCTCAAAAAAGTACTGCTGTATTGGGTCCATAGTCCCAGGCCTTCCCCACTCATGATACGCTTGCCCCTGAAAAATTTTCGCATGCAATCCATGTTAGTAGAGAAGGTATGGAACCAAGACTAGATCAGCCATTGAGGCTAGGTCAGGTGTGCTGCAGTGTTGCATTTCCAATTGCAACGAGCATATATTGAAAAGGGAGCAAACGATGTACTTTGAACTGACCTTTCCTCAGTGAGGGAGACAATCTGTTGCCATCTGGAGTCCATCTCGTTGACCTTCTCCTCCAGTCCCGGAGGAGGGGGGCTACTGGTAACGCGGATCATACAGTCCTTGGCAGCTGTCAGCTGCTTCCTCTCAAATGCCTGCAGGAAAAGAGTCCACATACTGTAAATTGAAAAACATGTGTATAACACACTAGCGAAGAAGCAGTAGAAAGGAACCCAGAAACGTCACCCCAACAAACCAAACCAGGGCCATTGGGAGCTGTGGAGCTGTTATATAGCACATGGCTGTTGTTGAGAGGTTCCACTGTATATCAACTGTGATGGCTGTCTCACCTCTTCTCTCTCTCCAGCTCCTCAACAGTAGAGTCTCTCTTCATGGCTTATTTCAGTCTACGGTTTAGACGGGTGCTCTACCAACTGAGCTACTGATGCTGCTGTCAGTTGGTGGGACTGAATCACATGTCTTACTGGAGTGTGGGTTGTCGGTCTACTGGTCTGCCATTGTCTCTCCTCTTTCTCTATCTCCAGAGCAACTTCTTTAGCTGAGAGAATGAGGAACACTTTTCACAAGGTGTGTGTGTGTGTGTGTGTGCGTGTGTGTGTGTGTGTGTGTGTGTGTGTGTGTGTGTGTGTGTGTGTGTGTGTGTGTGTGTGTGTGGATGTGTGTGTGTGTGTGTGCGTGTGTGTGTGCGTGTGTGTGTGTGTGTGCGTGTGTGTGTGTGTGTATGTGTGTGTGTGTGCGTGCTTACGGGATTTGGGGTTCCATGAGTCACACTGTGTGTTGAATCTGAGGATGAAATCTTTAAGTCGTGAGATCAGTGTCTGAGGAGAAGCGTTGACCCACACAATGGAACATCTTGACTCTCGGTAGAGCTTTAATCACTCAAAAGCAGTATTTGTGTACTTTTCAACACACAATCAGTGAGGTGCTTCAGGACACCCCACTAATCAGGACACCAGGACACTCCAGCAATCAGGACACCCTACTAATCAGGACACCCCAGCAACCAGGACACCCCGGCAATCAGGATACCTCACTAATCAGGACACTTTCTTCTGTCCCAAGAATTAGAGCAGCGTGTGCCATACACCAAAGAATATTCTTACTTGTCTATCTCCACTAGTAGAGAGATGGAACTCCTTTAGTTTCGCTTTCAGTTGTCTGTCCTTCATAATCTGGTAGACCATCCGTGGAATTTTTGAATATCTACGCCTGTAATTAAAAATAGTAATTCCAAATATATATATAGTAACAAAGTGATGTAATGCTGACTGGGTAGTGTTGTCAGCGGTTTGTGTTTCAGCTCTCTTGAGACGTATATTGTCCAAATGACGATTGATGAGTCTTTCAGGGAACATGAGACCACATATCGGACACTCCACTACTGTAGGGAGAGGGGGGTTAAGAGGAGAGAGGAGGAAGAATGGAAGATTGGCTAAGAGTTGAGTTACCTTTGCTGGTAGCCGGAGAGTCTTCTGCAGGCATATACAGGCATATGTACATGACCAAAATGCCATACCCATTGCCCTCACCTACTAATGCTGGCTACCCACATTCCCCTCAGTGACTAATGCTGGCTACACCCACTCACCTAGCAGAGAGAGAGAGGGTGGGAGGGAGGGAGGGAGGGAGGGAGGGAGGGAGGGAGGGAGGGAGGGAGGGAGGGAGAGAGTGTGTGTTCCCTAATCTGGAACCATAATGGCCACGATACGGAACAGAACCTGTGGGATTGCAGTGGAAAAGAGGTTAACATAACATATGCACAGTGTGAGATTGTCTGGCAGTTCGGAGTGTCTGGCATATCCAGGATTCATTGTGATACACACAAAGCAGGATGGTTTGAGGGAGATAGTGATTCCTTCGAAGACAAAGGTACTGAGGTGAGCAATGACAACTCTCTGAATGGACAGGATCTGCTGGGCTATCACGGACAGTACCTGGCAAGTGGAGGGTGACTGTCACATGACTATCACATGATGCATCAAGAACACGTAAAACATATGAATATCACATGATTCTCACATGACTATCACGTGATGTATACCTCTAACTCAATTCTGTTGAACTCATCAAAGCAGGCCCATGCCCCAGCACTTGGCAGCCCTGATTAGCTAATAAAGAACTTGCCACGGCTAGGTAGTCCAGGCCATCGGAGCAGTTGAGTACCACACACTGGGTGGCCAGGGCCTTGGTGACGGTCCCCTTGTGGGCACCCGGCCCCTAGAATTGCCCCCACTAGTGTACGCTAGAAGGGTCCTGCAGCCTCTGGTGGTACTCTTGAGGACCATTTCCTATTGCCTCGTGGGCTTCCTCAATCCAGAAGATCTGGCTGACGCAGACTACTACCCCACTGGTCAATTCTCTTTGTCACTGGATAGGCCTGGAGGAGGGAGGGAGGTAAGAATTAAGGGAGAGAGGGAGGGAATCCATAGTAAAGGTTCCCTATACATCACATATCACGGTTTGTAGCTGATCTCCTTCGACTGTTGTGTGATGTCCCTCACCTGTACTTGCAGCATCCACGGCTCAACGAGCACGTCATCAGTCATGTTGAGGTCGAATAAATCCCTGTTCTCTAGATAATGAAATGCAGACAGAGGCGATATGGACAAGCAAATGGCAGACAGCGGACAGCTGTTTCGGGCTAGTTGGCCCTCATCAGTGCCATGTATGCTTAGTTGCTCTGCGATGGCCTAGAGTTACATACTCTAAAGCCAACAGTAATGGGCAGGGCCGGGGTAATGAAACCACCCTGGCCCCTTCACATAAAAAAAATGTTTGTGCAGAGCAAACCAAGCAAACGGCGGACAGCTGTTTCCGGTTGGTTGGCCCTCATCAGCATGTACGTACATTGTATGTCTTCTGTTCGCAGAAAGTTGCAAGCACACACAAAAAGTGCTTTGCAACTTCCTCCCGAGTGACACCACATGGAGGTCGAAGACATGTCGTCACTCTTAGGAGGATTCACACCACAAAGCTATACATGTACATGTTTTGCCTAACTTTTCCATTGTTAAAGCAGTGTGAATCAACCGTAAGGAGGGATGTCACAGGTTCATACATAATGTTGCTTAAAGGGAATGGTACACGTGCTGCACGTAATTACCATGTAGTTTTGGGCATATTAGTATGTGGACAAACCTGAATAAACGTGCAGTGACATTCACTTTAAACTGTGACATCCACCCTTCAATGCACTATCCAATAACGTTTTTACCTTCTATACTGTATGAGACTTTGTTTATGGTACGACATTGGATAGTACTGTACATGTACAACAACAAATACATGGCATACATGTATGCTTACACTAAAAGAACCTCTGAGCGTAGAGCAACGACTCCTAGCAACAACTCACTCAGGCTCACACATAATATGCATATATATACACTAAAAGAACCTCTGAGCGTGGTGCAACGACTCCTAGCAACAACTCACTCAGGCTCACACATAATATGCATACACTAAAAGAACCTCTGAGCGTGGAGCAACAACTCCTAGCAACAACTCACTCAGGCTCACACATAATATCCTCTGAGCGTGGAGCAACGACTCCTAGCAACAACTCACTCAGGCTCACAAATAATATGCATACACCAAAAGAACCTCTGATCATGGAGCAACGACTCCTACATGTAGCAACAACTCACTCAGGCTCACACGTAATATGCATACACCAAAAGAACCTCTGAGCGTGGAGCAACGACTCCTAGCAACAACTCACTCAGGCTCACACATAATATGCATACACTAAAAGAAACTCTAAGCGTGGAGCAACAACTCCTAGCAACAACTCACTCAGGCTCACACATAATATGCATACACTAAAGAACCTCTGAGCGTGGAGCAACAACTCCTAGCAACAACTCACTGCAGGCATGCATTACATGTACGTACACATGTACATGTACATAAAGTGTGTGTGTGGTGCAGACACACTAGACAGCTCACAAACACGAACGTGCCTGATGTCAGCAGATTTCACACCGAGGCACCACTACAAACAGCCATACAGGATAGCACCGCAGAAGCATATGCCTTTTACTTACATGCACGTGCCTATTAGGCAAAATGCAGAGTGAAAGAAATAAGCAGAGCTACATGTAATTGGCACTTTCCAATGGTGCCAGCTTAGCTTTTACGCATCTTTTACACTCCCAGTTAACCTCAGCCACCCCAAACACCTCACTGGGAATGTCCATGCAGTGGCGGTGATACCAGACGTGGCACACATCACACTCGGCCATCTCGTCACCTTTCTCTTCTGGCATGCGACAAGAGCAGTGGAGCTCTAGGGTCCTGGGCTTTCTAGGGGCACTCTTTCGCTCACCCAGTACAGGAAAACAAGAAACGTGGCAATTTTCAAGGCAAGTAGCCAGGTGAAGCCTGATCCCACTGTGATCAAACCTAGCACTGCAGGGGTCGAAACCACTGCATAGGTCGAATGCATAGGCTATGGCCAGAACACCACAGTCCGAGCCGTTGGACTGCTTCTTGACATGATTTTTAGCTCGTTTGACTGACTGTGCATCGTGCTTGCTATCAAGTGAATCAATTCTTTAGTCGGAGATTTATACAAGCTGTTGTACACGTAGACAGCCCCACTTTCACAACCAACCGTGGACACAACACACCAGTGGTTGTTTCCGACGTGTACAATCTGTACAAACTCCCCAGAGTGGACCTAAAATGTACACACCTTCTGCAGTACAGGAGGTTGCAGTCCTGCCATGTTGAGAAAGAACTGCAGCAGGAGCATTTGGGCTACACAGATGATGTTGTCCGTGAGCCACCCTCTCTCAGACAAAATCACCCCCCGATCACGATGGCTCAGACTGTAGGCACCATTATTCACCCACAAGTTTGGTGCCTCATTCTCCTCCTCTGATGCCGAAGAAATCACGATGCTACCAGACCACACGGGGATATCACAATTGCAGCATTCGAGCAGAGCTGGGTCGTTGACAACACTTCTCAGTGAGACCTTTGGGGCCTGCCGCCAGTTCTCTAGCGAGATGGAAGAGCCACTGGCCAGTGGAGTCAGCTCAGTGGCACAAAACGAGGTGATCAGAACACCCTGTGAACAGTAAAGTTGATACCGACCACTGAACACCCCGACAATGCGACAGGGGAGATGAGAACTGCCCATATTTCTGCAGTGAATACAGATGTGATCCCCGACTTTCATCTCTGTCTTCTTCTTCTTTGAGGACGGAGGGAAGACATTGTCACCTGGGGAACATTCTACCTCCAGTGCACTGGGAGAGGCAAGTTGTCCTGCATTACTTGTGGCAGGAAACAGTGTGCGACCTGGTCAACGGTTCCTGTAACTCAACGGGCAGCTTCTCCTGTGCCTCTTCCCCTCGCTTCCACACGTACACACATCAGTCCCACTTTCCATTTCGGACGAGCTCTCACTACTGACCTCCCTGTCAGACTCGGTGTTACTACTAGAGATGGTCTCCTTTTCGGCACGTTTTTTGTTGAAAGGGCAATCTCTGTGGTTAGAGCGCTTGTGTGTGCTTGACCCACACGAGGCACACTTCCCCTTCCCTTGGGGTCTACCCTTCCTTCTCCCTTTACCCCGACTCACTTTTACGTCAGTATCGCTATTTTTGCTATCGCAACCATAGTCGTGGCTGTGTTTCTTTGACCACTTTTTACATTCTTGGCCATCAATAACACGTTTCTTCTTCAATTCTATCCTCCTCTTTTTCTGAGGAGTTCCTTTAGCCCGCTCTAATTTTCTCTTTCTATGCGCACTGTGCTTCTCCAGTGCCTCAACAATGCCGTGGAAAACAGGTAGCTTCATGCGTCGGTACAACTCTGGGATCCAGTGGTAGCTAGTACCATACTTTGCATGCATGTACGTCAAGTTGGCTTGAAGCAAGCCGAGATTGGTAGAGAGGTGATAGTGAAGCCTCTCCAAGGATATGTCCTTGGACCGAAATCTAATCAATACATTGTGAAAGGCTTGGACTAAATTAGAGTGACCACGTTTGAGGACTGGGTGCACTAATCTGCTTGCCTGTGAAGCTCTCCCCATGCACTTAATCTCGTACAACAAAGCATGGAATTCACAATCCAACTTCAATCTAGTTTCGTACGGCTTTCCTTCACATTTTATCTCTTTAATGGGACACTTGCACGTGCAAACCTGAAGTAGCTTTCCTTCACCTTTTATCTCTTCAGTGGGACACTTATTGCATGTGCAAACCCTAAGTGGATGATAGTCGCACCTTCCTCCCTCCCACTCGTGCATATCACGTGCATGCATTGGTAATGCTGTCAGCCGCCTTACAAACTCATCCCGATGTTTCACTTCCATCAAAATGGACGTGAAATTAGTGTGGGCCTTTGAAATGAAAGCATCGGTCAGGCATCCACATGCAGCACTGTGATTGCCTGTACACTTACAACTAAGCTCACACAAAGCTGGAAAAGCCTTTCCGTACTTCTCAATCATCTTTTCAGATCCCCTTCTCTTTTTCTGGTGTGATTTTAACATTTTTTTGTGTGCACGTCCGGCATGTCCGCCGCAGATCATTATGTCGGCATCAGGGAAGACTTCTCTGATGGCATTGGCAGAAGAAGTGTGCGTCCTGCCAGTGTACAGCAATCTGCATTCCCTCATCTTTGGTCCTCTGAAATGTAATACTAGCGGCGTATCCCTCGGAGGATTTCGACGTACCCTTGTACAACTCTTCTTCTATAACTTCATCTCTGCCCTTCTGACAGAGGTGGTGGTAGTAGAGGAGAGCGCCATTCAGATAATTTATTATGGTGAACGTGGCATTTTTGCTATGCCAACCACGTGTTTGCCACGTACCATCGGCAACGGTTACAGCACGTTGCCACGACCCGAGTTCATCCTCCTTTTTATCTTTCATTTCCTGCTTAGCTGTCTCACAAATGTCGTCGAGCATTGCTTTTACTATCTGATACATGCTATAAATTGTATCCATAAATGCAGGTGCACTTACAGCTTCAATACCAAGTGCATTCTTTAGCGTTTTGTAGTACACTGCATGAGTAATGCCGGCACAGATGAAACCGACTTGTATACAGGTACTTATTACATTCCAATTGTCATGGCTCACATGTGTTGTAAACATTGCACCTTTCAGTGAACATCCATCGCAACAACAACTAACTGAAACAGCGCCACCCAACCCCTGACACTTCACACCAATGGGAACTACATTTCCCTTACATCCAGGGGTTGCACAGTGACGAATTTCATTTAAAAGCTTTAAAAACTTGCCCAAATCAGGCAAAGTCATAAAGCACAATCTATTAGGCAAGTCCACTGGACTCACCTTCCCCGGTCTGGCACGATCGGGGGTGGGGACGAACACTGAATCGATGTCACACGTACACACGCAAATAAGGTCGTAAGAGCATAGGAAGATTGCTCTTTGAACTGTAACCCCCAATATCAATGAGGAATAGACACACAGCGAGGCTTACTGTACTTGCTATGTGTCAGCTCTAAATCACTACATCTTCTCAACCCTTCTCTGTGGCTGGATCAGTATCTTCACTATTCTCTGCATACTTCCATTTACAGAGAGGCGGGGTTGCAATGTAAAGGTCATACATATGCACATATTTGTCCTAACATGGAGTTAGCACTTTAGTGCTGAATCAGGCACCAATGCACACACACACCCAGCCAGAATATAGTGTTATGTATGCAATGAGTGTGCTGTTGTGTTATAATGCACGTGCAGGACTAGGGCTGACATAGCCTTGTTCTCAAGCCGATTGAAAGCCGCAGAGAAACGGCCTGGTATCAACTGTCCGCGCATGCGCCAAATATCCCACGATTCGTGGGGTATCAAATTCGTGGGGTATCAGATATTATTGTGCACTTCTAGTACTGTATATATTTCTGCTACATATTACTGTGCACTCATTGCTGTGTCAACAAGCTGCCGAACTATACCAGTTTTGTCATGGCTCAGAAAAGGATGCATCAGTCTACACCATGTACATGGCCGCCAGGATCACTGTGTCGTATGAGCTACCAGGCTTGGAGAAATCAGTAAAATACTTGTCATGCTTGTACGCTCAGGCTGGCTACGAAACTGCTGTGTGTTCAAATTACAGCGTGCAGTTGAGTAATGTGTCCAAGCACTGGGTTTAGACTGTCCTTGGTCGTAAAGTATACTGTAAAATATCCGTAAAATAAACGGAATTCTTGTGCATGTGCAAACAGTCGATACCAGGCCATTTCTCTGAGGCTTTGAATCGGCCTGGGAACAAGGCTAGGGCTGACAGTGATGATGTTCTTGTTGGAGCCACATTTATACTAGATGACGTGATGTATATACATGTACATGTATTAGATATGGAGGGATGGAGACACGCTTTTCTTCATTAGTCCATCCCTAACTGCAATGGCATGTGAACCTAACGTATGTGCCAAGGTCAGCCTTTGCTGACATTGGCAGCACCTTGCAGGTATGCCCATGAATACATACGTGTATATACATACATGTATGTAATGGAACAAGGGTGTCCTCTACATGAATTACAGGAGGGCACCCCCAAGTGTGATTACACCTTTCCTGCATTCCCAAGTTGCCTGTTTGAATCAGGAAGTGTGTCCTGGAGGGCCAAATCCCGATATTAGATTTGCATGTTAGTGTACACGTATATTCTACTAGCTAGCTAATCCTAGCACCAGGTGCTACATGGGAGGTGTAGTTACATGTGTTCTTTATTTATCAATCAATCAGTTTCCCATAACTGAGCTAGGTCTATAGGCATAAATTAACCATATGATGCCAGGCCAGGAGTCAATGCCTAAGATGCCATACGAGAGATAGCGGCTGACAGTGGCAGCCCCTCTCCCAAAACAGAAGGTGCCAACACTGGATGGGTGCTATTGGTACATGTGTATCTTCCTTTCAATGTGTAAGATTACCGCAGCATCTGAGAAAATGTGCGTCACACCCACACCCACACACCCACACCCACAACACCTAGGAAGGTGATGCTAAAGGTGTCTGTGTGGTGCTTCCAAGGTCGGCAAAGGCTGACATGAACATGTATATACTACGTGTAGGTTCACATGCCATCCATGCGTGAAAAGGTACGAACACAAAAGAAAAGCGTGTCTCCCTCATACACACAACGCATCAGCGCGTTTACGTGTACAGTAAACATACATGTAGAAGATGTAGAAGATGTAAAAGCACATCCACAGAGAAGCGGAAGTGCACCAGAGGGGTGCTGCATATTTATCCCTTCACTCCCCACAGATACCTCCCCACACTGTTACAAGCTATACACTCACCAGAAGGTAGTAAGGAATCCATTTCACACTTTCTAGTTTCTTTCTGTCAGCTCCCGAAAACATGGACAATGCCTGATTCGAAAATGCGGATCACGTGATCAGTCATTGGAGGGGGGGCGGAGTTTGCGGCGGTACCTTTGACCTTGCCAGATTTGCTAAAAATACTGATCACGTGGACAATATGTGTTACGAAAATACTGATCATGTGATCATCCATTGGAGTTGAAGGAGCGGAGTTTGGGGCGGTACCGTCTGAAACATTCGTGTTGTTCAACCTTTGACCTTACCAGATTTTACTAATGACACCCTACTGCGCATGCCCAAGCCAGAAATGGGGCGGTTCTAGCGGGAAAAACAAATCTGTTCTGTCGTAGAAGATCATTTTAGCGCAACAAAATCGGCATCACGCTACTGGCGCAACGGAATGTAGTACAATAAGCCGCCTGCGCCATCATTCCGCGACATCTCCGCCCACGCAATTATTGGCAACCTTAAAGGAAATGAGCCTGATACATCATCAGGAAATTGCGCCCTATGCTATACCACGCTGTAGCAGGAAATGTGTGGGAAATATATTTCAGGAAGTACACCACACAGCCAGGATATGACATCATCTGAACATTTTGTATGCCTATCGTGTAATAGGAAACTCTACTTTTTTGCAGCTGCCTGCAGTAAGCTGTCAGAGTTTAGGTAAGCATTGTTAGTGCTAGCAGCTAGGCTACAGCTTCAGCGATACAGTATACCAGCAGGCGACCTCAGATAGACTTCTGGGGGCCTTTTCCGCGCTAGATCCACCTCTGACTGGTGATGCTGGTGATGCTCTGCACACCACAAATGTGTTAAGTTTTCTTGCTTTTGTGCTATTGTCTTTACGTTAGTCGCATATATTTTAATCCCATAAACTAGGCCTGTTCTAAAATTTTAGACGTTAGGACAACAGTAGGTGGCAAGTATAATTATCAAAAAGACATGCTTAAATTTAAGAAATACATGCAGGCAAGTGGTACTACGCCGTAAATATGCAAATAAATAAAAAATTTGAAAGGGAGGAAAGGAGACAAGATTGGGACACAGATGTGTTATGTTATATTAACGTAAATGGGTTCATTGATATATAAGATGTCTGTGTCCCAATCTTGTCTCCTTTGATTTAGCAGCTAGGCTACAGCTTCAGCGATACAGTATACCAGCAGGCGACCTCAGATAGACTTCTGGGGGCCTTTTCCGCGCTAGATCCACCTCTGACTGGTGATGCTGGTGATGCTCTGCACACCACAAATGTGTTAAGTTTTCTTGCTTTTGTGCTATTGTCTTTACGTTAGTCGCATATATTTTAATCCCATAAACTAGGCCTGTTCTAAAATTTTAGACGTTAGGACAACAGTAGGTGGCAAGTATAATTATCAAAAAGACATGCTTAAATTTAAGAAATACATGCGGGCAAGTGGTACTACGCCGTAAATATGCAAATAAATAAAAAATTTGAAAGGGAGGAAAGGAGACAAGATTGGGACACAGATGTGTTATGTTATATTAACGTAAATGGGTTCATTGATATATAAGATGTCTGTGTCCCAATCTTGTCTCCTTTGATTTTTATGCAATCCCTATATTTCCTTTCAAATTTCCTAAAATTTTTATTTACCTGTCTCCTGTCATTTTTTTCTGGAGCTAGGTACATTCATTTCGCAGTTTACTTACGTATTAGCTAACGCATTGTACTTATTAGTACAGATAATAGCGTGAAGAGTTATAGGCTCTATGTAACTGCCAGTACTTATGTTTACCATGATACAAATATTTACATTAACCTTATGTTAGTGAGATGTGGTATTGCCTGCCTGAAGCTATTGGTTGTTATATTACAAGATTTACACTGTTTACATAAATCTTATCACAACGTTAATCATTGGGGTATTAAGGTTTACCATCACACCAATTTCCACATTTAGTGGAGCTTTTTTTTGTGAGATACAGTAATGCTTGCCTGAGGCTATTTTGTACAAGATTTACATGGTTTACAGAGATTTTGATCGTTGGGGTATTAAACTATACTATCATACGGCTTTTATTAGTCACATATGAGATTGTGTGGCCCTCATTATTATACATGTCCTAGGGCTACTTTTGTTTATTTTACGAGAAGTACATTGTTTAAAACATGACAATGCACTATACCCACAGTGGAACTACATCACTGTACCAAGTTTCATGGTTACGATTCGCTTTTTCAAGTGGAAGAAGTAGTGTCAGAAGATGATCATTTACAAAAGAGTTTAATTTAACCCCTTTATATACCTAGCTTCTGGGTATAGTTACATGTTTATGTTAAGAGAAATCCAGTAAGCAGCAAACTGAAAGTGAAAGTGATATGGTTTTAATGGGGATAGACCATAGCAATCCCTATATACACAGTACTACTGTACATGTATTGCATTGAGGAGTGTTAACATCAGTACTACAAGAATCACAAGGGTTAACAGCAAATACTTTTGTCATGTTGCTATTAGCGATGGTATCTCTACACATGCTAACTTTCAGGTTGATGGTTACCATGGTTACTGAGTTTTGCTCATTAGTTATCCTCATTCATAATACATTGCTGGGAAAGATAATGATGAGTAGTACATGAACTACAAGGGTTAACAAGATTATACCTCTGTTTCCCAGTACGTATTGATACATTTCTACATGCAAAGATTCAACTTCATTGATTTTATGGTTATTTCTACAGGCAAAAATTCAACTTCATTGATTTTATGGTTGTTGAGTTAAGCTTCTTCAAGAAGAAGAATAAGAAGATGGAAAACATGGCAAAAATGTCAAAAGCACTTTTAAGCTATTAACATCTTTTTCACACATTCTTCACCTTGATATCATTAAAATCAACTTCAACTCATCCATGTTTCACTCAAACAAACAATACTCCACCGGAAGGGGATGACTGCACATCTCTTTACGTCGGAAGCTACCACCATGATATTGCCTCATTACGCGCTTATCCAAACATCGAACAAGCTTTTCTAATACATCAATAAGCTAATGACATGTAGGATTGTGTTGGTTGACACAACCATTTTTTCCTTTGCTTTCTTCCGTCATGTAGCGATAGTCTATATCTGCCCATATTTCCGACTCCCGGGCTTTCTTCAGAACATTCAGTATTATAATACTGCAAGCGTGCATCTTAATTCAACAATCTTCTTACTTTTCCTGCCTTCAGTCTGCGACTTGGTTGGTCATCATTAAAAAAAACGCATCTACTTTCATAAAACCTATGAACTGCTGGAAAGAGTTTTATAAGTTAACACTAGCGCTTGTGGAGCATAACTAAGGTGACCTTCAGAATACAAGCACTGCCTCAAGTGGCTTGATGGAGAATGTAAGTGGCTTGATGGAGAATGTAAGTGGCTTGATGGAGAATGTAAATGGCAGAAAGGTATTGTAAATGATGCTAAAAACTTTTATGTTTTCTTCCAAGGGTGCGGCCATTATGTAGCAATAATTGCGAGTTCAAAATCCATGCTACATCGTGCATGCTTCCTGCGAAAAGCTGTTGGCAGTTAGATATGACATGTACATGTAGTTTCTCATGAATCTAGTCTGCCAAGCTGATTTCCATGTATCTCTAGGTCGATTTCCATTGTATTAATGCAACTATTACGTCATCCAAATTGGCATGCGCCGACAGATAGATTACATAATGCTTGCGGCCAGCGCCAGGTAGTCCTGAGTCAGCAATAACTGTGTAAGTGTGCCTGAGTTGACAAACACATGAACCAGTCAAAAGATGTGCCACCTTAACCCAAAAGGTGGGACACCTTGATAAACACATGTGAACATGAAGCAGTCAAAATATGTGCCATCTTGACTGGGTGCTGCCGAAATGTGGGACACCTTGACAAAAACATGTAACATGACAAGCATGAACCAGTCAAAAGATGTGCCATCCTGACTGGGTACTGGGACACCTTGACAAATATATGTTACATGACACACATGAACCAATCAAAATATGTGCCATCTTGACTGGGTGCTGCCGAAAGGTGGGACACCTTGACAAAATGACACCTTGACAGACGTGACAAATTTTGTCATATCGATAGGTTCCAAAATATTGTACAGAATACAGTAGAACTAGCTAACTTATACACTGAAACAAAAACGAGTGGAATTCCATAATAAATACAAGGAAGTGTGATGTCACATATAGGATTATAGACCAGTCAATGCATACATTCCGTCCCCGTAGGAGAATCCATATGACATACAAAAAATGAAGAAAAGAAAAATAATTTGAGCATGCATGCACAGAAAATGTATGATCAATTCAGTTCTCACAGTTTATCCACTTCCAGGTTGGTAATGCTCTCTTGGTTTTTGATTTCGTTGAGGATATCAATGTCCAGAGTCGTTAACCGAGGGCGATGCGGGTGTAGACCATGTCGGAATCGTATTGTCTTGAACGATTGTATCAGTAGGAATAACTAGTGCACAAGTCTTGGTATCAGCTGGAGTGTGAGTATGATTAGGAAGAGGAATAGTCTGCAATGTACCCTCAGTGTCTGTCTCCCAGTCGAGCACGTAATTGAGGTCTCTGTCTCCCATCACATAGTTAGACAATGTATGAGAGTGGACCTTAGACTCCAACTACTTCACCAGAGATCCACTGTGGACCTGGATTGAAATTCTTAACATATACCAGATTCCCCGACTGAAATGCTGATTGCCACGAAAATTAGTTTTCCCTGGAATGGCCCCACGAAGTCTAGATGCAACCTTGCCCATGGTTGAGTGGGCATTTCCACAGGTTTAACAGTGCTTGTAGAGGAGATGGTTGCAGTTCCTGGCACGCACGACACATACGTACAGATTTCTCAATGTCGGCATTGATGCCTGGCCACCAGACATACGTTCGGGAGAGTGTTTTCATCCTGGTAATGCCAGGATGACCCTTGTGAAGTTCACGGAGGACACCCTGCGGAGGTACAACTATTCTGGTCCCTCACAGAATGCAACCAACATACAAAGGGAATTTGAGACGACGAGATGAAAACAGTTTGAGACAAATCACCGTTGCTCGGCCACCCACACTGAATATTTTGGAGCACCCTTGACAGCTTCTTGTCTTTCTTAGTTCAGACACAAATGTCGGAACAGATGTTGGTGTTGGTGCTTCTTGAATGGCTCAGATTCTGTCGGGTAGTGGATGTAACCCTAGTGTGTCGATTCGGTGTCCCAGGTAAGTGACAGATGATCTCATGAACTCACATTTCTTCTGTTTCACTCTGAGGCCTGCCTGGTCTAGACAACTCAGCACTTCGTCTAGGGCTCAAAGGTGATTCTCTTCAGAACTTCCTGTGACTGAGATATATGCCCTGACATGCTGGAATATTCCTGGTGCCGATGAAATCCCGAAAGGGAGTCACGTGAAGTGGAATAACCCACAGGGAGCATTTATCACCATGTAATGTCGCGAATTTTCGTTCAATGGGTGTTGTTGGTATGCATGGCTGAGGTCAACTTTAGAAAAGTATTTACCAGCCCTGAGTTTGGCAAACAGATGTTCTACTCTGGGGATCAGATACCGATCGAGTTTTGACACCGGATTGACAGTAACACTAAAGTCACTGCAAATCCTCACATTCTGTTTATCTTGTTTCAACACCACCACGATAGGTGCAGCCCCATCAGCTATGTCCACCAGCTCAATTGTACCCTCTCTCTGAAGTCTTTGCAGCTCTTCATCTACCTTAATGCGTAAGGTACATATCTTGCGGGATGAAAATGAGGTGCAGCGTTGGGATCGACATTAATTTTTGCCTGGAACCCTTTAAAGGTCCCGAGACCTTCCTCAAACACTGAATGATGTTGCATGAGTGAGGCTGAGTGCACATGATGAATTTCCCTCCAGTTTAGATGGATCTGGCTCAGCCAGTCTCTTCCTAACAGTGTTGGGCCTGAGCCAGCCACAATCAACAGTGGCATCACCCCAGTCTGGCTCTCATACTCTAATTTTACATAGCAACAGCCTTTCACAGGGATGGGTTCCCTTGAGTAAGATTGAAGCCTGATAGTGGTCTGTTCAAAGCTCTTCCCTGGCCACCATGACTCAAACGTTTTCTCAGAGATCACAGAATGGGCTGCCCCAGTGTCCACCTCCATACTTAGGAAACCGCCATCCACCTTCACCTTTACAATGATGGGGAAGAATTGGGCACTCAATGGGACTTGAGATGATGCAGTGTCTCTAGTTTACGCCTCCCTTCCTCCTACTCCGACTCTGCCTCTGCCTCTTCCTCCTCTTCATCCACACGCCCCACACCCCTCGATTTACGCTTTGTCCCTTGGGCTTGTCTTTACCCTTACAGGCACATTGCATGTGTCCTCGCTTGTGACACTTGTGATAATGTCACCAGGAACTTCACACTTGGCCACGGTATGACCTCTCCTGCCATAGCGGTAGCAAGTAGGGACGAGTCTTGGGCCTGTGCACCTTGCGGAGTTAGAGAGTTCATATGGTGCATGGTCTGAGACGATGTGGCACCGTCCTGCTTCCCACAAAGTTCTTTCACACTCTGCGTAGCAGTCTTGGAGCTGAGTGCTAGGGCTTGCTTGTAGGACTCCGCGAGTAGTCGTTTCTACAGGGACAAGTCGTTTATCCCACAGACTAACCGATCGCGAATCATCTCCTCCAACGATGCCCCAAAGTTGCAAAATTCGGTCAGAGACCGCAATTTTGCGATATGTCGACACTGATTCTCCACGCTTACGGGAGCGGGTATGGAACATAAAGCACTCCAATAAACTCCATCACAGTTTCGGCTTGTAGTGCTTTGACAACACTTCAATCGGCGAGCATCTTGTCGGCTGGCTTCGCAGGGGTAATGAGGTTCCGCAGCATCTTGTACGTAGAGGGTCCTATGACGGACAGAAAAACGGCTCGCTGTTTGTCGGCACTGGCAACAAAGTTCTCTAGTCGTTCGACATATTGGTCCCAGTCGCTGGTACTGTCATACTCCTCTATCTGTCCCAGCGTACCTGTAGCAGCCATCCCGTTCCTCATCGCCAATAAATGTCATATCTTAGCTGCTCGCTAGGTTCCAAAAGATCATGGCTTGCACTACAGAATACACTGCTAAACGAGAAACTTATATAATGGTACAAAAATTAGTGGAATTCCATAATAAATACAAGGAAGTGTGACGTCACATATAGCATTATAGACAAGTCAATGCATATACTACAATATGTTTTAAATCACATCTTGGAGAAGCATTATCCTTGAAATGATCCATTGTTTTCAATAGATCCCCCTGATGGTGCTTGTTATTATAACTACACATAGAGTAAATAACACACAACACACTTAACACTACCTTGCCATCAAACTTCATGTTGTTTTGGGAATTTTCGTGCAACTGCTTTACTGCTAACTGTAAAAAGTTGCATAGAAGTTGCAGTAGCATGTCTAAAGTACTCAGTGAAACATCTGTGGTGTAGCTCTGCTTCCCTTCTGCTGCCTGCTCTTTGTGGGGGCTTCCTCCTGACACTCCATCACTTCGTGCCCCTTTTCCGTGAGCAACGACACAGCACCTTTCAATTCTGATATTGGCAGATGTGTGCAACGCCACTGGCAATGGAGTAGATGTAGCAAGGGGCTGGGAAGCAGGAGGAGTGCTCGTATACATGTGTGACACACCATCGTGAGGCTCAGCAAAAGACGAAACCTATAAAAGCCACTGATATCCATAATTGGCCCGCGGAGCGAGGTAATTGATGATGTCAATGGCTCTCTGTGAGGTCTTTCTGTCTGTCGGTCTGACCACATATTTACACATGCGCAAAATCACGTGACTTGTATTTGTCGTGGAACATCAGCAGAGGAAGACAATGGGAACAGGATAGATGCGAGAGAGAAGACAGAACCTATGAAGACATACCCTTAGAGGACTTCTGCATTCTGTGTCAGTAGGTGGATAATGAGCAATACTGAAATTGGTGTATGCTCACTACAAAACTCTATTTATTGTTGAATGGGTATACTGACAATTTCTCACTCTCAGTCGCCCCACAATGTCATGCATTTTCACTAGTCCTGTGTTCAACAGGAGAAATACTGTATTACCTCCACCCCAAATGCGCATGCGTCACAACGCACTACGTGCAAACCGGCCTTGCCTCTTCCGCTCGCCATCAATGCATAGCATTCAACTATATATGACAGCTCTCTGGTTTTCGTGTGGAAATAACCAATTAGTGTGTAATTTGCTGATCGGTTAAATAGAGAGGGAGAAAACTATCGACGAGGCTATTGGGGAAAAGGTGACCAGTTGATGTGCATATTACAACAGGAAGTGTAAATGGAGATATATTTTATGACTTCATTGAATGCTACTTACAGCCACAGTTATTACCATTTGATGATACCAATCCCAAAAGTGTTATCCTTGACAATGCTGCAATTAATCATGCACACCCAGCTATAGAACTGATAGAGGAAACTGCTGTATTTCTCCTACCCTATCCTCCAGATTACATGCCAATTGAAGAATGCAGGTTAAGAGGTTTTTTATGAAGTTGTGATCCTCTAATCTATGAATCAGAAATGGAAGATTTGCATTTGCCAGTGTTTCAGCTGATGACTGTTATGATATATATGGTATGGCTATTTTTTTGTAATAATTTTTGCACATGTATGGCAGCATAAATTAATGATTCAAGGTGCACAGGTGCGCATGCGTTTTTTGTGTATTCCATGAAAAAACCATATCTGGTGGAAGCTAAGCGATCCCTGGACAGCGCTGTTTTGAGCTTATTAGCTCTCATCAGCAGGGAATACCCACAGTCTAGCGCACCACCGGTTTATATACGCAAGACAC